>OY997590.1:60568455-61783137 GCA_963921825.1 Erodium maritimum | reverse complement strand
TCTAGGTAGTCCACAAACAACAATCTCAATTTCAATTGACAAGTCGATTTTATCGCATTGGAGTTGAGACTTGTTCTAATATTTATTAATTGTTGATTTTAAGAAACTACTTACTAATCAATCTAAAGGTCAAATACTTCAGACCCAATATCAGTCCCCTTCCTAGGTACTTAATTCAATTAAAAACACATTCAATTAATTAAACATACAGTCTATTAATTAAGCATACATTAAAAAATCAAGTCTCTTAGTTGTGTCTGTTGCTCAACCAAACTAGTTACCGAAATTGGTTCCAAAATTCTCAATTCATGCAGCTAATTACCAAAAAACAAAAATAAACCTCTAAATTTCATATTACACAAAGCATGAGTTTGACATATAATAAATTGGGAAGAATATTAGCATAGAAGTCTTCAGACACCATCAATCCACCAAAAACACCTCAAAATAAACATCAATTTCATATTATTAATCTCAAATCCAAATATTCATAGACATCATATCAAGCTCTCATGGTTATGGGATCTCAAATCTCAACAATTCAAACTGGATTTACAAGAATCAAGAGTAAGAAGAAAAATCTATGACATACTCATGTGTGGGTTGAAGAACCCAACACCCGAGCTTCTTCTTCTTCCCTTAGATTTGACTTCTCCTCATTCTCCTTTCCTACCAATGGTTTGATTTTCACTCCAAGTGATAGAGAATCCCCTCCTTCCTTCGGCTTAAATCTTTTTAAGTTTCTCTCTCTAAGAAATCATATTTTGGGTGGATCTCTCTCCCACGAGCTCAAGTATTGCGTTTATAGAATATCATATCTACAAGTCCACCGTCCACCTCCACGACGTGGAGGCACTCGGTGGTAGTGCATTTTATCCTCCATAGTGTGGCTTGAAGTGGTGTATCGTATATGTACGCATGCTTATCACTATCTCCCTCTATGGTGTGGGATGTCTCGGTAGACGTGGTCTCTCCACGACATAGTCTGAAAGGTTAGAGCCTCTCTGTTGTTAGGCCCATACTTGGCGTACATACATGGTGTGGGAGGTGGTCGACAACGTGGCCTTCATGAACCCACGTCGCGGGGCATTGTGCATCTCCAAAACAATAGCAAAACCCTAATGCTCTTTGTCTTCTGAGCTGCCGCATGTTCTCCTCTACGAAGTGGGCTTCACGGTTTACTGGCTCGAACTTTTCAAGCTGCTTTCTTCATGTTCGGCTCGACTCGACTCGTTCCTTGAGGCCTCTATCCAATCTATGGATGCTCTAGAGCTACCACCATGATTAACCTTGCATTGAAGATGCAAATGAGAACCAACACATTGAAGAGTAAAATAAAAATAAAAGCTTATACTCTATGTTTTTCTAAGAAAAACAGTGATAAAAATAAGAGAAATAGGCACTAAATTGCACATAAATATGAGACCTCATCACCGACGACACCACCAGAAAATGAAATTCTGGCCGATTTTTCACCAGGAAACATTCTGACCAGTTATGGTTTGAAACTGAACCAAACCATATGAATTTGTTAGTTGGGACATATAACTTCCATAACCTATGAATATAACACATGAATACTTTAACCTATACCTTGTAACAACGTCAACTTTTCCATCATTTTCTGTTAAGTTTTTTTAGCAAAATGACCCTCATTTGACCTATGTTGACTTAAAGATATATTTTTAAAGTTTAAATTTAAATTATTTTTTAATACTTATTACATACCTTTTAAAATTATTTTACAAAAAATATATATTTATCTGATTAATATAAACCAAATTTTTATAACTATTTTTTCAGATTATAACTATTCTTTTAACTATTTTAAAATATTTATCATATTATAACTATTTTTTAAAATAATATTTATATTTGTTTGATATAATATTTTAGTATTAATATCTATTAAAAAATTAATTTAAATTAAATTTCTTTATATTATTTAAGTTTAATTACATTTTGGTACCCTTTTGCTCAGTCTACGGACCTTAAGGTGCTCTTATATATATATATAGGGATAATTTATTGAGAACCACTCTTAACATAGGAACCGTGAGAACCAATCATAGCCACACTCACTTATGATCCAACACTCATCAAAATACCACACCATCACCCCAATCCAACCCATATACACGCCATTTTCATCTTTCTCTACACAAGTAAGGGCATAATTGTAATAGCATGATGACATGTGGATAATTGTCCATTTTTTTAACCAATTCACTAATTTAATATTTCCTGATTCGTTTGAACTCCGATTAACTTCAAACTTGCGTCAATATTTTTCTTTTTTCAAGGGATTTCAATCAAGATCAGTCATGAATATATTTTTAAGCACTAAAATAAAAATTTAAATCAAGGTGATAAAAATAATGTTGAGTGTTGATAAATCTTCACTAATAAATGTTTTATATTGGAGTACTAAACTAGTGCTAAATGTTGATAAAAAAACATGTAATGATTTGATAAGAAACAAATAATGAGGTGATAAAAACCATGTTCAATTTTGATAATAAGTGCAATACACTAGAGTTTAACGTTGATAAAAAAAACTTTTGATGGGGTGTTAAAACACACGTAATTCAATGATAAACCTAGTGTTTAGTGTTGATAAAACCGGTGTTCATAAAAAGCACGTGATGAGATGATAAAAATCATGATCAGTTTTGGAGAATGGGATGATAAAACCAGTGTAAAGTGTTGATAAAACCAGAGCAAGGTGTTGATAAAAATTACCCAGATACAATTTCTTTAAAAACCAGGCCCGAAATATTTTTTTTCGTGCTTCAAAAAAACATGTGATAGGGGTGATAAAACACACGCAATTGAATGATTAACCTAGTGTTTAGTGTTGATAAAACTAGTGTTCATAAAAAGCACGCGATGAGGTGATAAAATCATGATCAGTTTTGGAAAATGAGGTGATAAAACCAGTGCAAAGTGTTGATAAAACCAGTGTAAAAGTGTTGATAAATCCAGAGCAAAGTGTTGATACAAATTACCAAGATTTTTTTATTAAAAAAAATCAACACTGAAATAATTTTTTTTCGTGCTTCATAATATATTCATGATTGATCTGTATTTAAAGTCCTTAAAAAAAACTAATGGCGCAAGTTTGAAGCCAATCGGAGTTCAAACGAAGGGAGAAAAATTAAATTAGTGAATTGATTAAAAAAAGTAATATGATAGTTTTACTAAAAAGCCCTTACCACTTACTAAAAAAGTGCTGTTTTTTTGCAGTCAACAAGCCAACTACTCAATTGCATCTCATCCATCCATTCTTAAAATGGATGGCTTAGATTGGTTCTCGCGGTTCCTATGTTAAAACATGGTTCTCACCAGATTTCTCCTATATATATATATTGTTTAATTATTTTCTAAAAAACTCTAACTTTTTCATAATTATTTTCTGAAAAAAATCCAGTCGTCTCTCCTTTATCTAAAAAAAATACTATTTTTGGAAATCAATTCCACTCACCGTTGCGGCTATGCCTTCTCTCAGACCCAACATGCTCAGCTTCCCTAATCATTTTCAAAGACCAGAATCTTGAAGAACAAAGACCTTGGATTTAGGGGAAATGGCGAAGAACTGAAACCCAATTCACTGAACGAAGTAGATCTCATCCGACCTTGAATCTAGTGAGAACGGGTAGCCCTGATTTGCAACAAACGTGAACGGGCTGAGCTTTGATTTTCGGAATGATTTATGTAGCCCTAGTGGCAAACTGAGTTACAGATCGAGGCCGGCCTCGCTTCGACCTCGTCGCCGCGCAAGTAGATAAGAAGAGACGATGAGATCTATAACTGGGAAAAACTCGATTACAAGATGGAGGAGGAGAACCATTGAGGTTGAAGATCCTCCGCCGCCGTGTGGTATTAGCGATCCTCTACTGTCTCCACAGTTGGGAACGCCACCGCGAAGACCTTGCTTCTTTTCCGGACTAGACGCTGGACATGTTAAAGAAGATGAACATATCTAGATATGAACATATAACTTTATAGATGTAATGTAAATGTGAGGTAAAGCTGAGGTCGCAGGAGCAGATATGAGACGACGGAGACGCAAGGTCGCCAAAAGAGATTTTTCGCCTAGCGGATATGGAGCTAGCACTATGTGCGATGATGTTCGAGAGGTTTAAGGTGAAAATAAAGAGAGAACTAAGAACAATCTGGAGAGAACGGAAAGGATATAGACTAACCGAGTATTAAGATTGTTTGTTGTTTTATTTATCATTTTTATATTGTTAAAAATAATTTATGTATAATTATATATTTTTATAATGGTATTTAGTTTTATTTATTATTGCATAACGGTATAAATGTAATTTCTATTACAATATTCATAGGTTCAACTGAGAATAGACAAAATTGTCATTTCACTCTCCATGTCACAAGACTAACAAAATGGAATATTACTTTAGTTTTCAAACTCCAAATGCGCAAAAGGTTCGTGGACCGAACATAAAGGTGCCACAAGGTATTTTCTAAACATAAAGGTACCTTAACGTCCGTGGACCCAAAAAAGGGTACCAAAAGTTATCTAACCCATAATTAACACTAAATAACCTTATTCTCTCTGAAAAAAGCTCTGCCCCTACAAAAAACCCTAGCATCCACCACACTACACCACTGGAGACACCAGGGTCTCCAGCCTTGGTCGTCGTTGGTGGTGCCCTCACCCCTCTCTCCTTCTTTCCCCCTCCTTTTTTTCTTCTCTCCGAACTTGTGGGGTTCGGTTGAAGGTACTTGTTTCGCCACAGATCTACAAGATGGACCTTCATCCTCTCCTGAAGTTTTATCCCAGATCTGGGTCCTTCGTCCTCGCGGTTGCTCGTCGGAAGCTCGGCCTACCTGTAGTTGGGTTGCCCATCCGAGGGCTATGAGGAGATGTTCGTGACTTGCTCATTCAAGCTCAAGCCTCTTCCTTCTATGTGGTGTTGATGTCATTGCAAGTTGCCGGCATTGTCTCCCATAATGGCTGGGTTGCAGGTCTCCTATACTTCAATTTTTGAGTCACTGGAGCTTCGATGAGGTTTTCTGGCCTCGGTACTCCAGGGTTGGAGGTTGTTTTGTTTCCTTGGCACAAATTCAGTTTGAGTTGGGGGATGGCTTGAACTCGTGGTCTCATTTTGTGGGTCTCCCACATTACTGTTGAGTTGATTTTGTGGGTTTAGTACCTTGAGTTCGATCAGTGAAGGTTTTCTTTGGAACTGTTCGGTTTTTCTTCATGTGTTCTTTTTTTATCTTCCTACTTCTTTTTGTCTATTACTTGGTTGGTACTGCCACCTTTGAGGTGTTGAAGTCTAGTTAGGCTTTGTTTTTCGGAGACAGGTTTGTACTTATCTTGGATACATTATCGTTGCCTGCTCTTTAGTATCATCCTTTAACTGAGTCTTCATTGATCTACCTTATTTTGTCAGAGAAGTGTTGGTAGTGAATGAGTCTAACTCTCTATTTGGATCGTCGGATTATGTTGGCTTCTAGCGAGTTATCTCCGATAACCAAGCAGTGTTTAGAGGACTGACATCGGGGTTTCTGCTGAGGTGTTTGGTTATCTTCTTCCGTTTTCATAGTCTAGGTGGCTTGCTGAGCACGGGGTTGATACCCTCTCTCCCGTTTTCCATCAACGATTTTAGGGTTTTTAGTTCTGACTCCCCGTTTAGGGTTGATTGATGGTGTTGGCCTCGGTTGTGAACTTATAGTAGGTTTCGAGCATTGTTTGGT
The DNA here is from genome assembly GCA_963921825.1 of Erodium maritimum. NCBI lineage: Eukaryota > Viridiplantae > Streptophyta > Magnoliopsida > Geraniales > Geraniaceae > Erodium > Erodium maritimum. Next base: position 61,777,407 of record OY997590.1, on the reverse strand, counting down.
GTTGGCAACTGAGCTCATGCAGTAGTGGAGGGTTCTTCCGATATTATTGTCAAGGATCAAGGTTTCGATGAGCGGTAGTCCGTAGACTTAGTAGGTTATCGTCTCTATTTCATTGGACTTCATGTTAGTAAAATTTGGATTTCTGATCTTTTTTCATGTACTTCATGGTAGGAAAATAAGGGTTTTAGACTTTATTATCGACTTAGATGACTTCTATGTTCTTAATGGTTGTAAAATTTAGGTTTTTAGACCCCTTGTTAGGATTCACATGAGGTTGTGCTGTCATGCCAGCGCTCGAGTTTGTTAATGGTTCATGGTTTCACATTTCGGTCTGTAGATAGTCCTTCATGTACTCCTCTTTTACCTGACGAGAGGTTTTAATTTAAATTTGCAATCGCTGATAAAAACAGTATTTAACCCAATAATTTATTGAAAATTATTTCTTTACATTTACAAAATAAAAACAAATGAAAAATAAGAAATGAAGAAAAAAAATTCTAAATCTCAAGGAACAAATCTCTCTTCCTCGTCTTCATCTCGTTCTAACTCAAGGTTAGGGTTTTGATATCTGCTTTCATTGCGCCATGGTGAACGAAGACCAGGCCCATACCATAGACCCTACTGTGGAAACGCCACTCGCATGGTTCATCTTCTCTGCCTTTTTGTCTTATGGTTTAATAAGAAAAAGCAATTGTAGTTCGATTTGTAGAGTTTAGAGAGCACTCTAAAAGTTTCTTCTCTTGAAAACCTCAAATCCAATCAAAACGAATCCACGTTAAAGCACCGATTGAGCCCACAAGCCGAATCAAGAAAACCCCACTTGATATTATCCAAAAACCTAACGCACCCATGAGCAAAAGGAATCAAAATCCTAGCCAAAGACGTAATATTTCCACCCGATGAATCAGACGTCGTGGTGGAGGATGTCACAACAAACAATGGATGAACCATCTTCAAATCTGGATTTGGATTTCGTTTTTCCATACCTAACATAGCCCTCTGACACAAGTCAAGGCGTGGTTGATGTTTCCATCACACTCACCTACTTTAGATGACGTTTTAGACCATGTAGAAGATGACGCCAGATTTAGATCCAAACGTCGGCGATAGAGGAGAGAAGAAGGCAGTTCAAGATTTAGGGATGAACGAGTGATTCAAGTTTAGAGTATTTAGTAAAATAAAATATATAATATTTCATTAAAATTATATGAAAAATAGATTTTCTAAAAAGTTACAAACTACTTTAATAAATATTTGAAAAACAGATTTTTTTAATAAAATAACCAAATAATTGTTTTAGGATTTAAGATTGAAGATGTATTTGAAGTATAATTTAGGTTTGGAGATGAATTTATGGTTTGATTTAGGTATAGATGTGCAGTTTCGTCATTTGAGTAAAATTATTTGAAAAGGTTAACATAATTGGATGGAAAATGTAGTTGTCTTATGAATTGTATATGTTAGAGTAGCTAGGTCTAATACTCATAGGTTAGGGTAGTTATCTGAAATCTATGAATATGTTAGAGTAGTCAAACGTAATTATCCCTTATTATTTTCACTTTCTAATTTAAAAGTTTAAAATCAAACAACATTAATATTCTGAAATGAAATTCTTTCCAATTGATAATTTAGCCGAACCGGCCTATTTTGCCAAGTTCTACAAGAATGAGAAAAGAGACTGGTAGAAATAGAAGAAAGACGAGTTGAGGATCAAGTTAATCCCTTATAGTCTCCCAGTATCAGTTCAAAGACATAAAAGGAAATGCAAAAACTAGAAGAAGGTATGCATACATCTTGAGAAGAGAGAGACTTGAGGTTGAGGGTAAGAATTATGATTTTGCAGCTACTTTGTTGATAATGAAAGAATTGGGTTTATCATGTTTTGGATCTATTTGGTTGAAGGTTTTCTACATGGCATGTCGACATATTTGGTTGCGAAGAAACAATGCTATTTTTAGAGGAAAGGTAGACTCCATCGAGGTCATTTTTAGAGGCTTCAGCCTCACATCTTCAGTGTGGCTAAGATGGCTGGGGACTTTTATGAGGATTGTCAGCTTGTGGCTTGGTGTGAAAGTCTAAGGATTTTGGTGTCCCGGAGCGTTTCTGTTCGTGATTGGTTTCAGAAGTTTTTATTTATGTTTTCAAGTTCTGCTTGATCCTTGAGTAGTTTCCTGCTTTGTTTTGTTTTTTCTTTTGAAGACTTCGAGTTGATCCCTAGTTTTGGGTTGTATAATGTCTTTTTTGTTTTCTTTCTTGAAAGACTTGAGTCTTTAACAAAACCATCGCTTATCCAAAAAAGAAGATAATTTCAATAGATAAGATTTTTGTCTTATTAAATTGGTTTGCGATATGGTTTAGAGGTGGGTGACGTGGCCCTTTGTAAGCCAAGTATATAAATAAATGGAGTAGACTAAGAAGAAAATAAGTCATGTTTGGGAAAAGACCCATGAAGAGATCAAAAAGTCATTCTCTTTCATTCGTTAATAGGATAAGATGGTTACCATTTTTTCTTCTTAACTAACCTCTTTCATTTCAAAAACCATGCACTACTCAAGAGAGGTTCGATGTTGTGTAATCTTTACCCGAATTACATTGTCACACCACGGTTGTGCCACTACCTGTGCCGGTCGTATTTCTTTTTCGGTTAATTTGAACACTCCTATAGGAGGCGAACCCCATGAAACTGATCAATACCGACATTTAGAAACAACATGTCATTAACAAACTGAATATGGAAAACCCATAAGTCTAACCCAACTTGAATGCCATAATAAATGTTTGGTCGAACCCCAAGCTCAAAATAATGATAAAGACCCTCAGTTGTTGTCAGAAATAGATATAGATATAACGGACAATCTTGACAAACACCCTAAATGAGAGGAAACTACTCATGGGGAGACATGTTCAAAAGAACAGAGCAAAATCCCCAAAGACAGACATGAATTTACACTACCCAACAACTTCAAAAATCCTTATTACCAGGCACCCGAGAGAAGTAAAGTCATTCAACATTGTCAAAATACTTCTTGAAACCTAGCTTCACCACCACTATTGGGAAACGAGACTGAAAATCAAGCTTAGAACCTTAGTCACAATTTGAACACCATTAAATTGTTGGCGACCATAGATGTAAGATGATTGAATATCACTAATAAGACCTCCTATCATAGTGTTGAGCCTACTCGACAAGATCTAGTAAGTAGTGGTCGTGAGGCAGCTAGAGCGGTACTCAATGAAGGTCCTGGGAGAGGGGAACTTTGAGATGAGCATAATAAAACTCGAGTTCACCCCGTAACTAGCCATATGACTAATAGAAATGGATGGATTCCATAAAGTCCCCCCTTCATCCCCTAGTAATTCTTTAGGCGGAGAGAAAGAAGACAAGGGTAAATCCATGTGGACCTAAGGCCTTATCCCTGAACAAGACGACATGACCAGGATAGCCTCATCCGCAGTAAACTTCTACTGGAGATCCTCCGAGTCCTCAAAAGATATGCTAGCAAAAGGAAGGTCATGAAGTCGATGGAAAATCAACTGATACGAGTTGAAGAGAGCTACAAAATGAGTTTAGGCTAGGGTCTTGACCTTGAAATGGTCAAAATACTCAAACCCATTCTCTATCACAAAGAAATATGGTTGCATGAAGTGGGAGCCTAAGCCACCCGATGAAAATGCATTGATTTACATTCATCATCCCTAGTCTACTTGACACTAGATTTCTGCCTCCAAGGTTAAATATATGGTTTTCTTTATTGTCTAGCTGAGCGGTATAAAAAGATCACCCAATCAAATCATCGTCATAGTGAGGTCTAGAATCTACAAGCACATCAAAGTCATCGACCCTCTACTCTAACTCAAAGATGTAAGTATCAAGATCAATGAACACCAAAAAATTCCATACTCTCAGGGCGCCCCTCAGGTTCCTCAACTTGGTGTAGAGCACAAAAGTATGGTCTCCAACTACATAATAAGAGGACCAATTCTGGTTGACAAAAGGAAGAAACTCCAGGTGTTCAGTCCAGGCTTTGATGAACCTGAAAGGTCGAGAGGCATCCAAAAGGATATTACAATGGTCAAAAATGGAAAGGGTAAGCCCCTTGTGAACGTGGCTGAACAATAAATACACCAAGTCTACAAAGAGGAAGAAGTGGTCCAACCAGATACATTAGAATGAGGGCCCTACTAAATAAAATGCATTTTCCCATAGGCAATTCAACCAACATGAAGATGGACCCAAAGATAAATCTCATCAATAGAGCACATTATGTTGAAGTACCCAACAACAAGTTGTACATGACCAGCATAATCAACCGCTGAGAGTAGAAAATCACATAGCTGACGACAGATAGTAACAAAAGAGGGCTTGTACACATTCTATACAATCACATGTGTGCCTAAAAGAAGATGAACTCTTGACTACAAGAAAGCTCTATCTTGGATATGAACCACTAACACCTAATATACCTTGTAATCTCAATCAAACAGAAAACCTCTGAAATCTCCAACGGAAGACACAAAAACATAATATAAATTTGCATCAAAACCACAGGATCGAACAAATAGAGAAGCCCAACTCCTTCATCTTCTGAATGAAACCAAAGTGGACACCCTTACGCTAAACATGTTCGGCCAATAAACTTTGCTTAAGGATAAAATTGAGGCCTATCACATCAAGGTTGTAAAAAGTGCTAGGCACTATTCTAGCGGTGACGACCCTTAGGCGCTAGGCGGGGACTAGTTGGGGCCTAGGAGAACATTATTATTTTATTATTAATAAATATATATTACATATATAATAAAAAAAATCAGAATATAAATTATTTTAATTTACAATATACAAGAAAACATATTCTAATTTAACATGGATATCATTCTAATTTACCATGAGTTTTAATTTTAATAGAGAAAAAAAGCACAAATATACAAGAAAAAAATAACTAATTTAAATTATTATCATCCCAACACCAAGAACTTATGTAAAGTTAATAATATTTTTTTAAAACATTTCCTTTTTGAATATATGTTATATGGAAATTATTACTTGAATTTTGTTACTTAGGAACAATTTTCTCATTGATGTGGAAGTTAATAACTGAAAATGTAAAAATATGGGTTCGCCCGCCTAAGCTCCCCTTAGACTGCCTAGGACCGTCCACCTAGGCCCCGCCCGATCCTGCCCTTTTAGGCGCCGCCTTTTACAACATTGTATCACATTACTTGTCACTATACTAGTTTGAGGTATTACCAGAGGGTGGCAAAATGAAATCAAGGTACTATCAATATGCTCTCGTTTGACCAATACCTCAGCTTGGTAACTAGCCTATTGAGCCTCGAGAACCCTTCTCTTTAATCAGACATAGATCATGTGCACCATGGTGATGGCCTCTACCATCTGGTAAGGGATCAAAGAGTAGGGATGGACGACGATAAGGGAGTTGATCATCCCTACTAATTCGACGATACCATCCCTGTTCTAGCAGCGAAAAGGGAGCACCACAATATCAACCCATATCAACGGTCCACTTGCAAAGACCTTATCCGTACAAGTCGAGAAGGTGAAAAAATAACGTCATAATTTGGCCTAATCTTCTCCACTTTAGGAATCCCAAATCGATGAATCAGTAAGGGAGAGGGAGAAGATGCGAGACACGGGGTCGAAAGGTTCGACCCTCGTGATTCCATCTTTTTTAGATTGGTGAGGAGATACAAGGTAACATTGTAACAAACATCAAGGGTATAATCAGAAGATGATATTCTAAAAAGTGTAAGATTTTAAATTGTATTAAGTTAAGTATTATAGAGTTATATGTAACGCAACTATCATACGTTTTTGTTGAACTTTGTAACCAAATTACGAATAAATACAAGATTATAGTCACATGAAATTTATGACCTTTCGAAAACGTAGATCCAAACACTAACCACTTAACCAAGGAAGCTGGGGGTGCTTTTTCAACCCAGCTATAGTTATTGTTAGGCTATCCACAATGGCGTCAAATCGGTGAGTCGTTTGGGCATCGAATCCGAAGTCGCATTGGAAATCTGCGTCGAATCTGAGAAAGTAAGTCGGGTCTGCATCGAATCTGTGAAATTACAGATTTGACGTCGAAGGTCTTATAGACTTAGGGACCATCGAATCGAAGGATTTGGGGCCCAGCCGTATAGTGACCAACGAATCAGAGTGTGCCGCATGGCACGATTAGGGCTTCAATGGACTTAACACTTCGTCTTCTTCACTACTTATTTCGCACTCGTTTTTCTTCTTACTCACTAATTCTTCTGCAACCGTTTCTTCGGCTTCTTCACTACTTATTATGCACCCTTCTACCTCAGACCTTCTCTACCTCACGCTTACACGCCTCTGGCGTTTCTTCCACCACAATTTCCACCGAAACGTCTACACCGTATCTCCACCAAAGTTGCGCCACCACCGTTTCCCCACCAGTCACTACCTCTTTTCTACTTCTCGTATATCTGTCATTCGAATCTCCTCAAATGGCTGACAACAGTCCTCTTCAAGGCTTTTCCGTAGTGTCGAGGTCGATCTTGGCCCCCCATACGACTGCCAGCCAGAATCGGGAACTCAATGCCCACCGATGGTCTTGTACACTCTGTTGAACGTCAACCCGCATAGAATGTTACGCCTGTACCAGAAATAGAGTCGGCCCGGGGAGTCTGCATTGGTTTGTGCGTGGCTCAAACAGGCAGAGCAAGGTCGAGACCAATCTGACGATGTGTTTTGGGATGCCATACTAGAGGAGCTCACCCACGTGACCCGTCAATCTCTCACGACTGAGCGATCCACCGAGAACTACAACTATCACTAGACCGCCGTCAACCAAAAGGTGAAGAGCTTTAATGAGTGTTGGGGGCATATGAAGCGCATTTACCAACCCGGTTGTTCCGCCGCATGCCGACTGATATGGACACGAGTTTGTCTGGCAACATTGGTGGATTCTCGTGCAGACCATCGAAATTAGATGCAGTCGTAGACACAACCACGATCAAAGATATCAAATGATACACCAAAGGGTTGGAAAAAAATAAGGTCTCCATCGCACAATACAAGACGGTCAAACCTTTGGCAAAACAGAGATTTAAAGCCAGGAATGGCGGAGGAGCTGAAGTTGTGGTTGGAGTTGTAGACCTAATAGCCATCCTAGGCAATAGCCGAAGGCTCCTCATCGCACAATACAAGAAGGTCAACCTTTGGCAATAAAGGACGGCAGATGACCAGTAATTGTTTTTGGAGGTGTAATGTGCATGACGACTTTAAATTGTACTTTAGTTGTCCATAATAAAAAAAAATGACGAGTGACGTTGGTTCCATGATGGCATTGCTACAAAACACAACTAATTTTGTCCCGTAACCGTCTCTACATGGTCACGTGACAGGACTTACTGTGTTGCTGTAGTGACATTAGCGAATCCACGTCACTTTCCATCTTCGATTATGAAATACCGAGAAAAAAATTGGGAATCGTCCATAATATTTCACCCCTAGACCCATTACTCAACGTCCAAGAGGCCTACATGGAGATCGTATTGCGTTGTACTCCTATTCAAGCTTACGAGAAATATTAATAAATGTATTTTGGTCGGGTCGGGTTGTCTTATGTTTTGATAAACATATTGATCTGAACATATTTTCTATTTTTATTCTACACAATACACTTAGAATAAACCGAATAGATCTATTTTCACTGTGACACTAAAAACAATAGACCCACGAATCAGGTCGAATCTCCCTCACTTTTTTTATAAAAAAATCACCTAATTGCATCGGAATTAGTGTGAATCGATCTAATTCTATTGTAGATAGTCTTATGTATTTAAAACTTATCCCATTTTCAAAGATTTGAGATTGTGTTTTACCATCGTAGTACTGAAAATGATGATGAAAAATGAATGTGTGGTGGGTTAGTCCATATAGGAATAAGATCGGGTTAGAGATGAAATAGGTTATAGGGTGGGGGTTGGCACGTTGTTGTGTGGGCCTAAAAAGATGAGAGTCTTCTTCTATCGTGCCCCAGCCTACCGGAACCAGACCATGAACTAGCAACAACGTTGGTGCACAACATCGTACTCCACCTATGGGCTTTCCTGATATGGGCTTCATCGTTGACTATTGCACATATCCCATGCGCAGCCCACGATAATGGACTAATCTATCATTTCCTCCTATCCCAGTTCAGTGTTGGGAGTATGGATATCATAGTCAACCTCCACTCAGATCATGATTCAATAATGTTGGAAACATTATCGGAATCTTCATAATAGAAGTCACAGCAACGTTCTTCTGTAATGGTTGCTCGAGACTCCAGTCTCTTCTCCTGGCTCTTGGTTCGAAGACGAACGGTATTTTACGTATGCTGCTTGTAATTTCCAAGTCTAGTCCCCATTTTCAAGCCAATCCCATCTATTGGAGTTTAAACATTGAGTATCATTTCATTAATCACTTGTATTTTATACACTTTACAGATAATGAAATCAATTCAAAAACTATACATGATATTCTTTGAGAGTTTGATTTTATTCAAACTCTAACCATATCACTAACACGCCCCAGCAGTTCGAACGGAAGGCTCGCAGACGTTCAAACTGGACCGGAAATCAAGATATAGAATCCTCGGCAAGCCCTTGATAAAGATATCTGCAATCTGCGAACGATAGGGAACATGAAGTACACGAACTATTGGCAGCAGATTTCTAAGTGGAGTTAAGGACTATTGGCATTCTTTTTCATGTAGTTGGTTTACCCCATTATGTCCCGTGGATGAAATTGAAACTACTCAAAGTTAAGCTCAAAGAGTAGAATGTCAAAGTCTTTGGAGCTTTAGACAGTCAAATTTCTGAATTGATTTCCTCAATAGATCAATTAGATAATATTTTGAATAGTAGAAGCCTTACTGAAAAGGAATGATGTGATAGAGGAAGACTCAAAGCTGAGCTGATACAAAAATACAAGTTGCATTCTAAGCTATGAAGTCACAAGGCAAGAAGGAAATGGATTAATGAAAGAAATAAAGGCTCAAAGTATTTTCACAGAATTGCAAACTATAAAGGCACAATCAAAAGAATATCACATAATTGGGCTAATGATAGTCTCTTATCTGATCCAGAGGACATTAAAATGGCAGGTGCAGTCCATTTTTCAGAAAGATTCTCAGCCTCTCCATCTCATTCACTAAATCTTGATGAGCTTCCCTTTAACACTCTATCCTCTGAACAAGCTTTATGGCTTGAAACACCTTCTGAGGAATATGAAGTCCTCCAAGCCTTAATGGCCTGCAGTGGTGATAAAGCCTCAGGACCTGATGGCTATACATTGTTATTCTTTCAAGTATGCTGGTCCATTATCAAACATGATCCCCTTCTGTTCTTCAATCACTTCCATCTAACTGGACAAATTGGGAAGAAATTGAATTCTGCTTTTATGACCCTGATTCCCAAAGGTCCTTCCCCTCTAACCTTTGATGATTATAGACCAATCAGCTTGATGGGAGGCCCCTACAAGATCCTTTCTAAACTCTTGTCCACAAGGCTAAAAGCTCTAATTGGCTTCTTGGTGGGAGATGAGCAAACTAGCTTAATATCAGGAAGACAAATCACTGATGGGATTCTAACTGCAGCAGAAGTAGTCCAATTTATTAAAAAGTCTAAGCTAAAAGCTCTTATTTTCAAATATGACTGTGAGAAAGCCTTTGACAATGTTTTTTTTTTGATAAGCTAAGAAATTTATTAAGCTAGTGTTCTATAAGAATATAGAACAAAGCAGGAAAGGATCCAAAAAGGATCAATTCCTCAAACCAATACAACTCCGAAGAGTAAACAAAGGATAGGAAAAAAACGTGAACCTACTTCCTATCTGGATTGAAACAATTAAACCGGTTAGAAACCGGAACAGGGGGTAAAGAGCGAATTGGAGTGGGTGCCTCAAAGGCCTCGATCTTTCCGTCCTCGACGTCCTTCACAGGTGCCAAAGCGCGCAGATTTACAGCCTTATGACCGACTTTCGAGCTGTAATTCCAATTGCCCGTGCTATCTTGTGTGGCAATGTCTACCATGTAACATCACAAATTAGCCTCATTTTCAACAGATGTCCTAGCTCGTGTCTGATAGATTAGCTGGGATTTTATCTTGAAATTGCTCACAAAATTGGGATTTGGAGTTCTCTGCAAAATGTGGATGTTGGCTTGCTTTAAAGCAAATGTGTATATATTGATTAATGGCTCCCCTAGCCCTGACTTTCAAATTTTCAAAGGGTTGAGACAAGGTTGTGCCATTCCTCCTCTTATTTTTGTCCTGGTAGCTGAAGGACTCAATCAAATCATGAAAGCATCAGTCCAAAATGATCTCATTCATGGTATAAAGATGAAAGAAAATTGCCCCACAATCTCCCATTTACAGTTTGCAGATGATACTATTTTCTTTCTTCAAGCCTCTCAGGAAGGAGCCTCCTGTCTAAAATATGCACTCAAACTTTTCAAAGCTGCAGCTGGTCTGAAAGTCAACTATGAAAAATCTCAAGCCTTCGTTTTCAATCTTTCAGAGTCAGAAGAGCTTGAATTAGAAACCGTCCTCAACTGTCCAAAAGGATCACTGCATGTATACGTAGTGTTCAAAGAGAAGAACTATGTGGATTTGATTCCCATGTGGATACGTAGACGTCTTGGAGACTCAAGTCAATCATTCGTTACCCGGTTTTCTTGTTTTGGTAAGAAATAGTGCTGAATTTTTCTCTTATGAATCCATTCTTTGTTAGTTGTTTCACGGTTTAATCGTCTCTTGGTTTTCATTGATTTTCCGCTGCGAGTTGGTTCATCTCCAACCTTAACTCGAGACCCAATAGAGCTAGTGCAGAAGGGACAAGATCCGGATCAACTACCGAAGACGAGGGCTGGGCCTGGGGAGGTGGGCTGTGGAGAGCTGCTGGGCCAGGCCTGTTGGGAGGTTGAGACCGAAGATAGGCATCAGTGGGTAGCGGGTCGACACACGGGCCTGTGGGTGGCGAACACGCGTGCATGTCTGCAAGTGCAGGGCTGGGCTGGGCCGGTGGATCTGGAATAGTAGGTAATGGGCTGGGCTGAGCGGGTGGATCTGGGCCAAAAAACAACTGGGCACGCGTGACTGGTGAAATGGGATCAGAAAGGAAAGTGTAACTAGTTGTAGCGGGTGTAAAAGAGGATGCAAAAGGGAACACCATTTCATCAAACAATACATGTCTCGAAATAATGAATTTATTCGCTTTTAAATCAAAAAAAAATGTACCCTCTATGATTCGGAGGAAATCCGACGAAAACACATGGAGTGGACCGAGCCTACAGTTTGTTAATTGTGGTGGAGGGAAAAAGAGGAAAACACAAACAACCGAAAACACGCAGGTGAGAATAAAACGGAACACGACGATAGAGAGCAAAAGTAGGAGAAGAGAAATTAAGCAATTTAGACAGGAGAACATTTGACAAATATGTAGACATCGAAAGAGCATATGACCAATAAGAAGGTGGAATAGACGCATGAATAAGTAAAGTACGAACCATGTTGTTTATGCTCCGGATTTTACGTTCAGTACGTCCATTCTGAGAAGAAGTATGAGGACACGAGAAGCGGAACACCAATCCAGATGAGTCACCAAAGGTACGAAATGGAGAATTGTCAATCTCCTTGCCATTATCACACCGAAAACTTTTTATGGGCAAACCAAACTGTGTAGAAACATAAGCACGAAACGAAAGAAATATCTTAAAAACGTCAGATTTCTTGCCTAGAGGAAATGTCCAGACAAAGTTAGTGAAATCATCGAGTAATATAAGATAATATTTATGACTAGAAGTGCTTAAAATAGGAGATGTCCATAAATCAGCATGCACAATATCAAAAGGCGCATAAGTAGAAGTCTTCGATGTTTGGAAAGGAAGTTTAGCATGTTTACTGATGTGGGCATAAAAGACATCTATTTTGGATGTCATTAGCCCACATTTGTGTTCTTTTTAGTCCTGAGTTGATATGAAACGATGCATTTTACTCTCATATTGTGTAATTGGTCTTGTTTCAGGGTTCACCAAGTTTTTCGAGCAAAAAGGGGCAATTCGGGAGTGAAACGGAGTGAAATTGGAAGTTGGACAGAAGTGTCAGTAAAATGCACCAGTTTGTTGCTCGCCATGCAAAGAATTGGTGCATTCTGGACAGAGGCGTCAAGTAAATGCACCAGAAACTTGCACAGCGTGCAAGTTGCCGTGCAACTTAAGATGCACTAGAAACTTGCACGACGTGCTTGCGACAGTGCAAACGTCAGAAACGCGATTTCCAGCTGCGTTTCCCATTTTTAATCCGATTTAACTCAACATATAAAAGGGATATTAGGTCATTGTAGAGGGGATTACGAAATTGAGGAGAAAAACACACTTGGGAGCTTGGAGAACTTGGAGAGAATATCGAAAGCAAGAGATTAGAACATCAAGGTTTGGTGTAGTTTGGATTCAAACTTGATACTGGTATTACTCTTATTGTTTAATATGAATCTAAGTGATTTATTCATCTCCTTGTGTTCTTATTCTTGTGCTATGAACTAAACTCTCATGATCTAGGGCTAGGGGTAAATATGTGATGAGTATACTTAACTTGTTCAGGTTATGCATTTGTTAAACTAGTATTAGGATTTTGTTTATCTCATTCTGTTCGTAATGCTTTTTCACCTTGATCACGTGAGAAATGTTTAAATCGTGTTAACCAACAATTGAGAAATGAGGTTAATAGGAGGAAAATGAATGAGATAGCCCGGGTTTTAATCTAAGCCAAAATATTGTTAGACTGACACGAGTGCAATATCTATAGGAGTAAAACCCGAAAGTTAGAGGAATTCATAAAAATCAGTGCTATATACCGCTCTACACCGAGATTAGAGATAATTAGGTGGACCGAGTATGTTAGGGTCCTAATACGATCGAGAGATGGTTAGGAGTATACTTAGAGAATTCCCGTTGCCCTTAGAATAATATTAGTTGCAAATGTATACCAAATCATGTTAAGTCATTCATCACATTCGAACCCCGTTAATGTCCTAGATCGCCTTCTATCTCTGTTTTTCAAATCACTTGTGACTTTGTGCTTATTTTCGGATCATTCACATTGCTTCTCATTACTTGTATGAAATTACATTTTACAAACCAAAACCAATCATCGTTATAGGAATAGCTTGACCATCGAATTAATTAACTAAAGTGCTTGTCCAATTGTTACCTTGGGTACGATATCTCGAACTTAAACACCGAATACTAGTTGACGACCGATACGCTCGTACAACCAATAAGTTTATTCCGACAAAGAGAAGTAAACACCGGGGAACCTAGATGACCTAAGCGAGAATGCCATAATCTTGGAGAAACAGTTGTAGACGCTGAAAAAGGAAACAACGAACGACACAAAACATTAGGTGTAACGGGATACAAATCACCTATGCTATTGCATCTCAAAACCAGATGTCCCGTCAGAAAATCCTTCACAGAAAAACCAAGAGGGTCAAATTCAATCGAGACATTATTATCACAAGTAAAACGGCGTACAAAAAATAAATTCTTAACAAGCTTAGGGGCATGGATAACATTCTTCAAGGTATATTGGGGATGTGTGAGAAATAATGATGCTTGACCATAACCAAAAATAGGGATGTTATTCCCGTCACCAACAATAACAGAACGAGCAACATTTGAATTAACATAAGAACACAATGTACCTGAATTCGCTTTCATATGAGAGGAAGCACCCAAATCCATGTACCACTAGCCGTCTGGAGGTTGCTGCATAAAGAGGTTGGCCATGGCGGAGGATCTGTCAGTAGGGACTGTTACATGGGCCTGAGAAGAGGCACTGGGACAGGAGCCCAAAAGTCCTTGCTTACCTTGCTGAGGTGCGGGTGCACGAGCCCATTGACCTGGAGCCGTGGGATAGGGACATGGGGGCGGATGATAACCGGCCCAAGGATGAGGCTGCCCGCCCCATTGTTGTTGGGCCTATACCAGCGATCCATTCCACACGGGCTGCCGTCCATACCAAGAAGGAGGAGGCCCAAACGACCCATTCCAGGCCTGTAACTGCTATTGGTTCGAACCAAAAGATGGAGCCCGATTCTGGTTCTAACAAGCACCCTAGTGGGATCCCTTGTTCGGCTGGTTCGTCCCCATGATTGAGAACGACCCTGGGATGCCCCATGAGCTCGAGAGGAACCTCTCTCAGAACCGTCCTTAGCTACATGTCCATTAGACTAAACATACATTGTTGAACTAGGGGAATTGGACGAAGCCAAATATTGTTTCATTTTCCTAGTCTCCTCCAAAACAAGTCTCGATCGTGCCTCATAAAATAATGGGTGAGGGTTGCTTTGTTGTATAATAGTAGCAACATTATCATAATTTTCTGACTAACCCGTAACCAATTGAAGCACTAATCGATTATTAGAAATAGGCGCCCCCAAACCCGATAATTGATCATCAATATTTTTCAAATCTTGACAATAACTCGAGACATTGTTATAATCATCTAGTTTAACAGCAGAAAACTGATGCTCAAGGTAAACAGTACGAGAATGCCTATTGTCCTGAAAAATCAGCCGAAGTGATTTCCAGGCATGTGCAGCAGTACAATCAGGGGTGATAATAGTCTGGAGAAGGTCATTCGAAATCGTACCATAGATCCATTGTAGGACCGTAGCATCAAGACGATCCCATAAATCACCCAGGACGTCATGTTCAGTGACAGGAGGCACAGGAGGAGTTGCCGAACCGTGGAGGAAGGATCGGATTCCGAGTCCTTAGAGACCTGAGAATCAGGTGTGGCATCCTGTGCAAGAGCTGAAACAGCCGAGTCGGTCGCCGGAGCATGTTCCGGGAGGATGTGATGAAGTACCCTGTATATGCTGTAGTGAATTTTGAACAATTCCGCCCAAGAGGGGTACTGTCCCTTGTCCATCTCCAACATAATAGGGATCGAAGCTTGGATGTTGGACACGGTAAGGGAGGGATAGAGGCGCGGATCAGCTATATATTAGGAGTGACTGCAATATACTACAAATCAGTGAACAAAAAATAAAGCACAACAAACGAAGAGGAGCAGCACCTCAAGATGAAAAGGGTTGAAAAACTGGGCGAGAGAAGTTGTTGACTGAGCTGAGGTGAGATGTTCAAAATTGAAACCTGAAGCAATACTCAAATTGCAGATGCTGCAGAAAGTGATGTTGGGACGCTGGAAGGTTGCAGGCGCGATCACAGATGGTTAACCCGAAGCAGCAGAATGGATGACCCGAAGAAATAGAATGTGATGCGTGAACGAAGTGCTACTGGCGTGCGAATGGAACAGGGGAGATCGCAAGTCTGCGATTTTGCAATGGGTTGCAGAAGCACGAGGTGTCGCAGGCGTGCGATTGGAACAGGAAAGTCTGCGATTTCGCGATGGATTACAGAAGCAGAAAGCGGCGCTGGCGTGCGATCTGGAGATGTGAGATCACAAACTGCAAGTTGCGATTGGAACAGAAAAAAAGGAAACAGAATTTCGGTGGAAGCGAGAGAAATAAGTATTAATCTGATACCATATTGGAGTTTAAACCTTACGTATCATTTCATTAATCACTTGTATTTGTATACACTTTACAGAGAATGAAATCAATTCAAAAACTATAATGATATTCTTTGAGAGTTTGATTTTTTTCAAACTCTAACCATATTACTAACACCATTATTAATGGTATTTTATTGGAACTCCACCCAGTCACGTTGTGACAGTTAGAGCATAGAATTCGTGCTTGGCCGGAGGGGTTGAACGATGTGGAGGCCGGGATCTTACAGTTTGGGATTACTAAACGAGAATCGAATCTGGATTCGATCAGTGCGAGGTCATGATCTCATGTTGTTGACGCGTGGCGCTGAAATAGAGAAAAATAAGTAGTTGGCTCAAATGGCTAGTTGTTATTTTTTCTTTTCTTTTTAATAATTATTTAATGGTTAACAAAAAAATTTACAACCCATAAATGTCAATCCCTTGTATTTCGTCATTTCATCCACATTTTTTTTTCATCTCAAATTTCTCTATCTCAAATACTTGTTCCCACAAAACCTCAATTCCCCTCAAAAAATGCCTAGTGACGACGATACTCAGAATTTCACCACATCCGAGTTCAATGTGGAGCAGACTAGGGGCTTCCAACTTATTCTACACATCAATCAACCCATGAGCCACAACACTTACATGCAGCCAAATATGGTCTCAAACCCTTACATGCACCTAGGTTTGAACCCCAACCCATTCATACACCCCATGAACCCTAACCTCGGCACCAAGTAGTGTGGGTACCTCATTGAGTCGCAGGGCATTAGTAGCGTCACCCGTTTGCATTCTTAATCGTCCTCTGTCAGGCCTTCTAAATCAAAAGGTGAAAGAAAAATATTATCTCCTAAGGAGGACATGCACCTCATATCTTTTTGGCTTCGCACATCTAAAGATGTAGTCAAGAGTTACCAACGCGAGGACTCTACCTTTTGGGGGAAAATTGCCAAGACCTACAACGAGGGGAAACATTTCCCGACTAAGGACCCACTGCAATACAAAAATAACTAGAACAAGACTATTTCTCGGGTGGCAAATTCCACCACAATGTGATGAAGGCGAAACTGAATGGGACAAGTGATCACTCCCACGACGACCATATCCACATTTCCATGACCACTTTCGCTGAAGAGGAAAAAACAAAGAAATTCGATCACTTTCATTAGTAGGAGATGTTGCACACATAAGAGAAATTCTTGGTGAAGGAAGGCACAGTTGGGGACAAGAGGCAACAGTTGGATAGGGATGAGTCGTACAGTTGAACCCCACCCCCTTCAACATGTGGTGATTATTCAACCCCCCCCCCCCCCCCCATTAATGATGTTACACATCTAAGTAGTGAGTCACGACTAGACTAAGTCTTCATAGATGAACGCACACATATAATTGCGTAACCCTAAATAAGAAAATATAACATCATCGCGAAACCCTAACTGAACAAATCAAAATCCCTAAATCAATGCACACATATAATTGCGTAACCCTAAATCAACAACTCGTAAACAAACAGATCGACTAATTCAGACGGAGCAGAAGAAGCACTTACCGAGTCAGGTGGCGATGGGCTCAATGAAAGGGTCCGCGAGGAGGAAGAGCAAGGAGAAAACCCCGTTCCTTCATGCCCGTAGAACAATAATGCCATGCTGGCGGGTGCTTAGACTTTATATTGTGATAGATTAATTTCTAGGTATGTATAATATAGATCCCTTTTCAATGCTCTTTTTACTGATAGTAATATCATTATTAAAGGAGCATTATTTTACATGGTTCATTGTATGTAGTTCTTAACATATTGTCTGATAAGTTATTTTCTTTCATGATTGATTAGAACATTATGTTACACATTTGTCAAATATTATTAAAGTTGTAAATATTATTATAATTTCATAAATAAAATATTACAATAATTGTTAGGCCTTATTACAGTCCTTGTTCCAGTTTTTGTCAAGCATTATTACAATTCTTGATGTTGTTCGATCTTATTGGTCTTCTTATGATGAGCATGTTTCAGCTAGTTACAGTCTCTTTTTCAAATTGAGATCATTGCGGTTGGATTTGCGGACTTGAAACAAAGAAGTTTTTGGCAATTTGGAGGAGAAAGTAAAGTATTTGGTTGTTGAGATTGATTCTTTGGACAAGCTACAGGAAGAGAGAATCTTATCAGACGCCGAGGTGAGCCACTGGTCCTGGCTTAGGGCAGTGTTGATTCTAGAACAAAAGATTTTGGACAGAATCTGGTGTCAAAAAGCTCGGTGTCCTAGTTTCGGTATGGTGATAGGTGCACTCGGTTTTTCCACATAATTGCTAATTTTCGAGCCCACGGGAACCGTTTGTCAAAAATTAGGATTGGAGATCTTGTGATTTCGGATCCGCAGATATTTTGGAAGGGGAGGCTGGTCATTTTGAACAGCGATTTTCCAACCCCTTGCCTGATCGTGGTACATTGCCTCCTCTACCCTTTCAGGTGTTATCGTATGATCAAAGAACTAATATTGAACGACCTTTCTCGGTGGTGGAAATTGAAAAGGCTATTAGTGATTGTGGTAGTGAGAAGTCCCCTGGTCCTGATGGGTTTACTTTAAAATTCTTTAAGGTGGCTTGGAAATAATCAAAGAGGACGTAAAGCGTTTCTTTGACGAGTTTTATCCCTCTAGTTCTTTGGGTAAAGGATTGAACTCTACTTTTCTTACTTTAATTCCCAAGCATGCACAGGCTGAAACCTTTGGTGAGTATCGACCAATTAGTCTTATTTCGAGTTTATACAAGATTTTGGCTAAGGTTTTGGCCAACAGGCTTAAAGGTTCTATTGGTGATCTGATCAGCGATAATCATAGTGGTTTTGTAGCAGGGCGTCAACTGATTGATGGAGTTCTTATTGCTTCAGAAATTATTCAGTATGTGAAGAAATCGAGATTGGAGACGGTGATCCTGAAGCATGATTTCGAGAAGGCCTATGATTTAGTGTAATGGGGTTTTCTTGAGGAAATTTTTGTCCAGATGAATTTTGGTAGGAGGTGGAGGAGTTGGATTTCCTCGGGTTTGTGAGCCCATCTTTCGGTGTTGGTTAATGGGGTCCCTTCTCGTTATTTCCAAATGGTAAATGGAATTCATTAAGGTTGTCCTTTATCTCCATTTCTCTTCTTGATTGCTGCAGAAGGAGTCCATTAGTATTTGGAAGTTGGTAAAGAGGCCGGGTACTTTTGTGGAGTGAATATTGGCAATTCTGGGTTTTCTGTTTCACACCTTCAGTTTTCTTATCATACTTTGCTTTTCTTTCTTGGTTCTTTGGATGAGTTGATTATGTTAAAATCTGACCTGGAAGGTTTTCAGTTGGTTTCAGGTTTAAGGGTGAATTTTGCTAAGTCGAAAACAATCGCTATGAATGCTTATGTTTTGACAACTGAGGAGGTGAGCAGGGTTTTGTGGTGCGATTCTGGTTCCCTACCTATGAAATATTTGGGCTTTCCTCTTGGGGCATTCCTCTTGGGGCTTCCCCTAAGAGGTTAGCGACGTGGGAGCCTGTGATTAGTAAGTACCATTATGCTTTGTATCTATGACATGCAAAGTACTTATCTATGGCTGGTAGAATTACTTTAATCAAGTCAACTTTATCTGGTTTGACTTTGTTCTTTATGTCTTTGTTCAAAGCGCCTAAGGGGGTAATCAAAGCCCTTGAGGAAATTAAGAGAAAGTTTTTGTGGCGCAATGGTGGACATGGAAGGGTGTTGAATAAGGTGAAATGGAGTTTGGTGTGTCGGCCTAAACTCTTGGGAGGACTCGGCCTTCGTAGATTGGAGGGTATGAATTTGGCTTTGTTAGCCAAATGGTGGTGGTGGTTTGCGACCACCAAAGTCTTGATGTGGAAGGTTTTGATTTGTTTGAGGATGGGTTGGGATGTGAATGACTGGGATTTGACCCGTTTAGATAAGTCTGAAAATATGTCTGGCAATCAGGGGCTCTCTTGGAATATGGGAAGCGGAGTAGAGATCTTGTTTTGGGATGACGTTTGGATTGGAGATGCTCCGTTGAAGGCTCGTTTAACGTTAGCTTATTCGAGGGCCGCCAACAAAGTGGGAGTAGTTGCTGATTTTTGGAATGTGCAAGGGTGGTCGGTTACTTTTCAACGTAGTCGTGGGCACAGGGAAAGGGATGAGGTGTCTGCTTTGTTTGAGTGCCTGGAGGATTGTGTCCTCTCGCTTGATCTTGATGATGTTCTTTTATGGAGAAAATCATCTTCGGGTTTCACAGTTTCAGACGATTATTCTATTCTGATGGGAGAGGATTTGGTGGAACCTGAACCTTGGGCTAAGGTTTTATGGGTGGCAGGTGTACCGCCCAAACATAATGTGCTTGTTTGGTTAGCCGTGCAGAATGAGTTACCATGCATGCTAGGAATTAATAAAACTTGAAAGACGTCTATATCAGATAATAACTGGACAAGTCATAGTAACATGTAGGATGTGACTCACTAGTTAACTGCTTTATCTGTTTTCGATACTTGGGAATTGTCATGCTGGTTGACCGGCCATGTCGAGCCGCAGGTTGTGTGTTGTTTTGGAATTGCCTGTTATTGTTTGAGATGCCTACCGTGTGAGTCGGTGTCGTTAGGTTTAATAGACAAGATTTAATATATCCGTTGAGCATGTTGTTGATATGTATGGGCGAGTGTGCCGTGTTTGTGTTGATGTGAACCCTTGGTTGTGATATGGTCGGGTGAGTGATAGACTGACGTGACTGGTTGTGGTAACGGTTGTTGGGCTTGGTAAGCCTTGTTTATTTATGGCAATTTGATATTATCTTGTTGTGTGTTCCGAGGAGTTGTTTCTGGTATGGTACCTATGACCGAGGGGGTACGCCGGTGTAGGGTAGTACCTAATCCGATGAGTGGTCTCAAGTATGCGCGGTCCCCTGGGTAGTGGTTCCGGTACAATGGCCTACATCGAGGGGTTAATCCGGTGTAGGACATCTAGGCCGACGGTTACATGATTTGTACTTTGCCCGAAGGAGTTCCAGGAAAGTTTTTACCTATACTTTGCCTGAAAGAGTTCCGGGAAAGAGGTCTAGGCCGATGGAGATTCCGGTATGACTATTTGAGATTGTGCCCCGGTTGTTTGACGGGAAGATATCTAGGCCGATGTTGTGTGTTCCGGTACGATATGATGGTGTCGGGCTGTGGACAGCCGACCGAGTAGGGGACTGCGGTACGGGACGCGTTTGTGCTTTTACAGTTTACTTTATGTTGATGACTTGTTAACTGGTGTGCTGGTTGATGTTTGTGCTGTTTGGGTGATTGTGGTTGTAAGTGTGGTTCGGTCTCGAGTTGAGGATTGTGGTTACGAGTTCCATTGGAAATTAGTTGTGTGTTGTACTAGTATGCCCTAATTGGACGGTTACCCGTGGTGGTGAGCGTTTGCTTATAACCTTAACTACTTTTCCTACTGAGCGAAAGCTCACCCCTTACCTTGTTGTTTTTCAGGTCCTAAGCGGGTTGTACTAGCTGGATGCTCGATGCTTGGGAGCTTACGAGGGTCCTAGGCTAGAATGTCTAGAGACGTACAGCGTTTTGATTTATTCATTGTCTTTAAGGTTTACTTAAGAGTTATTGACACGTTTATTCAAATTTTTGGATCGCGGATTATTATTTTAAGCTTTTAAATTTTATTTTTATTTAAATTTTATTACTGTTTTGGTTCACGTCTCGAGTCTGGTCAAAACCGGATTTGGGGCGTGACAAGAGGGGTATGTATTTTACTCTTAACCAGATGTTTTGTCCCTTGTGTAAGTCTTTTATGGAGACCACCGACCATATTCTTCTCCATTGTCCTGTTGCATGGTGGATTTGGGTAAGAGTTTTTAACTGGTGGGGATTGGTTTGGGTTATGTCGCGGTCTATGGCGGAGGTGGTGGTAATTTGGAGAAGTGTGGGGTCACATCATTTCTGGAAGGTGTGGGTTCGTGTTTGTTGTGTGGCTTTTTGGCATCTTTGGTTATTGAAGAATGCAGCTGTGTTTAATCAGGTGATGGAGTTGGGTGATATTCTCTTCGGAAACATTCAGAATCACTCATATGTTATTATGTGGCAATCCCAGTCGATGAGATCTGGGTTTCCCTTTGTGGATTGGTGTAGGAGGCCGAGTTGGTGCATTCGGCCGAGGAGGAGAGTTGTTTCGTAACGCTGTTGTGTGGTGCGTTTTGGCATATGCCGTTGTTGTGTGGTTTTTTTTCAGGGGGTATGGGAGTTCCCGATACTATTCAGGTTACGCTTGTTTCCCACTGAGGTCAAATGTGTGCTCATCCGGGGGGACGTTAAGGGCCGATCTACTCTCGGAGTGGAGGGGCACGGATTACTTACTCTCTTTGAGACCAGAGGATCCACATGTCTACCCTGAGGCATTGTTCATTGGTCTCGGTGGGACGCCTGTTTTAGTTTTTGGGTCTTCTGTTATCTCCTGTTTTTTGTTTTTTCGGGCGTTGGCCCCTAGCTCATTTTATGAGTTCCTTTGTTATCGTTGTTCTCATCAGCCTTTTCCATCTGGGAAGGGTTTTTATTAATAAATTTTCGGGCTTATCAAAAAAAATTATTACCATTTGTAGAACATTATGTTTCATTTTTTTTTGATAAGCTAAA
The DNA here is from genome assembly GCA_963921825.1 of Erodium maritimum. Lineage (NCBI taxonomy): Eukaryota > Viridiplantae > Streptophyta > Magnoliopsida > Geraniales > Geraniaceae > Erodium > Erodium maritimum. Next base: position 61,755,182 of record OY997590.1, on the reverse strand, counting down.
GAATTTTATTAAGCTAATGTTCTATAAAGGAATAGAACAAAGCAAGAAAAAGATCCAAAAAGACCTTTTCTTTCAACCAATACAGCTACAAAGAGCAAAAAACAGAACCAGAATAAACAAGACGTAAATAAAACACCTTGCCTATTTTCTAATCGGGTTCAAACAATTAAACCGGTTTGATACCGGAACAGGGGTTAAAACTGGAGCAGAAGTAGGTTCTTGTTCCTCGGAATCCCGATCGAGAGCTATGGAACAAAAATCAACAGCTTTTCTACCAATCTTCGAACTGTAACTCCAGTTGCCCGAGCCATCTTTTTTAGCTACATTCACCAAGAAAGAGCCTGTTTTATCCCCTTTGTCAGCCGAAGTCCTGGCTCTAGTCTGATACACTACCACTGGTTGTGCAGTCACCTTCGCCTGGCCCTTCTTAGGCCGACCACGTCGTTTCGGCTCAACCTCCGAGATCGGTTTTTGCAAGGCTTCCTTCCACGGGCTTCCTTGAAAACCATTCTCCACCAACGAGTCAACGCCCCGAAACGGATCGTCTTGACCCGAACCCATCGCTGCTGGATCCAAGTCAATCTCCATTCGTTTAAAAATTGTGACCAATGTTGGATCTTCTTGGGCAAGCATACGGGCCTTACCTGTTGAATCAGCTGAGACCCCATGAGACAGGCCCGGTTCTGAAGAGTCAGCTACCGGCCCAAGACACAAGCCCTGTCCTTGGCCCAGCACCTCCCGAAACCCTCCATCGTGTCCAGAAAAACCGCTCGCAAACGAAGACGGAAACGGGTTCGCAGCCTTGATTCGCGGCTCAATCAACGCAGATTCAGTAGAGTTTCGTATCCCTTTAGTTAAATTCGAATTACCGTGATCCGGAGAAATCCCTGGGATCACGGGATCGATAATTGAAACAGAACAAGGGAGCTCGCCGGAGACCTGCACCAACGTCGCCGGGACTGTCACCGGAGAGGGCGTGCCCGGGAGGGACTTGGCTGTCCCTCTAGAGCACTCCAGACCTGCACCATCTGACCTAACGAGATCGCCGGGGCTGGAAGCCGAGACAACACGCGAAACAGAGCTTGTGCTCTGTTTCTTGAAACTGTCTGGTTTTGTCGCCGTGCAGACCAAACGGCGCCGGGAAAACGCCACGAACAAAGTATGGCCGTTCACCAGGGACCGTTTAAGCTTTCCAATGCCCGGGACGCAGCCAAAGGCGTCGAAAAGCGGACGAAACCGAAGAAGCGTCCAGATTTTTTGTCCTCGTTTCAGCAGAGAGAGGGACACAATGTCGCCAAATATGGAAAGCCCGTCCCGAAACCAATCATCCAAAACAGGGTAAGGCAAGTTGCGGACGTAGAGCTCAGTATCGCTCACTTCAAATTGAGTCCGAGATCGACGTCGACGAGCAACGGATCCTCCCATACCTCCAGCCGTCTCCCCTTCCTTTGGATTTGCAGTAACTGAAAACGAATCAGTGGCGACCTCGCCGGACACCGCTGTACTCTGCCTTCCCGTTGAAGCAGCAGCCTTGCGAGAGTGCTTGCCCTGACGACGGACCTCCGTCTGCGCACCTCCAACCGGACTGACTTTAGGTTTCTTGGCCGGAACAACCGAGGCCTTGAACTCCCTATAGAACGACAGAAGTCCTGAGCAAAAAGCCAGAAATTCTCCAAGGTCACCGGGAATGGACCTCCGGCCACCATGAAAGAAATTTGGCAAAGTGAAAAAAATTATTATCGGGTTAAAACAAGCATGGAGATGAGAATATGCATATCTACGCATACCCACTATTTTTAGGCCAATCCGAGTTCTTTAGGTCAATGAAGATGAGATTTTTCGGTTTCTCACCGTTTTCGGCATACTATAGTATGTCAGAACCGGAAAAAAAGTGAAAAAAATTATTATCGGGTTAAAACATGCATGGAGAAAGAGAATATGCATATCTACTCATACCCACTACTTTCAGGCCAATCCGAGTTCGCTAGGTCAATGAAAATGAGATTTTTCGGTTTCTGCCGTTTTCGGCATAGTATAGTATGTCAGAACCGGTAAAAAAGTGAAAAAACAAACTATTATCGGGTTAAAACATGCATGGAGAATGAGAATATTCATATCTACGCATACCCACTATTTTTATGTGAATCCATTTTCGTTAGGTCAATGAAAAAAAAGATTTTTCGGTTTTTCACCGTTTTCGGCATACTATAGTATGTCTGAACCGGAAAAAAGTGAAAAAAATTATTATCGGGTAAAAACAAGCATGGAGAATGAGAATATGCATATCTATGCATACCCACTATTTTTAGGCCAATCCGAGTTCGTTAGGTCAATGAAAATGAGATTTTTAAGTTTTTCACCGTTTTCGGCATACTATAGTATATCAGAACCGGAAAAAAAAGTGACAAAAATGTATTATTGGTTTAAAACATGCATGGAGAATGAGAATACGCATATCTATGCATACCCACTATTTTTAGGCCAATCCGAGTTCGTTAGGTCAATGAAAATGAGATTTTTTGGTTTTTCACCGATTTCGGCATACTAGTATGTCAGAACCGAAAAAAAGTGAATTTTTTTTATTATCGGGTTAAAACATGCATGGAGAATGACAATATGAATATCTACGCATACCCACTATTTTTAGGTCAATCCGTGTTCGTTAGGTCAATGAAAAGAAGATTTTTCGGTTTGTCACCGCTTTCGGCATACTATAGTATGTCAGAACCGGGAAAAAAGTGAAAAAAATTATTATCGGGTAAAACAAGCATGGAGAATGAGAATATGCATATCTACGCATACCCACTATTTTTAGGCCAATCCGGGTTCGTTAGGTCAGTGAAAATGAGATTTTTTGGTTTTTCACCGTTTTCGGCATACTATAGTATGTCAGAACCGGAAAAAAAGTGAAAAAAAATTATTATCGGGTTAAAACAAGCATGGAGAATGAGAATATGCATATCTACGCATACCCACTATTTTTAGGCCAATCGAGTTCGTATGATCAATGAAAATGAGATTTTTCGGGTTTTCACCGTTTTCGGCATACTATAGTATGTCAGAACCGGAAAAAAAGTGAAAAAAATCTATTATCGGTTTAAAACATGCATGGAGAATGAGAATACGCATATCTACGCATACCCACTATTTTTAGGCCAATCCGAGTTCGTTAGGTCAATGAAAATGAGATTTTTCGGTTTTTCACCGTTTTCGGCATACTATAGTATGTCAGAACCGAAAAAAAGTGAAAAAAATTATTATCGGGTTAAAAAAATCATGGAGAATGAGAATATGCATATCTACGCATACCCACTATTTTTAGGCCAATCCGATTTCGTTAGGTAAATGAAGATGAGATTTTTAGGTTTCTCACCGTTTTCGGCATATTATAGTATGTCAGAACCGGAAAAAAGTGAAAAAAAAAATAATATTATCGGGTTAAAAAATGCAAGGAGAAAGAGAATATGCTATCTACGCATACCCACTATTTTTAGGCCAATCCGAGTTCGTTAGGTCAATTAAAATGAGATTTTTCGGTTTCTACCGTTTACGGCATACTATAGTATGTCAGAACCGGTAAAAAAGTGACAAAAAAATATTATCGGGTTAAAACATGCATGGAGAATGAGAATATGCATATCTACGCATACCCACTATTTTTAGGTCAATCCGTGTTCGTTAGGTCAATAAAAAAAAAGATTTTTCGGTTTTTCATCGTTTTCGGCATACTATAGTATGTCACACCCGGAAAAAAAGTGAAAAAAATTATTATCGTGTTAAAACAAGCATGGAGAATTAGAATATGCATATCGACGCATACCCACTAATTTTAGGCCAATCTGAGTTCGTTAGGTCAAAAAATGAGATTTTTCGGTTTTTCACCGTTTTCGGCATACTAGTATGTCACAACCTGCAAAAAAGTGACAAAAATGTATTATCGGTTTAAAACATGCATGGAGAATGAGAATACGCATACCCACTATTTTTAGGCCAAGCCGAGTTCGTTAGGTCAGTGAAAATGAGATTTTTCGGTTTTTCACCGTTTTCGGCATACTATAGTATGTCAGAACCGGCAAAAAAGTGAAAAAAAAATATTATCGGTTTAAAACATGCATGGAGAATGAGAATACGCATATCCACGCATACCCACTATTTTTAGACCAATCCGAGTTCGTTAGGTCAATGAAGATGAGATTTTTAGGTTTCTCACCGTTTTCGGCATATTATAGTATGTCAGAACCGGAAAAAAGTGAAAAAAAAAGAATATTATCGGGTTAAAAAATGCAAGGAGAAAGAGAATATGCTATCTACGCATACCCACTATTTTTAGGCCAATCCGAGTTTGTTAGGTCAATTAAAATGAGATTTTTCGGTTTCTACCGTTTACGGCATACTATAGTATGTCAGAACCGGTAAAAAAGTGACAAAAAAATATTATCGGGTTAAAACATGCATGGAGAATGAGAATATGCATATCTATGCATACCCACTATTTTTAGGTCAATCCGTGTTCGTTAGGTCAATAAAAAAAAAAGATTTTTCGGTTTTTCATCGTTTTCGGCATACTATAGTATGTCACACCCGGAAAAAAAGTGAAAAAAATTATTATCGTGTTAAAACAAGCATGGAGAATTAGAATATGCATATCGACGCATACCTACTAATTTTAGGCCAATCTGAGTTCGTTAGGTCAAAAAATGAGATTTTTCGGTTTTTCACCGTTTTCGGCATACTATAGTATGTCAGAACCTGCAAAAAAGTGAAAAAAATGTATTATCGGTTTAAAACATGCATGGAGAATGAGAATACGCACACCCACTATTTTTAGGCCAAGCCGAGTTCGTTAGGTCAGTGAAAATGAGATTTTTCGGTTTTTCACCGTTTTCGGCATACTATATAGTATGTCAGAACCGGCAAAAAAGTGAAAAAAAAATATTATCGGGTTAAAACATGCATGGATAAAGAAAATATGCATATCTACGTATACCCACTATTTTTAGGCCAATCCCAGTTCGTTAGGTCAGTGAAAATGAGATTTTTCGGTTTTTCACCGTTTTCGGCATACTAGAGTATGTTAGAACCAGAAAAAAGGTAAAAAAAATTTATTATCGGGTTAAAACATGCATGGAGAATGATAATATGTGTATCTACGCATACCCACTATTTTTAGGCCAATACGAGTTCGTTAGGTCAATGAAAATGAGATTTTTCGCTTTTTCACCGTTTTCGGCATACTAGTATGTTTGAACCGGCAAAAAAGTGAATTTTTTTATTATCGCGTTAAGACATGCATGGACAATGAGAATAAGCATATCTACGCATACCCACTATTTTTAGGCCAATCCGAGTTCGTTAAGTCAATGAAAATGAGATTTTTCGGTTTTTCACCGTTTTCGGTATAATATAGTATGTCAGAACCGGAAAAAAAGTGAAAAAAAATTATTATCGGGTTAAAACAAGCATGGAGAATGAGAATATACATATCTACGCATACCCACTATTTTTAGGCCAATCCGAGTTCGTTAGGTCAATGAAGATGAGATTTTTCGGTTTCTCACCGTTTTCGGCATTATCGGGTTAAAACATGCATGGAGAATGATAATATGCATATCTACGCATACCCACTATTTTTATGTCAATCCGTTTTCGTTAGGTCAATGAAGATGAGATTTTCCTGTTTCTCACCGTTTTCGGCATACTATAGTATGTCAGAACCAGCAAAAAAGTGAAAAAAATTATTATCGGGTTAAAACATGCATGGAGAAAGAGAATATGCATATCTACTCATACCCACTACTTTCAGGCCAATCCGAGTTCGTTAGCTCAATGAAAATGAGATTTTTCGGTTTCTACCGTTTTCGGCATAGGATAGTATGTCAGAACCGGTAAAAAAGTGAAAAAAAACTATTATTGGGTTAAAACATGCATGGAGAATGAGAATATGCATATCTACGCATACCGACTATTTTTAAGCCAATCCGAGTTCGTATGGTCAATGAAAATGAGATTTTTCGGGTTTTCACCGTTTTCGGCATACTATAGTATGTCAGAACCGGAAAAAAGTGACAAAAATGTATTATCGGTTTAAAACATGCATGAGGAATGAGAATATGCATATCTACGCATACCCACTATTTTTAGGCCAATCCGAGTTCGTTAGGTCAATGAAAATGAGATTTTTCGGTTTTTCACCGTTTTCGGCATACTATAGTATGTCAGAACCGAAAAAAAAGTGAAACAAATTTATTATCGGGCTAAAACATGCATGGAGAATGAGAATATGCATATCTACGCATACCCACTATTTTTAGGTCAATCCGTGTACGTTAGGTCAATTAAAAAAAGATTTTTCGGTTTTTCAACGTTTTTGGCATACCCACTATTTTTAGGCCAATCCGAGAAAGAGAAAGAGAATATGCTATCTACGCATACCCACTATTTTTAGGCCAATCCGAGTTCGTTAGGTCAATTAAAATGAGATTTTTCGGATTCTACCGTTTTCGGCATACTATAGTATGTCAAACCGGTAAAAAAGTGACAAAAAACTATTATCGGGTTAAAACATGCATGGAGAATGAGAATATGCATATCTACGCATACCCACTATTTTTAGGTCAATCCGTGCTCGTTAGGTCAATAAAAAAATATTTTTCGGTTTTTCACCGTTTTCGGCATACTATAGTATGTCACACCCGGAAAAAAAATGAAAAAAAATTATTATCGGGTTAAAACAAGCATGGTGAATGAGAATATGCATATCTACGCATACCCACTAATTTTAGGCCAATCTGAGTTCGTTAGGTCAAAAAATGAGATTTTTCGGTTTTTCACCGTTTTCGGCATACTATAGTATGTCAGAACCTGCAAAAAAGTGAAAAAAATGTATTATCGGTTTAAAACATGCATGGAGAATGAGAATACGCATATCTACGCATACCCACTATTTTTAGGCCAAGCCGAGTTCGTTAGGTCAGTGAAAATGAGATTTTTCGGTTTTTCACCGTTTTCGGCATACTATAGTATGTCAGAACCGGAAAAAAATTGAAAAAAAATTATTATCGGGTTAAAACAAGTATGGAGAATTAGAATATGCATATCTACGCATACCCACTATTTTTAGGCCAATCCGAGTTCGTTAGGTCAATGAAGATGAGGTTTTTCGGTTTCTCACCGTTTTCGGCATACTATAGTATGTCAGAACCGGCAAAAAAGTGAAAAAAAAAATATTATCGGGTTAAAACATGCATGGATAAAGATAATATGCATATCTACGTATATCCACTATTTTTAGGCCAGTCCGAGTTCGTTAGGTCAGTGAAAATGAGATTTTTCGTTTTTTCACCGTTTTCGGCATACTAGAGTATGTTAGAACCGGAAAAAAAGTGAAAAAAAATTATTATCGGGTTAAAACATGCATGTAGAATGAGAATATGCGTATCTACGCATACCCACTATTTTTAGGCCAATACGAGTTCGTTAGGTCGATGAAAATCAGATTTTTCGCTTTTTCACCGTTTTCGGCATACTAGTATGTTCGAACCGGCAAAAAAGTGAATTTTTTTTATTATCGCGTTAAGACATGCATGGACAATGAGAATAAGCATATCTACGCATACCCACTATTTTTAGGCCAATCCGAGTTCGTTAAGTCAATGAAAATGAGATTTTTCGGTTTTTCACCGTTTTCGGTATAATAAAGTATGTCAGAACCGGAAAAAAAGTGAAAAAAATTTATTATCGGGTTAAATCAAGCATGGAGAATGAGAATATGCATATCTACGCATACCCACTATTTTTAGGCCAATCCGAGTTCGTTAGGTCAATGAAGATGAGATTTTTCGGTTTCTCACCGTTTTCGGCATACTATAGTATGTCAGAACCGGCAAAAAAGTGAAAAAAATTATTATCGGGTTAAAACATGCATGGAGAATGAGAATATGCATATCTACGCATACCCACTATTTTTATGTCAATCCGTTTTCGTTAGGTCAATTAAGATGAGATTTTTCTATTTCTCACCGTTTTCGGCATACTATAGTAAGTCAGAACCGGCAAAAAAGTGAAAAAAATTATTATCGGGTTAAAACATGCATGGAGATAGAGAATATGCATATCTACTCATAACCACTACTTTCAGGCCAATCCGAGTTCGTTAGGTCAATGAAAATGAGATTTTTCGGTTTCTACCGTTTTCGGCATAGGATAGTATGTCAGAACCGGTAAAAAAGTGAAAAAAAAAACTATTATTGGGTTAAAACATGCATGGAGAATGAGAATATGCATATCTACGCATACCCACTATTTTTATGTCAATCCGTTTTCGTTAGGTCAATGAAAAAAAAGATTTTTTCGGTTTTTCACCGTTTTCGGCATACTATATAGTATGTCTGAACCGGAAAAAAAGTGACAAAAATGTATTATCGGTTTAAAACATGCATGAGGAATGAGAATACGCATATCTACGCATACCCACTATTTTTAGGCCAATCCGAGTTCGTTAGGTCAGTGAAAATGAGATTTTTCGGTTTTTCACCGTTTTCGGCATAGTATATAGTATGTCAGAACCGGAAAAAAAGTGAAAAAAAATTATTATCGGGTTAAAACATGCATGGAGAATGAGAATATGCATATCTACGCATACCCACTATTTTTAGGCCAATCCGAGTTCGTTAGGTCAATGAAGATGAGATTTTTCGGTACTCACTGTTTTCGGCATACTATAGTATGTCAGAACTGAAAAAAAGTGAAAAAAAACTATTATCGGGTTAAAAAAAGCTTGGAGAATGAGAATATTCATATCTACGCATACCCACTATTTTCAGATCAATCCATGTTCGTTAGGTCAATGAAAAAAAGATTTTTCGGTTTTTCACCGTTTTCTGCATACTATAGTATGTCAGAACCGGTAAAAAAGTGACAAAAAACTATTATCGGGTTAAAAAAAGCATGGAGAATGAGAATATGCATATCTACGCATACCCACTATTTTTAGGCCAATCCGAGTTCGTTAGGTCAATGAAGATGAGATTTTTCGGTTTCTCACCGTTTTCGGCATACTATAGTATGTCAGAAACGGCAAAAAAGTGAAAAAAAAAATTATTATCGGGTTAAAACATGCATGGAGAATGAGAATATGCATATCTACGCATACCCACTATTTTTAGGCCAATACGAGTTCGTTAGGTCAATGAAAATTAGATTTTTCGGTTTTTCACCGTTTTCGGCATACTAAAGTATGTCAGAATCGGAAAAAAAGTGAATTTTTTTTATTATCGGGTTAAAACATGCATGGAGAATGAGAATATGCATATCTACGCGTACCCACTATTTTTAGGCCAATCCGAGTTCGTTAGGTCAATGAAAATGAGATTTTTCGGTTTTTCACCGTTTTCGGCATACTATAGTATGTCAGAACCGGAAAAAAAAAGTGACAAAAATTTATTATCGGTTTAAAACATGCATGGAGAATAAGAATACGCATATCTACGCATACTATAGATATGCCGAAAACGGTGAAAACCCGAAAAATGCATGAAAACGGTAATAGTATGCCGAAAACCATAATGTTCTAGAAACTGTAATAATGTTTGACAAAACCTGACAAGAATTGAAATAATGTTTAACAAAAACTATAATTGTTCATGAGACTTGAACTTTTATATTAAATGTTTCAGAATATAAATAAGATGTTGCAGATTATTGTTGAATTGTATTTTTTCCCACGCGCTACACGCGCGCGATTCTAAGGATCTCCGAAGTTCTGCGCCGCCGCCATTGTCTCTGTGATCGTCCATGACAGCTCGATCAGTGATACCAACTTAGGGCCTAGTTCGATTATGTCGTTGCCAGAATTCGTAGGTGCACCAGTTCGGCCGAGGAAGCGAGCGGTTCGCCGAAGGTTTATGGTTGCGGGGTCGAAGGTCGTAGTTGTTTTCTCCGGGCATTTTGCTGGACTAGAATCGAGCGGAGCGGATGTTGAAGGTGAGTTTTCGGGAACGACAATTGGATCCCCAAATTAGAGTTTTCTCTCCGAGCGGCCTTGTTCTTCTCCTAGTGCCTCTATTCTTCTCTGAGCGTTATTTCATCTCCGAGTTCTTTAGTGAGTATTGTTATTTCCGTTGGTTTGATTGTGGTGGAAATGAATAGGAATTCTGCGATTCAGTTTTTTGGTTTCAAGAGCTCGCGAAAGATCAAGCCAAGCCCGTAGTTGTTGTCTTTCACGTCTTTTTGTTCTAGATTGGTTGCCCTGTATGGAGAATATTGTACTGTTATCAACAAGGCTCAAACTGCGACATGTAAAAAGGTTTCCACTGATCATAAGAACACAAGACCAGTCAAGAAGAAAATCAAGCGTCCAAGGAGTCATTTTGCTCAGGTGAAGCCGGCCAGCGGTACCTCTTTGCAGAAGGAGGTTCCTAAGTCATCGGGGATCACTTCTAGCCGTGAACAAGTTGTCAGAAACGCTTCTACTGTGAAGGTTTTACACCCTATGAAAACGACTTCTGCGCAGGCTTTGGAGGTTGTTGTACCCATCAGAGTTGAGAGCGAGGCAAGGAAACAGGGTCGTGAGGTGTTTCTTTACAAACTCCCGTTTGATACCTCGACGGGATGGGTCCAAAATTCTTTGGGAACGTTTGGTGAGGTAATTTCAGCCAACGTTCTCAAGAGAGTGAGCCGGAAAGGTCTCTTTTTTGGTTTAGCGGAGTTCAAGCTTAAGGAGTCGGATGATCAGGTGATAGAGGTTCTTAACGGTTTCACTTTTAATGGTTATAGGCTTTTTGTATCTTCTGCAAGGCCTGGGAATAGGAGAGCTCGACCTGAATCGCAAGCACCTGCGAATCTGAGCAGGTCGACTACCTCTGGTATAACAGTTAAGAAGATTGTTCCCGATGTGGAGGAGACGGACGATGGTGTCATGGCTGCCGTGGCTGCTTCAGTTCGGATGGTTGGGTGTTCGACCGTGCTCTCGCCGATTCAGAGAGCGGATGTTGTGCACGCTATGCATTCGTCTCCGAAGATCCGAGAATCTCTGAATCCCAGAGATCCCGATCGCTCTAGATTTGATTCTTAAATCCCCCTTGATCCTTTGGGGGCACCCGTTACAATAGTTACAGTCAATCCCATCCTAGCATTTATGGATGATTGTTCGGTCTTGTCTCATAAAAAAGGCCTAACCGAGCAGGCCTAGGACCCAAGCTTGGCTGGTGTTTTTAAACGGATTGGGACTGATTTGGGCCTGGTGTCTATGGTGGGTTCGAGTTTAGTAGCCCAGGACAGTGGCAATCCATTTGAGGAGGATCATACTCGGGGTGGTGAACCGAACCCGATCGTTGGGTTTCAAGGTAGTCCTTGGATGGAAGCCTTGGCAAAACACACGATTTCTGGAGTTGAACCAAAGAGATGTGGACGACCAAAGAAGGGTCAACCGAAGTTGGTTGCTCCACCAGTCGTTTTATATCAGACAAGAGCTAGGACCTTTGCTGTTAAATGGGTTAATTCGGGACGTTTTATCGTGGACGATGCGAAAAAAGATAGCGTCGGGAATTGGAGTTATAGCAAGAAAGTTGGGAAAAAGGCATTTGATCTTTGTTCTTTGGCGATTGATCAGTTCAAAAGGGACTCCGAGGGTATGAAGGACGAGTATTACCTTGAAGAAAAAGCTTTAACCCCTGTCCCGGTCTCTAATCGATTCACTTGTTTGAATACTGATAGGAAGTAGGTAAGGTTTTTGTTTGCATCTTACTTGGGTTTTTTCTGTTTTTTGTTGCTCTATGTAGCTGTTTTGGTATGAGGAAAAGGTCTTTTTGTGGATTTTTTCTTGCTTTGTTCTATAGTCTTGTAGAACAATTGCTCAATAGGCAAGAGGACAAAATCCTCTCGAGGAGAAACAGCCTCTCTCTGAAATTCAAAAAACCCTACTTATGTGTAACCTGCCGCCACCCTTTCCTCACCCTCATCGCCGGTGACGGCCGTGGGCTCCGGCCTCAATCGTTGCCTGCGACGACCTCTTTATCCCTCTCCCACCCTTCGCAGCCTTCTTCCCCTTCTCTTTCCCCTCTTCCCCTCTTCTCTGCCCTGTCCTCATTTCGCTACCTTGGTTCGCAGGAGCTGCTCTTCCCTCCTCGTGTTGTGGAGGTCTTGACCCGATCGGCGATGTGGACAAGGTCTCGACCTGGTTGTCGGTGCTACACCCGTTCCAGTTGCGTCCTCTGTTCCGGTGTTTTCAGCTCCTCTCCTTTGGCCGACCTCTTTGCGTTGTCGGTGGTGTTCAGGTCTTTCGCTCATGGCTCGATGGAGGCGTGGAGTGGGTGTGGTGGTCGCGAACCTGGCTGACCACTTCTCTCTCGTCTTCGTCTTGCTCTGCTCTGGGATCCAGATCTGGTGTTGCCCTCTGCCCTAGCGCCGTTGTTGCTGTCTCTGCCGGAGAACCGTCCCTCAGCTACGCAGGTTCGGAGCAGGTGAGGCTGGCTCGGATCGAAGCTGTGGTTCGGGCTGGATTTGCTTCTGGCCGGGTAGGGTTCGTCTGGTTCGGGCCGAGTGCTGGTTTGGGTCGGTCGTTGCTGTGGGCCGGGTTGTGGTCTGCGACCCGGGTTCGGTTCCTGGGCCGGGTATGACCAGTTCGGGTCGGATTCGGGTCGGTCTGGTACTTCAGACCCAGTCAGGCTAGGTTTTTCCCTCTGTTTCGTGGTTTTGGTTGCGGGTCGAGGTCGTGGTTTAGCTCTTGAAGTTCGTATCTTGGTGGTGTGGTCATCTCGGGCTTTTGACGGATTATGGGTCCTCGCCGGTGTCGTTTTGATTCGATCAGGTGCGGACTTTGTGTGATGTTGCGCTTCTCTGCTGTTGTGGCGTCAGTTCTGTTTGAGTTCAAGTTGGCTCGGGCTCGGTATCATTACAGGCCTTCCCCCTTGGGTTCTCGTTTGGTTTTCGCCGGTGAGAAGTAACCGTTCTTGGTTTCGGAATGCTCAGCTCGAGTTCCATCTTTGGATTTGAGAGATTTTACTTGTTGCGGTGTGCTCAGAAGTTGAGCCCGTACTCGGTAGAAATACCGGTCCTCCTTTTTAGTTCCGACTCTGGTCGTGGGACGCGCTTCTTCATCCTCCCAGGTGGGGATTGTTGCAGAGTTGTTCTTCCTGCTTTGTGTGGTTCGTCTGCTTGCCTGATGTTTCGCTCCAGATCTGGTCGTGGACGCGCTTCTTCATCCTCTCGGGTGTTGATCGTCGTGGGTCTAACGGTTCATCGTGGTACCTTTACTGGTTTACTCCTCTCTGCAACTTAAGTTTTGTGTCTTCGCATTTCCCCTATTTCGATTTCAGTTTGATATGCATCTGCTTCCTTCCACTTTTGTGGTTAGGTCTCGCTGGTTTAAGGTGTTGGGCGGTGGTGAGGGTTTAGTCCTTTGTGCCTTTCGGTTGTTTTCTTACAGATTCGCCTTAGTGGTTTATGTGTTCTAGTGGGTTCTACTCATCGGGACTGTCTTTATCACTTGCAGTGTTGATCGTCGATGTGTTAGTGCTCGTCTTCTAGTCTGTGTGACTAGTTGATGAGACTAATGAGACATGGTGCTATACTTGCTTAGGATGTTCGTTGGGTTTATATCAGTATCTCTTGTGCTTAATGGTTGACAAATCAGGGTTGAAGACCTTTTTATTTTTTGAGCGCTTCATGGTTGAAAATTCCTGGTGTTCAGACCTTTCCCTTTTTTGTGTGCTTCATGGTGGCTATATTCGGGTGTGAGTCTCCTTTTTTAGCCGTCTTTTTTCTTTCCCAGGTATGCGTACCTCTTCTCACTTCAGGGTCTACGTACCCATTCTCTTCAGGGTCTGCTTACCCATTCACTTCACTTCCGGGTCTGCGTACCCATTCACTTCAGGGTCTGCGTACCCATTCACTTCACTTCATAGGTTTCCCCGGTGTGGGGTTTCAGGGTCTGCGTATCCTTTCATTGCTTCAGGGTCTACGTACCCATTCTTCTTCAGGGTCTGCGTACCCATTCATTGCTACCAGGGTGGTAGCTGTTATTGTGGTTCTTTTTTGTTTGAGAGTTTGTAGCTAGACTCTCTCCGTTGTACTCCTCTTCCTCCTTGAGAGAGGTTTACTTTTTAAAAAAATTGCTGATAAAAAAAAATAATTGCTCAATAAATTTTTCGCTTATATAAAAAAAAGATGCTGCAGATTAAATGTTTCATTAATTGATTTTTTTGCAACATTATTGATTTTATTATTTGCTTAATATGCAGAGGGGCGTAAAAGAATCGTCGAAAGATGTGAACACCCCAAGCAATTGATGTTCGATTGGGAAATTTTATGTTTTATAATGTGTGTGTAATTGTGTTTGGTTAGATGTTTTGGATCAACATTATGTAGTAGTAATATGTTTGAAAATATGGAACCGAATGTATAAAATTCTAGAACACTAATTTTATAATTATGGAACACTAGTTTTAAAATTTTGGAATATCGACTTTAAAATTTTGTAACACCATCAATAAAATTCTGTAACAATTATAAATTTGAAACATCGGTTCTAAATTTTTTAATATCAACTATAAATTTCTGTATCATTAGTTATAATTTTTGTAACATCAATTATAACATCACTTGTAAAATTCTACAAGACAACTAACAAAATTCTGCAATATCAAGTGTAAAATTTTGGATTAAAAATAAAACATTAAAAGATTTGGTGCCAAAACAAAATAGTAAAAATATTATATTTTTTTAGTAAATATTTAGACTTACGGTAAAAAAATCAGATTTACTTCTTCCACATAAAATATCTTTAATATATTTATAATTATGCCATTAATGAGTGTTTTAATTTAATCCTTTCATCAAATCTAATCCTATAGCTAATATTTATTTATATTTTATAATGTAAGTCATTTACAGTGGATAATTCCCCTATATATCCACCCAATTGTAAGTTAATAATATAAAACAATACACACGTTTATTTTATGTTATACTTCGTAAATTAACATGTTATCAGACCTTTGTTAAACATTTCAACAATTCTGTAGCTTTTATCACTCGTTAGCTTATGCTTTTAATGAGTAAGCAAGACATTCCAAAGAACCAAAACATTTTGATCTCATTTTTGTTTTCAAATCACCGACTTCAGCATGCACCTCTCATTCAACCTTTACATTTTTGGCACCGAAAGCCTCTCATTCGAGCTTTGCTTGGCTTCTTTGGCCTTAGCCACAAACGTCTCTTCCTCCTTCTCGTGTTTTATCGATGCTTTGCTTCTTCTTTTTTTGATAACCGCGAAAATTTTATTAAGAAAAATTAGATCCAAGCAGGATCTAACCAAAAGAAACCATTACAAGTGAGCTCTCAGCAGGAGCTGCGGGAACAAATCCAAAACAAAACAAAATGGAACACTAAATCACCCGTCAGTAGTCCACTCTTCACCTTCCGAAGTCAAAGTCAGATCGTCAAAGGCTTTAGCTGCATGAGCAAGCTGAGCAGCTTGGGTTTGTACACAGCTTGAGCAGAAACTATTGTCAGCAGTCTGAGAGATCTGCTTCCCAAAGTCCACAGGATTAAATCTCTCTCAACTCCTAGAAAGGGTTGATTTGACATGAACGGTATAGTAATCTCCTAAGAACTTGGGAGGTTGACTTTGACGAGTCGAAGTTCAGGTAGGCTGCTTCGAACGACGTCCCTTATCCAAAGGTTTAGAAGGTTTAAGGAGAATCTCCTTCCAAGGACTACTATGTTGTTCCTCCGCCAATTCGCTAGAACACCTGACATGAGGTTGCGCATGCCCGATGACTTCAGTACCCAAAACAATAGGATCATTAATTGTTACCTGTTGAGACGGCTGATCCGCTGAAAGAACTTTAGTTACAGGACCCGAAAAAGGCCCAATAACGTGAATGTCCGAATTGTCAGTCTTTGGGCTTGGACTGTGCTGTCCCACACAAATGGCACGCGATACCTCATCAAGCGCGCCAACCCTTAGACTTTTAGTCTCAACAGTAACCGGACCTGGACTAAAATCAACCTGATTTACACCAGGCTCAACAGGTTCAACAATAACAGGCCCAACAGGGTCAACAGGCCCATCCACGATCAATTCCAGCCCAGATGCATCAAACGCATCGTCTTCTTCCTCACGAGATGCACGTTCAACTAAAACTGTTGAATCGCGAGCCAACTGATCCGGATCTTCACCATCCACTGAATCCCGAGTATCACTCATTCTAACCAGCAGATCTGATTTCGAAAAACCCTTCATAGAGACGTCGCCGGAATCTGCACCGGTGATGCTCTGAACCTGTGTCCCCTGTTCCAAAATCGTGATTGCACCGTCACGATCACGAACAATAGAACCTGATACACTCTCAGTACCCAGCAAAAATTCACCTCCGATCTCTCCAAAACGCCGGCACCGTAGCTTTGTTTTGCACCAGAAATTGAAGCCGCGAGTTCCACCGGTTTCCGGTTATGGCCACGATCCAGCGCAACCAATAGCTTAAACCCATTAAACTTAAACCCATTGAAAGCATCAACTACTTGCAAAGAAACATCTACAGAATGGAAGTCGACAAAGCTGAAGTAACAACCCCGACGGTTCGACCTTTTGATGATTTTAACCGAAACAATCTCCCCATAAACCCCAAGGGAGTTCTGAACCCAATCCTCAGTAACATAGTATGGAAGATTGTATACGAACACCTTGGTGGCCGAAGTTTCGATTGCCTGACTCTGATCCAAGGACGAAGCCTTCTTCCTGATTTTTGAAACAACCTTCCTTTTCTGAACGACTTTGTCCGCCACCACCGGAGCATGGCCGGTTTTCGTCTCGGACTCAACCACCTCAGGCTTTGATTTGGCCGGGCGACGGACCTTGGCTTGAACCTCTTTATTCTGTCGGATTGTACCATGACCATCCGCCTTCGCCTTGGCCGGAGACTTGCCATGACGAGTGGGCTGATCACCGGATCAAGAAACGATTCCACAATAAGAATCGTAACCCGATAACAGTACCGATCAGAAAACAGAGAAGGAGAGAGCCTTCATGTTTTAGATTTCTACACTTTCGTTCATACTGAGTTAATGCCCAGAACGATCAGTATCCACTCTTCAACGGTTTCACTAAAACAATCGTAACTTTCTTTCACAAAAAGAAAAGAAAATAGCTTCTCTGTCTAGAGAGAAGAAGAAGAAGAAGATACTTTTTTTATCCCAAAGGAAAGAAGTTATAACACAAATCATTTGCACAAAAGATAAAAGTTCATACTGAGAAGAAAATAATCAAATTGTGTTGCCTTTGTAAATGGGATTTTGTAAAATTTCAATTTTGGAAGACAAGAGAGGGACACGCAATTGTATATTTCAAAAGCTTTGTTGAAAAATAGATGAATGAAAGAGGAACACGTAACGGTCATGTTATAATGTCGCATAATCAAGAGTCATTCTTACTATAAAAAAAGAGTCACTCCAACCTCCCCTTCCAAGTATGTGTTGCTTCTCTGTTTAGACCGAAGATATACCCTTGTTCGTCCTAGTCGTTCTGACCTGTCATCCCAAGTTAATGATATTGTTCCATACCGGAGAGTCACCCAGATCATCCTAATTGTTTTGACTATATAGTCATCGTAATTCATCATTGTCATTTTGACTAGTCGTCTCCATTTCGTGTTGTTACGTAGTTCCGATCAAATAAAAACCAAATCCATTCTTACCATTATGATCAATTGGTGTTGTTGTTCCAATCCAACCGGAGACCCACCTTAATTCATTATTGTTGTTCATTGTGTAGATAACAAGATTTTACCGTTCCAACCGAACGGGTATTTATCGTTAACATATTGTTCCGCCAATCTAAGTTTGACAATTTTATGAGGGTCCGTTATTTTTGCTAGCTCAATACCAATTTTCATCGTGATTGCTAGCATGATCTTTTTAGTATCCAAAATCAAGCCAAGTTCAAGAATCAGTAATAAACCTTTGAATAGAAAAGTTATGCTAAACTGGGGAACGCGCCACACTCGCCCCTTTTTGGAGCGATTTCTAGGGTTCGTTTGCTTACTCCTCGTCGTGTACTGGTTCCATTCCGGTTGTTAATGGACGGGCCGTGCAGTAGGAATGATGGTTCCTTGCCTCTGTTAACAGTTCTCCGGCTCAACAAGTGAACAGGTAAGCGATGCAAAGGCTTCCGGCCGTTTCAAGATCATTCTTGATGGGGTCTGGCTTCTGGTACTTGCATTAATTTACAGGTAAGTTCACTTCGGTTTCACTGGTTTTGTGTTTGGTTGTCGAGAAAAGGCAAGATTTGAAGGAAAATTTTGAACCTTCTCACACCTGTTGTTCTGGGTTTTTGGGGTTTTGAGGGCATCCGAGTGCCTTTGGGTTTCTGAAGAAGAGAGACTTTGGCGATTGATTTCTTCAGTAATTTCGGCTTAAGCAATCAATCTAGCGGATTATAATATCAGGTCTTGGAGGTTCTTTTCATCAGTAAGCTACTTTTTTCCTTCAAAGTCCACGGCAAGCCAACATGGGAGCCTGAGTTCAACTAGTACTGGGCCACCTCCGGGTTTTGAGTTCAGAGCAACTCGTCACACTGGGCCAGCATCATCATCGCAACATTTGGCAGAGCCTTCTACTACTAAAGGGCCTTCACTTTCGCAAAGGAAAAGGCAAGAACGCTCGGTGGAAGTTTTGATTGATCCTCATCAGAAAAGAAGTTGAAGAAGAAGGGTTGCTGCTCCCACAAATTTTGAGGGGGATAGAGGGTGGTCAGAAGTTTCAGAAGGGCTTCCTGAGAATTGGATTTTCATCAGTAATGTGCCACCAAATTCCTCTTGTTTATGGTTAGAGGAACAATTTAGAGAAGCAGGTCAAATCATGTCGGTTGAAGCTCCAACCAGACCTAACCTCAAGGGAAGGTGGTTTGCGTTCATTAAATTTTGCTTGGAGGAAGGTCTATCTAGAGCAATCAATTTTTATAACGGATGGCTTATATGTGGGTATAACTACTGGTGGTAAAAGCTTGGAGGAAGAAGACGGTAAGATTCCAAGACCAGACTTCGCTTTCTCAGTTAGAGTGGAGAATAAAAGGAAAAGATGAACAATATGGGAAAGCTTCCAACATTTTTAAGGCTGAAAGATCACCAGAGCCACTACCGAGAGGTTCAGTAGTTGTGGAGCAACAACAACTCTTGAGTAGATCGCATCTGGCTTTTTCACATAGAAATTTATCCGCGCATGCTATAATGAGAGAGATAGCGCAACAAGGGGTCTCTGAAGTTCAAGTCAAATAGGTGCCTGCTTCTTACTTGTCCAGACAAGGATTTGACAAGCTAATGTTGGTTGAGAATGCAAAATGGCTTCAGGAGTGGATGTTTGTGATCCCAGATAAAAATTTGCTTTGTCAAAAAGGAGGGAGATTTGCTTGGGTATCCATTGAAGGAATTCCCTTGCAAGGTTGGTGTGAGGAGACAATGGCAGTGGCGGTTGAGGATTTTGGTTCTTATGTTTATTCTCACCCCCAATCTTTGAACACCTGGGATCTAGAAGCAGCATATTTATTGATTCATATTCATATTTTCAACCCGGTCAATAAGAAGGTGAAGATTACTTTAGGTGCTGAGGTTTTTGAAGTTTGGGTTACTAGCACAAATCCGAATCTTCTCCCTACCTGGCGTGAATCTCCTGGTTCTACACCACTCCCATCTCCTAGTCCATCTCTAGACTCATTCTCTAGTCATTTCACAACTCCTTCATCGGTCAGAGAAGCTAATGGAGAAGAAAAAGAGGACATGCCAATTGTTTTAGGGACTGTTACAGTTGATGTGGGGAATTTAAAGGAGAATTCAGAAGTCAGGGAGTTTTCCACAAATGAAGTTGTGGAGAGGCAAAATGCACAAGAGATTTATAAGGAGTTGGAGGGTAATATTAAGGAGGCGCCAAAACCTCAACAACATGCAGTTGATTCAGAAGCTCATACACTTTTAGTACCTTCAGGAGAGACCGAGGAACGCTCTCCCATTATTACCCAGCCACATGCCACTTCTCGGCCTTTACTCAACTCAGAAGATTTGGGGATGGAGAAGGAGGAGGGTCAACTGAAACCTATTACTAGTCAGGTTCTTTTTTTAGAAGGAAATTTCAGTCCTCTCAGTGTTGGTCTTACTGACAGTTTCCAAAGCACTCCCTGCTTACCAAAAAAAGCTAGCTACAAAAGGAAATCAAAGAAGACTCAAGTTTCTTATGTTTACGACACTAGATCAAAGAAAGGAAAAGAGGTTCCTCTACTGCAACTCTCAGACAAGAAGAAGAGCAAGAGCAAAAGTGTGGCTTCTGAAGGGTTCATGAACCCTTGGGACTATTATAAAGCTATAGGGCTTAAGGCTTTTGTTGTTGATGAGTTGGTTATAGATCAATTTGATAATTTAGAGGCAGAAATTAATCAAAAGGTCATCTTTGATGCTGATTCTGGGGACGATTTCCTGGATTTAGAGGAAGAGGAAGATTGTCTTGATGAGATTAAATCTCAGACTAGAACCCCTTTGCTTAATCAGTTTTAGCCTTCTTCTCCTAGTCTTCTCGAGAGTTAGTTGTGGCTCATTGTCATCTGTTGTGGTCGTTTCTTTTTGGAGATTTTATAATCTCGGGTTTCAAGCTTGTTGCCTCAGACTTGCTAGTAAGGTTGGGTACTTTTGTCGATTGAGGTTGTGATTGGTGGCTGGTTTGAGGTTTGGCAGGCCTGCATTTTTTGGTATCTCTTGGGATGTCTTGGTTGTTTGATGTTGCTGCAGTGGGTTTCTTATAGACTTTTGTCTTGTTTAGTGGTGCAGATTTTTCTTGGTGTTGTTCGGTTGAGGTTTGGGGTTCAGTTTGGGCTCTTTCGTTGGTTTGTTGGTTTCTTGGGGAGCAAGTTTCTACTGTTTCTTCTCTAGTTTGTTGTTTTTGCTGGTTTTGAGTGGCTTGAGTCTTGAGTGGTTCAGTGAGTTTTTGTTGGTTGTTCTCTAGGTTGCTTGGGTTGAAAGCTCCCTCTTGTTTAGGTTGATGGTGGTGTTCTTTTTTGTTGTATTTTGTTGGTTGTACTTGAGAGTTCTGCTCTTGGCCTTTTCTTTATTTCAAAGAATTGGTCCTTTAATAATACCTTTGCTGATAAAAAAAAAGCCAAGTTCAAGAATCAAGTTTAGTTTCAGGATCCAATGCGTGTACGTTTCTTTTTTTATTCAAACTCAATTTTGGCTCATCATTGTATCAAATTTGAGGGGTGATCTAAAAAAACATGAAGTTACAATCTTGACTTTGCACCCGAACTCAACTTCTTCTATGACTTAACTCACCGATAATAGCTCAATGGTATACTAGGTCACAATTTAGTTTACACTCTCTCCGTCTTCTCCAACAGTTGCAGGCAATCTTTATATGTACATATCCACTCAATTTTAAACTAATAACACTAAGTAATACCCAAGTTTATTTCATATCACACTTCACAAATTAACACCAATAGGAAGTACGAGGTTGCATTGATGGTTGTTTAGCCGGAGTTGGTTTAAAGCTCAACCTCATGATGCTGCTAAGCCTATGATAGTCGGTGTACAATATGGGGATTGAAGCGGCGCGATTTTATAATAAATAAGGTTACTATAAAATAAGGGTAAAATGGTAATTTCCGCTATTAAAGTCATAAGGTTGATATGAGTAAGGTCAAAATCGTCATTTTACTCTCAACTAACTGTCTCATGGCTAACAGAATAGAATATTCCGTCCATTTTCACTAACAGAATCGCGTGACCAATACTTTATGTATGACATGTGATTTTGCAACCATGGGTAGTGTAGTGCTCGTGACCAATACTTAAGAGTAAGTTTCAATATTTAACCCTAGATTGTATCTCTACAAATTGTACTATTTGTATATTACCAGTTATAATCAATAAACCTTAAGGGAAAATTCTCAATTTTCATGGTATCAAAGATTACCAACGCCACTTCCTCTTTCTGTCATTTTCGTTTATGTGTCCTCCATCTTGTGCTCCAGTCACTGCCACACCAACCTTCATTTGCCAATCTACCTCAAAGGGTACCTTTTCTTTTTCTTTCCAACTTATTCTGTTACAAAAGCCAATAATTGCGTTCCTTTCAAACTTACTCTTAATGATATCTATTTCAAGCAGTAACGAAAGACGTTTCTTAAATTATGTGCAAGTCATCAAACCTTCACTTATATCACTGATGTGCTTCCACCCTCCCCAGATTTGCTATGGTTACGCCTTGTTGCTCTTGTCGTCACTTGACTGTACGCATTGTGCACCATAATTTACTCTCAAACGTTTTCAAACCGGATGTCATTGCCTTTGAAATGTGGAACTCCATAAAATCTCTGTTTCGGAACAATAAGATGGCCAGAGCATTTCAATTGCACCAGAAACTTCATTCCTTTCGCAAAGGATCTCTATCAATTTCATAATAATGTTATAAGCTGAAAATTATGTCGTATTTTCTTGTTGACGTTGATTAGCCGATCGTCGACCAAGAGAAAGTCTTGCAGGCCTTGAAAGGGTTGTATGAGTCATACAAAAACATAGTGGAGGCAATTCAGCATCAAAATTATTTCCCTATATTACTTTTTGCTTGATCCATATTGTTGCTCGCATAATACAAACACTCCCAAGTTCATGACTCAATTTTTGTCCTTTATGCTCAAAACTACCCAAACCAATTTCACACAAATTCATTCACAAATAGTAATACCTATGGAAGAGTCAGGTTTAGGGGAAGAGGACGCAACTCCGACCGTGGTAGCTTTAGTAGTTTTGGTCGTAGCGGTTAGTCTTAGTGCCCGTAGTCTAATCGTAAATGTCGAAATGTGAATATCATCGTTAGAAATAAAATTAAAGCAACTTTATATTACGTATGTGTTGGAGTAATATATCGATGTGTATTCTGATCTATGCCTACTATATGCGAATATAACCATAAATCGAGATAGACCGTACTCGCGGGTCCTTAGTCAACAAAGCTTCACTAGAATGTTAGTCTTAGTGCCCGTAGTTCAATCATAAATGTCCAAATATATATATATATATATAGAGAGAGAGGAGAAATCTAATAGAAACCCCTCTTATCCTAAAAACTGTGTGAACCAATCCTAGCCACACACCCTTTAGATCCAACATTCACCATAATGCCACATCATCACCCCAGTTCAACAAAAACTCACGCCACTTTCTTACTTTCTCACAAAAGTAAGGGCATAATCGTAATAGCATGGTCTCATGTGGACAAGTGTCCATTTTTTTGTTCAACAATTCATTAATTTAATCATTCCCGCTTCGTTTCAACTCCGATTAGCTTCAAACTTGCGCCAATATTTTTCTTTTTCCAAGGGCTTTAAATCAAGATCAGTCATGAATATATTTTGAAGGACGAAAATAAAAATTTATATTGGGGTGATAAAAACAATGTTTAGTGTTGATAAATCTTCACTAATAATTTTTTTTATATCGGGGTATCAAACTAGTGCTAAATAGTGTTTAGTGTTGATAAAACTAGTGCTTAGTGTTCATAAAAAACATGTGATGATGTGATAAAAATCATGTTCGATTTTGGAAAATGAGGTGATAAAACTAGTGTTCAGTGTTGATAAATCCAGTGTATAGTGTTGATAAACCCAGTGTATAGTGTTGATAAAAATTACCCAGACTTAACGTTTTTTAAAACCAGCCCCGAAATAAGGGTGATAACCTAGAGTTTAGTGTTGATAAAAAAACATGAGATGGGATGATAAAAACACATGTAATTTAATGATAAACATAGTGTTTGGTGTTGATAAAACTAGTGCTTAGTGTTCATAAAAATCATGTTCGATTTTGGAAAATGAGGTAATAAAACTAGTGTTCAGTGTTGATAAACTCAGTGTATAGTGTTGATAAACCCAGTGTATAGTGTTGATAAAAATTACCCAGACTTAAATTTTTTTTAAAAATCAGCCCCGAAATAATGGTGATGACCTAAAGTTTAGTGTTGATAAAAAAACATGTGATGGGATGATAAAAATACATGTAATTGAATGATAAACATAGTGTTTAGTGTTGATAAAACTAGTGCTTAGTGTTCATAAAAAACATGTGATGATGTGATAAAAATCATGTTCGATTTTGAAAAATGAGGTGATAAAACTAGTGTTCAATGTTGATAAACCCAGTGTATAGTGTTGATAAACTCAGTGTATAGTGTTGATAAAAATTACCCAGACTTAACGTTTTTTAAAACCAGCCCTGAAATAAGGGTGATAACCTAACGTTTAGTGTTGATAAAAAAAACATGTGATGGGATGATAAAAACACATGTAATTTAATGATAAACATAGTGTTTGGTGTTGATAAAACTAGTGCTTAGTGTTCATAAAAAACATGTGATGATGTGATAAAAATCATGTTCGATTTTGGAAAATGAGGTGATAAAACTAGTGTTCAGTGTTGATAAACCCAGTGTATAGTGTTGATAAACCCAGTGTATAGTGTTGATAAAAATTACCCAGACTTAAATTTTTTTTAAAAATCAGCCCCGAAATAAGGGTGATGACCTAGAGTTTAGTGTTGATAAAAAAAACATGTGATTGGATGATAAAAACACATGTAATTGAATGATAAACATAGTGTTTAGTGTTGATAAAACTAAAAAACATGTGATGATGTGATAAAAATCATGTTCGATTTTGGAAAATGAGGTGATAAATCCAGTGTATAGTGTTGATAAATCCAGTGTATAGTGTTGATAAACCCAGTGTATAGTGTTGATAAAAATTACCCAGACTTAACTTTTTTTTTTAAATCAACCCCGAAAATAAAAAAAATTCGTGCTTCATAATATATTCATGACTGATCTTGATAGAAAGCCCTTGAAAAAACAAAACTAATGGCGCAAGTTTGAAGCCAATCGGAGTTCAAACGAAGCGGGAAAAATTAAATTAGTGAATTGGTAAAAAAAAAAATATGATGGTTTTACTAAAAAGCCCTTACCCCTTACTAAAAAGTGTTGTTTTTTTGCAGTCAACAAGTCAACCACTCAATTGCATCTCATCCATCCATTCTTAAAATGAATGGCTTGGATTGGTTCACACAGTTTTTACGTTAAGCAGTGGTTTCTATTTGATTCTCTCTCTCTCTCTCTCTCTCTATATATATATATATATATATATATATATATATATATATATATATATATATATATATATATATATGGTTGGTATCAGATACAAACCACCCCTTATTGTGCAAAATACGAACTCACCAGGTGCTGACACGTGGGCGCGCGCGCTGCTGGTGCACGCGCACAGTGCTGACACGTGGCGCGCATAGTGCTAATAGTTTGGGCGCACAGTGCTAATAGTTTGGCACTGTGCTAAACTATTAGCACTTTGCGCCCAAACTATTAGCACTGTGCGCGCGCGTGGTCAACACGCTCACGCGCGCGGGCAGAGGCGCGCGCGAAGCGGCCACATGTCAGCATCTCGCGCGCTCTGCTGACGTCACCTTGACCGCATCCTGTGGCTTAGATTGGTTCATAGTTTGCACAATAAGGAAGGTTTTTACTGGATAGCTACCCTATATATATATATATCATAATTAGCAATAAAATTAAAGCGGCTTTATATTACTTATGTGTTGGAGTAATATATCGATGTGTATTTTGATCTATGCCCACCATGCGCATAGAACCATAGATCGAGATAGATCACACTTAATGGGTCCCTAGTCAACAAAGCTTCACTAGAAGCGACTAGTATGAAAGATGGATCTTTATTGCTTAACATCTGTTAGTCATTGGAATGGGATTCCGGAGTCTGATCATAGATATCATGTGGGACATGATATTGGACGACCCGACATGAATATGTACCACAGATCAAGTCAAGAACATATTCATTGTCGTAGCTTTTCATGTATCCTTAGACCAAAGAGTCTTTGTGATCGATATACAATAAACAACTGAATTTGACTTAAGCCTAACGTTGTCTGTAACAGGGCTTCCATAACGGCCAGGATTGGCTTGGGGACGGACTGCATGAGTGACACGAAAGACGACTAAGAGATTTATCCCTCATATTACGGTATGGGAAAGATATCGGTTCTCGGCCGCTTGATCGAGAGTGACTGAAAGAATAGCATGGTCATGCACATGATACTAGGTATCATATATTCAGTCATCTCACATATCAAGAAACAGTGATTGAGAATGATAAGGATGACAGCTCTATGCCTTAACTCAATCAGGATATCGGAGATAAAAGGATAATGGCAGGGACGACGAAAAGGTTAGAATCGACAGGATCGATTCGTTATGCAGTGTCAGGAAATACTAAAGTCTCGTTAGTTGCCACTTAAATAGGATCAAGTACAATATGATTTTACGTTGATCTATTGACATGCATAAACCTAAGGGTCACACCGGAGGGTGAAACTCATTGACACATTTATGGAGAATAGTCAAAAGGGAGTTGTCTCAGGACATGACCAAAACTGGGTTTTGGGTCATGTGCCCGTAAGTGAATAGGACTTTACGGATCAAGACAAGGCTTGGAGTCTTGGGATTGATCGCGTCGGATAATGTTGAACATTTCCGGTATGGAAGGCTTGAAGGCGATGAGCAAATCATGGGACCTCGTTGGAATTGGCCACATACCATGTTTCAAGAGGCCCATGAAAGGCCCATGCAACCAAGGCCCATGGAACTAATTAATCAAGTCTTGATTAATTAGTACTAAGTAAGCAAGACAAGGATTAAGGTGTTGGTGATTCACCACTTAACCCCATCTTATCTAGCCATACTTTATCCTATTTACACCTTACTTGTCACCATACTTGTCACATGCTTTTAGTTTGACAAGTTGATGGAGTTTGTTATGTTTCAATCATCTTTTTTCAACATAAAAAGCACAAGACAAGAATAGGAAACACAACTTCTCCCTCCTCTCCCTTGCAATTTCGGCCAAGGCAAGCTCCCACCTCCATTTTTGTGTTTTTGAGTCCTCAAAGAGAATAACTACGTGGCTTTGATTCCCAAGTGGATACGTAGGCGTCTTGGAGACTCAAGTCAATCATTCGTTACCCGGTGTTCTTGTTTTGGTAAGAAATAGTGCTGAATTTTTCTCTTGTGAATCCATTCTTTGTTAGTTGTTTCATGGTTTTAATCGTCTCTTGGTTTTCATTTGTCACGCCCCAATTTCAGTAAACCGAACTCGGGACGCGAACATTTAAAATAATAAAACATTTTGAAACCATTTTCATTAAACCACTTTAAAAACACCATTTGTTCAACAAAATAATATTTACAACTTAAAACACGTCCCAACAAGTGGACAAAGTAAGGTATCCGTCGCTAGACTCAAAATAAACCCAGAAATCCCGCTCCTAGCTCTTCAAGATTCAGAAGCTCACCTAGTCCAACCTGCGATCGTTACCTGTAGGAAAAGCAGCTAGGGGTGAGCGTTCGCTCACCACCACGGATAACAGACTGACTACGGCATAATTAGCAGACAATGCCGGTAACACCAACAACAAGGTCAACACCGGGGAACATTGTCCCCAACCCAAGTACTCTGACGGAGCACACACCCACTGTTACCTTCCTTGACCAACTCAACACTCTGACACGTAAAGTAGACCCGACACAACGATCACGACCTCTTCCAAGGACTCAAAAGAAACTACGCAACACCAAACAAAATCACAAAGGATCGCACACCAAACAAGATCACAAAGGATCGCAAACCAGCTGCCAAGAACGCTCACGCCCTCCCGAGACTCTAACTCGGTCAGGCCAACCCAAGAATGCTTGCAACTTACCGAGACTCTAACTCGTAAGCCAGCCGGAAAATGCTTGCAACTTACCGAGACTCTAACTCGTAAGCCAGCCAAAGAATGCTTGCAACTTACCGAGACTCTAACTCGTAAGCCAGCCAAAGTATGCTCACAACCCCAAACCACACACGCGCGGCCAGGACCCCTTTATTGGTGGGCGGGCCCCCTACCCCGTCTAAACATGCAGACGCGTGTGCTCGTGGACCCCCGTTTCATGAAGCGGGCCCCCAACCTCAGCTAACCACAAACACAATCACAATCACAATCACAATCACAATCACAATCACAATCACAAGCAAGTTCAACAACCAGTAACAACACAAGTTCAACACTCGCAGGCACTCATGGCCACCAAGACACCAACAGTAAAACTCGGACTCAACAGCCCCACAGGCACTCACGGCCTCCCAAGACACACCAACAGTAAAACACAGACTCAACAGCCTCACAGGCACTCACGGCCTACCAAGACACACCAACAGTAACACGGACTCAACAGCCCCACAGTCACTCACGGCCTCCCAAGACACACCAACAGTAACACGGACTCAACAGCCCCATAGGCACTCACGGCCTCCCAAGACACACCAACAGTAACTCACGGGCTCAACAACCCCACGGGCACTCATGGCCACCCCAAACACCAAAGGTAAAGACACGGGTTCAACGACCCCACGGGCACTCATGGCCACCCAAAACTCAACAATAAAACACGCTTGCAACTTACCGAGACTCTAACTCGTAAGCCAGCTAAAGAATGCTTGCCACCCCCCGAGACTCTAACTCGGTCAGGCCAGCCAAAGACACCAACCTTAGTACACGGGCTCTCAAGGCCACCCAAGACACAACAGCAAAACACGGGCTCTCATGGCCACCCAAACTCAACAATAAAAACACGGGCTCTTAAGGCCACCCAAGACACCATAATCAATCAACCTCAGGCTTAACCAAAGCTCCAACAGTCCTAATATCAACAGTTTCTCAATCAACCTCCGGGCATGGTCATATGCCTCCAGTACTCCTAATATCGATAAGTTCACAAACAACCTCCGGGCATGGTCATATGCCTCTAGTAATTCTAATAACGCTAAGTTCTCTGCTCCTACGACACTACTAAGTGTCACATGCTTTTCTCATAAACGCTACAATCCCGTATCATGCTTTTCTAACATTTAAATAAACCTATTCAACCCACGACACCCCGGTGTCACATGCAATTCTACTGTTAACTTTCCCCAGTCAGGGCCGAGATCCGACTACTTTTCCCTACCTCGTGCGTGTTCTCCCAAAAGCCAAACAACGAGCTCCGGTGATGATCTCAGTCACTCACCCAGCTTTCCCTTGCCTCGGTCCGTGGCACGATCTAAAAGAACACAATTTAAAGGCACTTAACAACTTGCAGGAATAAACTGAAAATCGTTAAACTCGATGCCCAAACTTAACCCCGACAATGTCGATCACTCCCAAACTTCCCAATTACTCGACATTATCGATAAGGGACCCGTCAAGGCCCGATTCGCCCGACATGGCGAATCTGCCCGGGTTTAGTAAATGCCCTTCCAGGGCTCCAAAAGTCCCCGTTTTCGTTTCTACGGTCTTAGAATAATTCAAGGGTCCCAATGTACTTGACCGAATTTAATTCCGACTTCCGAGACAATTAAATGACGTTTAAAGTTTCTAAACCCGATAAATTACAATTTCTCCAATTTAATTCCAATTTTCGATTCGGTTAAGGATAAATGGTCCGGGGAACGTTTTAAACCACCCGAACACTAAAACTCGAGCAACCGAGCACGTGGGCCCCACCCAACCTATTTGGCCGTGCCCTAGGGTTCAAGGGGGGGGGGGGCTCGGCCACCATGGTGGTGGCTGGTCCCAGCTCCGGCCAGCCACCCCATGGCCGGCCGGCTACCACCCACGGTGGCCGGAGCTCCTCCCGAGCCTCCGGTCACCGGAAAACGTCATCTTTCCTCTCCCACACCTCCAAAACGTCTCCAACAATTACACCAACATCAAAACCACCTTAAACTAATAGTTTCACCCAAACCCTAACATTTGAAAACTATCAAAACAACGATCGGTTCGGTGCTTACCCAAGAGGAGAACGAGGGGAAGACGTTTTCTTCTTGCTTTGAATCGATCCAAGGGTTGAACAACCCACAAAACCCTACCTTCTTCACCTTCTCTCTTCTTCTCCTTCTCCTTCTCTCTCTAACTCTCCTCTTCCTTTTCTAATTTCAACAACTAACTACAATTCTCTTTTTTTTTCTTTTTAATTAAGTGTGGCCGGCCACCCTCTCCCCCACCACTCATTTTCCCCCCAAAACTAACACCACCAAGTGTTGGACAAAATCAGTTTCGCGAAAAACGGACGTTTCGGGCCCCGAACGGGCACTTTTCCCAAGAAATTACGAAACTTGGCGGGCTACAAGAAAACGGCTCAACTAAGACCGCGCGACGACGGCTAAGCTTTTTGGATCCAAAACGGTCCTCGAATGGACCAAAACGTCGCTCGGTTGACTTTTCCAGCGAAAAGTCAACATTTCCCAAACTGATCAGAAAGTTGCCCTGAGTCCCCCGGAACTCACTTTGGTCAATAACGGGGTTAACTTAAGTCCGGTATGACACTCGGGGTCATTTTAGGTTCACTTAACTGTCAGTCTTAAAATTTTTAAATTTTCCTGTTTTTCGCAGGTTTGACTAGCGTTGACCGGGAGTGGTTATTACATCATTGATTTTCTGCTGCGAGTTGGTTCATCTCCAACCCCACCTCGAGACCCTACATAGAAGCGACTAGTATGAAAGATGGCTCTTTATGGCTTATGTTCTGTTAGTCATTGGAATGTGAGCCCAGAGTCCGATCATAGATATCATGTGGGACATGATATTGGACGACCCGACATGAATATGTTCCATATATAAATTCATGAACATATTCATTGTCGTAGCTTGCCATGTATCCTTAGACCAAGGAGTCTTTGTGATTACTATATAGTAAACAACTGAGTTTGACCTGATCCCAACGTTTCTTGTGATAAGGTTTCCATAACGGTCAAGATTGGCTTGGGGCGGACTACATGAGTGACACGAAAGACGGCTAAGGGATTTATCCCTCATACTACGGTATGGGAAAAATATCGGTTCTCGACTACTTGATCGAGAGTGACTGAAAGAATAGCATGGTCATGCACATGATATTGGGTATCATATATTCAGTCATCTCACATATCAAGGAACAGTGATTGAGAATAATAAGGATGACGGCTCTATGCCTTATCTCAATCAGGATATCGGTGATAAAAGGATAATGACAGTGACGACAGAAAGGTTGGAATCGACGGGATCGATTCGTTATGCAGTGTCAGGCTATACTAAATTCTCGTTAGTTGCCACTTATGTAGGATCAAGTAAAATATGATTTTACGTTGATCTACCGACATGCATAAGCCTAAGGGTCACACCGGAGGATGAAACTCATTAACACATTTATGGAGAATGGCCAAGAGGGAAGTTGTCATGGGGCATGACCAAAACTGGGTTTTGGGTCATGTGCCCGTAAGTAATTAGAACTTTACGGATCGAGACAAGACTTGGAGTCTTGGGATTTGTCGTGTTGGTTAATGTTGGAGATAACCGGGATGGAAGGTGAGGCAATGAGCGCATCATGGGACCTCATCGGGAATGGCCACGAGCCATCACTCGCGAGGTCCATGGGCGACCCATGCCACCAAAGTCCTATGGAACCAACCAACTAGTTGAGTCTTAACTAAATGGTTCCAAGTAAACTAGTTAGATTAGGTAGTTGGTGATTCAATACACCAACTTACCACCAACTTCTAGATACTTTACACCATATTTTGTCCTATTTACTATTATTCTATTATGTTGATGGGATAAGATGACTTAAGAGTCATCTTTTCAACTTAATAAGACACAACCCACAAAAAGAACAACTTGTATTTTCTCTCCCTTCAATTTCCGGTTTGGCTTGCTCTCTCCATCTTGTTGTGTTCTTGAGTCCTCAAACTCAAGAACTACGAGGCTTTGATTCCCGGGGTGGATACGTAGGCGTCTTGGAGACCCAAGCCGGTCATCCTTTCCTTGGTGTTCACTTCTCTACTCGTGTTCTTGAACAATTGGTAAGAACACTTGTGTCGATTTATGCTCTTGTGTATCTAATCTTTGGTAGTCTTTCCATGACATGGTCTTGAGTTTTATTTGCTTCCGTTGCGAGTATGTCTTCATACCCTACAAAGAGACCCAATAGTAGTTGCAACAACTTTAATCGTAGGTCTTCATTTCATGGATTCACATCTGGTCTCCTCAGTGCAGCTCCTTCCCATCATTCCTCATACCTACCGCGATGGCAAATTGGTCCGGCACACCATCTGTCGTCCTTTCTAGCACCAGACGACGCAAAGATCTCAACAACGTTCATGGCTTCTTTCTCGCTCCAGTACCGTGAACTCCATGAGTCACATGGGTTCAACTCTCTCTATTCAACTTCCACACCTTCAGCACATGACCCATCTTCCATTCAATCTCAACATCAGTCATAGAACACGTGTGCACCATCTTGTGCAGGTACGATTTTTAAAGTTAAACCATGTACGAATTGTAGCTCGAATGTAGTTGATAGTGGTGATGTTTTGCTTGATTATACCAGTCAATTCTCTATTTTTACTTGTCATAAAAAATTTCTCATGCGTGATGTTCTTGTTAGTCATGCTATTATTAAAATCTTATCTCTATTCGTAAATTCACTCCTGATAATGGTTGTTCTATCGAATTCAATCCTTACAGGTTTTGTGTGAAGGAATTGTGGATCGGGATTTCTCTTCTCTGATGTGATATACCCCATGTCTCCCTCCACTTCGTCATTAGTGACATCTTTATTGCTCTCTACTGTTGTTTCTCCCACCGCCTGGCATCGTCGTCTTGGGCACCGCGACAAGCACACTTTTAAATTTCTTTTTTCTAGGATATTTATTTCTTGTACTAAAGATATTTCTTTCCATGTTTGTCATGCATGTCAATTAGGCAAACATTTACGCCTTTCCTTTTCTTCTTCCTTTTCTCGTACTACTCATTTATTGGAAATCATGATCTTTAGACGTCAACTGTTATTCGTCCTAGTAGATTTAAGTATTATTTGTTACTATTGGACGAATTCTCTCACTTTTTATGGGTTTTCCCCATACGTGCTAAATTTGAGACTTTTACCATGTTTTTTCGATTACACACCTATGTTCGCACGCGATTGGTCTACATATTAAATATCTTCGATTGATAATGAGTGCGAATTTGACAATAACTCTTTCACAATTTCTTTCCTTCTCATGGGTACTTTTTCAGTTCTTATTTCCTCGTACTTCTCAACAAAATGAAAAAGCATAACGCATGATTCGTACTACCAATAGCGTAGTTCGAACTCTCCTCTTTCAAGCTCAACTGCCACCCTTATTTTGGGTTGAAGGTCTAAACATGGTTGTTCACATTCTTAACCTTTTTCCGACTAAAACTCTTTCTTTTCGGACCCCATTCGAACTCCTTTATCACACTTTTCCCGCCTACGACCATCTTCGTGTTTTTGGGTGCCTATGCTATCCCAACCTATTTTCCACGAGTCCTCACAAGATTTCCCCTCGTTCTTGCGCTTGTATTTTTATCGGTTATCCCTCTAATTATTGTGGCTACCATTGTCTTGACCTTTCCCCCAACAAGATCATCATCTCTCGCCATGTCATTTTCGACTGCTACCATTGTCTTTTGTGATAACATAAGTTATGTGTACATGACTAGTAATCATGTACAACATCAACGTTCCGTTTGTCTTTGATCAAAAAGTAGCAGACAAGTTGTAGGGATCGCTTGTGCCGCCGCGCACCAGTCGTCCCTCCCGTTTCTCGTCTCCGGTGCATCTCCACTCTACTCTGTCTCCGACGCGTCCTTGGCTAGCAGAGGGGTTCAGGTCGGCGAATCCCTCCGGTCCTTCGTCTTTGGTGAGGATCGTCTTTGGTGAGCCTCGTCTTTGGTGAGGATCTCCTTCGTGTCCCTTTGACATACTACAGCGTTTTCGACCTCTTGGTTTCGTTTCAGTGGGAGTGACGCGATCAACAGCAGAGTTGTGGTGCTGGTGTGATTCAAACAAAGAAGGGGGAATGGCTTCTCTTTCAACTTCCGACGGCGCCGGAGTTCCAATTCTGTCAAGGGGCTTTTGGCAGAGATAACTGTGGTTCTAGGGTCAGTCGTGCATGCTTTAAATCATGTGTTATCACTTTCGGAATCGACGAATGTTCCTGCGCATGATTCAGTTAAGATCCGTAAGGGATCGGCAAGGGAGAAGAAACATGAAGCTGAGCATGCCGATATAGTCTTGGACCATGTCCATGATCGTACCAAACGAAGGCAACGACCTGTTTCTGCTCAGGTTGCAGCACCAGCTGCTGCATCCGATGCTTTGCGTTCTGAGTCAAGGAATAAAGCGTGCCCGGAGTTGTCCCAATCTCCGGTCATTGCTGAGACTGTATTACCTCGAGTTGGTACAGAGTCGAAGACGGTTGCGAAGACAAAGGCTCTTCTCCGGCGTCGGGCAGTGAGAAGCGGGAGGTTCATAGAACAGGAGGACGAGATTTTTGTGCACAGCTTACCATTCGTAGCGTCGGAAGATTAGACTCGAAACGTGTTCAGTCCCTTTGGTAAGATTGTGTCTATAAACGTTCCTAAACGACCGAATCGAAGTAATCGATATTTCGGTTTTGTTCGATTTGATTCAAAAGGAGCAACGGCGAAGGCGATCGAGCTATTTAATGGGTTTAAAATTGATGGATATGTATTATTTGTCGCCATGGCATGGCGTCGCGGGACGGGGATAGCTTCGACGAGAGACTCTGTTTCTGAGGTACAGAAACAAAGCATGTTGGAGGAACACTTGTCAGCGACGTTATTTGTGGATGAGGTCGTTTTGAACTCGTTAGAGGACACCTTGGGAGGGATGTTGGTGCCATGGACTGGCGGGGCGTCTGTAGGCTTCGTCGGAGACTCGCCGGTTTTGGGTGAGCATGGTGTTGATCACGATCATCGAGCAAATTCGATATCTTCGGATGGCACGGTTGGGATTATCCGTGATCTTCTCACCGATTCTGGAGATTGCGATTTACTTGGGAAGATGATCGCGTCTGTTGCAGAAGACCACGCCGGCGTAATTCACGAGGAAGACGAGGCTCGGTGCGTGGATGAGATTGGGCCGGTTCAAGTGTTTGGGCCTGAGTGTGCTTAGTCCAGTCCAGTTGAAGCAGGGCTTGCGTCTGGGTTGGTTGTGGGCCTGGTACATGTTGTATCCGATACCCAGCAGAAGTTAGATACAATTTCTGATTCGATTGAACAGCAGGTGGCATCTCCGTGGAAGGATGCACTGGTTAAATCGAAGCGAGTGAGTCGCCCACCCAAGAATTTAACGGAATGTTATACCTTAACGTGTAAACCAAAGGTCTCTGGCCGGGAAACATACATTCTTCATGTCAATATTGGGAAACAAGTTGAACAAGGGCGTATGGGAAAAGGAAATTCTCAGGTCATAGTTTCGGCTCAGGGTACCGACACATGGTCTTCACTCCGTGAATTGGCTGCCAAGAGGAAGGAGGCGACGACTCGTGTTTAACGGGGGTTTTCATTTCTTTGTTTGTTTTTTATTCCTTGTTTTTTTTGGTTAAGAAAACGTTTGGCCTTTTGGCTCCCTTTGGTTGAACCCCTCTATAATCGTTGGTTCTCACCCTGATTCTTCCTGAATCAGAGCATTCTGATATTTTTTTTTTATTTGGTCTTAACAATAATTTTCGAGCTTATCATAAAAAATATCAATGTTCCAAACATGTTGAGTTAGACTTACATTTTGTACGTAAAAAAGTTGCTCCAGTACTAGTTCACATGCTCCATGTACCATCGTCATACCAGTTTGCAGATGTTTTTATAGAAGGTCTCCTATCGACATTTTTCTAAAAGGGAAAACTACCAATAGCTACCCAAAACCATGCCTATTTAACTGATGTTTACCCTGAAGTTTAAAGTTAACTGATGCATACCATGAAGTTACGACTTGTAACTAAAAACCCCTTATGTCAGCTAAAATGACGAAAATAGCCTCAGTCATTTAATAAGTGAATATATATATATATATAGGGGAGTTTTCAAATACAACACAATCTTTAAATATGAAATACGACTTAATCCCAACTTTGGAATCGCATATTGCCCAAGGGCTGCGATTTTCGCATGGCTGATTTTTTTTTCCACCAAGTTTCTTATTTTGATCTTTCCCGCTTCGTTTCAACTCCGATTTAATTTTTTCTTGCGCCAAAAACTTTCTTTTTTCAAGATCTATCTATCAAGTTGCATATTGAATATGTTTTGAAGCAAAAAAAAAAACATGTACAAGCAAAAACACAAATCGTTAGCTGACGGAGGGGTTTGAGTTACATTTCGAAACTTAAGGGTATGCATCGGTTAACTTTAAATTTTAAAGTAAACATCAGTTAAATGAGCATGATTTTGGGTGGTATTGGTAGTTTCCCTTTCTAAAACTTCAGATTCAATCTCTGTATTCTTTCTAACCATGCCTTGACTAGGGGAGCCTGTTAGTCAGAGAGTCTCAATCTTATATTACAGTAGTACTTATATTGTATCATAACTATATGTATACATTTTAGGGTAAATTACACTGACATACCCCGAACTATAGGCGTTTAACGGTTTACTACCCCGAAGTTCATTCGTAACAATCGTATACCCCGAACTAACCAATAATTACGACGTTATCCCATTTCCATCCATTACTGTTAATTTTTTTTGTAAAATGACGAAAATACCCTCAACTGTTATCCAGAATTACACCCTTGCCATTCAAACTCTAAAATTTGTTTTTTCTTATTAAATCTAAAATAAATAAATTATTATTTTACACATATTTTATAAATTGATAAAAAAATATTTTTAAAATATGATTTAAACTATGACTTAAAAAATAAAAATAAAAATTATAAATTTTAATTTTAATTTTAATTTTTAAAATATGATTTAAACTAGTTTAATTCCTTTAACACCTAAATTCTTTACTACTTTTTTCCTTTTTTTTTCAATCTGATATAAGAAATTCTTTTTTCATATTAATTACTTTTATTATATGTTAATAAACTTTTCTATAAAATTTTATTATTAATATTATTAATAATATATAATTTACATATCTACAATATTAAAAATAAAAAACAGCCATGATTTCATCAAAAATTAAGTTTTGTGTTCTTTAGTTTCAAAAAAAAAGTTTTGTGTTCTTTTTTTATTAGTTTATTCATCCAAAAAAATTGATCTGGAAATGAACAACACCATCTCCAGGTTAACATGATTTCAAAAAGCTTTGATCTAACAGAAGTACATGATAAACGCAACCAAAATCAATATTTCTCTGAAGCCTCAAAACTCTGAACCAAAATCCCTTACTCAAAGCCTAACCATATCCAAACTATAAACCCCCAAATTCTGAATCAAAATTCCCCAAACTTGAAGCCTCGCCATATCCAAACCAGAAACCCCCAAATTCTGAACCAAAATAAATATCCAAAAATCTGATCCTAATTCTAAATAACTAGATGAACGTGGATCTGAAATAGAGGCGAGGAGAAATGAGGGAAAATCATGCCCGTTCTGGTTTCTGTAGGTTCGTGCATGTCGACGCGAGGAAGACGAAGACGTGTCTAGTCGTGTTCTTCGAGGATACGAAGCCGCTCCAAATCTTGTCATGGATGGATCTCCCTTCTCCGGGACGGTGGCGCCGTGCGAGCTCCGGCCGACATCAACATCGCCTCCAGCGTGTGAAGTAACCATCAGACGAAGCTTGATCGGAGAAGCTAAGGAGATGAAGCTTGGTCGGAGAAGGTATGGAGACGAAGCTCGCCGCCGCTGTGACCGTGAAGATGAAGAGAGGTTGAAGATAAAGGGACGGCGGCTCTGGTTCTTATTTACTGAGATTAGGTCTGTTTCGTGATAAGGAGGAGTGTTTTAGTTTTTGTATTTTTTTTATAAATAATTTAATGTTGTTTTTAGTTTTTTTTATAATAATTAATCAATTAATTTTATATTTTAAGGGTTATATATGTGAGGGCAGTTTCGGAATTTTAGGAAAAATGAACAGTGAACAGATGGAAAAGTGGATGAGAGGGGATAACGTCGTAATTATTGGTTAGTTCGGGGTAGACGATCGTTACGAATGAACTTCGGGGTAGTAAACCGTTAAACGCCTATAGTTCGGGGTATGTCAACGTAATTTACCCTACATTTTATCTTATATCAGAGTTGTGTCTCAACCATGGTTGTAAAAGTCCTCGCCTAGTTCGCCTAGGCCCCCGCCTAGGCCCCAAAATCTGTAAAAACGCCCGACTCGTCGCCCCGCCTAGGCCCCAAAATTTGAAAACAACCCGACTTGTCGTCTCATTCGATTAGTCGAAAACTATGACTCTAGTTTGTGATATTGGACATTTGAAAAAGAAATAGAAAGTTGAGAGAGACAATATGTTTGTAATGGTCTTTAATTTCTTGATAAAAAGAATATGTGAGGTGTCCCTCTTTGTGTTTTATAATTATAATTTAGATTTTTATTAAAATAAAGAGTAAAATAAAAATAAGAGCATTATTTGGTTTAGTTTTTTTGTATTTTGATACTTGATATTTTTTATAGTATACAAATATAGTATATATTTTGATTTTTTTAGTATATTTGTGTAATATATATTTATTAATAATTAAAAAATTAAATCCGCCTAGGTCCCGACTAGTCCCCGCCTAACGCTTAGGGTCCTCACCGCCCGACTAGCTACTAGCACCATTTACAACCATGGTCTCAACTAAGACTGTGTCTCTATGCTTTCTCAAGAAAAAGACTGTGTCTCTATGCATTGTACTACCAGTTATGATCAATAAACTTAGGGGGAAATTCACCTATGATGGAATTGGATAATTAGTTTGGCTTCAACATAGCCTGAATCTGCTAAATAGTTTGCATATAATCTAATGGAGTTGGATGTTCCCGAATATTCATCATATGAGATTAGAAGTTTATTTTTCTCATCACCCATCAAGATTTGAATAGTAACGAGCTCTTTATAGATACTAGGGGATTTATTAAAGATGTTATGATGAGGTGAAGCATGTGGAATCATATTTACTAATTACAATTTCTTTACCTGTCCCCTATTTGAACAACTGCTTTACTCATGATTGTATTTAGTATTTACACCTTCATGTGTTAATGATCGTCCATTTTGGCCCTTGGGTTGGCTGTTGCATGAGTATCAATCTGATGCCCTTGAGCTACAGACCCTTCTGTTGGAGTCAGAGTGAATTGGCCTTTTGATGCTGAATCCAACAGTTGATTCTCCATTTCGCGTAATTTTTGTAAAGCTTCTTCGCATTGATCGTTCTCATCTGCTGTAACTACTGGAATGTCAGCTTTATATGAGAAATAAAATAGTTCTTTAGAAGAAGACCCATCAAGTCATGGTCTCATAAGTCACATGTAGCTCTTTAGAGCTACAGTCCTTAGTTTGAAGAAGCAACAGTGGTGTTCTTATTCACCGTAGCATCTGCAACAATTCATTATCTTTGCTTCTTCTTTATGGTAGCAACTCGATCCTTTCTCTTAGCATCATGGTGTAGTGTTCAGGGTGGATAGTAATCCATCGGATCGCCGTGGTTGTCTATCTCGCTGCTGTAGAGTTGATTAAGATCCACAAGAGCATCGCTTTATATACAGGCATGTTGACCTTGGCTGAGCACAGTGGAGATTTTGTGAGCATCATTCCCCCAACTCCCACACACATTTCCAACTCAGATTCACCACAAAGCACGTTGAGATTTCTCCCACGGCAAGAAACACAAGCTCATCCACAGAAAGACAAGGAAGCTGAGATAACTAATTATCAATCGCTAACTTCAGAGGAAGACAGAGAGTATATCAAGAAAAATTTCAAGTGTACAAATATGTTGAATAGTGAAAAAATGTTTTTTCAGGCAAGGCCAGATGGCTCAATGAGATTGCTAAATTCTCACACCACGTCTGGGAAGATAGGTACCAATCTACAGACTCTTGGGGCTTCCTCTTCATCCATAGGACCACCTCCAGGGTTTTGAAAACATAGTACAAACAGGCCAGAAAAAGCATCCGAGAAGTGTGGATCTTAATCACACCTCAAAATTTGATAGAAAGTGGAGAAGAAGCCTAGGTCCTTGTCTTACTACTGATGGGGATAGAGGGTGGTCAAAGGTCACTAGTGGAGAGACAGAATTTTGGGCATTCATAAGTAATATACCTCCCAACTCTTCTTGTCTATGGATAGAAGAACAATTTAGGGAGGCTGGGCAGATCCTTGCTGTGGAAGCTCCTATTATACCAAATCTCAAAGGTAGATGGTTTGCTTTTATCAGATTTAAAGATGAAGTTGGACTCTCTTCTGCTATACAAAGGTTTAATGGGTGGACTCTTTGTGGAAACAAAGTCCTGGTTGCCAAAGCATGGAGAAAGAAAAGATTGGGGGTTTATATAGCACAAAGTGGAATGGAATGGAGAGAGAAGAAGAAAAGCTATGAGCATCTCTTTGATCAACAGCACTCAAAATTTCATAGAGGTTCAATAATAACAAAGTTGGACCAAGAGCTAAAGAGATCACATTTAGCTGTTTCACATAGGAATCTTAGTGCTAATGCTATCCTGAGAGAATTGGCTTCTGAAGGAGTTAGCTTGATAGAGGTAAAAGATGTGGGGAGTAGATGTGTTGTATTCACTTATCTTGATGAAGAGATTAATAAGATAATGTTATGTGAGAATAAGAAGTGGCTAGAGAACTGGTTTAAGATCATCCCAGATAAACAAATGATGTGTAAAAAGAAAGGGTCCTTCCAATGGGTTACCATCAAAGGTATTCCTTATCATGGGTGGTGTGAAGAAGCTATGGCTGCAGCAGTAGAAGGAATTGGGGAATTATTATACACTCATCCTACATCACTCACTGGATGTAAAACCCCACTTATTCTAAAGGGTAATATTTTGAAAATCGAAACCTTGAGGTAGGAAATTGCAACAAGTAGTGTTGAAAAGAAAAAAAAAAAAGGGATTGGAAACAGGCTGGGCCAGACGAAGTCTGGGCCCAAGCCTGCGCGCACCTACTACGGCCCAAGTTCGCGCACACTTGCCACGGCCCAAGCCGACACTTAACCCTACGTTGTCTTCTTCCTCACTCGCGCGACACAAAACCTAAGACACGGCCGCCTCTCCTCTCAGATCTGAGACGTCCTTCTCTCTCTCTCACCTCTCTTCTCTCTCGTTTCCTCACGCTCGACATCTCGCCGGAGCAACGAACACCACCTCTTCCTCACCTGACTTTCCCCCTCCACCCGTCCATCACCATCGCCAGACGCCGCGCACGAAGCCCTGACGTCGTGTCGGAGCAGCTCGCTCTGGTTCGCTGAGCCGAGCTCGAGCGACGCCGGCGATGGAAAATCAGCCCAGATTCGTGCTGAATCTTGTCACGCGGTGCGTCCCCGACCTCTACTTGCTC
The DNA here is from genome assembly GCA_963921825.1 of Erodium maritimum. Classification (NCBI taxonomy): domain Eukaryota; kingdom Viridiplantae; phylum Streptophyta; class Magnoliopsida; order Geraniales; family Geraniaceae; genus Erodium; species Erodium maritimum. The sequence continues at coordinate 61,713,745 of OY997590.1, read as the reverse complement.
GGAAATTCCTCAGGTTGGGTTTGATTTGGATTGGATCTGACGGAACGACGACGACGAGATCTCATCCGTGTCAGATCTGGACGGAAACCCACACCCGCGACCTCCCCTCACCTCTCCTCCTTTCCCCAACGTCCTTTCCACCGTCTATCACCCTTCCCGACTCACCTGACGCCGTATGCGGTGGCCGGAATCGCGCCGGCTCGCTGGAGCTAGGTACAACTCAGGTATGAGACTGAGCAGGCCTTGGGCCAGATTCTGAATTTGGGCCGGATGGTTGGGCCTTGAGGTCTGTTGGACAGACTTGGATCGACAAACCTTGGGCCGGGCCCAGGTCTGGATGGGTTCTGGAACCGGACTCGGATCCGGGTCTGGAACCGGGTCTGGACCGGGTCTGGTTCGGGTTTCGGGTCGGATCCGGGTCAACCCGGTTCTAAATATTATTTTTTTTAGAATCAGATTTGATTAAATAATAAATAAATTACTTTGACTTAAAAATGGATAGTTAAAAGATAATTTTGGACAATTCTGAGGACCCTTGGACTACCGGGACTGATTAGACATTTTCCTGTTAAAAACCCAGGCTTGGACCTCGCCCGAGAGCTTGGACTCCGCCCGAGAAGACGGAGTTGGCCCGGTCGTCAGCAGCTAGGAGTATTATTAGAGGAAGACCACGAGGTAGGGAAAGTCCTAACTCCTCATTTAAATAACGCTGTAGTATGCCTATTAGGTTAATAAAATTGGAAAGGTCCTAGAAATGCATATAGGATGTGAATAACTAGAATAACCGTCTTTCGATTACTAATAACCGGAAGTGTCTAGAATTGCATGCATAGGGTGTGAATAACTAGTGTAACTCGCTTTCAATACTTGGGAAATTGTTTTACTGGTAGAAAGGCTGTGATGAGACATAGGATTGATTGTGGTTGCCTCACATGCATTGCTTGCTAGTCTTTAGGAGAATCAAGAGTCTAACGAGACTAGATGATTCACATGCTTGATTGGTTGCATGAATGCTTGAATGATTTAATGAATGCTTGCTTGCTTGGATGGTTGAATGAATGATTGAATGTAATTGGTTGTGCTAAATGGTATGGTTGGGTGAGTGATAGACCGACGGAACGTGGTTGATAAGTATGATGGTAAGTGTACTTGTGGGTATGAATCCCCCTTATGGTGTGTGTTGGTAAATCTGTCTCATTGATTGATTGATCATGCGGGATATTGATTGTGGGCCCTGCGGGGCATTGGTTATTGAGCCTGCGGGCAATGGTTGTGGACCCTACGGGGCATTGGTTATTGAGCCTGCGGGCATTGGTTATTGAGCCTGCGGGCAATGGTTGTGGAGCCTGCGGGCATTGGTTATTGAGCCTGTGGGCAACGGTTGTGGACCATGTGGGGCATTGGTGGTTGAGCCTGCGGGCATTGATTGTAGAGCCTGCATGCATTGGTTGGTGGACCCTGCAGGGAACAGTTATTTATGGATTCACCCGAGTGTATGCGTCCTGCGGGAGCATTACCTTGGTTCCCTATGACATATGGTCCTTTGGGGGAATTTCCGAGAATCCCGACGATAAGCGCCCCTTAGGGGTTATTACCGGTAGCCGATGTATGTGCCTCCTCTGGACCGAGGGAAAATCTGATATGACACGAATACTTTTGTGGATCGGAGTATGGGATCCGACATGACACAAGAGTAGTGTGGATCGGAGGGTGGTGACTTCATGTCCCACGGCATTACTTAAACGTTATATCTTCTATTGATTGTTAATAAATACATTGTTTACTTTATTTTCTATGATTGTTACTAGCTTTTTGAAAGCGTTAAAGACCCGTTTTATTCCCGTATTTCAATGTATTCTCAGTTCTTCGTATTTTGAGACTCGAACTAAAATTGTGAAATCCTATTTGTTAAACTTAAGGACCGTTATCTTTAAGAAAGTGATATTATTCTTATATTGCTCAGTTTACAACATCATATTGATTTAAAGTATTAATTACATTGTGTGTCGTCGTGCTAAAGTAGAATTCTTAGTAAATCGAGGTTAAACTGTTTATGATTTTCCACACTGAGCGTAAGCTCACCCCTATTTTCTTTATTTACTGTTTATACAGGCGTGCTTGTTGAGTAGTGGACTCGAGGCTCGGGAGCTTCTGCGGGTCCGGGTGCCTTTATCTATAGAGACGATTATGGTCCCATTTTGGTTATGAACCTTATGTTTAAAGGATTTACTATGTAGTTTTTACTTGTGATATTTGATGGAACTAAATTGGAGAGTTTAATTGGACTTGAGACACTTTTATTGTTACATTTGATTTTATCTTCAAGTCACGTCTCGGGTCCGGTCAATACCGAATTTGGGGCATGACAATTTAGTATCGGAGCCTGGTTACATTTGAAACTGGTTTTCAATTTTGAACTTGTTTTCAAAACCTCGGACCGAACGTCAATTAGGTGGGTAGAGTTAGGTGGTCCAAGTCGTGGTACTCAGTGACGCAATTTGAGGCGTAGAGTTGGAACGACAAAAGTCTTGATTGCTTCAATGTTTGTTTAAGTTTGAATTTGTTATGTTATGTGGTTACATTGCTTGAGTGGTATCCTTGCCCTATTGGCTGTAAGTTACAGTGATCGGTGAAGCCGAACGGTTGAGATCGGGATTGGATTAACGAGCAATGATCGAGCCGTTATAAATTGGTTGTTGAGTAAATCATTTGTTAAGTAAGATTGTTAATTTGAGTTTTTGTGGTTTGTTGTGGAAATATTGTGAGTTGCTAAGCTAAGAGTGTACTACGACTATTTTGATATGTTCCTCTTTTATGGGTGATTTTGTTAAGGTGTACCCACCTTCCGACTAGAAGTCGGTAAAGCGTGCTACGATTCTGTGATAAGGTGTACCTACCTTCCGACTAGGAGGCGGTAAGTGACAAGGTGTACCTACCTTCCGACAGAGTGTCGGTAAAACGAGCTATGAACCGTGGTGGGGTGCGCCTTCCCTCCGACTGAGTGTCGGTAAATAGTGCTATAGTCGTGAGATCCGGTGCGTTAAGGGAGTCTTATTATGTGTGGATTGCTAATGAATTATTGCGTGATCGCTATCGCTTCACTTGTGTGTATGATTTGGATGTTATTTGAGTAAAGGGTAGAAACCCAAGTGGTATTGGCAGCATCTCACTGTTAAGTGTACTTTTGTTGGATGTGGGAACCTGGTGTGCTGAATGTCGTGCGAAACTACTTAGTAAATGTCCCGCTTAAGCGGATGGTTAGTGGAAAATACGAATAGGTCATGCCGAAATTTCTGTGAAACTGAAGTGTTTGCACTATCACGGGCTGACTCAGGGGCGCCACTGTAGTCGAGCGTATTGAAACAAAATATTTCTCACTCTGGTTCTGGACCACTGGATAAAGGCTTTAACTGTGTATTGTCAAGTTTTGAAATCTCAACCCCATTGAAAGTTGGAGTAACAGGCAGTTTTAATGAGATGGTAAGGGTTGAATCTTTGGATGGCTCTAAGGGACCACTAGATACTTTACAATTTGAGAGGGAAAATCATTTGGAGGGAAACCAGGTTACTGAGAGCATTTTTTACTCAAAATAGATGCACAAATTTCCAAACTCCTGGTGCCTCTCCTAAAGGTTATGCTAAGAGGAAATCAAAAAAACCTCAAGTGGCTTATGTTTATGAAACAAGATCAAAGAAGGGAAGACAAGTTCCTCTCATAGTATTACCTGACAGTAGAAGAAAAAGGAGCTATAGAGTGCCAGAAGCCATTGAAGAACCAAAAAGCCCCTGGGAGTATAGTAAGTCAATTGGTATTAAAGCACTAGTTGCTGATCATTTGGTGGTGGATCAATTTGACAATCTTGAGGCTGAAATAAACCAAAGAGTGAATTTAGAAGCTGACTCCAGTGATGATTTTTTTGGACCTAGAAGATGATGAAGTGTGTTTGGATGAGATAGAATCTCAGTCCAGATTGCATCAACACTAAGGGTAGTATGAAGATCCTCTCTTGGAATATGAGAGAGGCTTCCTCTGAGCAAAAACAGAGGGCTTTAAAAGATATTAATGGCAAGTTTTCACCAGGTTTTATATTGCTACAAGAAACAAAGCTTCAACATTTTCCTACCTATTTTTTAATGTCTGTGGGACTAAGTTTGGGATGGGAAGAAGTTCATTTGGATGCTATGGGTACTTCAAGAGGGATCTGTACTTTGTGGAACAAACACTTCTTTCAGGTTCAAACTACCAAACTCATTGAGCATGGAATTGTTTGGTCTGGCTTTGCTTGTGAATGGAACTCCCAAATATCTATTATTAATATTTATGCTCCTTGTGGTGGGAGGGCAAGGAAGAGTTTATGGATTAATCTAAAGCTGGAAATTCAGAACTTGGGGAGATTTTTTATTTGTGCTGGTGATTTCAACACAGTCTTATACCCCTCAGAAAGAACTGGTTACACTGGCCATTCCTTAGCTAGCAGGACCTTCTCTCTATTCTTAAATGAGGCTCCTCTTATTGATATCCCCCTCAGTGGGGAAAATTTTACTTGGTTTGGGCCTTTTTCTAGAACATCAAGACTGGACAGGCTTTTGCTTGGACCACAAGTGATATCAGAATTCAAAATTTTGACTCAGACTGGGTTGTGCAGAGGGATATCAGATCATAGAACAATTCTTCTTGCTGATCCTTTTATTGATTGGGGACCTAGACCCTTTAAATTCCTCAATGCCTGGCTAGATCATCCCTTGTTCCTTCCAGCAGTAAAGAAATTTTGGCTTGAGATTGAAGTATCTGGTGATCCACATTATACCATGTGGCAGAAGTTGAAAATACTAAAGGTTTTCCTTAAAGACTGGAATACTAATGTCTTTGGAATTTTAGAAAAGGAGATTGATCAGCTCAAGATGGAAATAAATGATTTAGATGGGGTGTTAGATAACAGAAGTCTATCAGATTCAGAAACTTCAAGAAGGGCTTATCTTGGGGCTATACTCATTTAGAAACACAAAGCCCTTTCTAAGGTGTGGAGACAAAAATCTAGACACAAATGGCTAAAGGAGGAGGGATATGTGCTCTAAGTTTTATCATCTGATTGCAAACCTTGCTGGTCAGAAGAAGAAGATAAGTCAAGTTTGGGTTGGGGAGACTTTGCTGACCAGTCCATCTGAGATAAAATTTGCAGCTAAAGAGCATTTTGCTGCTAGATTTCAAAGCTCTACTTCTGTCATCCTTGATCTCTCTCTTCTTCCTTTTAAAGCTATCTCCTCAGCTAAGGCAAATTTTCTAGAGAGATCTTTTTCTGAGGCAGAAATTTATAGTGCAGTTATGGACTACAATGGAGAAAAAGCAACAAGGCCTGATGGCTTCACTTTAAAAAAATTTCAAGCCTGTTGGGATTTTTTATAGTCTGATGTTTCACAGCTTTGCCATCATTTCTTTGGAACTGGTCTCTTGGGGAAGGGTATAAACTCCTCTTTCCTTACATTAATCCCCAAAGGATCAAACCCTCTTACTTTTGAAGATTACAGACCAATCAGTTTAGTGACTTCTTTGAATAAAGTTATCTCTAAATTGCTAGCTGCAAGGTTAAAAACAGTCATGGATGAACTAGTGAATGATGTGCAATCAGGGTTCATAGTAGGGAGACAGAGTTTAGATGGGGTTTTAATTGCTACTGAGCTGATTCATTCTATTAAAAGCTCTAAAGAAGAAGTCTTGATTCTCAAGGTAGACTTTGAAAAAGCCTATGATTATCTTGACTGGGGGTATCCGGTCAGGATTTTAACCATTATGGGTTTGGGCATTACTTGGAGGAGGTGGATGGAATCTTGCTTTCAAGCCTGGTCATCTGTATTGATCAATGGATTCCCTTCCTCATATTTTAAACTCTCCAGAGGTTTGAGACAAGGTTGCTCCTTATCCCCTCTTCTATTTGCTTTTGCAGCTGAGGGTTTGCATCAAATATTGGAACAAGGAATTATAGTTGGGAACTTTGAAGGTATCAAGTGTGATGCACAAGGGCCAGTCATTTCACATCTGCAATTTGCAGATGACACATTGATAATCATAAAGGCCAAGAAGGATCATATAGTCAATCTCAATACCTCTCTTAAAACTTTTCAATTAGCTTCTGGATTGAAGATAAATTATCACAAATCCAAGGTTGTACTCCTCAATCCTACCACTCTCACAGTTGATGAAGCTCCTACTATTTTAGGTTGTGAAGCTACTGATCTTCCCCTAGATTATTTGGGCTTCAAGTTAGGGGCTAACCCTAGGAGGTATTCAACTTGGCAGCCAATTATTGATAAGTTCAAGAGAAAATTAAGCCTCTGGCAGACCAAACTATTAAACTTTGGGGGGAGGATAACACTTATCAAATCCTCATTATCCTCTTTGTCTCTTTATTACATGTCTTTGTTCAAAGTTCCCAAGAAGGTTCTAAAGGAGATGGAAATGTGGCAGAGGAAATTCCTATGGAATGGTTCTATTACAAAAAAAAGTGTTACATAAAGTCAGATGGAATCTAGTGTGTTTGCCAAAGGAAAAAAAGGGGATTGGGGATCAAAAGTCTATATCTTATGACCTCTGCACTTTTAACAAAATGGTGGTGGAGGTTTGTTGTTGACACTGATTCTCTTTGGAAAAAATTCCTCTGTGCCAAGTATGGTTGGAACTCTGAAGACTGGAATCTTTCTACCATCAAAATAACATCTAGCCAAAACTTTCTAGGGCATGTTCAAACACTTCTTAGTGATCACAAGTTTAGTAGTGCATCGGGATTCTCAGGCATGGAGTGGTTTGTGGTTAATGGGGTGAGAGTGGACTTCTGGGGAGACATTTGGTTATTAGAAGTTCCCATTAAGAGTAGATTTCAGAGACTTTTCCACCTATCCATCCATAAAAAAAACAAGGTGGTCTTCTTTTGGAATAATGGGGAGTGGCTATTAGATTTCAGGAGGGAATTAAGAGGATGGGAGATAGGGCAGTTTAGAATATTATCTGATCTCCTCAACTTGTTCACTCTACAAGACTCTGGTCAAGATAAAATGGTATGGAAAATACACAATGCTGGTTTCAAAGTCAAGAAAATGTATACCTTGTTGGAAGATGATAACCAAATAGATCAGAATTGGGCTACTTTACTTTGGTCTCCTATACTCCCTCCAAAAACTCTCAGCCTTTATTTGGCTGGTTTGTCACAAAGCTATTCCCACAAAAAATTTCTGGATAGTAGAGGTCTAAATCTTCAACTGGAAGACACTCTTTGTCCAATGTGTAACTATGATTTTGAGGAGATAAACCACCTTCTCCTTACCTGTTCTAGAGCTTGGCATGTGTGGTCTGAGATTTTGACCTGGTGGGGATTCAAGGGAGTTTTCTGCAATGACATTATCAACTTTATTTACTCTTGGGAACTAATCTGCCCACCTTCCTCAAGGGCTCAATGGAAAAATATATGTTTCATCACTTTGTGGCACATTTGGCTACCAAGGAATGAGGTGGTTTTCAATAATAAGCTTTCTTCACCAACAGAGGTTCTAAACAAAATCCAAAGCTACAGTTTCAATCTTGAATGGAGTCTCTTTACCAAGTACAAGTCTTTCTCTTTTACACTTTGGAGAGCTTCTCCTATTGTTTGTATTAGGAGAAAGTTGCATCCCTCATCTGATTTGATTGCTGGTTGATGGAGTATTGGGGAATTATATTCCTCCGTGGTATTTTTGGGGGTGGGGTTTGGGTGGTTATTGAGGGTGGATTGGGTGTAAGAGTTAGGCATTTGTGGTGAGGTAGGAGAGTTATGTTGGGGTTAGTTATTTTAGACTACTTGTGAGTGGGGGTATTTTATTTCTTACTTCCTGGTGTTTCCTCCCTTCTAAGAGTGGGTAGACAGTCCTTAGGCCTTATGAGGGTTTTAAATTTTGTCTTTGGTGTTTGAGTACCAATCTGGGTTGGTCTGTTACGATTACTTTTTGTTTGATCCTTTTCTTGATGAGTTAGGAAGAAAAGCTTTTGGGCATCCCTGCTCAGATTTGGAACATTGGTTGTTGCTGAATTTTAAATTGGACACAAGGAACTTGGTTTACAAATTTGCTACATAATTGTCTCAAGGAAGCTTGGAGAAATATATCTGCTGCATAATGTTTTCTGACAACATTGGGTATTTTAATTCTGAAGCATCACAAAAAAGACAAAGTGAAGATCTCTGAAGTGTTTTGGGAGGGATTTACTGAAGGTGCTGCTGCAAAAATTTTAGCTGTTGACACTTGTGCTTGGGAAGAATTTGGAACTCCTACACATTCTGAAAATCAGTGGTGGATCTAGCAGCATTTTAAGAGGGTCATTTGGGTGCTAACAGATTTTTGAAGCTTAGAAAACACATTTTCAGTTGCTGCAAAATTTGACAGGAACTGGAGAATCACTTTCGAAGGCCTGGGTTTGTGGGGGGCAGCTTAAAATTAAGATTGCACTGGATTATAGGGGGCATCAAGTTTAGAATCCAATGGTTTTTGTTCCCCTGTTTTGATAATTTGGGTTTTGTATTTTCTTTACGTGTACCGCAAGAAAGGGAGGGTTTGAAAGTTGGTTTTGTATTTTCTTACTTGCACCGCAAGTAAGAGAGGGTTTGAAAGTTAGGTTTGGGTAGTTTTGAAAGGTAGTTAAGTTGGTTTTTAGGTTCAATGGTGTATTTTGAGGGACTTACTTGTCTCTCGGCCCTTTCTTCTTTTCGAAGAATTGGCTTTTATAAAAATAATTTGCTGATCAAAAAAAAATTACTGGAATGTACAAGAGATTTCAATAAAACAAACCATCATTGTGATTTAGTATCTGTCATCATGTTGCCATTTGCATGCTCTATGCATTATACACTCTTTTGTTTCCTTACTATTTATGGAAGCAACTTTTCTGTATAATACTTCTTTTTAATGTTAAGAGCATTTTGCAACACACTGAATCGATCTGCAAACCTTGATTTAATGGTTCACGCGTTATGGAATGTCGATTCTGTGAACCGTTAAATCGCGGTCGCAAACCGGGATTGCGGTTCGTCGATTCGTGTCTCGCAATTCGCACACCAATCAATGCTGGCTCGACATGTAGCCTGTCGGGACAAAAAAAATCCGACCGTTGGCAGCGGTTAGACCCACAAATTCCATATATAAATACATCATCCTCATTCTCCAATACCACCAACAATATTTTCTCAACTTTCTCTCTCCAAATAAAAAAATTATCTCCTACATTTCGATACAAAATGTCTGACGAGGAGGGTCCTTGTATGAGGAGCTGGCAGCCCAAATGCGTTTAGTGGAAGAACGACTACGACAAAGGGTTGAGAGAGGCATAGAGAGAGCGATGCCAAAGATCAATGCACTGAGGCAGAGGATCGAACGTGGGGAACCTTCCTGATGGAAGATTCACAAACACCATCTCGAAGCCCACGACTGACTGATGCAAGATTATTTTACCGAGCAGCCCACGTATGGGCCCTATATGTTTAGGCGCCGATGCCGTATGTGCCGACCACTTTTTCAATGGGTGATGGACAAGGTAGTGGAGCATGACGATTACTTCGTTTAGAAGCGGGACATTAGGGTTATCAACGCACCAAAAATGTACCGCCGCGATATGAATGCTTGTGTATGGGTGCTCGGCTAATTCGTTGGATGAATCCCTACGAATTGGGGTAAGTGTCATACTCGAATGTGTACTCCACTTTTGTAAGGCCTTTGTTGAGGTATTCGGGGCTGAGTACGAGCGAAAACCCACATCGGATGACTTGACCCGATTACTCGAATCAGGGTACAACCGAGGGTTACCCGGTATGGTTGGGAGTCTTGACTACATGCATTGGGAGTGGAAGAATTGCCCAACCACACCGCAAGGAGCCCATAGTCGGGGAGATCACCATGAGGATTCCACCATTATGCTGGAAGCTGTAGCATCCCATGATTTATGAATTTGGAAATCCTTTTTCAGGATGGATGGCTCGAACAACGACATCAACGTCCTCAACAACAACCACTTATTTCATAATGCTTTCCATGGTCATGAGCTTGCCGTGGAGTACGAGATCAACGACTATCGTTACGACCGACCTTATTATTTGGGACTCAACAATCCATCCCGAGCCTTTTCTTCCACCTCTCCAATCCTCGATCAAACTTCCCTTTCCCATGCGCTACGGGTGCTCTCTTTTTTGCCTATCCATATGTATCGGCTTGGATGACATTTACCCATCATGGAGTCGGGTCGTGAAGTCTATTCTCCATCCCTACACTCGCAAAGAGAAATTGTTTGGTAAAGTCCAAGAAGGTTGCCGGAAAGCTATTGAACGAGCTTCCGGAGTCCTTCAGGCCTAGTGGCACATCATTTCCCGTCCCTCTTGTGTTTGAAGTAAGTATACTTTGGCTGATATCATGCACACTTGTATCATTCTACACAACATGATTGTAGAGGATGAAGGTGACCGGTACAAGCAGGAGATGACGAGTTGGTGTACGACCCCCTCCAGAAATGCTAAGTTGGACACCACCGGTACGATGACACTAGTGCGGACCCTTGGCCTACCGAGACCGCTTGGATGCTCGACTCAGTGTCACAAATGATCGGATGCACCGAGAACTACAAGTGGACCTTATTGAGCATATATGAGGTCGATTTGAAGCGCATCACCATTCAGGCGATGAGTAAAGAAATCTTCTTATGTGCAACACTTGTGTACTTGATGGTATTATTCGGGGATGAATAAAATTATAAGTTTTAATTTATGTTATTATTAATTATTTTTGTCAAATTTATTTCGATTTTATATAACATTTATGGTTTCAATAAAGATTTAATAAAATCAACAAAATATCAATTCAGCATCTAATCCAGTTTCCTATCTGATTCTCACTACTGTGAAACCAGTTAAATTAACATACGGTTTTCTAATATGATTATCTTATATGGTTCTTTCTATTATACATGCTCTAATCAACTTAACTTCAACTCCAAGGAACCAAAGAAAATAATTATCTCATTCTAATGTGGAATTTGAACTGAGAATAGACTGATTAGTCTGTCAAGAATCTACCCACTGACAGAAAGAATCTTCCGTTCATTTGAAAACCCACAAAGGACATGGCGCTTAGTTCAAACAAAACATGTGCTTATGAAAGTCAATCATTAAGTTAATGAAGTTTTTGCATTAAGATGAGCTAGAACTTTAAGAAGTGCTTTATACAAGAAAAGAATTACATTACAACCAGGGTTTTGAATTTTGATCAATGTAGTTCTTATTGGTTCAAGTAAAGTGTGTTATGAGGAACATGTTGTGATTAGTAAATGATTATGAGCAAGAACACCCAAAAGCCTTAGTTTTTGGTCTGACTTTAATGCATAAAACTTACCATCAATGAAGCACTTAAATTTGGAAAGCATGATGAAATTGGTGACCCACAACCGCGTTTCATGCATAAACTGGGTATGTTATTTCGTATTCTATATTCAATCCTTTGACTCTGCCCAAAGTGTGCGATCTTACTCTTCGCATGTTTCTTCGCACCGTTTCAGGTTCGACAGCACCATCGAAGACTTAAAAGACTGAGGTCAACGACAATCATGGATGCTAAAATAAGGTATTGATTCGAGTTGGCACGATACATATACACGCAAAGTCTCAGTTTTAATTCAATTAAATAAGTGAATCGGAAATTGCTGACATCACAGATCGGCCAGTCTGTGTGGTGGCGGTGATTGTTGATCGGGCGGCGGCGGTGGCCGAATGGGTTGGTGAGGGTGGAAGGTCAATTTTGGTGTGCGATTCACGATTTTAGAAAATTCAATCCAAACAGTGTCTCTTGCTTTTTCTAGAAACTCAATTGGGAATTGGGTTTGGCCCAACAAAACCTCCTTTCATTGGGATTAGCTTTGTCTTCTCTGCATCATTTCCACGGTCTATTCTGAGAATTTATGAATAATTGAATACACAACAATCAACAGAGGTGGGTCAGCTCCTTATTGTGATTGCGGGGCTTAGAGACAATAAATCCAAAAAGGAGGTAGACTTGGCTGTGTGAGTTATAATCAGCATCGTTAATAGTGAGTTGTGTGTGTTGTACATTTAGTTATGGTGGTGGGTCTAAAGCTGTGCATGACCTGTTTCTTCATTGTTGGTCTTGGCTTTTGGCTGTTGTGGTGTGTGTGAAACCATTGAAATTTCTTGGACTCACCAAGCTTCCAATTCCCACCTACCTTCTGACTTTGAAACCCACATCACCAAACCAGAAGATAAATCCTCAAATCGCTTCTCAAGAATCAAACACAACTCTTCTTTTTTCTCCCTCTTTCGTTTTCCTGTAAATTAGAATTGCCCAATTGTCTAAAAAGGAGACGATTTTGTATTTGCATACCCACATGCTTTTGCCCTTTCCCTTTTCATTTCTGATACATACTTCCTACCTGTCATAAAGGTCCCCAATTCGATCACTTTCTTAATATGATTTCTGAATCTGGGTCTCTCTCCAATTGCCAGATCATAGCAGCTTGAGATCCAGAGCAAAAAAGGGTAGAGCTTGATTTCAAACAATTTAGAGATGGTGAAGAGAGCCACCAGAGACTCACCTCCTCCTTTTCAATTGCTTCTCTTGTATGTTGTAGCTGCAATTCTGCAACATCCAGCTGAGGGAGACGCAAGAGCCAAGACAGTCAACATCACATGTGGGACTCAGAGGGAGCACAACACAACCTTGTTTGTCCCCAATTTCGTGGCTACCATGGAAAACATAAGCACCCAGATGCAGGCTTCTGGTTTTGGATTGGCACTCACAGGGGCAGGCCCTGATGCCAACTACGGCCTTGCCCAGTGTTACGGCGATCTCCCTCTGCAGGACTGCGTGTTATGCTACGCTGAGGCTCGCACGGTTCTTCCCCAGTGCTTCCCCTTCAACAGTGGCCGCATTTTCCTTGATGGTTGCTTCATGAGGTCTGCAAATTACAGCTTCTTTGAAGAGTACTCGGGGCCTGAAGACCATGCTGTTTGTGGGAACGCTACCAGGAAGAGCTCCTTGTTCCTCGAACCAGCCAGGCAGGCCGTGCTGCGAGCAGTTGCTACTGCTCCAACCAACAATTTCTATGCTCGGACCGTTGTGGCAGTGCCAGGGGCAGTGAATCAATCTGCTTATGTGCTAGCCAATTGCTGGAACACATTGAATGAGAGCTCATGCAAGGCTTGCTTGGAGACTGCTTCTAAGTCAGTACTAGGATGCTTGCCTTGGTCTGAAGGGCGTGCACTCAACACTGGCTGCTTCATGAGGTACTCCGACATTGATTTCCTCAACAAGGAACCTAGAAAAAGGAGTCGGAAAGGTACAACAATCTTTACTAAGTTCCAGAATTCATGAATCTGGCCTGGTCATGGATGTTAACTTACCATCTAAGTTTTGCAGGTACCATCATTGTGATTGTTGTATCAGTTGTTAGCTCTCTGATTGTTTTGGCTGTTGGAATGCTGCTTGGATTCTATATCTGGAAGCACAGAAACATAGAAAGAAAAAGAAGAGGTCTTTAACATAAAATAAAAAAAACAGTTTCTGAAAGTTCTTACAGTTTGTGATTGCAAGGCCTAAACCTTATGCTTACGTTATTAGGTGCAAATGACACGCAAAAGTTGGCAAAGACCCTGAATGACAGTAGCTTGAACTTCAAGTACTCGACACTGGAGAAGGCGACAGGATCATTTGCCGACGCTAACAAGCTGGGACAAGGAGGATTTGGAACGGTTTATAAGGTAAGATAGATTGTGGGAAGTAGAAACCATTTTGATTTGGAACAGTTTGATGCTCATTTCCTCACAATGTTGTTGAACTGCAGGGAGTTCTGGCTGATGGGAGGGAGATTGCTGTCAAGAGACTGTACTTCAACAACAGGCACAGAGCAGCAGATTTCTTCAATGAAGTGAACATGATCAGCAGTGTGGAACACAAAAATCTGGTTAGGCTGCTGGGATGCAGCTGTTCTGGACCCGAAAGCCTCTTAGTGTACGAGTTCCTGCCAAACAAGAGCCTTGATCGTTTCATCTTCAGTACGTAATAACTGAAACTAATAGCAAGTAGTTAAAACTTAGTTGAATTAGAGCAGATTCTACCTTCAGAAAGTGTTTTTGAATTCATTTAATGCACATGACAGATTCACATAGAGGCAAAGTGCTGAACTGGGAGAAGAGATACGAGATCATGATCGGGACGGCAGAAGGTTTAGTGTACCTGCATGAGAATTCAAATATCAGAATCATTCACAGAGACATAAAAGCGAGTAACATCCTTTTGGATATGAAGCTTGGTGCAAAAATAGCTGATTTTGGATTGGCTAGGTCCTTTGAAGATGACAAGAGTCATATCAGTACAGCCATAGCTGGAACCCTGTAAGCAATTCTCTCTTTCTGCATTAGTTTCAAAAATTCCAAAACAATAAGAATTTAGCAAATTCTTACAGTTTTTATGAATCCACAGAGGTTACATGGCACCAGAATACCTAGCTCATGGCCAGTTAACAGAGAAAGCAGATGTTTACAGCTTCGGTGTTCTTCTGTTAGAGATTGTCACAGGAAGACAGAATAACCGGAGCAAAAACACAGAAGTCTCAGACAGCCTAGTTACCATTGTAAGTCCCTCATAATTTCTTGCGTTGTTTCTAATTTCCATTTTGAGCACTGTAGTTATAGTTATTTTGGTGTGAAACAGGCTTGGAGGCATTTCCAGTTAGGAACTGCTGATGAACTATTCGACTCGAACATTATGTTACAAGATTACTATCATGACAGCAGCATCAAGAATGAGGTTCTGAGAGTGATGCATATAGGACTTCTTTGCACTCAAGAAATTCCATCACTGAGACCATCTATGTCAAAAGCACTGCAATGGCTAAGAAAGAAAGACGAGCAGCTCCCTGCACCCACAAATCCTCCTTTCATGGATGAGAGAACCATGGAACTTAATGATGCAGACGGGAAAGATTATGATCCCTTAAATCCTCCTAATTCTGGGTCACTTGCCAATGTTTCCTACAGTTCTTTCTACCCTAGATGAGCTCATGAGGATCTAAAAGCAAAAGTAATGTACAAGATCATGACATGGCTGCACTTGAGGGTACTTGTGAGAATTGGCATGAATATGCAGATGAGGAAAGAAAAGATGGAGATAGGTAAAGATTTGTAGATACGGTGAGGAGGATCGTAAAGCAAACTCTGCCAAGCTTTTCATGAAGCTAGAAAATACATAATACTGAGAAATTTTGTTGTCATTGGTTTTTATATAAAACTTTGGTTTCCATTGTAAATCTAAAAGTTTATCTAACAGACTATATTTGCATATCAATATACGTTCTTCAGATTGGGTTCAATCAAAGAGTAATATGAGCAAAAAGCTTAGACTCATACTTCCAGTGTCCAAACGGATAGCAATAGCTTAAGTGTATGGAGAGTACAATCTCTTATACATGATATCTTGCTTTAAAGCGAGCACCTCGAAGTCATACTTGAGAAAATGGGTTTATTAACCAAGTTTCAGAACCCATAACCCATTGTTGTAGGCTCAAAGTAACCATCAGAAAATGGAAAATCTAGTGCGTCCCCTTGAACCCAAATATGGCAATGCACGACATAAGAGTTGGTTAGCTAGCAATGCTATCAGGTTTTAAAATAATGGTCAGAGATGTAACTTGACACAGTAAAAAATAACCATACTCTTGCCTTCCAACATGCAACTTGATGAATAAATTAATAACTAGATTTACTTTGCAGCTAAAATATACCTCTACTTTGCATTCTTCCTATACTGGTATTCCTCAGATGGACAAAATAGCCAGAATCTTAAGTAGAACCAGAAGCCAATGCAATATGTTGATCACCAGAGTAAGAAATTAATAATAAGTTGAGAATGGAGCAAACTTTTTCTTTTCTCACACAAATAACGATCTGAGCTCAAATGGACATTTTGTATAAATTAAAGTAGCAAAATAAATCAGTGAGGGCGAAAAAGGGCAAAGGTTTTCGGAACACACAATCTCCAATTTTGGGCCTACTCCAAAATGTAGAACAAGCCAATACCTGATACGAAGCAGCTATTCGTTTCCATAGCAAATCATTCTAGCAGCATTTTCCACCAAAAATATATGAGATAAAATTTGAATTGCAGCCAAATTCATAAGAAAATGCGAGTGCCAGAGAGAGAGAAAGAAGCATACATACCTGGTTAGTCTTACTGCTCTCACTGACTCAATCAAATGCAGTGATGGCATTTTCATTTTCCTGTGGAGGAGAAGAAGAAGATTGTACCGTAAAGGAATCAATGAACACCTACACGTTTGGGCCGAAAAAGGTATGAGACTGGGCCTAATAGAATTCCAAGACCATAGCCCAAACATTACTTAGCTTGGCTAAAGTCGGTCCACTTGTCACTAAATTAATGTCCACCCTACAAATCTACCTGAAAATCATTAAGGCAACTTTGGGACAATTACTATCATTTGTCATGAATAATGGCATAAAATTACCTAAAGAATTCACTTCAGATGTAACATTTTAAAATTCTATACAAGGAAATGCAACAATAGTATTTTGAATAGGATAAGAAATTACCAAGCTTGTATAATACATTATGAGTTTGCTATTGTCCTTTTTGAACTATTTAGATTGGCCCGGTCATTTTTCGGACCCTAAGAAATTACCTTCTCCATATTTATTTCTTAGGCTTCCATCTATCAGCGAACCCAGATCAAATCTTTTGGAATCATAACTCCAAGACATTTTCACAGTCAAAGAATGCTACGAGGCAATCAGGCCTAATATTACAGGCCCCAAACTTGAGTGGGCATCCTTGTCAGAAGACTCATTTCAAATAATTACTCTATTGTACAGATAAACATCATATTCATACACACCACATTAGTATCATAATCGTATTAGGAATGTATTACATTATTAGAGTTGTAGTAGGATTGTATTACTCTGTGTATATATACATCTCATTCATGAATAATACACGTGCAAAAATTCCATTTACTTTCATGGTATCAGAGCTACGATCTACCCTAATTTTTTCTTTACTTGTAGGCCACTGTTAGTGCATCCTTTCCTTGAGACTTGTTCACTACCACAATTTCATCCATTTTTGCTGCCATGTCTACAAGAGAAATCTCATCCACTATACCTCCTACTTCTCAATCCACTGCCCCACCTCAAACCAATGCTCCCTCTCAATCCACTGCTCCTTCTACAACCTTATTTCACCCTGCATATAGCGTTACAAATGCTGGAAATTTCGTTCCCATAAAACTTACCACAAATGACCCTCATTATAAACAATGACGGGAGATGTTCTGAAAGCTTTGTGCCAGCCATCAGACTTTGTCACGCATCACTGAATCACCTCCGGCTTCACTAGATTCTTTGTGGTTGCGTCTTGACGCCCTTTTTGTTACATGACTATACGCAACAGTACATTCAGATTTGCTCTCAGACGTCTTCAAGCCTGAGGCGACTGCATTAGACATGTGGAATTCAATCGAAGCCCTCTTTCGCGACAACAAGATGGCTCGGGCTTTACAACTACAACAACAACTTTGATCATTCCGAAAAGGCACGCTCACCATTTCCGAGTACTACCAGAAGCTAAAAAAAATTTCAGACTCACTTGTTGATGTAGATCAGCCAATCTCCGATCAAGATTTAGTTCTGCAAACTCTTCATGGATTACCAGACTCTTTCACCAGTACCATTGAGGTAATCCAGCATCAAAATCCTTTTCCCGATTTTCTTAAGGTCCGTTCAATGCTTCTACTTGCAGAGAATCGTCAATCACAAATCTCGGATTCTTTTTCTGTCCTTTATCATGCTCACAACCCCAATCCCAACAATAATTTATACCCACCCACAACACAACATCACAACAACCAGTACTACACCCATGGCAGAAACAAGTCTCGGGGAAGAGGACGTACTTACGGTGGTCGCGGATCCGGCAACTATCCTCGCCGGTCAGGTACCTTCAGCTCTTCTCCTTCACTAGGCGTTCTCAGACCAGCCCCTATCGCATGTTCCCGTCACCAGCAGCAGCGATTCGCGTCTCCATCATCAGCATATATGCTCTCGGATTCCTCTCAACAGTCCGAGCATCAACAAATTCAGCAGCTTGCCGCCCTTCAACAGCAACCCGGCTCCTCACCCTCGTCTGAATCGTTAAGGCAAACGCACCATGCTCACACCCTTTTGTCTGCATGAACGATTACCTATCTCTCGGCACGCGACTCAACGCAGCAGCAGCTTCAGCCTAGCACACAGCAGCGGCTTTAGCCCAACCTTGATTCAGCAGCTCCCTCGGCCCATTTCATTCCAGCGGCCCAGTTTAATTCACCGACCCAGTCATCACAAGCTGCAGCTCCTTTTATCCCACTTTCATCCGGTCTAGTTTCAGCAACAACCCCAACAGATTTAAGTCAACTCTTCTCCACCATGACTCTCCAGCAACCAGATGATGGTTGGTACATGGACAAGGGTGCCACGTCTCATACTGTTTCCCAGTCAGGTATGCTTTCTAACGTCACACCATGTATGAATTGTTGGTAACGGTGATGTTATACATGTGCATTCTACTGGTCATTATTCATTTCCTACATTCCATAAAAATTTACAATTACGTGATATTCTTGTCAGCCCCGGTATTGTTAAAAATCTGGTCTCCATTCGTAAATGTACTTGTGATAAGCATTGTTCCGTTGAATTTGATCCATACGGGTTTTGTGTGAAGGATCTACAGACCGGGGTTTCCCTTCTCCGATGTGATAGCAATGAAGACATGTACCCGATTTCCATCTCCAGCGCATCATCACTGACCTCCTTGCTCCTCTCTACCACGATCTCCCCCTCGAATTGGCATCGACGACTTGGACACCCGGGTCGTCACACTTTTAAATTTATTTGTTTTAGGAACTTTATTTCATGTAATAAGGATGTTTTGGATAATATTTGTGATGCATGTCTATTAGGCAAACATTTTCGCCTCCCATTTTCTCCTTCTCTTTCTCGTACTACCTCTTTATTTGAACGTATTCGTTCTGATCTTTGGACACCCCCTCTTACTAGTCCTAGTGGTTTCAAATACTATTTACTGTTCTTGGATGATTATTCTCATTTTTTATGGGTTTTTCCACTGCGAGCTAAATCTGAAGTTTTTTCATTATTTGTTCGCTTTCACACCTACGTTCGCACACAATTTGGTTTTTCTATTAAATCTTTCCAATGCGATAACGGTCGTGAATTCGACAACACACCACTTCACAATTTCTTTCACTCTAATGGCATCGTTTTTCGATTCTCCTACCCTCACACCTCTCAACAAAACGGTAAGGTTGAACATATGATTCGCACTACAAATAACATAGTTCGATCTCTTCTCTTCCAAGCTCACTTACCACCATTTTTTGGGGTTGAAAGTCTACACATGTGGTCCCACATTCTAAATCTTCTTCCAACCAAGGCTCTATCCTTTCGTACCCCGTTTGAAATGCTTTTTCACAAATTTCCCTCTTGCGATCACCTTCGTGTCTTTGGATGCTTATGTTATCTCAACCTCTCGTCCACAAGTCCTCACAAGCTTGTTCCCTGCTCTCGTGCCTGCATCTTTCTCGGCTATCCATCAAATCATCGTGGCTATCGATGTCTTGATCCTACAAGTGGACGAATCATCATCTCTCGACATGTCATTTTCGATGAATCAACTTTTTCATACTCCTCTCGTCCCTCACCCACGTCGCCTGCATCCTATGAATTTCTCAATGCACCCTCTGATGATATTTCTCCTCTGTTTCACTCTCATCCCGTCACTGCTACAACTCCTTCACTATCCCATCCCCCTCCTTCTTCCTCACGTGTCTCTCAAACCCCTTCCCCTTTGCATGTTTCATCAATCCCATCTACTGATGTCACTCCTCATTCATTGTAAAGACCGGCTAAATTAAAAGAAGAGAAATATTAATTTTATCGTCTGCAATGTCGTGGGGGGAAATCGAGTGGGAAAAATTGGATCGACTTCAAAAGAAAAAGAAATAAAAAAAAGGGGGGATAAGAGGAATTTGGGCTGACTTGGCCGGTCAGGGACGAACTGGGCCAGACCGCACGAAATTAGGCCCAACTCGCGCGAATTGGAAACCCTAGCCCACCCAGCTTCCTTCTTCACGCGTAGCTGCACGCACATCGAGGAGAACACGCGCCCCTAATCCCCCATCTCTCTCTTCTCTCTCACCGATCTCCCTCTCGCGCGCCTCACCGGAAATCAGCTCCGTTCATCCCTCACCATCTCCATCTCCACCCTCGTCCCCACTCTCTCTCCCTTCTTCTGCTTCGCCCGTCCTCAAACCGAGTCACCATGCACAGATCTGAGATGAACTCGCCGGAATATAACTCAGGCTCGCGTTCCCGAGTTCAACCCATCGTCGGCGAAGAGGAATAGCACGGTGGGTGCTTCTCACGCCGTCCTTCTCCTTCCCCGACCTCCTAACACATGTTTTCCCCTCTTTCCAGGCTCGATTCGAGCATTCTGACCGGAGAAACGCCGGAGAAAACTCCACCGTCGCCAGATCTGAGACGAGGTGGCATTAAATCGCGCGTTAGCCACCGTCGTTTCTCTCTGGCGCCTCTCTCAGCCTCGACCAGCCCTTCTCCGACTTTCCCTTCCACCACGCCGCCCTGGCGAGGCCGGAGTGCTCGCCGGAGATGTCGTCGGAGACGTCGCCGGAGCTGCTTCGAAGACATCGGACCCAAGCAACGAAGGTTGGGCCTGACTTCAGTCTTGGGCCTGGGGAATTGTTGGGCTAGACGAGATCAAGGCGGGCCTTGGGCCCGCAATGTGGTTTGGGCCAGACCAGGCTTCGGGCCAGGCCCAGAGTTGAATCCGGGTTCGAACCGGGTTTGGGTCTGGACTCGGGTCTGGGCTCGGATCCGGGTCAACCCAGTTTCAAAGAAAACCTTTTTAAAATCATATTAATTAACTGATTTAATTAATTTAAGGTGGGCAATTAAAGGTTTAATTAGACATCAAAGGACCTTTGGACAAATACCGGATCTGATTGGACATTTTTTCTGTCAAACCCAGACTGGACTTCGCCCGAGAAGATGGAGTTGGCCCGGTCGTCAGCAGCTAGGAGTATTATTAGAGGAAGACCACAAGGTAGGGGAAATACTAAACTCCTCGCGCAATTCAATACTTAGTATGCTTATTAGGTTAATAAAATCGGAAAGGTCCTAGAATTGCATATAGGATGCGAATAACTAGAATAATCGTCTTTCAATTACTAATAACCTGACGTGTCTAGTATGCATGCTTAGGATGTGAACAACTAGTTAACTCGCTTTCAATACTTGGGAAATTGCTTTACTGGTAGAGAGGCCGTGATGAGCCCTCGGATTAGTTGTGTTTGCCTCACATGCATTGCTTGCTTAGTTTAAGATAAATTAAGGGTCTAACGAAACTAGATAAATTGCATACTTGATTGATAGAATGGATGCTTAAATGATTGAATGATTGATTGCATGCTTGATTGATAGAATGAATGCTTGAATGATTGAATGGATGATCGAGTATGACTGATTGTGCCAAAGGGTACGATTAGGTGATCGATGGACCAAGGGAATGTGGTTGGTAAGTATGATGGTAAGTGTGATTGTGGGTATGAATCCCTTGTGGTGTGTATTGGTGAATTCATGAACTTCTAAGTTTGATTGTGCAATGTGTCGACTTGTTGGTCTCTTGTGTTTGGTTGATCCTGCGGGATGTTGATTAGAGGACCCTGCGGGGCATTGATTGGTTGGTCCTGCGGGATATTGACTTGAGGACCGTGCAGGGCATTGATTGGTTGATCCTGCGGGATATTGATTAGAGGACCCTGCGGGGCATTGATTGGTTGATCTTGCGGGATATTGGTTATGGACCCTGCGGGGCATTGATAGGATGATCCTGCGGGATATTGATTATTGGTGATCCGGTATGGTACCCACACTGTAGAGGATTCCGGTGTGGGGTAATATCATAGCCGATGGATGGTACCTAAACCCTTGAGGAGTCCGGTGTAGGATGAGATAATGATTATTGTTGACACGGTATGGTACCTACACCATTGAGGAGTCCGGTGTAGGATGATATAATGATTATTGTTGATACGGTATGATACCTACACCGTTGAGGAGTCCGGTGTAGGATGATATAATGGTTACTTGTTTATTCACCCAAGTGTATGCGTCCTCCGGGAGCATTACCTTGGTTCCCTATGACATGTGGTCCTTTGGTGGCATTTCCGAGAATCTCGACGATAAGCGTCCCTCAGGGATTGTTACCGGTAACCCGATGTATGTGCCTCCTCTGGACCGAGGGAAAATCTGATATGACACGAATACTCTTGTGGATCGGAGTATGGGATCCGATACGATACAAGAACCTACTCGTGGATCGGAGTATTGAGGAATTGAGCGGTTGGTGTGATATTCATTTGATCCCATTGTAGTAGTTATTGAATCTTTATGACGCTTTTCACTTATTCTATTGAAAGTTACCATTATCTTTAATAATGTGATATTGTTCTTATCATGCCTATGTTATAGCATCATTTTGATTAAAAGTATTAATTGCAATATGTGTTGTCATGCTATAGCAATTTTATTACTAAATTGGAGGTTAAACTGTTTATGATTTTCCCTACTGAGCGTAAGCTCACCCCTATTTGTTTAATATATTGTTTATACATGCGTACTTTTATGCATGCGTACTTGCTGAGTAGTGGACTCGAGGCTCGGGAGCTTCTGGAGAGTCTGGGCATTATGGTCTTAGAGACGTCCTTTTGATCATTGTAGTGAACCCCATGATTTACGTATTCTTTTTGGAGCCTTGACTCCTAATTATGATTTGGAACATGTTATTCGAGTATTTTATCGGAACCTCTTGAGTATTTATTCGAATTTTATTTTTCTTTTGTTATTATTTGATTGTCAACTCAAGTCGCATCTCGAGTCCGGCCAAAACCGGATTTGGGGCGTGACAATTTGGTATCAGAGCCTGATTTCATTTTGAACTTGTTTTAAAAACCTCGAACCGCACGTCAATTAGGTGGCTAGAGTTAGGGAGTCTCAGTATTTGGTACTCAGTGACGTAGTCGGAATTATTCGATACGTAGAGTTGGAATGATAACAGTTCTTATGATTTGAACGCCTTGATAAGGGTTGGACATTTTGATATTATATGATTTTCTTTACGCGTGTCGTATGCTCTAATTGCTATGCCTCAGTGATCTGGGATGCCAATGGTTGAGATCAAGGTTGGTCCAACGAGCGATGATCGAACTTTTATGAATTGGTTGTTGAGTGAACCATTTAGTAATTGTATTGCCACTTTGGTTGGCCGTTTCTTAAATTCTCAATTTGAAGTATTGACTTGTTCAACTATCGACTTGTTTAAGTGACCACCGTTCTTTGAGAATTAAAGTTGAAAGTTGACCCAAAAGGGGAGTTTAAACAAATAAAGAGTGGAACCCGAGTATTCTTGCACTCTTTTTAACGGTGTTGTGTACTTTGCGGAGCATGAGAACTCTGTGTACTTTGCGAAGCATGAGAACTCTGTGTACTGAATACCTTGTGAAATTGATTGGTAAATGTCCCGCTTAAGCGGAGGGTTAGTGGAAAATACGAATAGGTCATGCCGAAATTTCTGTAGAACTGAAATGTTTGCACTATCACGGGTTCACTCAGGGGCGCCACTGTAGTCGAGCGTGATAGAGGGATGTCAAGTGATTACAACGAGATTCGGGGACGCCTGAATCGGGTTGTAACGATGTGAGATCGACATGAATGTTATCAGAGAAAAGTAAGGAGTTGAGATTATGGAAAGAGTCGAGACTTATGAGAAAGAATTTGAGGACAGAAATTGTGGAATTGTGTGTTATGATTTTAACCCCACGTGTTGGGAAGTTACCGATCGAGGGGTATGCCTATTACCTTGTGATTTGTGTGAATTCCTTGAGACTGTTCCTCCTGTGGGAGTTGATTGATTTGATTGAATCGCTGATTGCTGTTGTGAGACGCACTAAGATACGGCCTTGTCCGCCTATATATAAAGTATTATATATATTTACTGAGCCTAAGTGTTGTTGGTCATTTTATGATCCTTGTGGGACGCGCGTGAACGTCCTTGTGTTTTGATCGAACCGTTTGTTCTAAATGAGACTACGTACTACCGATCCAAGTAGGATCCCTTTAAGACGCATGAGAACGTCCCTTTTGATAAATCGAACCACCTGAGTTAAATTGAATTATGAACTTACATTATAAACGCAACGAGTACACGATATGTCCTTTGTTTACATCCTGAGAGGGACCAGAAGCCGCCCAACTGTGGGGCAGAGCCAGACATCAGTTATTGGGCAGGCAAGGGCAGCGAGTGCCTAGGGTGCTACTTCTACAGAGCACCAGAAGTTTGAGGGTGGACCGTCAGGGTTACCACCTAGAGCTTCACCAGTCACAGAGCCGACTTAGCCTGCCCCTCTAGAGGAGGTGGTCCGCGCAGTACTAGCAGCGCTCAGCGATCAGCAGGAGACTGCAGCGCCGACACTAGAGACCGTGCCCACGGCTACTACAGCCTATGTTGAGAGACCAGACCTTTTTGACAGCTTTACGGCCCAGGCACTCAGAGATTTTCGCAAGCTGGACACTCAGAGGGAGAAGCATGATGCTGGTGACAGCATGTGCAGACCAGGGTTGGTGAGGACTTTCAGCTGGTCAGCAGACTGTTCCTAGAACAGTATTTCCCTCGACCGGTTCGAGACGACCGACACCAGCAGCTTCTAGATATACAGCCGAGAGGGTTGACCGTCTCTAAGTATGAGGCGAGGTTCACGTCCCTGTCTCGCTCCGCGCCTGAGATGGTGCAGACCGAGGAGAGTCGCCGCAGGCGTTTCGAGAGAGGACTCATCCCGTCCATAACGGATCAAGTTATTACATTCAGGATGAAGACTATTTCTGTACTAGTGGACAAGGCACTAGCCATTGAGAAGCGTTTTCGAGAGACCGCTAGAGCGTAGAAGATCAGGCCGAGGCCGAGTAGCTTCCGGAGGCCGTCAAAGAGTCGCGATCCTAGGAGGAAGAGGACCTCAGGATTGTTTCAGGCACAGACCCAGTCCGGTGGGACACGACAGGTTGGGGCAATATCGTCCGTCGGACCTGTCCCGATGGCACAGTTTTGTCCGTCGTGCAGACAGTTGGGACATCTGGGCCGAGACTGCCCGTTGAGTGCAGGATCTACAAATTGTTCTGCAGGTCGGCCTACGAAGGCCGATAAGAGGACATACTATCACAGCAGCAGATTCTTCCATCACCACCGAGAGGAGGACATCCGTTTCAGCAGGGCCGAGCGTACGCGATTGCCGGGCCCCGAGCTGAGGGATTTGATACCGATCACGAGATCGCTTAGAGTACTTGCTTACGATTTACATCTTGGGATTCTGTGTCTTGCCGACACTTGAATATTACACTTGGTTGTATTGTTTCGTGATTACTTTATGGTGGAGCGATTTTAGAACTGGTAAGCCCACTCGTATCTTAACACGCCGACTAGAGGTGTGATAGTACCGACTAGCGCCAGTTTCAGTTTGAAAGAGGAGTAACATACCTAGTGGTACGGGAAGTTCTTTTCCTTCTTCGATAGTGAGAATCGATTTTTAAGAACCGAATGGTGAAACATCAGGCGTTCGACGAATGCTATCAGCAGCGAATGCCCGAGCAGTGAAAGGCTGCAGCCTTGACCAGTAAACGGTCTGAAAGGTCACCGGAGATGACCAAGTGACGATAAGATCAGAGTAGCGCAGCGGAAGCGTGGTGGACCCATAACCCACAGGGTTGTAATATCCAGCTTCTTCTACCCCGCTAGAAGATTTAGGTCATAAGATTCGAACCTTCGAGACGATTTTGCCTCAAAATCCCGGTTAACGAGCGAAAAGTTGCACGAGTGTGTGCCGTACGTGAGAGATTAGATTAGAGTGTGTTCTCTACGTTCTTCCCAGAGGGACTAATCGGTTTTCCGCCAGTTCACACGGAACAGGCGGATGACACCGAGAGTTAATCAGACGACTTCCCCAGCGGAGAAGAATACGGAGAACGCAAACCGAGTACCAAGGCAGATCTCCATCAGCAAGAGAAGAGCGAACGCTAACGTCCCGCGAGGACTAGCATAACCATTAAGTTACGCCATAGAAGTGAGAGCACCTCACGTTGAAATCCGGAAGCAGACGAATGAGTGCGACTACCACAAGCTTGCAAGCCAGTAACAAGATGGCACCAAACGAAGCGTTGCGTGGTAGGTCGGATCTTATGCCATACAGGGCACAGGGAAAGTTAAGGATTAACCGTTGTTGGTTCCGAGTTGTTCGAGAGACGATCGAAGGAACCGCACTAGTTTTCTGAACTGCTCAACTCCTTGAAATTTCAGTACGTGTTGATTACTCCTTAAGTGGTGACTTGAGTGAACTTGCTTATGAGTTGGTTTGATCGATAACTCGTGAACGAGTGTCAACGGTATAAGGAATACCACCGGTTGGGATAACCTTTGTTAATCGATCTTGGATTGTGTTTCGCTGTCGAGTGCGGTTATCGCACGTTTTTTTTGGTGTCTTGAAGGACGCCTTCTTTCGGCTAAGTGCCAGTAAGAGGTTCTATTGTTCCTCGTTTTTGTACATCGTTCGTTCGACTAGATGTCGGTAGAGTTCGTGGTTGTACTAAACCGTGCACCAGTTTTGAGAATCGTTGTCTCGTTGAGATGATGACTTGGATGAAGCGAGTTGTAAGGTGATTTGGTCAGGGGTAGTGAACAGGTAGCGAGGTCAAGAGAAATGTCGTGAGTTGAATAACCTTCTTACTTGATCATAGTTAAGTGTTGATGGTTTTACCAAGATCTAGGATGGTGATGCTTGATGCGTGGCTGACCCGTATCAGGTTGAGAATCTTGATAAGGTTTACCCGGGGTGACATGTTTCTACGTTGGCCAAGTGTGCCATGCTTGGTATGACAGGAGCTTTTTGATTAAGATATGTTTTGAGATGTGCCGCCTTTCGGCTAGATACCGGTACATTGCACCATTTACTTGATTGATATACGCCTACCTTTCCACGAGATGTGATGAAACGAACGGTTGCTCCAAACCCTGCAGTGGACTTGAGAACCTTGTTTGAGGGTTGCTTTTGTGTGTTATTTGCTTGTCTTGTGTTTGTTATGTCGTGACATGACCTTTTGGCGTTCCAGTGTGAACTTTTCGTGTGACGGTTACTAAGAGAAACTGAGGAGTTACATCTGCGGATGGCTCTGTCTTTGCCCGATTTTTGGAGTATCTCGGTAAGACACCCATACCGACGGAAATTCCGGATGGCATGTCTAGACCGATATCAATTGTCCGGTGTGATACCTACCGTTGAGGGTTCCGGTGTGAGGTATCTGAGGTTGTTTGTGACGGTCCGCTATCTACACCGACGTTGGATTTCGTTATAGGTTACCAAGATCGTTATTTGTTATTCCTTAGTGTCTGAGGGCTAATCGACTTGTTGTGTGTACTCTTTGTTTCCCTGTGTTGACCTATTTTGTTTCACGTTGAAATTGTGAACTGTTAAGTAATATTGTTTGTCAACGCCAAGTTTGATTTGGGGTATTACTCCTTGTGGAATTGTTTGTGGTTGGTCTTGACTTGGTAGTGTTTGAGTTCTGTTGTGGTTAGTCCCTGTAACGGTTGCTAAGGAGGAAATTGAGAAGTAACGTTGATGTATGGTTCCGACTCGGTTCGACTTGCAGAGCGTCCCGGCATGATACCTGTGCCGACGGAAAATTCCGGTATAGGATATTTAGGCCGTTACCTAAAATTCTTAAGTGTTTGAGGGTTATTCGGCTTGTGTTTTTGCTCGGTTTTCTTTGAGTTGGTGTGAGACGTTGCACGTTGGATTTGCGAATTGTTGAGAAAGACTGTTTTCACCGCCAAGTATGGCGTTTGAGCAACTAGTGTGTTCAAGTGTTGAGCATTTAAGCAAAGGTCGCATAGATTCTGAAATGTTTAAAGACCGTGCAAAGCCGACAGAAGAGTTACACAGATGAAAGGCCCAGGCCTCTTGAGTTTCTATTGGTAATCAGATATTTCTGAGAGTGAGCCTAAGAAGAACCTTTAGCGGCTCGACCGCGACGGAGGCAAGCTGGCCCCGCAACTATCGTACGTTTTGGGCTCTTCAGGCAGAACTAGAGCCGCTGCCTAGCAGCTTCCACGTGTTCCCAAACTGCGGAAGTACACCGCGGATCCCTCGCTTGTGACTTTGAGCGGACGTTCCCTGAGATAGGGTCAAGAGGAGCGCGTTTGTTTTAAATTTCGAGGATGAAATTCTTTTAAGGCGGGAAGACTGTAAAAACCGGCTAAATTAAAAGAAGAGAAATATTAATTTTATCGCCTGCAATGTCGTGGGGTGAAATCGAGTTGGGAAAATTGGATCGACTTCAAAAGAAAAAGAAAAGAAAAAGAAATAAAAAGGGGGGGGGGGGGGGATAAGAGGAATTTGGGCTGACTTGGCCGGTCAGGGACGAACTGGCCCAGACCGCACGAAATTAGGCCCAACTCGCGCGAATTGGAAACCCTAGCCCACCCTGCTTCCTTCTTCACGCGTAGCTGCACGCACATCGAGGAGAACACGCCGCCCCCAATCCCCCATCTCTCTCTTCTCTCTCACCGATCTCCCTCTCGTGCGCCTCGCCAGAAATCAGCTTCGTTCATCCCTCACCCTCTCTGTTATACCCAAGTTGCAATTGAAAGCTTGAATACAACGAATTGAGACCAGGAAGCAAAGGATTTGGTTGATTTAAGCTAAAAAGGATACAAATGTTCTAAAAATGACGAAGAACGGAAATGAAACCCTAATTTAGCAAAAATACAAAACGATAACCAAATCATAGACAAAGGACACAAGGATGAGGTAGCAGTCCTTTTGTATCGTGCTCCAGCCCGTCGTTGTCGCTGCAGAAGCAGGACCATGTCCTTGCGTGTGCGTTGCGTGGCACCCACGCAACCAGCAGCTCAGACAGAGATAGACGAAGACCACGTGCGTCTCACGCGAGCTGACTTCTCCCCAAAACGCACCGTTTAACTAAGCTTCGATAATAACTGAAATAACAGAAAATTAAAAGAGAAGCTTGCCCTTGAAGCAAGCATGACAAATACCATTCCCTTAGAACTTGGCTTGACCTCAAGCCAAGGCTTTTGCTAACCAATCAGGGAAATTGTTCTTGATAGTGGCAGCCTCTTCCCATGTAGCATCCTCAACCTCAGACCTGTCCCATTGAATCAGATATTGCATTGCTGCTGCATTATTCTGATTCACAATCCTCCTCTGAAGCAAGGCAATGGGATGGAGCTTTAAGTGACCTTCAACAGTTGTGTCAGGTAGCTGGTGTAGCAATCTGTTCTTGTGGCCAAGCTGTTTCTTCAACAATGAGACATGGAATACAGGATGTATTAGAGAACTAGAAGGCAGCCTGAGCTTGTAAGCCACTTTACCAATCCTCTCCATGACCTGAAAAGGTCCATAGAACCTTGGAGACAGCTTTAGGTTAGACCTCAATGCCACAGAAGTTTGTCTATATGGTTGGAGTTTTAAGTACACCTAGTCTCCTACAGCAAACTCCCTTTCAGTCTTGTGTTTATCAGCAAACATTTTCATTCTTGCTTGAGCCTGTGTCAAGTTCTCCTTGAGGATTCTATTGAGTTCTTCCCTGGAATTAATAAACCCTTCCACAGCTGCAACAGAAGAGTGTATAGGCCCAAAGTTGAGCATAGGAGCAGGGAACCCATACACAGCCTCAAAAGATGACATTTTAATGGAGGACTAATGGCAAGTATTGTACCAAAATTCAGCAAATGATAACCAGGAGCTCCATTTCTTAGGGAAGAGATGAGTCATGGCTCTCAGATAATTTTCCAAACACTGATTCACTCTCTCAGTTTGTCCATCTGATTGAGGATGATAGGCAGTAGACATGGCCAACTTGACCTCCAATTTTTTAAACAATTATTTCTAGAATGTACTCAGAAATAAGTGATCCCTGTCAGATACAATTGAGGAAGGCAGTCCATGGAGCTTAAAGATAGTGTCAAAGAACAGATGAGCTACATGTGCTGCAGAAAATGGATGAGAGAGAGGTATAAAATGGGCATATTTAGTGAACCTATCCACCACCACTAAGATAGCATTTTTTTGTGCCAGAGTTTGGGAGGCCTTCAATAAAATCCATAGAAATATCAGTCCAAGGCTGTGCTGGAATGGGGAGTGGATTCAGAAGTCCTGCATAAGGAGTAAGTTCAGACTTACACTTCTGACATACATCACACTCTCTCATAAAGTCATATATGTCTTTGTTCATATGAGGCCAAAAGAAATGTTGCTTGACTCTTCTAGTTGTCACACTGATTCCAGAATGGCCTCCAATGGGTGATTCATGTAGATAGGAGATAATCTTGTTTCTAATACCTACATCAGATCCCAGATAAACTTTCCCTTCATATAGGATCACACCTTGCTTTAGATCATAAGAGGGCATAGCATGGTTTGCTAAAGACAATTCCAACAAGAGCTTTTGGGCCTCCAGGTCATTATCATAACTTGAATGAACCTCAGACATCCAAGCTGGAATAACAGTAGATATAGCACCAAGAGTAGCATCTGGTAGTCTAGATAAAGCATCTGCTACCACATTTTCCTTGCCCCTCTTGTATTCAATCTCATAATTCAGACCCATCAGTTTGGCAAGCCATTTATGTTGGAAAGATGTTGTCAACTTTTGCTCCAATAAAAACTTGAGGCTCTGATGATCTGTCCTTAGCACCACCTTGCCAGAAGCAAAGTAATGTCTCCATTTCTGTATGCAAGTCATTACTGCCAATAATTCTTTCTCATAAGTAGACATTGCAGCCTACCTCAGCCCAAGAGACTTGCTTAGAAATGCAATGGGTCTCCCTTCCTGCATTAGAACCCCACCTATGCCCTTGTCACAAGCATCAACTTCTATGACAAATGGCTTGGTAAAATCAGGTAACCTTAGCACAGGAGCAGTGCTCATAGCCACTTTCAAAGCCTCAAAACTGATCTGAGCCTCAGGGCTCCATGCAAAGCAGTTCTTCTTCAATAAATTTGTCAAAGGTCTGGCAATTACCCCATAGCCCTGCACAAATCTTCTATAGTAACCAGTTAACCCCAGAAATCCTCTTAGGGCCTTTATAGATTTATGAGCAGGCCAATCCCTCATGGCCTGGACCTTAGAGGGGTCTGTTGCTACACCTTCCTCAGAGATGATATGGCCCAGATATTCTATTTGCTTCCTCCCAAATTCACACTTAGAAAGCTTGGCATATAACTGGTGGTCCTGCAGCCTTTGAAGTACCATTCTGACATGCACAAGATGCTCATCCCAACTCTTGGAGTAAATCAGTATATCATCGAAGAATACAAGAACAAACTTCCTTAAATAGTCATGTAGGATCTGGTTCATGAGGGATTGAAAGGTTGAGGGTGCATTGGTAAGCCCAAATGGCATGACCCTAAACTCATAGTGACCCTCATGAGTCCTAAATACAGTCTTAGATTCCTCACCCTCAGCTAGCCTTACTTGATGGTAACCTGACCTCAAATTTATTTTTGAAAAGTACTTGCAACCAGCTAGTTCATCTAGAAGTTCCTCAATGGTTGGGATTGGAAATTTGTAGCTCTTCTATAACAGGTTCCCCAGGGTCCAATTCTAACAACTCAGGTTCATAACCCTCAGTAGTGATCTGATACAGTTTGTGCTTATTGGGACACACATGATCCTTATTGTATTTGGCAGGACAAGTATAGCACAATCCTCTCCTCTTTTTCTCATCAAACACATGTGGGCTAACCTTAGTAAATGGTACAGTTGAGGAATTGTGCCTTGGTTGAGATGGCTGTAGATGTTGCTGTGCTTGTTGAGGCCTAGGCTTATAAGTATTGTGGCCATTAGATGAAGTGCTAGGCTGGGATGATTTGACCTTCATCATGTGCTCCTCCTTCTTAGCTATATTCATAGCCTGTGACAGTGTCTGAGGGTCATACATTAATACCTCCACTTCCAGTTTTGGTTTCAGCCCTGCTATGTAATTGGAGACAAAGTATGCTTCAGAATAATGAGGATCCATGCTCAACACCAAAAATCTTAGCTCCTTAAATTTATCATCATAGTCCCTTAAAGACCCTTCCTGCCTGAGCTTCTTGAACTCACTCTCCACATCAGAGTGTCCAACCTCCTCATACTTCAGAGATAGATCTTGGCAAAACCTCTCCCATGGTATAATACCCCTTCCCAGTGAATACTCAGCATACCAATAATCTGTAGGACTAGTCATTTGCATAGAAGCAACCCTGACCTTATGTTCATCTGGAATAGAGCAATACTGAAAATAGCCATTGCATTTCCTAATCCAGTGTTTGACCCCTTTTCCATCAAACAAGGGAAAAACAAGGTTTGGAGTCTTAAATGTCAGGTCATTCATCTGGTTTTGTGGGTACCCTTGTAAAATTTAATGTTGTGGCTGATACAAGTTCTGTGCAAAACCTTGGGTATTGAACAGCTGAGGGTTTAGCAATTGGGGATTTGCTATCTGAGGGTTAGGTAACTGATTGGCTTGCACTTGAGGGACCAAGTTCTGAATGTTCAACATCCGAGGAGGCAACATTTGAGCTGGGTAGCCCATACAAGTTTGAGCAAAAAAAATTTGAGCTCCTGGGACTTGAATTTGGGTGTTTGTTGCAGGTATTCCTTGGCTCATCTGAGCTTCAGTAGGAAGTGATGATAGTATTTGGTTGGTGGTCTGTGGGTGGGTGTTTTGTGGGATTGGTGTGGATGATGTTGGTAAGGGAACTTGGCCATTTATCTGGTGCTGTGGGTTTGATACCCAGGAAGACAATCAGAAACTTGGTTCATCCTGGGTCTTTGTGGTGATGGTGGGTCTGGAGGGTGTGGTTGATGGGGTGAGTAGGTAAGACACTGGGGGGTAATGGGAACAGATGGGTTGTGTACCTTTGGACCCATTGAGGAAGATGGATCTCGAGGTTGTTGTATCTGGTTAAGTTGTTCTTTCATTTCATCCATCTCTTCCAATCGAACACGCAATGCTTCATTCTCAGCTCTAAGACTTGAGTTCGCAGCTCTGAGCTCCGGCGAGCCTACATCGGACTCTTGCTCCGTTTCTGATGTTACAGCCATCACAGGTTGCGGGATTTGAAGCTATGATACCACTTGTTATACTCAAGTTGCAATTGAAAGCTTGAATACAACGAATTGAGACCAGGAAGCAAAGGATTTGGTTGATTTAAGCTAAAAAGGATACAAATGTTCTAAAAATGACGAAGAACGGAAATGAAACCCTAACTTAGCAAAAATACAAAACGATAACCAAATCATAGACAAAGGACACAAGGATGAGGTAGCAGCCCTTTTGTATCGTGCTCCAGCCTGTCGTTGTCGCTGCAGAAGCAGGACCACGTCCTTGCGTGTGCGTTGCGTGACACCCACGCAACCAGCAGCTCAGACAGAGGAAGACGAAGACCACGTGCGTCTCATGCGAGCTGACTTCTCCCCAAAACGCATCGTTTAACTAAGCTTCGATAATAACTGAAATAACAGAAATTTAAAAGAGAAGCTTGCCCTTGAAGCAAGCATGACACTCTCCATCCCCACCCTCGTCCCCACTCTCTCTCTCTCTTCTTCCGCTTCGCCTGTCCTCAAACCGAGTCACCACGCACATATCTGAGACGAACTAGCCGGAATACAACTCAGGCTCGCGTTCTCGAGTTCAACCCATCGCCAGCGAAGAGGAATAGCACGGTGGGTGCTTCTCACGCCGTCCCTCTCCTTCCCCGACCTCCTAGCACATGTTTTCCCCTCTTTCCAAGCTCGATTCGAGCATTCTGACCGGAGCAACGCCGGAGAAAACTCCACCGTCGCCAGATCTGAGACGAGGTGGCGTTAAATCGCGCATTGGCCACCGTCGTTTCTCCCTGGTGCCTCTCTCAACCTCGACCAGCACTTCTCCGACTTTCCCTGCCACCACGCCGCCCTGGCGAGGCCGGAGTGCTCGCTGGAGACGTCGTCGGAGCTGCTTCGAAGACACCAGACCCAAGCAACGAAGGTTGGGCCTGACTTCAGTCTTGGGCCTGAGGAATTGTTGGGCTAGACGAGATCAAGGCGGGCCTTGGGCCCGGAATGTGGTTTGGGCCGGACCAGGCTTCGGTCCATGCCTAGAGTTGAATCCGGGTTCGAACCGGGTCTGGAACCGGGTTTGGGTCTGGACTCGGGTCTGGGCTCGGGTTTGGGCTCGGATCCGGGTCAACCTAGTTTCAAAGAAAACCTTTTTAAATCATATTAATTAACTGATTTAATTAATTTAAGGTGGGCAATTAAAGGTTTAATTAGACATCAAAGGACCTTTGGACAAATACCAGATCTGATTGGACATTTTTTTCTGTCAAACCCAGACTGGACTTCGCCCGAGAAGATGGAGTTGGCCCGGTCGTCAGCAGCTAGGAGTATTATTATAGGAAGACCACAAGGTAGGGGAAATACTAAACTACTCACGCAATTCAATACTTAGTATGCCTATTAGGTTAATAAAATCGGAAAGGTCCTAGAATAGCATATGGGATGTGAATAACTAGAATAATCGTCTTTCAATTACTAATAACCGGACGTGTCTAGTATGCATGCTTAGGATGTGAAAAACTAGTTAACTCGCTTTCAATACTTGGGAAATTGCTTTACTGGTAGAGAGGTCGTGATGAGCCCTCGGATTAGTTGTGTTTGCCTCACATGTATTGTTTGCTTAGTTTAAGATAAATTAAGGGTCTAACGAAACTAGATAAATCGCATGCTTGATTCATAGAATGGATGCTTAAATGATTGAATGATTGATTGCATGCTTGATTGATAGAATGAATGCTTGAGTGATTGAATGGATGATCGAGTATGACTGATTGTGCCAAAGGGTACGATCAAGTGATCGATGGACCAAGGGAATGTGTTTGGTAAGTATGATGGTAAGTGTGATTGTGGGTATGAATCCCATGTGGTGTGTATTGGTGAATTCATGAACTTCTAAGTTTAATTGTGCAATGTGTCGACTTGTTGGTCTCTTGTGTTTGGTTGATCATGCGGAATGTTGATTAGAGGACCCTGCGGGGAATTGATTGGTTGGTCCTGCGGGATATTGACTAGAGGACCCTGCGGGGCATTGATTGGTTGATCCTGCGGGATATTGATTAGAGGACCCTGCGGGGCATTGATTGGTTGATCCTGCGGGATATTGGTTATGGACCCTGCGGGGCATTGATAGGATGATCCTACGGGATATTGATTATTGGTGATCTGGTATGGTACCCACACTGTAGAGGATTCCGATGTGGGGTAATATCATAGCCGATGGATGGTACCTACACCGTTGAGGAGTCCGGTGTAGGATGAGATAATGATTATTGTTGATACGGTATGGTACCTACACCGTTGAGGAGTCCGGTGTAGGATGATATAATGATTATTGTTGATACGGTATGATACCTACACCGTTGAGGAGTCCGGTGTAGGATGATATAATGGTTACTTGTTTATTCACCCAAGTGTATGCGTCCTGCGGGAGCATTACCTTGGTTCCCTATGACATATGGTCCTTTGGGGGCATTTCCGAGAATCTCGACGATAAGCGTCCCTCAGGGATTGTTACCGGTAACCCGATGTATGTGCTTCCTCTGGACCGAGGGAAAATCTGATATGACACGAATACTCTTGTGGATCGGAGTATGGGATCCGATACGATACAAGAACCTACTCGTGGATCGGAGTATTGATGAATTGAGCGGTTGGCGTGATATTCATTTGATCCCATTGTAGTAGTTATTGAATCTTTATGACGCTTTTCACTTATTCTATTGAAAGTTACCATTATCTTTAATAATGTGATATTGTTCTTATCATGCCTATGTTATAGCATCATTTTGATTAAAAGTATTAATTGCAATATGTGTTGTCATGCTATAGCAATTTTATTACTAAATTGGAGGTTAAACTGTTTATGATTTTCCCTACTGAGCGTAAGCTCACCCCTATTTGTTTAATTGACTGTTTATACATGCGTACTTTTATACATGCGTACTTGATGAGTAGTGGACTCGAGGCTCGGGAGCTTCTGGAGAGTCTGGGCATTATGGTCTTAGAGACGTCCTTTTGATCATTGTAGTGAACCTCATGATTTACGTTTTCTTTTTGGAGCCTTGACTCCTAATTATGATTTGGAACATGTTATTCGAGTATTTTATCGGAACCTCTTGAGTATTTATTCGAATTTTATTTTTCTTTTGTTATTATTTGATTGTCAACTCAAGTCGCGTCTCGAGTCCGGCCAAAACCGGATTTGGGGGTGACAATTTGGTATCAGAGCCTGGTTTCATTTTGAACTTGTTTTAAAAACCTCGAACCGCACGTCAATTAGGTGGGTAGGGTTAGGGAGTCTCAGTCTTTGGTACTCAGTGACGTAGTCGGAATTATTCGATACGTAGAGTTGGAACGATAACAGTTCTTATGATTTGAACGCCTTGATAAGGGTTGGACATTTTGATATTATATGATTTTCTTTACGCGTGTCGTATGCTCTAATTGCTATGCCTCAGTGATCTGGGATGCCAATGGTTGAGATCAAGGTTGGTCCAACGAGCGATGATCGAACTTTTATGAATTGATTGTTGAGTGAACCATTTAGTAATTGTATTGCCACTTTGGTTGGCCGTTTCTTAAATTCTCAATTTGAAGTATTGACTTGTTCAACTATCGACTTGTTTAAGTGACCACCGTTCTTTGAGAATTAAAGTTGAAAGTTGACCCAAAAGGGGAGTTTAAACAAATAAAGAGTGGAACCCGAGTATTCTTGCACTCTTTTTAACGGTGTTGTGTACTTTGCGGAGCATGAGAACTCTGTGTACTGATTGTATTGTGTACTTTGCGGAGCATGAGAACTCTGTGTACTGAATACCTTGTGAAATTGATTGGTAAATGTCCCGCTTAAGCGGAGGGTTAGTGGAAAATACGAATAGGTCATGCCGAAATTTCTGTAGAACTGAAATGTTTGCACTATCATGGGTTCACTCAGGGGCGCCACTATAGTCGAGCGTGATAGAGGGATGTCAAGTGGTTACAACGAGATTCGGGGACGCCTGAATCGGGTTGTAACGACGTGAGATCGACATGAATGTTATAAGAGAAAAGTAAGGGGTTGAGATTATGGAAAGAGTTGAGACTTATGAGAAAGAATTTGAGGACAGAAATTGTGGAATTGTGTGTTATGATTTTAACCCCACGTGTTGGGAAGTTACCGATCGAGGGGTATGCATATTACCTTGTGATTTGTGTGAATTCCTTGAGACTGTTCCTCCTGTGGGAGTTGATTGATTTGATTGAATCGTTGATTGCTGTTGTGAGACGCACTAAGATGCGGCCTTGTCTGCCTATATATAAAGTATTATATATATTTACTGAGCCTAAGTGTTGTTGTTCATTTTATAATCCTTGTGGGACGCGCGTGAACGTCCTTGTGTTTTGATCGAACCGTTTGTTCTAAACGAGACTACGTACTACCGATCCAAGTAGGATCCCTTTAAGACGCATGAGAACGTCCCTTTTGATAAATCGAACCACCTGAGTTAAATTGAATTATGAACTTACGTTATAAACTCAACGAGTACACGATATGTCCTTTGTTTACATCCTGAGAGGGACCAGAAGCCGCCCAGCGGTGGGGCAGAGCCAGAAAACAGTTGTTGGGCAGGCAAGGGCAGTGAGTGCCTAGGGTGCTACTTCTACAGAGCACCAGAGGTTTGAGGGTGGACCGTCAGGGTTACCACCTAGACCTTCACCAGTCGCAGAGCCGACTTAGCCGGCCCCTCTAGAGGAGGTGGTCCGCGCAGTACTAGCAGCGCTCAGCGATCAGCAGGAGACTACAGCTCCGACATTAGAGAACGTGCCCACGGCTACTACAGCCTATGTTGAGAGACCAGACCTTTTTGACAGCTTTACGACCCAGGCACTCGGAGATTTTCGCAAGCTGGACACATCAATCTACTCCGGGAGTTCAGACCCCGTGAAAGTCACAACTTGAGGGAGAAGCATGATACTGATGACAGCATGTGCAGACCAGGGTTGGTGAGGACTTTTAGCTGGTCAGTAGACTGTTCCTAGAATAGTATTTCCCTCGACCGGTTCGAGACGACCGACACCAGCAGCTTCTAGATATACAGCGGAGAGGGTTGACTGTCTCTAAGTATGAGGCGAGATCCACGTCCCTGTCTCGCTCCGCGCCCGAGATGGTGCAGACCGAGGAGAGCCGCTGCAGGCGTTTCGAGAGAGGACTCATCCCGTCTATAAAGGATCGAGTTATTGCATTCAGGATGAGGACTATTTCAGTACTAGTGGGCCAGACAGGCCGACGCCGAGTGGCTTCTTGAGGCCGTCAAAGAGTCGCGATCCTAAGAGGCAGAGGACCTCAGGATTTATTCAGCCACAGACCCAGTCCGGTGGAACACGACGGGTTGGGGCAGTAACGTCCGTCGGACCTGTCCCGGTGGCACAGTTTTGTCTGTCGTGCAGACAGTTAGGACATCTGGGCCGAGACTGCCCGTTGAGTGCAGGATCTACGAACCGTTCCGCAGGTCGGCCTACGAAGGCCGATAAGAGGACATACTATCACAACAACAGATTCTTCCATCACCACCTAGAGGAGGACCTTCGTTTCAGCACTTCCCTCTTCATCTATCCCAACGGCTCTCACATCGCCTTCCTCCTTCTCTATGTTGATAACATCATTCTCACTGCATCCTCTGATTCTCTTCTCTCGATGATCACGTCCCGTCTCAACTCCGAATTCGCTATGACCAACCTTGGTCCCATACACTATTTTCTCGGTATATCTGTTACTCGCACATCCTCTGGTCTTTTTCTCACGCAAGAAAAGTTTGCTCGTGAAATACTTGCTTGGGCTACCATGTCCTCCTGCAATCCGTGCCTCACTCCTGTTGACACCAAATCTAAACTCTCTTCCTCATCTGGTTCCCCGGTCTCTGATCCTTCGCTTTATCGCAGCTTGGTAGGTGCACTTCAGTACCTTACATTCACGCGCCCAGACATATCATATGTTGTACAACAAATTTTCTTGCTTATGCACAATCCTCGTGAGCCTCATCTATCTGCACTTAAGCGTATCCTTCGTTACATCCGTGAAACTTTATTCTATGGTCTTCATCTTCGCCCATCCTCTACTCTACCTCTAGTTGCTTATTCTGATGCTGACTGTGCTGGCTGTCCTTACACTCGCCGCTCCACTTCCGGATATTGTGTGTTCCTCGGACCTAACCTCATTTCTTGGTCTTCCAAACGACAACATGTCGTCTCTCGTTTTCTAGTGCTGGGGCCGAATATCGTGGCATGGCCAACGATGTCGTCGAGTCATGCTGGTTGCGGAATCTCCTTCTTGAGTTACATTGTCCTCTCTCCACTGCCACTCTTGTCTTTTGTGATAACATCAGTTCTGTTTACATGACCAGTAACCCGGTACAGCACCAACGTCTAAACATGTCGAGTTAGACTTACATTTTGTACGTGAGAAAGTTGCTGCTGGACAGGTTCGTGTGCTTCATGTACCATCATCATACCAGTTTGCTGATATTTTTACAAGGGTCTCCCGACCTCGCTTTTTCAGGAGTTTCGATCCATTCTCAGCATTCTTCCCAATCCCGCTTCGACTACAGGGGCGTGTTAGAAGACTCATTTCAGATAATTACTCTACTGTACAGATAAACATCAGATTCATACACACCACATTAGTATCATAATTGTATTAGGAATGTATTACATTATTAGAGTTGTAGTAGGACTGTATTACTCTGTGTATATATACATCTCATTCATGAATAATACACGTACAGAAATTCCGTTTACTTTCAATCCTACCTTTGGAAGTCGAAGTTGCCTCCAAAATTCACCCTCTTTGGTTGGTTAGTTACCCTTGACGCCATCCCGCCCAAGTCCTTCCTTGAATCTAGAGGCATTTGCATTCCATTGGTCGCTGCTATGTACAACCTCTGTCCTAGAAATTTCGGAGACAACAACCATGCTCTTCTTCTTTGTCAGTGCTCCTCTGAATTTTGGTACCTCATCTTCGTGTGGTGGAATATTAGAGGCTGCATTCCAGCCTCCAAATCAGTGCTGATCTCCCACTGGTCCGGTTTCTGCTCAAGAAAGTCCCACAAAATATTATGGTCAAAGATTTTATTTTTGAGCTTCTGTTTTTTGTGTTCTCTCAGAACGTTGCAGTCTTCTCCAACACAAGAGATTCATCTGACGCCATCCTCATGAGAGTACAACTATTCAGCTTCTCTCTACTATCATTGTCTCAATCCAGCATCACCGACTTAGACATCTCTCTTTGGAAGCGATCCCCGGGCAAATTTCTAAGCAAATTAGCCTCTCTTCTGGCTCCTTGGAAGCTTTACGATCTTTGTCGTTTTCCTTTGATTCATGCTTTAATTGTAAAACCTGTCTTCCCCGATCTCTGTTTCGGCGCTTCAATAAAATATTTATTTTTACAGATAAAAAAAATACCCTGAAATGTTGTCCATGGCAGCAGCAAAGTGGTCCTTTGGTTTATAAACCAGTTGTTGATTTGCCTCTCATGTGTTTCCGCCAACGCTGTCTTGTCACCTTCCCATCAAGTTTCAAACAAACCATCTTTCAATAAAAAAATTTAATGCGAAACAATCCAATATTCAGCTATGTTAATGTTAGAAGAAATGGTTCAACACTAAGACCAATCCAACTCCAAAAACTAATTACTATATACTAAACAAATGTTCCATCATGAATCCGGACTGTCAAAGAGGACAAGTTTCATATGCAACTGTATACCCAATCTGAACATGCTCAGCATATACGACACACCTCATGTAAACAATCTAAGTTTCTTATGAAGAAGATTAAGGAGAAGCCATGGGATCATGAGTCATGACAGACAACAATTGTAGTTGCCAACTATAACCACGTACCATCCTTTTGTTTTTCAATAAACTAATGTTCATCAATTGTTAATGCAGAGTTGAATAATATCACCCGTTGTGTAAGTCAAAAGCTGCTATAACCATACCCAGGTTCCACCTGCAGTTCCACTGCACCTTTTTTCTGATACAGATGCTTTAGACAGTGCACGTTTTTATGCTATATCCTTATCATTATTCTATAAATCGATTAAAAGCACACTTAACAGCTACATAAGCAGCAAACCTATAACAAATCTATGATCATCTGATATAATTGTAATCTAACAATCGCTTCAGAGAAATCAATAGCAAAAACTCTCTCTCCGAAAACCGAACCCTATCGTTCTAAACCCGCCGCCACCCTCGTTTTTTCCTCCACCGGCGACGGCTCAGCCTCCGTCCAAGCCTATCGCCGGTGGTGGCTTCCCATCCCTCAACCATCTCCCTTTCCCCCTTTTTAGTCCTTCTTTTCCCGTTATGTCTGCGCCCCTTCCTCCGGCCAGCGCCAATCCGCCTCGAGGGAGCCCGGTCTCTGTTCTTGCCTCGCCTCCGGCCGTTCGTGGTGCTGACTTGCTCTGTAGAGGGGTCGGAGCTCTGCCTTTGGCTCATCGTGCCAGATCTGTGGCTTTGGGGAAGACCTCACACCAGGTTTTGGTGTTGGCCACTGGTGGCTTCCCCCTCCTGTGCTGAGCTCGCCGGCTCAGGGCGGTCACTGACGTTGCTTCCTGCAGATTCGGAGTCAAAAATCTCCTTTGGCGTCTATATTTGTAGGTTCACTGGGTTTCGAGTGCAAGTGTGGAGGCAGAGGTTTGGACCCTCCGGATCTCGGGTTCGGCTTCCCGACCTCGGTGGTGCCTGGCTAGAGTTGGTCTTGAAGCCAAGTCGCAGGAGCAGCCCGAGTTGGGTTCGGGTTTCCCTCGATTTAGTGGATCTGGTCTTGGGTTTGGTACCTTGCGTTTGTTGACGTTGGTGTGCTCTGGTGAGAAGTAGTTCGAGCTGAGTTGAAGTCCGAGTGGTTGAGAAGTAGGAATTGTCATCATTATCGATAAGGAGAGCAGCAGATCCGCTTTCGTCCTTGGGAGGCTTTCCTCTACGAGGGATTATCGCGTTTCGGATTGGTTGCTTCGGTGTGTTCTGGTTCTTGCCTCTTCTCAGTCGGTCTTGCAGGTTCGGGCTCCTTCTCGGGTGGAGGTTATGGTAGCTACACGGTTTACCGGTCCCGTGGAGCGCTTCTTTGCTGGCCCGGGGTAATATTTCGGATGGTACTTGGGATGGCTCTTGCTCGGTATTACCTACAGGTCCTCCACTCTTCGGAAGGCTTAGCTCGAGTTTCAGCCCCTATTTATCGATCGTATTGGCTTCTGTGGTCAGGACTTCCGGTTGGTGCTTTGCTGCTCTCCGGATCCTTTTGAGGTGGATTTCAGGTGGCTTGCTGCAGATCTACCGTGGGAAACGTTTTTGTTTTCGGATTCATTGTGCTTCTGGACTTGTCCCTCTTTGTCTCGGATGGTATTCCTTGTTTCCCCTACATTTTATCTATAGTTTGATGAAATTATATTCATCCCTGTTTATAGGCTCCTTTTGGTTTTCCTAGTATCC
This sequence comes from Erodium maritimum, assembly GCA_963921825.1. Taxonomy (NCBI): domain Eukaryota; kingdom Viridiplantae; phylum Streptophyta; class Magnoliopsida; order Geraniales; family Geraniaceae; genus Erodium; species Erodium maritimum. The sequence goes on along the minus strand of OY997590.1, from coordinate 61,670,973 downwards.
CTCTCTTTGTGAGACCGGCCCGACATTCTTTACGTGTTAGCCTTTTGACGGGTAATACTGGGTCTTTAGACCTGAAAACCGAGGAGCTCTGTTTATCTGGGTTTCGAGTTCCAGTGATTTTTCGCTGGATTATCTCTACCGTTTTCGATGTTGGTCGTCGGTGTGTCGGTATCCATGTACTCCTTGAGTCTGGGTGCCGATGAGATACAATTATTTCCTCAATCTCGGGTAAAGTTATGGGGTTTCTGCGGATGACGGCTTTGCTTTCTTGCGCTTCATGGTTGCAAAATCGGGGTAGTCGACCCATTTTTTACCGAGCTTCATGGTTGCTAAATCCGAGTTCTTGACTCTTTTGTTAGCTATTTGTGTTGTGCTTAGATGATTGTCATATTTGGTTCTGAGATCTTTGTCTTCACTTGTGGGCTAGTTTGGTTATTGGTTCGATCTCTGTAGCTAGAGTTATGTAATTGGTCCGCTTAATTCAGTCTTTGAATATGTGAGTTTTAATATATTGCTTTGCCGATCAAAAAAAAATCTATCATCATCTTCTTCAAGTGAGTTGTAAGATTCTTTTTATTAAAGATGACCCAGGCTACAAACTACAAACTGAACAGCCTTTGTTGTTACTTATATATTAGGGATAATTGTCCAAAACTACCCTAAAGTTTCGTCCACAAACTTTTTGGTGCACGAAGTTTCGTCCACGCTTTGTGGCCATCCTAAAGTTTCGTCCACACATTTCTGTCAGAAAAACGGACAGAATATTCCGATTCTGTTATGCATGTGACCCATGTGTCTATTAAGGGTAAAGCGAAATTACCATTTTACCCTTAACATTTGAACCCTTTGAATTTTTGTGAGGAAAAATACTATTTTACCCTTTTAAATAATAAATAAATAAAATAATTTATAATTAAATTATAAAAAAAATCAATTTCTAATTTAATAAAATATTTTATAATTCAGACTTTACTTTTAACCTTAAAATACAAAAATAATAATAAAAATTAATTAATTAAATAATTAATTAAATAATTTATTTTGAAATAATTAATTAAATAATTAGAAAAATAAATTAAACAATTTATTTTGAAATATTTAAATTATTTTGAAATAAATAATTAAATAATTTAAATGATTAATTAAAAAAATTGAAATATATAACTAAATAATTTATTTTGAAATAATTTAAATAAATAAATAAAAATTATTTATTTTAAAAAATTAATATTGAGAAATAAAAATTTTAATTAATTAAAGCTAATTAAAACATTAATGAGTTATTAATGATTTAATGAAGTAAGGGGTATAATCGTCTTTCAATTCATCTGCTTAAAATTCAATTCAAATGTAGAATGGTAAAATAGGCATTTCAAATTCTCTTGACAAAAGTGTGTGGACGAAACTTTAGGGTAGCCACAGAGCGTGGACAAAAGTTTGTGCACCAAAACGTTTGTGGACGAAATTTTAAAGTAGTTTTGGACAGTTATCCCTATATATTAACTACAAAAGTACCGAAACTATTTTTTTTATAATAAGTTGAATGAATACAAAGTTGAGGTAACTCTGATGGTTCAGTCCCAACTACATTTTTTTTGTATAAGCGCTGGATAATTTATTTAATGGTCAATCTTCAAGGTGGAGAAAGCCAAAAAAAGTAAACCATGATCACTACATCTCCATACAGGAGCAAAAGGGACAAAACCCCCCAAAAAAACCCAAAACAAGAAACTATAAAAACGATTAACAACCAAATCGAACGGACAATAGAAACCGTTTTGACTTCCGCCTGAGGCAATCCACTGGATCCCTTTGCCAGTCATGAAAGAAACAATCACTTTGAATGGAATTCGATTGCCATAGAATCCCAAAAGACTGACTCTGGATCTTGCCAAAAACAACAACCGAGTTCTCCATAACTTGGTTGAAGACCACCGAATTTTGAAGAAGCCATATTTTCCAGAAAACTATATAGCTTACTCGAACCCAGTGACGCCACCACTAGAGAGAACATGTCCCTTTTCAAGCTAGAATCACCTCAGCAACCGATTCAGGTGAAACCCAACTAAAACCCCCCAATTAACTGAATCTTCAAACAATAGAATGGGTTGGTGATCCGAGATATCCTCAGGATGACTGGACTGCTTAACAGAGTTAAATAACTCGATAAATTTAGTTGAGACCAAAAAGTGATCCAATCTCGAAGACTTAGAAGCATGCCCATACCAAGTGAACAAGGAACCTGACATAGGCAAGTCTATACGTCCTGACCGAGAAACAAAGCCCTGGAAAGCTCGGATATCTGAACGAGTAGAGCTACAATTCTTTCTCTCTGTGTCTGACAAAAATGCATTGAAATCACCCCCAAACAAACACAAATCCAGAAACTCAGCTATAAAATCAATAAGCTTTTCCCATAATGCTTTATGAGCTGCAACGTTGGATGGAGCATAGACATTACCAATAACCAAGTTAACACCAGATGAAATGTACCTTCCTTTCCAAATCATAACATGATCAATATGGACATGTCTTCCATAATAAATTTAGATGGTCTCCACAGAGTCAAATTACCACCTGCACTACCATCTGCAGGCAACAAATCATATAACCAGCCATTGTTTAAACCACAACTCCTCAACAGAGTGTAATCAATAGAGCTCCACTTAACTTCCTACAACAGAACAAAATCAGGCTTAACTTGCTGATCACACCTCTCAGACTATAACACTTCTGAGAGGAACTGAGTCCTCTCACATTCCATGAGAGGACTCTCATATTTCAAGAAGAGGTGGAAAGATCACCCTCCTCTATGCCTAAAGATTCATCACAAGCCTCCCATTCATCATCTTCCCCATAATTGAGATTAGAGAATAACTGGCGAGGAGTCCCAAATGCAAGGATATTGATTTGTTGGAGAAACGAATGTCCAGAAGAAATAGCTTTATCACTGACCTGGTCTACCAATTTAGATAATATCTTCACTTGGTTAACTGATTTACTACCCAAGACCAAACTATGTTCCTTCTCCACAGAACGTGTACGAGATCGGTTTTGATAGATCTTCACAGGATTGTGTTTCTTCTGACTGCGTATCCTGACATATATCAGGTCACAAGGTTGCACAACTAAAGCCAAAGAATCAGGAAGTAGATCTTGAGTTTTGGTTATATGTTGGGATTCTCCCGCATCAATCTCACCCTCTTACAGGGAATTCATATTAAAAATTCCAACCACCACATTATCTCATGTCGACGGCGAAGACTCACCGGAATAACTACAACAACCGTCGCTTGACTTCTCCGTCGGAGAGAACCCAATTTGGAATACTCCATTTCCAATCTTGTATTCGAACTTCTTGCTGGGGAAAACACGAGGAGACATAATTAAAGTTGTAATCGGAACATAGAATTCATCTTCATCATTTAAACGATCAACATCCGACCACACCACTAAATTTTGTTATGCGTAAATCGAGTTTCAACAAGATATAAACAATGATAAGGTCCAGAAATTTATATCCAGACCCTGAACAAATCCCCAAGTCCATTATTCCTCTCTTACGTAACACACGGTTTTTTAGATCAACAAAGCAAATTTAATTGGAACCTCTTATAAGGTGAAAGAGGAGCCACAAGATCTAGCTATAGATCCACAAAAAAGGAACCCCAATACGATCATATGTGGACTTTTAAGGGAATACAAGAGAGGAAAGAAACGATACAACAACCAAGATGGGGTATGCAAACCCAGAAGTACAACAACAGGGGAACTCCAAAGAAACTAAAAATCACAACAGGTCTGAAACCCAGATATGTCCACCATTAAGCTCAAATTTTGTAAACCCGGGTCTAAAATACCCAAATATGACCACCATGAAGCACTTTGGGGAGAAAGCATATTGCTGCCTGAGCCAAGACCTAGAGGAAAACTAGACCCTAACTTTGAAAAAAAAGGACTCCCCAATCTGAATGACCATACATACCTTAGTAGTTGACTTCTAAAGAAGATAAACAACGCCCATTAACCTCGCCGGTGGTCAACACCTTTAACCGACAAGCTCAAACCACGCCAGGTCGAGAAGAAGCGAAGCCAACACGCATAAAGATGCAAGGAAAAGGGAGGAGAGAACTAACCAAATAAGGAAAGGGAAAAGCTTAAACCTCATAAAAGTAGACCCTCAATCCATAAGCCCCAAGAGCTGAACTTGCGCCCAGTCCTCCTCATGAATCCGACCAAGACCAAGAAACTCCCTAAACAGAGAGGGCCCGATATTTCTACCGAAAACGAGCCATGCCCTAAGAGCAGCGGAGGTCGGAGTCCACAATTATGATCCTGGCCCCTACAAACTACCACTGAAACACTCCTTACCAAATTGGCACCGGCGAGATTGATTTGAGGCCAACACCAACAGCCACCACGAACGGTGAGTCCCAATCTTAACCCCACGATCTTTAAGCGGAAGCCAAAAAACGCATCCCACTATAGGAAAGGAAAGGAAACTGAAACTCCCCGGAGATTCAAACAACCGAAGAGCAATAGCAGCGCGTAAGAAAGCCTAACCCGCAACCGACCCGCGCCGATGAAGCCCAATCTGCACCCGCCTGAACCCTGGCCCGACCCGACCCGACCCAATCCAGTCTAAGCTAGAGTCGGGGTGGACGAATCGAGAACTGTCGCTCCGATGAACCGAAGAAGCGAGACTTTAGTAGCATTAGCTGAGAGTCGTAGACAAGGACACGAGAACCGAGCTCCGGGTCGGAACCTACCAAACACGAGCAGATCTGGATAAAGCTTCTGGATCTGCGCCCCCACAACGAGAACACGCTTGATGAAGTTCTGGTGAACTAGCGACGACGAGGCAACATCAACCCCAACCGCTATGGAAGGTGAAGACGCGAAGGTGATAGATTAAAGAAACATGTGAACAAATTAGAAAGTCACACACAAACACACGGTTTAAGGTATAAGGAATGATGTATTTGTGTTAAACGTAATATACATGATCCTAAATCTTGTTAGACGGGTTAGTCCATAAACCTTAAAGAACATATAAAAGTAATAAAATATTATTAAAAATGATCGGAGTACATAAAGTAGTAAAATTGTAAAAGCGATATGTAATCGATACAGTAACCTCACGCGATACTCAGAGAGGAAACTGGTATGTCGGGGCTCGCGAACCGGTTTCCTTAAGACTTTTTATTGACTCGTATGAGCAAGTCTCCCAAGATACAACGACAACGTAAACGAACTTGAAACCGTGTAAAGAAGTAGCACCGAGTAGGAAGAAAACGGTAACTCTGTTCTTGGAGAAAGAGAGAATATTTATGTGGGTAATTTTCGTGTCTATTTCGTCTCTACGAATAATAAACTATAACAATTTTCGGAAATATTTTTAGGTAATTAATTGTTAATTTCGAAATTAATATAATATTAGGAAATTATATGAGTTTCGAAAATATTAAAAAGTTCAAAATAATATAAATAATATAAATTTTATAAATAATAAATTCTAAGATTTTCTTATTGCATATCAATTTCCAAAACTGAAATAGATATCAATTTCAGTTTTCTTTAATTTGCATATTCTGAAAATTGGAAACTAATTGTTGAGATTTTAATACGGGCCGAAGCAAAACAGAGCTGGTACTACGGCCCAAATCCACAATGGCATTCGCTACCCACATAGAGCCTTTCATCCAAGAAATTCAAATGTGTTAGGAAGGAAACACTGTATAAACTCAATGAAAGTTTGGTAATCTTTCCATGAGAGACTACACAAGAATTATGTATTTTCCATTTGCAATTTTCTTAACAACTAAGTTCAATGGGTGATCTTTGAGCTTTAATTTCTCATTCACCTCTTGTCCGTTTAGACCTCATAATATCTCGTTGGAAAGGTCTCACTTCCTAGAACACGAACCTAATTTTTTCATAGTTCTAGGATGACCCGATCCGGTAGCTAATTGAGCGTCAAGTTGACCATTTCCAATTGTCTAAACTCACTTTTTCCAATAATCCCCCACATGAATAGAAATTAACGCGAGATCAAAGCGATAGAATGATGACTTCTCATAGCTGATATCTGCATAAGTTAGGTAGGGAACACCCTTGAACCTTCCCTTATGAAAATATATTTACCTTACTAACTAACTAGTAGACACGATGTCCTTGAACTATTCTGTCGTTTATGTAAATGAAGATACATTCCACACAAACATCAACATAGACGATTTTTTCAGTTCTCATGGTTACGTCTGTAATTCATGGACATCTCTTCATTATGCAAGAGTTTAAGACAACTAAGCCCCAGTAGTTTTCCTTGAAGCGACTCCACCTCACTCTCACTTAGGTGATTTCTTTGCTCATGTTTTTGAAGCATGATGAATCATTAAAAGCATAGTTGGGTCGAACAACGACATCAACGTCCTCAACAACAGCCATTTGTTCCACGATGCTTTCTTAGGGCGTGAGCTTTCCGTGGGGTACAAGATCAACGACTATCGGTACGACCGACCTTGTTATTTGATGGACAACATTTACCCATCATGGAGTCGGTTCGTGAAGTCTATTCGGCATCCCTATACTAACAAACAGAAATTGTTTGCTAAGGTCCAAGAAGGTGCTCGGAAAGATATTGAACGAGAATTTGGAGTTCTTCAAACACAGTGGCACATCATTTCCCGTCTCGTTCGTATTTGGAGCAAGTTCGTTGTGGCTGATATCATGCACACTTATATCATTTTACACAACATGATTGTAGAGGATGAACGCGACCGGTACGAATATGAAGATGACGAATTGTTGTTCGACCCCCCTCTAGAAATGCCACAATGTCACCATCAGAACGATGGCACTGAGGAGGGTGGACGCTCGACTCTGTGTCACAAATGATTCCACCCACCGGCAACTACAAAATGACCTTATTGAGCACATATGGGGTCGATTTGGAGTGCATTTCAATCCCAAGGATGAGTGAAGAAATCTTTTTATATGCAACAATTGTGTTTATTTAAAGTTATGTTGTTATTAATTATTTTTACAAAATTTATTTCAATTTTATATAACGTTTACTGTTTTAATAAAACATTTAATTAAATCAGCAAAATATCAATTCAGCACCCACTCACAATTCGGGCCCCTATCCGGTTTATATCATTGTGGAGCACAGTTTACTTTAGGGCATGCAAACCATTATTTTTCACAGTCAACATACGGTTTGATCCAACTCCGAGAAGTTCGTTTCAATCCATAAATGGATTTCAACAACTTATAAATCTTTCCTTTATTCTTCGGATCGTCAAAACCTTTGGGCCGAGACATACAAACGTACTCAGTCAAATTTCCATTTAGGAAAGCGGTTTTGACATCCACTTGCCATATCTCGTAATTATGATACGCAGTTATGTCAAGAAGAATTTGGATCGATTTTGACCATAGCCACTAAGGAGAAGGTTTCCTCATAGTCAATCCATTGGATCTGCCTATAACCTTTCGCCACCAGTTGAGCTTTGTAGGTCAGAGGGTTGCCGTCCATGTCAAACTTCACCTCGAAGATCCATTTGCATCCTATGGTCCTCACACCATTGATGGGATCAACCGGTTCCCAGACTCGGTTGTCCGACATGGATTGCATTTCCTCCCTCATGGCTCCCAGCCATAACTCGGAGTTGGGCCCATCCACGACTTCTTGAAAGGTGGCTGGATCATCGTGATCCACCATGACTTCATTGTCACCTCCGGATACCATATCTTGGAGGTGGAAGATTGATCCTTTCAAATCGCCTTGGACCTTCCGGAATTGTAACAGGAATTGGTTCTTACTCTACGACAATCTCTGGCTCCTTTCTACTGGGTTGCCAATTGGTTTAGACAGATCTGTACCATCCTGAATTTCTTCGAGATGCACAGTCCTCCCAATGACGTCTTTGGAAACAAAACTTCTTTTCCATAAAGACCCCACCCCAAGCGACGAACACCATGTTCTCACTGGGATTGTAGAAATAGTATCCCCTTGTTGCTTTGGGATACCACACGAAGGTGCATATCTCAGATCTTGGTTCGAGCTTAGTCGAAACCAAATGTTTCACATAAGCCTCGCAACCACAAATCTTTAGGAAGGACAAAGCGGGCATCATCCCGTACCATTTTTAAAATGGTGTCCATTCCACACCATTCGTCGAAGCCCGATTCACTATGAATGCGGTCGTCTCTAGAGCAAAACCCCTAAAAGAGATTGGGAGATCAGTCCAACTAATCATGGAACAGACCATTGTCTAACAATGTCCGATTTCTCCGTTTGGCTACACCTTTCAACTACAGTGACCTAGGAGGAGTCCATTTCAAAAGGATCCCATTCTCTTTTAGATGATCTAATAACTCTGTGGTCAAGTATTTTCCACCTCGATCCAATCGAAGTGCCTTAATACCTTTGTCGAGCTGGTTTTCTACTATAGTCTTAAACTCTTTGAATTTATCAAAAGCTTCAGACTTATGTCTCACCGAATAGACATAACCATATTTACTGTAATCATCAGTAAATGTGATAAAGTAGCTAAAACCCCTCCTGGCAAGTGAACTTATTGGTCTACACACATTCGAGTGTATCAACCCCAATAATTCACCCGCCCTTTCATCGCGATCGATAAAGGGCACTTTAGTCATTTTTCCCATCAAACAAACCTTGCACCTATCGATCGAATGGAATTCGAATGAACCTGAAAGCCCGCACTTCTGAAGTGCTGATAGGCGCTTCTTGTTTATGCGACCCAAATGACAGTACCATAACAGAGTTAGGTTTAAATCGTTGGATTTAGACCTCTTGCTATTAACGGAATATATAGAACTTGAGGCATTGTTACCCATATCTAATATGTACAATCCTCCAACCATGTCAGTACTGGTATAAAACATATCATTGCATAGAACATTGAAAACTCTATTTCCAATATTAACATTATATCCTTCCTTGTCAAACACGGATACAGATATAATATTCCTACTAAGAGTAGGTATGCAATATACATTATACAATACTAAGACAAGGCCTCTTGGCAAAGCAAGACTCATGGATCCTACAGCAGTTGCCACAACTCTGAGGTCCATTTCGTGCTTTCCAAATCTCTCCTACTTTCAGCCACCATATATTAGTGCATGTGTGAGATTCAGTCATGGTATCTAATACCCATGAATCTTTGGAAGTAGAGAGATGTAGCTCTATAGAGTTAATACCGAATGAAGGCACGGTCCCACCGCCCTTCCTTAGATCATCCAGGTTTCCTGATGAAGGCGCAGTCCTACTGCCCTTCTTCAGATCATCCAGGCTATTTGATGAAGGCGCAGTCCCACTGCCCTTCTTCAGATCAGCCGTGAACTTCCTGTAATCCCGGTTCCAATGACCAGGCTGTTGGCAGTAGAAGCAGACATTCTCAGGTGTCTCATCTTTCCTGCCAAGTGCGCATGGGCCCAGCCCTTGCCACTTCCAATTCCCTTGTTGACCATCAGAATATCCTTGGATCCCAGATCCCTGAGATATTCTTCTCAGCAGCTGATGACACTTCATGTAACTCTGATATGGTCTTAGAGACAGCCTTGTCAAGGACATATTCTTTGCGTTCAGACTTGAGGACTATCCTCAAAAATTCTGTACCAGTCCAAATAGTTTGTCCCATTTAGCTTGACCCTGTCAAGAATGGTTTTTAATGACAAACTATTAATGTTCGCTGAATTTGCCATTTGATCTACAACAGATAAAATTCAATCAGTAAACTGAATAAATTTTATGAAGATCAAGCTTAAACACCAACAATCAATTCTAAACCTTTAGAATCTGAAACCAAGATCCTTGATTCACTCGATTAAGCTGAACTAATGCTCACCACTTAATCGAGCTATGTAGGTAGGAATCCATCCAATCACATCCAATGTGACTCCTGGCTAGGGTATGTACTTATGTACACGACTTACCCTATCTGTTACCCTAGCTCAACCTCAGGCTAAGAATCGTAGTCGGGTCCACCAATTTTCAACTATGGCTCGTCACTATGTAGGTGCTCCGCTAATGCGCACGACACCCACATATGTCGTCCAAACCTACTACCCCGCTTTCCCATGGATGCTCCGCTAATGCGCACGACACCCATAGGACGGGGAGGTAGTAAGGTGTTGATGATTGGGAGGTATCGGACATGACCCGCTTTTACTTGTCCAGTTGTGTTCAAAACTTTGGCACATCCTAGATGCGATGAGCACATCAACTACATTCCAAATGCAATGATGCCTCAAATTACATCCAATGTAATTCTTCCTTTGAACCCGTCAACTACATCCAATGCAATGACGGTTCTAAGGGTTCACACACAAGGATTAAAATTCCAATTTTATCTTTGCATGTGAGGTGATATGCTCGGTAAATAAAGTTAGGCATGCAATTCTAAAGCACATAGAATTAATCATGCATAAACTAAACCAAGCATAAAGCGATAAATGTGCACATAATAGCCCCCTAAACTAACTCCCACTAGCTTCTTGAGCTCCACCGACTCCAAGCCGATGCCAACACCCGAAAAGCCACCAAATGACCTTTTCGCCCTTTCTTCATCTTGAGTAAAATATTACAATTTAATACACGACTCGCAGGTCGGGAATAAATAAATATTACAAACAAGTGGTTCGACGACCACACCTTGAAAGAATAATTACACGCTAACTCTAACGGCTCGCAGGCCGTGAAAAGCGATAAATAATTAAATCGAGCTCGGGGCTATTATGTACACCATGCCAACATCACATCACACATCGTGTTATCAAACAAGCATGTTATCAAACATCATGTGATTTTCCGGTTTTAATTAATAGCCAAGTTTCGAAAATTTTTGATGCTCGGTTTATCGAAACCGTTCAAAAATGAAACTTTTGAACATTTGATCTTCGAGTTCGTCATGACGGTTCCAAACTCGTCATAACTAACAAAACGGTTTAGCCTTGGCATATCAACCATCCAATGGTCATGCTTGGCCTAGCTCCGTCCAACGGAGCCCCGTTCGGTCCCGGTTTCCGCTCCCCGAGAGTCCCGCTCCCGAGACCCGAAAAATCAAATTTTTTTCAAAATTTCCAGATTTGAAATAATTTTCAAAAATTCATTTTACATGCATTAAATCCATAAACAATAATTTAAAACATGTTATCAAACAATTTAGCAAAACAACATGCCAAAAACGAAACTTTCAAGCAAAACCGAAACTTTGAACACCGTCTTGTGAATCCCGAAGGTAGCACGGCTCTGATACCACTGTTGGGTCTCGAGGTAAGGTTGGAGATGAACCAACTCGCAGCGGAAAATCAATGAAAACCAAGAGACAATTAGAACCATGAAACAACTAACAAAGAATGGATTAACAAGAGAAAAATTCAGCACTAGTTCTTACCAAAACAAGAACACCGGTTAACGAATGATTGGCTTGAGTCTCCAAGACGCCTACGTATCCACATGGGAATCAAAGCCACGTAGTTCTTCTCTTTGAGGACTCAAGAACACAAAAATGGAGGAGGAAACTAGCCAAACCCGAAATGGCCATGGAAGAGGGAGAGAAAATGTGTTTCCTATTCTTGTCTTGTGTTTGTTATGTTGAAAAAAGATGACTTAAACATAACAAAACCCATACTTGTCCAACTAAAGGCATGGGACAAGTATGGTGTCAAGTAAGGTGTAAATAGGACAAAGTATGGCAAGACAAGATTGGGTTAGGTGGTGAATCACCAACACCTTAATCCTTGTCTTGCTTACTTAGTACTAATTAATCAAGACTTGATTAATTAGTTCCATGGGCCTTGGTTGCATGGGCCTTTCATGGGCCTCTTGGAACATGGCCCGTGACCATTTCCAACGAGGTCCCGTGATTCGCTCATCGCCTCCATGCCTTCCATACCGGAAATGTCCAACATTATCCGACGCGATCAATCCCAAGACTCCAAGCCTTGTCTCGATCCGTAAAGTCCTATTCACTTACGGGCACATGACCCAAAACCCAGTTTTGGTCATGTCCCGAGACAACTCCCTTTTGGCCATTCTCCATAAATGTGTCAATGAGTTTCATCCTCCGGTGTGACCCTTAGGTTTATGCATGTCAATAGATCAACGTAAAATCCCATTTTACTTGATCCTATTTAAGTGGCAACTAACGAGACTTTAGTATTGCCTGACACTACATAACGAATCGACCCTGTCGATTCTAACCTTTCCGTCGTCCCTGTCATTATCCTTTTATCTCCGATATCCTGATTGAGATAAGGCATAGAGCCGTCATCCTTATTATTCTCAATCACCGTTCCTTGATATGTGAGATGACTGAAGATATGATACCCAGTATCATGTGCATGGCCATGCTATTCTTCCAGTCACTCTCGATCAAGCGGCCGAGAACCGATATCTTTCCCATACCTTAGTATGAGGGATAAATCCCTTAGCCGTCTTTCGTGTCACTCATGTAGCCCGTCCCCAAGCCAATCCTGGCCGTTATGGAAGCCCTGTTACGGACAACGTTAGGCTCAGGTCAAACTAGGTTGTTGACTACATAGCGATCACAAAGACTCCTTGGTCTAAGGATACATGACAAGCTACAACACTGAATATGTTCATGACTTAATCTATGGCACATATTCAGGGCGGGTCGTCCAATATCATGTCCCACATGATATCTATGATCAGACTCCGGAATCTCATTCCAATGACTAACAGAACGTAAGCCATAAAGAGCCATCTTTCATACTAGTCGCTTCTAGTGAAGCTTTGTTGACTAGGGACCCATCGAGTGTGATCTATCTCGATCTATGGTTCTATTCGCATGGTGGGCATAGATCAGAGCACACATCGATATATTACTCCAACACATAAGTAATATAAAGCCGCTTTAATTTTATTGCTAACGATGATATATACATTTGGACATTTAGGATTGAACTACGGGCACTAAGACTAACACAAATCCCCAAGTCCATTATTCCTCTCTTACGTAACACACGGTTTTTTAGATCAACAAAGCAAATTTAATTGGAACCTCTTATAAGGTGAAAGAGGAGCCACAAGATCTAGCTATAGATCCACAAAAAAGGAACCCCAATACGATCATATGTGGACTTTTAAGGGAATACAAGAGAGGAAAGAAACGATACAACAACCAAGATGGGGTATGCAAACCCAGAAGTACAACAACAGGGGAACTCCAAAGAAACTAAAAATCACAACAGGTCTGAAACCCAGATATGTCCACCATTAAGCTCAAATTTTGTAAACCCGGGTCTAAAATACCCAAATATGACCACCATGAAGCACTTTGGGGAGAAAGCATATTGCTGCCTGAGCCAAGACCTAGAGGAAAACTAGACCCTAACTTTGAAAAAAAAGGACTCCCCAATCTGAATGACCATACATACCTTAGTAGTTGACTTCTAAAGAAGATAAACAACGCCCATTAACCTCGCCGGTGGTCAACACCTTTAACCGACAAGCTCAAACCACGCCAGGTCGAGAAGAAGCGAAGCCAACACGCATAAAGATGCAAGGAAAAGGGAGGAGAGAACTAACCAAATAAGGAAAGGGAAAAGCTTAAACCTCATAAAAGTAGACCCTCAATCCATAAGCCCCAAGAGCTGAACTTGCGCCCAGTCCTCCTCATGAATCCGACCAAGACCAAGAAACTCCCTAAACAGAGAGGGCCCGATATTTCTACCGAAAACGAGCCATGCCCTAAGAGCAGCGGAGGTCGGAGTCCACAATTATGATCCTGGCCCCTACAAACTACCACTGAAACACTCCTTACCAAATTGGCACCGGCGAGATTGATTTGAGGCCAACACCAACAGCCACCACGAACGGTGAGTCCCAATCTTAACCCCACGATCTTTAAGCGGAAGCCAAAAAACGCATCCCACTATAGGAAAGGAAAGGAAACTGAAACTCCCCGGAGATTCAAACAACCGAAGAGCAATAGCAGCGCGTAAGAAAGCCTAACCCGCAACCGACCCGCGCCGATGAAGCCCAATCTGCACCCGCCTGAACCCTGGCCCGACCCGACCCGACCCAATCCAGTCTAAGCTAGAGTCGGGGTGGACGAATCGAGAACTGTCGCTCCGATGAACCGAAGAAGCGAGACTTTAGTAGCATTAGCTGAGAGTCGTAGACAAGGACACGAGAACCGAGCTCCGGGTCGGAACCTACCAAACACGAGCAGATCTGGATAAAGCTTCTGGATCTGCGCCCCCACAACGAGAACACGCTTGATGAAGTTCTGGTGAACTAGCGACGACGAGGCAACATCAACCCCAACCGCTATGGAAGGTGAAGACGCGAAGGTGATAGATTAAAGAAACATGTGAACAAATTAGAAAGTCACACACAAACACACGGTTTAAGGTATAAGGAATGATGTATTTGTGTTAAACGTAATATACATGATCCTAAATCTTGTTAGACGGGTTAGTCCATAAACCTTAAAGAACATATAAAAGTAATAAAATATTATTAAAAATGATCGGAGTACATAAAGTAGTAAAATTGTAAAAGCGATATGTAATCGATACAGTAACCTCACGCGATACTCAGAGAGGAAACTGGTATGTCGGGGCTCGCGAACCGGTTTCCTTAAGACTTTTTATTGACTCGTATGAGCAAGTCTCCCAAGATACAACGACAACGTAAACGAACTTGAAACCGTGTAAAGAAGTAGCACCGAGTAGGAAGAAAACGGTAACTCTGTTCTTGGAGAAAGAGAGAATATTTATGTGGGTAATTTTCGTGTCTATTTCGTCTCTACGAATAATAAACTATAACAATTTTCGGAAATATTTTTAGGTAATTAATTGTTAATTTCGAAATTAATATAATATTAGGAAATTATATGAGTTTCGAAAATATTAAAAAGTTCAAAATAATATAAATAATATAAATTTTATAAATAATAAATTCTAAGATTTTCTTATTGCATATCAATTTCCAAAACTGAAATAGATATCAATTTCAGTTTTCTTTAATTTGCATATTCTGAAAATTGGAAACTAATTGTTGAGATTTTAATACGGGCCGAAGCAAAACAGAGCTGGTACTACGGCCCAAATCCACAATGGCATTCGCTACCCACATAGAGCCTTTCATCCAAGAAATTCAAATGTGTTAGGAAGGAAACACTGTATAAACTCAATGAAAGTTTGGTAATCTTTCCATGAGAGACTACACAAGAATTATGTATTTTCCATTTGCAATTTTCTTAACAACTAAGTTCAATGGGTGATCTTTGAGCTTTAATTTCTCATTCACCTCTTGTCCGTTTAGACCTCATAATATCTCGTTGGAAAGGTCTCACTTCCTAGAACACGAACCTAATTTTTTCATAGTTCTAGGATGACCCGATCCGGTAGCTAATTGAGCGTCAAGTTGACCATTTCCAATTGTCTAAACTCACTTTTTCCAATAATCCCCCACATGAATAGAAATTAACGCGAGATCAAAGCGATAGAATGATGACTTCTCATAGCTGATATCTGCATAAGTTAGGTAGGGAACACCCTTGAACCTTCCCTTATGAAAATATATTTACCTTACTAACTAACTAGTAGACACGATGTCCTTGAACTATTCTGTCGTTTATGTAAATGAAGATACATTCCACACAAACATCAACATAGACGATTTTTTCAGTTCTCATGGTTACGTCTGTAATTCATGGACATCTCTTCATTATGCAAGAGTTTAAGACAACTAAGCCCCAGTAGTTTTCCTTGAAGCGACTCCACCTCACTCTCACTTAGGTGATTTCTTTGCTCATGTTTTTGAAGCATGATGAATCATTAAAAGCATAGTTGGGTCGAACAACGACATCAACGTCCTCAACAACAGCCATTTGTTCCACGATGCTTTCTTAGGGCGTGAGCTTTCCGTGGGGTACAAGATCAACGACTATCGGTACGACCGACCTTGTTATTTGATGGACAACATTTACCCATCATGGAGTCGGTTCGTGAAGTCTATTCGGCATCCCTATACTAACAAACAGAAATTGTTTGCTAAGGTCCAAGAAGGTGCTCGGAAAGATATTGAACGAGAATTTGGAGTTCTTCAAACACAGTGGCACATCATTTCCCGTCTCGTTCGTATTTGGAGCAAGTTCGTTGTGGCTGATATCATGCACACTTATATCATTTTACACAACATGATTGTAGAGGATGAACGCGACCGGTACGAATATGAAGATGACGAATTGTTGTTCGACCCCCCTCTAGAAATGCCACAATGTCACCATCAGAACGATGGCACTGAGGAGGGTGGACGCTCGACTCTGTGTCACAAATGATTCCACCCACCGGCAACTACAAAATGACCTTATTGAGCACATATGGGGTCGATTTGGAGTGCATTTCAATCCCAAGGATGAGTGAAGAAATCTTTTTATATGCAACAATTGTGTTTATTTAAAGTTATGTTGTTATTAATTATTTTTACAAAATTTATTTCAATTTTATATAACGTTTACTGTTTTAATAAAACATTTAATTAAATCAGCAAAATATCAATTCAGCACCCACTCACAATTCGGGCCCCTATCCGGTTTATATCATTGTGGAGCACAGTTTACTTTAGGGCATGCAAACCATTATTTTTCACAGTCAACATACGGTTTGATCATCCGATTTGACCCATTGTACATGCTCTTACTGCTCAAACCAAACCAGCTCGTTTTTTGAGCCGTGAGCGAATTGTAAATCATGTGGACATGGGGAAGCAGATCTTACAAGCTTGAATAACTCAGCTTGCTCCAACAAAGGCTTTCGATGATCCGAATTTGACTTCGAAAGGTGAAGAGTGGGTCACCGATAAGGGTTGAGCCCTTCTTTTTTTATCGTGTTTTTTTTTTCAGGTTTTGTTCCCACAACTCTTTATAAGAGCTCACTCGTAATAGTTGTCTTTAGATACGATCCTTCTTGGATCTTATCTTTCTCTAATAAATATTTTCGAGCCTATTAAAAAAACTGTTCCTTGAATATTTAATGAATCAGTTCTAATTTGACCCTAAAGTTGATCACAAAAATTTTGAATTGAATATAATGATACAAGTTTGAACAACTCATAAAGACTAGAGACATTTATAAATTTATAATTATTAGTTTGTATTGTTCTAAATAATTTATTTTGTCTTTGATTACGAAAAAAAACATTAATTTACGCTTCGAATACAGAATACAAACAAAAACCCAACATTCACCCAACTCATGAGTCCTATATATGAGTCACACTGTGAAATACACCTCAATTTTAAAAACACGCATCACAATTCATCTCAATCACTATATGATTTGGGTCACGATCTCCCTATATGATCTTCCTATACATGCTCTTACAGTTGCAATTGTATCCGTGATAGATGTCACACCAATGACAACATGAAGTGGAGCCATGTCACGCTCACAGTTCACAAATTATATGGATTTGCTTTGGATTCTCTTGCCACCTTTAACATGTTTTTTTGAAGAGTAACGTTGAGAATGAGAGCTCAATGACTTTATCAAATATAACATACTTGAGACGGGCCACTATCTTACACATCCATAGAAAATGATTTCACAGATCTGTTCCTCAGTTGATATTAAGATTTCTAGTTACAAAACCCAGTCACCTGGCTTTATATACACAAAATCACTCACTCCTTATATCAGTAAAACAATTCACTAAAATGAACATTGAAGAGTAACAATTCACAATCTTAAAACAACTTTTCATGTAAAACAATGCATTTTATCTCCCGTGATAGCTACTTGATGATATATTAAATGTGAGTTTATACTTGAACGTTATACATTCGTAAGTAATTTTAAACACATCAAACATTCTACTTATGTATAAAAACATCAATATCACGCCTGAAATTTTATTGTTTATTATGGTCATGCCCAATAGAAAATGGGTGATGCGGATGAGAATGAGGATGATAATTATGAAGAGCATAAAGGGTAATAGCCCTACACTAAGCCTAGATTTGTCTATTGATCTTGTCGCGTTTCTTGTGTGCTAATCATAATTATCAACTTACCCAAAGTGGCTTTGCTGGTTATTTTCATCGTAACCAAATGCCAAAACCAGATAATCAATCACCCACACAAACACCTGCAAAACAAGGAAGAAAACAAACAAGAAAGTGAGGTCTATAAGTTTTGTTTGGCACAGTAGAAAAGGCAAGAAAATAGAGTAGAAAAAGTAAGGGAGGTGCTAGTGAGTGGTTAGTCCAAGTGTTATTATTGGGTGCATTTCTGAGGAGGAGATCACTGCCTTTTAGCATAAAATCCAACAAATCTTTCAAGTCAGCTGATGAGTGGTATTTAGAAGATAATAGCAAAAAGAAGGGTCATTCATGACAGACCACTCTTGTAAACTCCAAGCCATGAACATGAACTTCACTTATTTTTCAACTTTTGTAAAAGTTTGGCCAATTAGGTAGTGACACGCAAGGTTACTTGTCAATGAGTGGAACAGTACAAATCTCCAAACTAAGACTGTTAATTGTTAATTGTTTTGGGTAAGTCAAATCACTTTGGGTCTTAGGTTGTTGGCTCTTGGCTTCAGCTAGGGTTCATCAAATAGAGACAGAAAGAGCGCTGGCTTGGTAGTTGTGGCTTGGCTTGGCTTCCAGAAAAAATGGGATTAGTGGGAAAATAAGATGATTAGGAGAAATAAAAAGTTGGAGATGAACATGAGTTAGTGGATGCATGATACAACAGAAAAGTAAGAAAGACTCCAATAATTATAAAGGCCACCAGGAAAAAGTAGTCTGCATTGCGAATTGCCATATCTATCCCTTGATGGTCCTCAAAATTTCAAGTTTTTTCACAATCTAAACTGATATTTCATAACGATGTGAAGGGCAAGATGGTCATCTGATGAGAAGAAAGAGAGAGAGATGGTTTAAAACTTTCCATAGCATACCCAACCTTTTGAACACATGGGTGGAATTTGAAAGGAAAAGGCAAGGGTGGTTTTGGATAACAGCAAAATGTAAAGTAGCCAGTTCAAAATCCAGATCACAACTTCTTAAACATACCAGCTATTTAAAGCCATCATGAAGACACTAACATCCCCCACTAGCTTTAACAAGAGCCCTATAGGATTGGAGGAGAGACCTGTAAACAAGCCCCATCCTATCAGCTTCTTGAAGCTGGTAGGCATGGAAGCAGTACCCATCACCTGTGCAAGAAAATCTATATCATCCTAATGGGTTTTTCTTGAACAAGCATGGGGGCTGGTGGAGTGAGAGACTGCTCTCCACTCCCCAAAATTTATCAGTTTGTCTGTGCTTAGCCATTGCCTCAGCTATTAATCAACAAAAAGCCAGAGCATGAAGAAGAAGCATGGTCTAATGGTGGTAGCAGGAGGTCTTGGTTAGTGCCTGGAAAACCGGCAAGTCACAAAATCGGCAATAGACTCGGTACAGAGTCCTTATTAGTCATCATTGGCTTATTAATATGTGTTTCTATCTATATTTGTAATGTCCCAGTACTTCATGCTTTGTGTGTGAAATAATAAGTTTATGTTTCTAAACAGTATTGTCTAGTTCAGACAATCCTGGCAAGGTTGTATGTTTCAAAAGTAAAAGGTTTCTGTACTCAGCAAGAATTTAAAATAGTAATAGCAAGGTTTGTGTTTGCAAGTACTCGTTTTTTTTTTTTTTTTGCAGTTGATGACATGCTGATTGCTCTTCAGTCAGTTAGTTTCTGGTCTTCTAGTCTTCACTTCAATAAGGTTCTCGGATCTTTGTTCCTGTATTTCTTCAATACCTGTCCAGGATCCATTCAGATTGCAAATGTTATAGAACTGTACACAAATTCATTCTGAAAGCAAGAACAAAATAGGAAGTTCTGAAATCTATCTCAAAATCAAACATGATTTCTATTGTAAATAACCAGTCAAACAACTTTCATTATCGGCATCTAAAAAAAGAACTATTTTATCACATGAAAAAGTTGGGTCATAAGATAACAATTTTACCGTTACATCAGAGCTTACCCTTGAGCTGACATCCCCAAACCTGCTCAAAATAACCCCACACTACAGTGAATTATCAGTACAATATAAACTATCAGACAAGAAAAATTGAACATATATATGCTATTATAGTGAAGAATCAACTCATTCAGCTCTTACAACTTCCAAGAGACATTCTCTGTACCTTCAAAATGCCCAACTGGGTTAAAAAAAAAACTCTTCACAAAGTTGGTCCTCTGTGAATTGTATGCTTTCAGCTGATCCACTTTTCCCAACTCAAACTTAATTGTTACTTATCCACAACTGCTACATTATCAGATTATTAAACAGAAGTGAACAACATGACTTGGTACCAATTAGATCACTTGACCATTTATCAATTCCATCTCCTGTTAACAATGGAATAAACAGATATAGATTGATGATCAAACTCTACATTCGCCTTCGTTTTGACTAAAATTGAGTGTCACCTGTTACTTAGCAAACATAATTGACTAAAATTATCAGTACAATATGAACAAGAAGGAAGGAATATTTTCAAGAGACTGGATAAATTATTATGCAAACGTAGTTTGTGTACATTACTCTTTAGTTCCTCCAAGAACCCCTTCCAGACTGCAAAAGAGATGCATATAACAATTCATTCCAAGTATCTGGTACTCCAGGCAAGCACCAATGGCTGCAGTCCTGAGAGCTCTCGGCTGCAATTTTTTCTTTTACCGTTTTGTATGTCATTCTGTAAATGGAAGGGTGCCCATCTTTTCTGTCATATGTAAGCTTAGTTATGTTCAGATACTTCACAGGAGTTTTAACTCCTTGAAGAACATATTCCAAAGCTCTCAGTTTTGAAGAGTACTTCGACGAGTACTTTGCTAAGTAAGTATCGTTCAAAATTGGCTCAACTTCTTTGTGACACTGTCCTCCTGAGTTCCATTGACCACCTCTATGAATATCAAACAATTTTAGAATTCAAGAAAGAGTTAAGAAAATATTCAACCATGTATAAGAATGAAACAAGTAACTGAGAGTGTTCAAGTATGGATTGAAAACATGAATGAGGGCAAAACAATCTTATACCCGAAATGAGTAGCTGAATATCCTCTGAAGAAAACTTGAGTTTTGTTGCGATTCACGTTCTTGTCAATCCATCTAGCCCAAGTGGTGAGGGCTCTCTTATAAGCGTCCAAGGCCTTGAGTTTTGGATGCACATAGTCTCCTTCTTGGTAGTAATTTTCTCTGGGAACACGTAGATTGCGAACAATGCACGCAATAGATTTAAATTTTTTAATCAACAAATTGCATAAAAAGAGCAATCCTAAAAGGCTGAAATCTTTTCTTTCTAGCTTAGTTCTTTAGTTTTTTTAACATGAAATTTTCTCAAACATCACAACATTGGTAAGTGAAGGATTTAAAGTTATTTAGCAAGGTATACTTGTAAGGCTCACCCTTTCGATGTTTTCTCATGATTCCACCAATGACCAGTATTGAACACTATGACATCAGCATCACGGTAGAGTGAGGTTGTCCGGTCCATCAAATCGAGTCTTAGGGTTTCAAATGATCCACTTCTATTCCTATGGACCAATTCTCTAACAAGAAATGGAGCAACTATGAAATCTATAGAGCAGCTATAGTCCTACAAGTACAGAATGAAGGCAGAATTAGAGAAATAATATATAAGTTGTTTTCTGTCATATGGGTAAAGAACTTAGAGAAACTTGCCTCGAATCTGAAAGCGTAAACCCCCTTCTTTTTGAACTCTCTTCTTCCGGAAACTTCATGGACTCTTTTCTTGTTTCTTACACTTTGGCGAAGGATACATACCAGAGACTCCCACATGTTCCTGTTTAGCGAATCACCCACAAAAACCAGCCTCTGTCCTCTCAATCTCTCCAGGAAATCGGTTGCGTTCAAACTGAGGATAGAACCAGTTAGTGACAAGGGAAAGAATCCAACAGGGGTAAGGAAAAGAATTCAAATATCAAATGCAGGAATTAGTGTTTCATGTAAAAGCTAGTCTACCATCTATCAAAGATTCAAAATCAAAGCGAACCTTCCAAAACTGGAGATCATGGTCATTGTGATAATCCACACATAAAAGTGATTTAGAGCTTTTTTAGGTAAAGAGTGCAAGGGAAGAGTTTTTGCTAGAGAGCTACTTGTGAACCCCTGTCAATAAAAATGTCTTCGCATTTGGGACTCATTGTTCAATGTTGTTCACTTGAGCCAGCTTCTTGGATACAAAATTGCATCAAGTTTGAATACCTCCGTAAGCATTATATCAATTCGGGATAATTCAACAAAAAGCATTTTCTACTTTTGACCAACGAAAACATAACATAGAACTGTACATATTTGTTCAAGTAATGCATTATCAACTTTAGCTAGTGCAGCCATTATGGAAAATATTGGTGTACAAAGTGAGTTTACTTCAGATACTCTAGGTTAGCTCAAATCATATCTGGCACAAATAACTTGTGTAAAAGATCCTACATAGCCCATGCGCTGAATCAACTATTAATTTTGTAACCCAAAGTAACAACAATTCTACTCAGAAAACCCTCCCTTCAAGTTCGAAATATGTTCTAGTCATTCTAAACCAGTGTAGAAGTAGTCAAACAGTATTTACCTTGGCATGTCACATCCATTTGGCTGCCATTTCCACTTCACAAACCCATCATCTGGCCTCCCATTCATCTTACAATTAGAATCCCTATCAATATAAGGACAAGAACCAGCAGGATAATAAGGCTTTGTATCATCTCTCACCCATCTACCATCAAAGATATCACAAGACTCATAAAAATTTCTATGCTTTCCTGCAAAATTTGCATCATTATTTGTCTCCAAATTGCTCTTCTCTCCACCATGAGACCCTCCAAGCTCTCCCAAATGTGGCCCA
This sequence comes from Erodium maritimum, assembly GCA_963921825.1. Classification (NCBI taxonomy): domain Eukaryota; kingdom Viridiplantae; phylum Streptophyta; class Magnoliopsida; order Geraniales; family Geraniaceae; genus Erodium; species Erodium maritimum. The sequence goes on along the minus strand of OY997590.1, from coordinate 61,648,045 downwards.
TTCCCTGCACTGCCATTGACATTGACACTGTGGTTCCCATCACTGGAGTAATTCTCCACAAAATTTTCTCCAGTATTGTACTGAGCAGTCATATTTGCTGCAAAAGTCCCCCTCCCCAAATGGGTTTTCGCATAAAGCTTTTCTTCATCAACCACGGACTCATTGGCTGCATCCCCAACCCTTCCAAGTCCAACAACACCTAAGCTTCCATTTTTATTCTCACCAATGAGTTTCCCCAAATGGGTCTCCTCCAAATAGCTGCCTTGTTCAGCAACACCCGAGACATTCGCTTCAAGGGTCTTGTTCCGAACAGTCCCTTGTACAACCCTCTGTCTCAAATCAACAGGGCTCTGCAAATCAGAAGTAGCAACACCGACTACACTAGCATTAATAGCACTAGCGTCAACATGAGTAGTAGAAGAAGAAGTTGAAAGAGACAAGGGCCTGGTAATGTTGTACCCTTGAAACAATGGAGTGAGCACAGGAAGCTTGAGAGAATCGTTGAGAAAGAGCACGGTGAGAACAATGAGCGAAGCCCCAACACCCAAACCGAACCCCGAAACTACTACCTTTCTTCTTGGCGACAGAAACTGGTCTAACCATGTAAGTTTGTTCCACTCCATGACTGGACCAGATGATGCATACCCACAAAAAATGGCGAGGAAAGGAGGATCGGAGCAGAGGTAAATCGGGAGATGGAAGAAGATGAGTATCGGGGTTGACACTATAGCGTTGATTTCGAGATGCGCAAGGAAGCGTTGCTTGCGGTGAAGCGGATGCCATTGCACTTGGAGGAAGAAAAACGAGAGCAGCAATAGTAAATTACTGTAATGCCCTCATTATCGAACGAGAAGGACCGAACAATTACTATATTAGGTTTATCGTTTAGGGGTAGTTTGGACCAAACAATTGAAAGTTGCGTGCTCTGCAACTGTCTATCCAGACAAGAGAAATTAGTGCCTGCAACGAGTCCACACCAGTACTCGGTTCTGGGCATTCCGATCGTATCCGCATGCATCGTGCCGCAGCAATGGTCCACACACACGCTGACACGTCTAATTCCTCCTTCCAGGCTCACGAGTATGCGATGTCACTCTGTCACTACTCACGAGTCAGCGCCCAAACACCGTAAGAACGAAGCAATAAAATAAAGCACACCCCAAGAGAAACTACTACGTTTGATTTGTTCCATGTAAAAAATAATTGGCATTTATATCCACTAGAATCCGTTCTTTTTTTTGAGCGGAAGTTGCAATTTTATAAATGTGTATATCCAAATATCGATGTGTGTCAGAAATGTTTCCGAGCCACTAAAGTCAGACAAAAGAGCAATGGTTCACTGAACTTTTTTCATTAGAACCGTCAAACTGACGGTATTTGGGATGCCATAAGTTGACTATGGCTGCTCGAGGTCTTGACTAAACGCTGCAAGCACAGTAGAGTACGACCGAACCCGCTATCATCCACTTCTTCGGGAGGTAGAGCTCTTTCAAGGGACCCCTCCCAGGGCCATTCCCTAGAGCAAGAGTCCTTGAATCTCTACTAACTGGTTTTTGACCCGGCAAAAATGAAATCGGATAAAATAAAAAAGGCACACTCGATTAGCTAGATCCAAAATCGAGAGAGGAGTCGAGGAGGGTGCGGTGGTGGAGGCTGGGTGAAGGACGTGCCGGCGGCGGCGGCTTCAGAGGAGGCTTCAAAGGCGGCGACTGATGCGACTTTAGAGACGGCGGTGGAGGCTTCAGAGAATTGTTGCCGAGATCAATCGGGGAAGAGGCAGTAGCAGACGAGCCCCCCCCCCCCCCCCCCCCCCCCCCCAAAAAAAAACAATTAGGAAAGGGGCAGGCGATTGCGGCGGCGGCGTGATCGTGGTGATGGGAGTTGGGGTGAGATTGGAGAAATCGGGGAAAATGGGAATTGGGTAGTGATGAACCTCGTGGGTAGCGGACGAGCGAGAGAGAGTGAAGCGGGTGGACGCCATATCGACGGAGCAGTAGTGTCAGACTGAGGCTTGGAAAAATAACGGCGGCCCTGGAGAAAAGCCGCCGCCTGGGCTAAAGGTTTTGAAACCCTAGCAGAGCTCATGTTTTTTCCTCAATTCATAAATGTTAGGACTCAAAATAAATCTAGAATCCGTACTTCTTTTTAGAGAAAAGTGTACTTTGTATTAATTATCCAAAAAGTTAATACAAAGAAATACGTATTGAGCAAAAAATTTCATCATTGGAAAACAGGTATAGAATAAATCTTTCGAGATAGTCAATAAAAAACTATGCTCACAATTTTTATAACAAATTCGAAGAGTATCCTTCTTTTTTTTTTAAAGTCGATTTCAAATAGGGTAAATTACAAATGCATACCCTTAATTATGCACGTTAAACCGATGAATACCCTGAAGTTTAAACTTAACTAATGCATACCCTGAAGTTTCATGTATTAACCCAGAACCCCTTCCGTCAGTCAGACTGTAACAGTGAAGTGTAAAAAGACCAAAATACCCTCAACTACTTGTCAATATTACATAATCATGCCATTCATCTTCTTTAATTAAATTTATTTCTTTTTTTTATTCTTTATTTTTAATTTATTTTCTTTAATTTCTTTTTCTTTCTTTTTTCTCATTAATTTATTTAAATTTATTTTTTAAATTTCATATTTTGATTTTAAACATTATTTTAATTTTTTAAAACTCATATTTTTATTTAAAAAATCATATTTTATTTGATCAAATATGATATACTTTTATTTTTAATTTTCATTTACTTTTTATATCAATTATTTTTCTGTTATTTTTCCACTTTTTCATATATATTTGTACTTTTATTACTTTTCAATTTTTAATTTTTTGATCTTAAATCTGTTTAATACTTTTTCATCTTGTTCATTCTGATTTTCTAGGAAAACGTTCGAACACGACGATGCTGGAGAAGATTGGGTTGCCGGCAAGTTCTTCATCAGGTTTACCAATACCTTCACAACAGACATGAAAAATAAAGGGGTTTAAACAAATCTAGATGAAGAACATGTGAACCAATTAATTCAAAATAAACCCAGATGGAGAAATTCGAACACCCCAAATCCTACCATCTTCAAACCCAAACTCATACAGTCATACTCATACATTTTCTTATGTCAAACTTAAAAGACAAAGCTTAATAAAACTTGGAACGGATAATATATAAAAATCAGATCCTTCTCCAAACATTTTCATCGAACCCTAACTATAACCAGATCCCCAATTCCCATCTAGATCCAAAAAGCTTTCTAAATTCATACGGGAACACAGAACCAAGACATAAGGGTAAGGATTTACACCAAATTTGGGATTATCTCTCGATTTGGTGTGTGGGATGTTGTGTGGAGGACGAACCGGAGCACCGTCGATCCTACTGGGTCCAGGTTCGCAAGCTAAGCCAACGGCGGCGTGAAGATTAGAAATTTTTCTAAGACACAGAAGCTTCATGAGTTGATGATATTTATAGCCTGCAAATTATGGTTTTGTGTTGAGATTATGGTCTTGATGAAGATAAAGGTGTTGAGGTTATGGTGTTGTGTGGATGATGGTTTTGATGAAATGGTCAGTGGTGTGAGAAGAGATAAGGAATGATTTGAACGTGTGGTTGAAATGAGAGAGAGGGGATGATTTTTAAAATAATATTTATATATATTAATTTTATTTAATAAGATGGTAACCAAGGGTATTTTAGGTATTTTAAAAAAAGTTAACAGAAAATAGATGGACTGACTGACGGAAGGGGTTTTGGGTTAATACATGAAACTTCAGGGTATGCATTAGTTAACTTTAAACTTCAGGGTATTCATCGGTTAAACGTGCATACTTAAGGGTATGAATTTGTAATTTACCCTTTCAAATATCCCGGATAATCGTTTCCATTAGAGAGACTGGGATCGCCTCTCTTAGAGCATACACATCGAGCGGGGCAGGATCGTGGTTTGTGGTTCGGGGTTCGCACGATGTGGCGTGCCTGAACCGCGGACCACGAACCACAAACCCGAGGATCGCGAGTCCGGATGGGAGCGCGAACCCAAATTCGGGATCGTACGTCGCGGGTTCGGGCCTCGCCAGCGCCCAATGGCATGCTAACACGTGGCGATTCCAACAATAATTTTTTAAAATCAAAATAATACAATTTAAAATACAACAACACATTTTTTCTCCACATATAATAAATATACCTCACCCCATTCATCAAACCACCAACATTTCTCTCAAAGTTCTCTCTACTTTTCCTCTCCAATTTTTCACATTTATTTCGATAAAAAAAGTATCCGACGACGAGGCTCAAACGACAACAATAGGTGAGATGAGTTGATAAATTTGATGTAATGGAATTTCAAGTTTAATTATCCATTTTAGTTGATTAATTTTATTTATTATTTAATTTTTCATTTCAATTACTTTATTTATTAACTAATTAATTTTATCAATTTTATTTAGTGTCTAAATATGAATTTAATAAATTCAACAAAAACATAATTAAGTATCCAGTCAGCACTTCTACAAACCATGATCCGCATACTTGCCCCCTTGATGTGGAACACTCTCAGTTTTAGGGGGCAGATCACAATTCATCCCAATCAGCACATTAATCATGCCCCCTACACCCTGCATCTTGCCCCCTTGATGTATATGCTCTTAATATCATGTTGACTAGGACTTGGGCATTCGAACGGATCACAATCCGTCCTTCTTCCAAAGTCGTAATATTCTTTAGTATCGTACCTATAACATATGCCTCAATCCTAAGGGGCGGCGCACGCCCAGGAGGACCCTATTTGCCACCAATTTGACTTCCCCCTATGAGTTCGAGCTATAAGGCCCCATCTGGATTGAGCCAAATCTTGAAAAATCGCCTCATCCACATTTATGATAGTGACCCCCTATTGGGAGATTGATCCATTTAGAAGAGTCTCAATGTGTCGGTGGAAGAGCCACATTGGTGGACGATTTTGCCTCTTTCCAAACTAGTAAGTTTGTTTGTGTTGTTGATTCCACCCCTATTGTCGAGGAGGTTGAGTTATTCCAAACCAAACCATTGCGGGATTTCCATATCTCCCACAAAAAGTAGAGGGTCTCAACCACCCTTCCTAGAGAATTTCCTGCAGTGAAAGTATCCCACCAATCTTGTAATTGGACTTGTGGATCGATGGGGTCACACCTCCCAATCGGTCCTAGTAGGTCTTGCAAAACCATAATGCAACAGGAGATGGGTTGGCGTCTTTATATCTTTCCACAGATAGCACAAAGAGGGGAAATGGAAACATAACATTGTTTGATGTTCGAGGCTACCTGTAACGTATTAGATAGACAACACCATAAGAAGATGTGTATGTGTGGTTGAATTTTGGATGTTTCACATATTCGACCACGATTTTGGTTCCCCTATCACCCGTCCTCTCTACCCGATATCAGCGAGGGTGCCATATCCCGCCTTGGTAGAGTATAATCCCTTCGGGTCATCCGTCCAATACCATCCATCCAAGTTCCTGTCAAGCGATAGAGGGATTTCTAATATTCGGCCCTGGTCAATGTTGTTAAAAAGTTGACGGATGAATGTCACGTCCCAACTGCGTGTGCCTGGTATTATAAGGCATGCGACTGAGGCATTAGCGAGCGCCGAAGATATGGTTTGCACCCGGGCCTCTTGTCTTATTAGCTAGGGTGTATCGTAAATGGCCATGGACTGACCATTCCCTATCGCAATCTGCATACCCTTTTGGAGTAACTATTGTGCCGAGTATATGCTAGACCATGTAAAACTCGGAGAGGATCCCAAGGGTGCATGTAAGAAGTCAGTTTTTGGGTAATACCAGCCTTTTAAGACTCTTGCCACCAACGAGTTGGGCTTGTGAATGAGACCCCACACTTGCTTCCCAAACAAGGTTGTGTTCACATATTGGAGGTGACGAAACCTCATGCCTCTTACACCGTGGGTATATATAACTGGTCCTAATCCTGCCATATAGTTGGTTTACCCTCGTTTGATTTTCCACCCCACCAGAACCTAGCCAACACCATATGGATCCAAGACACGATGCATTTTGGCACCCGAAAAATAGACATAACATAAACCGGAAGTTATGTCAATACCGACCATATCATTACCTCTTTTCCAACCGATGATAATAGCTACCCGTCCCAAGAGAGAATCTATGATATAATATGATCACCCAGATATGTCATGGCCTGATTCCGGCTTCTTCACGTCATGTTTAGAACTCCCAAGTACATGGACATTTCCGAGGTTTCCTCTATTTTAAAGATGTCACAACACTCCCTTCGTCTATCCACCGGGGTATTAAAACTAAAGAAAACAGAGGACTGGTTGACATTTAAGACATGTCCCAAAATGCCCCCCCAAAATCCCTAGAATGTCTCGGGCCCTTTGTGCTTCAGATGGCGTAGCTTTGCAGAAAATATAACAATAATCTGCAAAAAAATATGCGAGAGATAGGTGGCGTGCCCCGGGCTACGGACCCCGCATGTATCGTTCCCTCCTCTTGTGTCACCTTAAGTAATTGGGACATGCCCTCCATACAAAGTAGAAATAAATAAGGGGACATGGGATCACCTTAGCGAATCCTCTTGGATTGGGCAAATATCGGAGTTTTCCTCCCTCCTGAGGAGATTGAGTACCATATTGTTTGCAGGTAGCAGGATATCAGCATATTCCATTCTACGGAGATGCCCAATTGGTGCATGATAGCTCCATTATATGCGGTCATATGTTTTACTCATATCTAATTTGGGCACCATATATCCGCCCAGGCCTTGAGTTTTTCGACGCAGAAATTGAATTATCTCAAATGAGACCATATGTTATCTTGAATACAACGACCCTGTATGAAAGCCCCTTGTAAATCCAAAACAATATTATGTAGAAGGGGGCGAATGTGGTTCGCTAGTACCTTTAATAGGATATGTAATACCACATTGCACAAGACGATCGGGCGTAGTTTAGTAATTAATTTTGGATTCGGTTTCATGGGGATGAGGATCACGGTCGTGGTATTGAGTATTGGACCGAATTGTTTTTACCGCAGAATTGTCTTAATAAAATCGATCTCATCCGATACAATGGGCCAATATTGCTGGTAAAACCTCGGATTAAGACTATCCGGACTCGGAGCTTTATTTGGAACCATTTGGAAGACTGCAAGCCGGATTTCTTAATGGCTCGGAGATGCCAATAGTGTCAAATTTTGATCTGCATGATCTGGGCTTGTAATTAGAATGAGAAACTGGTTATATCCGGATATTATGTATTAAACAATTGACCAAAATAATCAATGATAAGTTCATGCGTACATCTCTCCCATGTAACTGTCTCCCATGTTCCATTCTTCAAAGAGATTATGGAATTGACCCGCCTACGATAAGAAGCTATTGCATGGAAGAATTTTGTATTCCTATCCCCCTCGGTAATCCAGTGGGTCTTCGATCTTTGGCGCCAAAATGCTTTTTGTATATTGAGAGCTTGTTCATATTGCAGTTGAATCGCCTCCCTCCTATGAACGCCCGCTCGGTCCGTCCGACTATTCAATTACGCTATACGCCGCTGGTACCATTTAATATGATTAATATTTTGGCGAAATGTATTCTTCCCCCAATCTGCCAAAGATAAACTAACGGTGTGAATAGTCTTCTATATGGGATTACAAGCTGCCTTATCCCAATTGTCCCGAATTACTTGTGCGCATCCTGGATCTTGTGTCCATTGAGATTGGAATCAAAATTTAGGTGGACCTCAACCCCCAATCTGTCGATCCAAAGTCAACATGATCGGCCAATGATCCGTGGTAGTTGTCTAGGTTCAGGATAGAGTAGAAAAGCTCCCTTGTGAGAAAGGCCCGATCTATTCCGGATTCAGTCATCTAGTGATGATTTCTTCCACGGAACCAAGTAAACTAATGTCATATCATGGGAACATATATCAAGTTTAGCTCATCTATGACCGTCTAAAAAATACTCAATCAGATTCTGAGGGTACACACCACCTCTGCGCGTTTCTATCTGATTCAGGATTCCATTGAAGCCTCACAATAGAATCCATCGGAGGCAAGATGTGTTATGTAATTACTTTAGTAAATCCCACGTATGGTATTTGAGTTCCCGTTTAGCTTCCCTGTAGATACTTGTAAGTCGTATTCCCTCATAACCCGAGCACAAAACTTCGACATAAATAAAATTGGTATTGAGATCCCTGAGTGTCAAGTCCACTTCATCCAACCAAAACATTTCCAATTCCATCTGGGAGCCTATTCCACAAATTTCACAGATGGAAAGGGAATTTTAAATGTGTGACAGGATACACGAGGAGTTGATTACACATTTGGGATAGAAGGAGGATGAGCTTGAAAGACTTCCACAGTAACAGGAGACATGTCATCTCAAAGAAGAGTTGAATGCTATTGTGGATCAAATGAGTTATTAGAGACAACAAGAATATGAAATTAGAGGAACTTTAGAGGTCGAGAAAAAACGACGAGCAAAAATAAAAATTGAAACCGAAGAAAAAATGTAAGCTAAAATTGAAACAAATGGAAGTTGAACTCGAGAATGAGAGGAGGTCAAGCACAAAAAGAGACCCCCGTGCTCATGGTCCCTGGACATGGCACACTAATAAGGAAAAACCTCAAAAGTCAAGGCGAGAGAGGCATGGCCTAGAAGAGTCACACACTATGCATGGAACCGTTTGTGTCCATGGCCTTTAGCTCTCAACCCTTGGGATACAAACACATCATTAAGGCCGATGAAAAGGAAAATGAAGGAAGTACAACAAACGAGAGGCGGGAAGCACCATCTCCTCTCCATATGAACGCAATACGGACGGGTGGTTGGGTTGATATCTCCCAACCACAGCGTCAAGATTAAAACTGACACGACCTAATATCATCATGGTTCTCCTCAGTCAAGTCAGATTCCCGGCACACTTATGCAATTTTCAAGTCCCTCACATAGGCGCTAGTTTTTAGGAAGGGCATACAATCCAGTTTCACCAATCCAGATTTGTTCAGGACAGACAAGCAAAACCTCATCTTCGATTGAATAATGAATATCCCCTGAGTGGTTGTAACTTTTCTGGTAACATTCGAGTGGTGGAGATCTTAGTATTTAAATTGGCAAGCATCCTTGTTATGTGATTGTATGTTTTTTTTTATGATTCAAGAAATGTTACGTAGTTTATGGGTTACCAGAAATAATTCTCGCTTTAAATTTTTTTGTTAATTTGCCGACCATCAACTTATAAAGGTAAGATTGTTAAAATTAACTTTAATTTATATCCATGTGTGCTTATACTTGAACAATGTGCTCTATCTCTACAACTACGGCGGTTAGGGTTCTATAAAGGAATGAGATTTCTCATTTTGGGATTGGTTGTTCCTCTTCGTGCTACGAAGGCTATGAATCTTGATGATTTGGTAGTGTAAGATTTTGGTTATGAGGGTGCGACATGGGATTCCTGTTTTGGAGAGCTGGTTCTCGAAGGTTGTGAGGGCTCAAGATATTAGTGGCCTCCCCTTTTGTTTAGACAACCTACACCTGAAGATGTCTTGGGTTTGCAATGGAATAGGGACAGCGGAGTAGAGGTGACGTTGTGTACCAGTACCTATGGTAAGATGTAGTGGATCCACCCATTCACGCATGAATTTGCGAAAGATCCGGTGGAATACAAGAGAATTGGATCGACGATGACAATAGTGAAAAAGGATGTGGTGGACATCGCTCTCTACCAAGGTGCATCAGGATGGTAAGGTTTGGATCTATTGTGTCACGCCCCAAATCCGGTTTTGACCGGACTCGAGACGTGAACTAAAATAATGATCAAAGGAATAAAAGATCAAGATGAAAACTTTATATTTTATGGAATAAATTTACTAATAAGTAAGTCCCGTTATGCATCAGAACCGTTAGCATTGCAAATCAAAAAGGTAATAACAATGTTAAAAGGATTCATAACAGATGAAGAAAGGTTAGTAACTATAAGATTCCTTGAAAAATTATACGATAGAGAAAACTTAAATGGAGAAGGCACCAGCACAATAAGATTTTATGAAGAAGAATTAGAAAGTGATGATAGCATGGAAGAAGAAGGATATGAAAATATAATAGAAGAAATAATAAAAAAGTATAACATAAAACTAGAACCCAAAACTCTTGGGTCAGGAGCACCAACAACTTAGAATGGAGAGAATAAAATTAATAGCAGGAAAAGAAATGACTTACTATATAGATATAAATCAACATATTGAAAGTTGTAGAATTAGTTTGGAACTCATTGAAGAAAAAGAGAATATCATAGAAGAAAAGGAAAATACTATAACAGTATTAAGAGAAATACTCAGACAAAAAAATGAAGAAATACTGAAAATGACAGAAGAAAAGTTAATGATAGAACCAAATAAAAAATCAGAGATAAAGCATCTAAATTCAATTGTGAAAAGACAAAGTGAATTAATAGAAGAATTGTTAAAAAGATAAAAATGGATAAAGGAAAAGAGGTCGATGAAGAAGTTTATTACCAAATGGATACATATGAAGGAGGAACCTCGCAAACACTAAGCTTTAAACCAGAAACATATCAAAAAATTCAAGAAGAAGAAGAAGAATTATCTATAAAAAATATATTTAAAACAAACTGATTCCAAAGAAATAAAGACATAAGATACATAGCACAAAAACATGAAAATATTATCGAAGCAACAAATATAAATGGAAGAGCAAAAATTGGCCTAATCACTTAAGAAATAATAAAAAGAGAAATGCAGAATCTGCCTACAAGAGAAGCAAAGAAATATAAGAATATATACTTTGGAGGAATAGAATTTACTATAAAAGCCTACTTCCAGAAAAACATAGATACACCAATACAGATATATATCCTAGATGATAGAATCCAAGACAACATACAAGATGCTTTAATAACCGTAATAAAAGGAAATTTAATATACCAAAAACTAAAATTTGTAGTACAACCAGATTTTAGCATATCCATGAAAGATGAACATAAAGATTTGTCCTTAACCCTATATTACAAACTAGAAGGAATAAGAATGCCAAAAGGAAGCAAAGTAATAAGCATAGAAACAAAGATGATATATGCACTAACGGGAAACCACAAAGTTACGAAGCTACATGAAGAAAGTATAATAGTCCCTAAAGTATATCAGGACATATTAGAAAAAATACAACATAAAGAAAGCTCGAGGATAACAATACCTGAAGAAATACAAATGGACTTTATATCTAGAAGAATAGAAACTAATAAAATGATAGCCAGAACTGAAGGTGACAGATTAAGCTTTAGGAAGGAACCAAGACACCCGATTTTATCTAGACAATTTAGCCTACCAAGACATATTCATATTCCCAGAATAGTAGACCTAATAGACAGCAATCTAAGCAGCCTGAAGATACCAGTAACAATAATAGAAGGAACCACAACAAGAAAATGCATAGCAGAAATTAACACAGGAGCAATTAAAAGTTTTATACTGTCACGCCCCAATTTCAGTAAACTGAACTCGGGACGCGAACCTTTAAATTTATAAAACACTTTGAAACCTTTTCCATTAAATCACTTTAAAATACCAGTTTAGTTCAACAAAATAATAATTACAACTCAAAATAAAACGTCCCACAAGCGGACAAAATGCGAGGTATCCGTCGCTAGACTAAAAAGTAACCCGGACTCCCGCCCCTAGCTCTTCAAGCTTCGGAAGCTCACCTAGTCCGACCTGCGACCAGTACCTGTAGGAAAAGCAGCTAGGGGTGAGCGTTCGCTCACCACCACGGATAACAGACTGACTACGACATAATTAGCAGACAAAGCCGGTAACACCAAAACCAAACCCAACATCGGGAATACAATCCCCAAACTCAAGTACTCAACTGACACACAACCCGTTACCTTCCTCAACAGACTCAACACTCGGACTCGTAATGTAAACCCGACACAACTATCGACGACCTCCTCCAAGCACACGACAGAAAGCTACGCAACACCAAACAAGATCACAAAGGATCGCAAACCAGCTGCTCAGTAACCTCCCTCACGCCCTTTACCAATCTCAATCAGGTCAGGCGGTTGACCTATCGCATTTCCTCGACACAAAGTCGAATCAGGCTGTCGACCTATCACACTCACAACCCCGAACCACACACGCGCGGCCAGGACCCCTTTACTGACGGGCGGGCCCCCTACCCCGTCTGAACATGCATACGCGTGTGATCGAGGACCCCCGTTTCATGAAGCGGGCCCACAACCTCAGGTAACCACAATCACAATCACAAAAAAAGTTCAACAAACAGCAACAACGCAAGTTCAACACTCCACAGGCACTCATGGCCACCCCAGACACCAACCGTAGAGACACTGGTTCAACAACCCCACAGGCACTCACGGCCTCCCGAGACACACCAACAGGAAAACACAGGCTCTCATGGCCACCCAATACACAACAGTAAAATACGGGCTCTCATGGCCACCCAAGACACAATATACACAAACAACCTCCGGCATAACCAATGCCTCCAACAGTCCTAATATCAATAGTTTCACAATCAACCTCTGAGAATGGTCATATGCCTCCAGTACTCCTAATATTGATAAGTTCATAATAAACCTCCGGGCATGGTCATATGCCTCCAGTAATTCTAACATCGATAAGTTCTCTGCTCCTACGACACTACTAAGTGTCACATGCTTTTCTAATATTCGCTACGTTCCCGTATCATGCCTTTCTAATATTCGATAAACCTACTTAACCCACGACACTCCGGCGTCACATGCAATTCTACTGTTAACTTTCCCTAGCCAGGGCCGAGATCCGGCTACTTTTCCCTACCTCGTGCGTGTTCTCCAAAAGCCAACCAACGAGCTCCGGTGTGATCTCAGTCACTCACCGAGCTTTCCCTTGCCTCGGTCCGCGGCACGATCTAAAAGAACACAATTTTAAACGCTTTTAAGCTTGCAGGCATAATGCTGAATTTTAATAAACCTAACGCCCAAAAGTAACCCCGACAATATGTCGATCGCTCCCAAACTCCCCAATTACTCGACATTGTCGATATTGGACCCGTAAAGACCCGATTCTCCCGACATGGCGAATCTGCCCGGGTTTTGGAAATGCCCTTCCGGGGCTCCAAAAGTTCCCGTTTTCGTTTCTACGGTCTTAGAATAATTCAAGGGTCCCAATGCACTTGACGGAATCGAATTCCGAGTCAATTAATTGACGTTTAAAGTTTCTAAACCCGATAATTACAACTTTCGCATTTTAATTCCAATTTTCGATTCGGTTGTGGATAAATGGTCCGAGGAACGTTCTAAACCACCTGAACACTAAACCCGAGCACCCGAGCACGTGGGCCCCACCCGGCCCAACTTGGCCGTGGGCCCTAGGGTTCAAATTGGGGCCCGGCCACCATGGTGGTGGCTGGTCCCAGCTCCGGCCAGCCACCCCATGGCCGGCCGGCCACCACCCACGGTGGCCGGAGCTCCTCCCGAGCTTCCGGTCACCGGAAAACGTCAAATTTCACCTCCAAACACCTCCAAAACGTCTCCAACACTCCCCCAACATCAAAACAACCTTAAACTAATAGTTTCAAACCAAAACCTAAATTTAGAAATTGACAAATCAAAGATCGGTTTGGTGTATACCGTAGAGGAAGACGAGGGGAGTTGGATTCTTGCAACGATGAGACGATCCAAGGGTGGGAAGCTCGTGAATAGTAGTCCAAACCCTAGCTTCTCTCTCTTTTCTCCCTTTTCTCTCTTCTCCTTCTCTCTCTAAAAACTAACCTTTTTTTTCTCTTTTTTTTCTTTTGATTTGCTTTGGCCGAACCCCCCCCCCCCCCCCCCCCCCCCACATATCTCTCTTCTTATTTTCCCCCAAAAACCTAACACCACTTAGTTGACAAGTGGCAAGGTGGGTCCCACACCTTTTTGGGAAAATATTTACTAGATATTTTCCAATCAGATTCGCGAAAACCGGACGTTTCGGGCCCCGAACGGGCACTTTTTCCCAAAAATTACGAAACTTGACGGGCTACAAGGAAACGGCTCAACTAAGACCGCTGCGACGACGACTAAGCTTTTTGGATCCAAAACGGTCCTCGAATGGACCAAAACGTCGCTCGGTTGACTTTTCCAACGAAAAGTCAACATTTCTCAAATTGATCAGAAAGTTGCCCTGAGTCCCCCGGAACTCACTTTGGTCGATAACGGGGTCAACTTAAGTCCGGTATGACTCTCGGGGTCATTTTAGGTTCAATTAAGTGTCTGTCTTAAAAAATTTAAATTTTCATGTTTTTCGCAAGTTTGACTGGCGTTGACCGGGAGTGGTTATTACATATACACATAAGCAGAGTTAACGAAAATAATTGTATAAACATAGAACCTCAATCTTTTAATTACCCAGAAAATGAAAGAGAAATAATAATTACCAGAAGTGTAAACCTAAAAATATTAATACTAGATTTAGAATACAATGTGAACATAGGCGTAATAGAATGTGATAGTTCTAATGAGATATTATTAGGAAGTGATTTCTTAGCACTAATAGATTATGAGATAAGTAACCAAGGCATGGAAATTAGAGAAATAAATAGAGTAAGATTCATAAACAAAGTAACCTAAATATGAGTACTAAACTAGAAAAGAAAAGAACAAAACTACAAGTGATAAAAGAATTCATAGAAGAAGGAACCGACTCACAAGAAAAATATTTAGTATGTCAAGCCACCAAAGAAAAATTAATAGTAAAGATAGAAAAATTAGAAAAATGAGAAAATTTAAAAGAGGAACATAAAAAGATATGGATAGACATGGGAGACGGATGGAAGAAAAGGATAAATTTAAAATGAATAATATAACTAGTGATAAAATGGTGAGAGAACTATGGGAAGAAATTATACTAAAAGAAAAATTGGAAAAAATAATAACTACACAAAACAACATCATAAAAGAACAAACAAAAATCCTAAATGTCATGGAAGACTTAAAGAATAAACAAATCCTAACAAGAGAAATCCTAAAAGAGGAATTAACCAACTTATGGAATAAATCAGAAGTACCAACTTATAAGACAATACTACAAAAATTAACAAAAATGGAAGGGGAAACAAGTACTAGCAATCAAATTGTAAAAGAAGTTAAACCTGAACCAGAACTAGTACCCCTTAACGTATGGAAAAGGACCAGAGAACCAATAATGATAGACGTTAGTAAATCAAAAGTAAAAATCGCAGAATCAATGAAGGAAGCATTAAATGACCTCGCAAACTTATAAAAGCCCCAAGATGGAACATGGTGTAATCACTTTCCTTAAAAATTATGGAGAAGAAATAGTAGAAAAGGGAAAATACAAGTACGAACCCTTAAGGAAAGATAAAACCCTACCATCCTAGACAACCAGAGAGAAAGAAAAATCAGAAGACCCACAATCTAAACTAAATAGATTAGAAAAAGAAATGATAAAAATAATGAAAGAAAATAATAAATTAAAAGACAATACCGATAAAGAATGATACAAGAAGTATAAGAAATACAAAAACAAATATAAGACCACTAAAACGGAACTAGACAAAACTAGAATTGAACTTAGAGAAGCATTAGAAGAAATAAGAGAACTTAGGGAAGAATTAACCCGAACCAAAGAAGAATGGAGTGAAGATCAAAAAGAAACAAAGAGAGAGTTAGAAATCTTAAGAAGACAACTCAAAAAGATAAAAGGAAAAGAAATAGAATCAGAAAACTCAGAAATAAACCTAGAAGAGGAAGAGGATAATGAAACTAGCAGTTCGAATGGTTCTAACCAAGTAGAAACAGAAAACAAAATAGTAAATTACATACAGGAAACAGAAGAAGAAATAAAAAATGAAAATGACAAATAATGGAAACATTACGAAAAATGAAAAACGTAAATGCTATCATAGAAGAAGAACCTGAAAGTGACATAGAAGATAGTTATAATGAACCAATAGACACAGAAATGGAAACCGAAAGCATAATAAACGATGATGCAGATGACTACCCTGAGGAGGATATATCTGACTTAAACTTGGAACCTATAAAAAGAAAATATGGAAAAATGCCTAATCACATACCAATAGGACAACACTCAGAATTCAGAGAGTTTATAGGATCTATGGCCCAAGGAATAAACCCAAACGGATATTTCTTAGACCTAGATAATGTATATGAAATACAAGAAGTTAATAGGAGAATTAATGATTGGACTCAGGGAACTTACCTAACCCTTATGTCAGCAAAACAAACAGATAATCTTGATTATGTATATGAATTAATATCTAGAACAATGACAGGAAAAGTAGCACATTGGGTAGAATCTATAGCTGAAGAATTAAAAACCTTAGTAATAAATAAGTCGTCAGATTGGAGGTCGATGTTGACATTATTCGAGATAATACTAAAAAGAGAATTTATAGGAGAACCCTGGAATGTAGCAGCACACTTAGTACCTGAAGCAAGAAAAGCTGAAATGAGAATGAATCTTAATAATATGAGATGTTGCCGGATAACCAAGCTACAAGAATATACAATAAGCTTTTCAAAATTCTTTTATGAAGCAAGATTTTCACCAGAAGAAGGATTAATTTACCAACAATTATACTATGATCATCTACCAAACCCTTACAATACTGAAATAACAAAAGAATAAATAACATGATACCAAGAGAAAACACCCTAGGAGAAAGAATAAGGGTAGTAAAGAGTTACTTAATGAGAAAGTGTGAAGAATATAGGTTACAACAGAAGCTAAGAAAAGATAATAAAAAAAATTAGGACTGAGAGAGATATGTGGAATAGCACAAAAAAGATTAGTATTTGGATGCGACGAGAAAAAGATAAGGAAAACACACAAGAAGAATGAAAAGAAATACAAAACTAATAACAAAATAACTAGAGGATACACCAGATATAATAAAAACTCATATTATAATACATTTAGGAGAAGAAGGTTTAGAAGATTTAGAAATACACCCCAAAACAGAAATAGATTTAGATACAAAAGAAAATTTAGAAGAAGACCTTACAAAAAGCAAAATATGAGTGAATGCAAATGTTGGAACTGCCATGAGAAAGGACATTATGCAAATAAGTGCCCTAAACTAAAAGAAAAAGGAGTAAGATATATCAATAAATCTGAATTTATTATGAGCCTAGAACAGATAAGAGAAGATAATAGAAAATGGTATGAATATGAAGAATTTTATGTTAGCGAAACAGAAGTAGAAGATGAATCAGAATCAGAATAAGAAAACTAATCAACTGATAACAACTCAACTGATAGTGATATAGAATAATGGTAGCAGTCTATGTAGAAGTCTATGTAGAATATAAACCTAACAAGTTAGTGAAACAAGTAATATTCATAGATGATGGAGCAGACTTATGCCTAGCAAAGAAAGGAGTACTAGAACCACACCGATGGAAGAAATCTAATATACATAGAACTAAAGTGACAGGATTTGATGAAAGAAGAAAATATTTAGATGAAATAGCGACCAATGTAAGGATATTATTAAACAAGACAATGGTCAGAATACCTTTAATATACCAAGCAGAAAAGATGAAACAACCAATATTGTGTTGGAAAAATGTGGTCAAAATGTTATTTTATGGGTTTAAATGTGATTTATGATATTAAATTGATTTTATGGTTTTAAATATGATTCATTAGTTGGTTGGCCACCTCTTAATGAAAGGCTTTTATGGATCTAGCTACCCCACAAAATTACCTTTCTATCCCTATTAGAGAGCCTATAAATACCAACCTACTAAGTCATATTCCATATACTTTACAAACACTTCATACACATCTCAAACACTTCAAAACCATAGATCGAAAATCACTTTCTCTCCCAATTACGTTTTCATTCTTCCTTAGTCCTGGTGATTTCTCTACACGGAGTTGAGTTCGATGACGTTAGTCGTTGTATCCTGGGAGACCGCTGCCCATACGGGGCAGTCAAGTGTCTTAAGTGTTAGTCTTAGTGCCCGTAGTTCAATCCTAAATGTCCAAATGTATATATCATCGTTAGCAATAAAATTAAAGCGGCTTTATATTACTTATGTGTTGGAGTAATATATCGATGTGTGCTCTGATCTATGCCCACCATGCGAATAGAACCATAGATCGAGATAGATCACACTCGATGGGTCCCTAGTCAACAAAGCTTCACTAGAAGCGACTAGTATGAAAGATGGCTCTTTATGGCTTACGTTCTGTTAGTCATTGGAATGGGATTCCGGAGTCTGATCATAGATATCATGTGGGACATGATATTGGACGACCCGCCCTGAATATGTGCCATAGATTAAGTCATGAACATATTCAGTGTTGTAGCTTGTCATGTATCCTTAGACCAAGGAGTCTTTGTGATCGCTATGTAGTCAACAACTGAGTTTGACCTGAGCCTAACGGTGTCCGTAACAGGGCTTCCATAACGGCCAGGATTGGCTTGGGGACGGGCTACATGAGTGACACGAAAGACGGCTAAGGGATTTATCCCTCATACTAAGGTATGGGAAAGAGATCGGTTCTCGGCCGCTTGATCGAGAGTGACTGGAAGAATAGCATGGCCATGCACATGATACTGGGTATCATATCTTCAGTCATCTCACATATCAAGGAACGGTGATTGAGAACAATAAGGATGACGGCTCTATGCCTTATCTCAATCAGGATATCGGAGATAAAAGGATAATGACAGGGACGACGGAAAGGTTAGAATCGACAGGGTCGATTCGTTATGTAGTGTCAGGCAATACTAAAGTCTCGTTAGTTGCCACTTAAATAGGATCAAGTAAAATGGGATTTTACGTTGATCTATTGACATGCATAAACCTAAGGGTCACACCGGAGGATGAAACTCATTGACACATTTATGGAGAATGGCCAAAAGGGAGTTGTCTCGGGACATGACCAAAACTGGGTTTTGGGTCATGTGCCCGTAAGTGAATAGGACTTCACAGATCGAGACAAGGCTTGGAGTCTTGGGATTGATCGCGTCGGATAATGTTGGACATTTCCGGTATGGAAGGCATGGAGGCGATGAGCGAATCACGGGACCTCGTTGGAAATGGCCACGGGCCATGTTCCAAGAGGCCCATGAAAGGCCCATGCAACCAAGGCCCATGGAACTAATTAATCAAGTCTTGATTAATTAGTACTAAGTAAGCAAGACAAGGATTAAGGTGTTGGTGATTCACCACCTAACCCAATCTTGTCTTGCCATACTTTGTCCTATTTACACCTTACTTGACACCATACTTGTCCCATGCCTTTAGTTGGACAAGTATGGGTTTTGTTATGTTTAAGTCATCTTTTTTCAACATAACAAACACAAGACAAGAATAGGAAACACAACTTCTCTCTCCCTTCCCTTGCAATTTCGGGTTTGGCAAGCTCCCACCTCCATTTTTGTGTTCTTGAGTCCTCAAAGAGAAGAACTACGTGGCTTTGATTCCCATGTGGATACGTAGGCGTCTTGGAGACTCAAGCCAATCATTCGTTACCCGGTGTTCTTGTTTTGGTAAGAACTAGTGCTGAATTTTTCTCTTGTGATCCATTCTTTGTTAGTTGTTTCATGGTTTTAATCGTCTCTTGGTTTTCCTTGATTTTCCGCTGCGAGTTGGTTCATCTCCAACCCTACCTCGAGACCCAACATTAAGGAGACAGGAGTACCTGGACTCGACTAAACCCGAATTTCCTATTCCGTAATCAGTTAGCTAGCTGATCGGTAAAGGTTATTCTATTGTTTCAATTTGTTTATTTGAATTTGTTTGTCGTCAATATACTAACCTATATTCCCTACAATCTTAAGACACTTGATTACATGGTGTATTGACAGACGAACAGGTTCAAAGTACAGGTTCTTCGTTCGTACGGTAATGCAAAAATAACATTATATAATCTATAATCTATTCTAATGTTTTTCGTTTTGGTGCATTTGGCTACAAAGCTTCTACAGGGTTCTGTTTCTGAATCTGTTAATTTTGCACTTCGCTGCATCTGGAATTTGAAGTACCTGAACAGACATTAAAAGGATGTTTTAAATCTAGAATTTTATTTAATTATATGTTCTAAATTATCTGTTTTGACAGGTTTGTGCCAGAATAGGAAAAAAATTGTTGGTTCGAATCTTGTTTTTCCAGAAACGGGAAAAAAAAATCAAATCTGATTTTGAAGAACTTCAGATCAATTTTTTTTCGAACCGTGTATCAAAACAATAATAATCTGGTTTTGAGATTCAAAAAAAAAAACAACAGAAACGAAGGGATGCGTGGGGTTTTGCGGTTGAAGAAGACAAGAACCCTAAATGGGTTCCATTTGAAGAGAAGAACCCTATGTGGGCCGCAGGTGTCGTACAAGCCCATGGGAAAAAGAAAAAAAGCAAGCCCATAGTTTTAATTTCAGCGCAGAAAACAAATGAAAAAAAAAACGCGCGGGTCAGCTGGGCAGGTCACGGGTCACTGGGCCGGGTCTTCCTGGATCGGGCAACAACCAATGGACACGGGTCAGCCGACCCGGTTGGACAGATTTAAAAGGAAAAAAATGATTTTCTTTTAAAGAAAATCAACGTTGCTTCAAGAATTTTTTCTTTCCAAACGGGAAATTAAAAATTCTTATATGAGTTTGAATTCATACGGAATTCATGATCAAGGGAAAGAAACTTGGATTATTCCTAAACGGTTTTTCCTTGATTCAAAAAAAAAAGAAACAACTTGGAACTAGTTCCTAAACGGTTTCTTGTTGATCGATCTTGTTTCTTAGAAACACGTGGAGATGATCAACTATTGTGGTTCAGTTCTAAACGTAGAACACGTATGAACATATTTCGAATTCATACGGAATTCAAGGTTGAGGGAAATAAACTTGGATTATTCCTAAACGGTTTTCCCTTGATTCAAGAAACAAATTGGAATTAGTTCCTAAACGGTTTCTTGTTGATCGATCTTGTTTCTTGGAAACACGTAGAGATGATCAACTATTGTGGTTAAGTTCTAAACGTAGAACACGTATGAACACATTCTTGAATTCATACGGAATTCATGGTTAAGGGAAATAAACTTGGAATTTTAATTCCTAAACGTTTTCCCCAAAAGAAACAAACTTGGAATTCCATTCCTAAACGTGTTTCTCAATTTTTCAAAAAGAAAACAAATTGGAAAATTTTCCTAAACGGTTTTCTAATTGGAAAAAAAAAATTCTTTGCTTCAAGAATAATTTCTAAGGAAATTATATTCTCGAACAAATTTTGAATTCATACAGAATTCATGATCGATGGAAATAAAATTGGAATTTTAATTCCTAAACGTTTTCCCAAAAGAAACAAACTTGGAATTCAATTCCTAAATGTGTTTCTTAACTTTTCATGAAGAAAACAAATTGGAAATAATTCTCCTAAACGGTTTTCTATTTTGAAAAAAAAAACGTACTTTTCCACAACGAATGGTGGAAAATAAAAGGAAAAGAAAATATAAATTTCCGTTTAAGGGAAATCAACGTTTGTTTCAAGATTAATTTCCAAAGAAATTACGTATTCTTGAACAAAGTTTGAATTCATATACGAAAGAAACGAACTTGGAATAAAATTCCTAAATGGTTTTCTCTAAATTCAAGAAAGAAACAAAGTGAAATATTTCCTAAACGGTTTCTTTACTTTCCCGAAATTATAAGAAGGATATAAATTGGAATTAATTCCAAAACGATTTCCTACTTTCCAAAAACGTAATTTTCACAACGGATCGTGAAAAAAAAAGAAGGGGAAAGGTTCATTTTCTAAAAGTGATCAATTGTTTTCTTGGAAAACACGTCAAGACGGTAAAATACACGTACTCGTGTAAAATCCGTAAAGTGCATCTGATTTGGTTCTAAAACGTAGAACACGTACGAATAGATGAAAATCAAGCGTGTTTTCAACAACTGGAAGTTATCCGATTAAAGAATGACAAATTGAATATGTTCAATTTAGTCTTAATTGGAATAAAACTATACACGAACTTGAAAAGAGAAAATAAATATTTTCGACTTTCAATGTACGAACGATTAAACTTAACTAATCGATTCGAATTCCGTGATACAAGTCAAATCAAACGTATCGATTTATTATTGACAAGATTAGTTTGATCAGTGACCAATTAATCGGTTTCTGTTTTCATTATGAAACACGTTAGAACGATTAAATTTGGATTCTCAAATCAAGCTAATTTGTACTTTGACCAAGTTGAATGATTTCAATTTTGGATAATTATGAAAAGGGAAAAATCTTTTGTATAATTACTTGTAAATGTGGGGGTCGGTCCCACTACATGGAATATTTCCGATCAACTAAGTAACTAAATGTTACACTGAGATTTAGTTGAGAAAAAGACATCCAAGGGAATGTGACTGAAACCCATTTAAAGGCGTTATGTGAAGGAAAAACTCATCCTAGTTGACTGGAGATCCCAAGATCTAGGTTCAATGGGACAACCTAATTGCATAACCCGTGTACGGTCACTGCGGGGGTCCAACCCCGAGTCCATTCTTATGATGCAAACAAGTGACGTGTGAAGGATAAGCATGGCTTTTAATGATTCTTTGCATCAAGAGTGTTGAGCAAAGTGAATCACCTATGTGAGAGGAAGTGGGGTCGCTTCAAGGGTGACTATGGGGCTAGTCATCTTAAACTCTTGCAGAACCAGGCAGTGTCCATGACCATAACGGGCACACCAATGAGAACCAAACCGTGTTTGTTGGTATCTATGTGGGGTATATCATCATCTGCACAAACGACAGAATAGTTCAAGGACATCGCGTCTACTAGTCAGTCAGCAGAGTAAATATACTTTCACAAGGGAAGGTTCAAGGATGAACATCTACCTATCCTATGCAGGTATCGACTTTGAGAAGTCACCGCTCCCTCGTTCCTTTTCCGTTCCCATCACATTTTTGTGGGGGATTGTTGGAAAAATGTGGTCAAAATGTGATTTTATGGGTTTAAATGTGATTTATGATATTAAATTGATTTTATGGTTTTAAATATGATTAATTAGTTGGTTGGCCATGACCTCTTAATGAAAGGCTTTTATGGGATTAGCTACCCCACAAAATTACCTTTCTATCCCTATTAGAGAGCCTATAAATACCAACCTACTAAGTCATATTCCATATACTTTACAAACACTTCATACACATCTCAAACACTTCAAAACCATAGATCGAAAATCACTTTCTCTCCCAATTACATTTTCATTCTTCCTTAGTCCTGGTGATTTCTCTACACGGAGTTGAGTTCGCTGACGTTAGTCGTTGTATCCTGGGAGACCGCTGCCCATACGGGGCAATCAAGTGTCTTAAGGAGACAGGAGTACCTGGACTCGACTAAACCCGAATTTCTTATTCCGTAATCAGTAAGCTAGCTGATCGGTAAAAGTTATTCTATTGTTTCAATTTGTTTATTTGAATTTGTTTATCGTCAATATACTAACCTATATTCCCTACATATTGTTAGGAAATAACTTCCTCGATTATTTTAAAACAAGAGTAGTAAAAATTTAATGGATAATACTACAAAGAATCCATCCAGCCAGCCTAAATAGTATTAACCTCATAACAATGGAAAGAAATAATAACCTAAAAGAACTAACAAAAAGATATCATGATATGCTAAAACCCAACTTCGGTGAAAACCCAATACAACTTTGGGATAAAGAAAAAATACAAGCAGAGATAAAACTAAAAAATCCAAATGATATAATAAGATCTAGACCAATCAGGTATAGTCCTAGTGATCAGAAAGAATTTAAAACTCAAATAGAAGAATTACTAAGAATGAAACTTATACAAGAAAGTAAAAGCCCACATAGCAGCCCAGCCTTTTTAGTTAGAAAACATAGTGAACAAAAAAGAGGAAAAGCTAGAATGGTTATAGACTATAGAGAATTAAATAAGAAAACTGAGTTTGATGGATATTTCTTACCATATAAAAGAAACCTTATTAACGGACTAGGAAATAAGAGATGGTTTAGCAAGTTTGACTGTAAAAGCGGATTTTGACAGATAAAACTAACAAAAGAATCAAGACCTTTAACAACATTTAGTGCACCCCAAGGACATTATGAATGGATAGTATTACCCTTTGGACTAAAGAATGCGCCTCAAATATTTCAGAGAAGGATGGATCAAGTATTCAGAAATTTACAAGACTTTTGCATGGTTTATGTAGATGATATATTAATTTATAGTGATACCCTAGACCAACATATAAAACACCTAGATATATTTGTGAAAACTGTGGAACAACATGGAATACTACTTTCTGAGAAAAAATCTGAAATCTTTAAAAATGAGATAGAATATTTAGGATATATAATAGACAAAGAAGGATTAAAACTACAAGACCATATTGTAACAAAGATAAAAAAAAATTAAGGACAGACTAGAAAATAAGAAGGAAGTTCAACAATTCCTAGGAATAGTTAATTATGCCTCAGACCATATGAAAAACCTGCCAGAAATAAGAAAACCCTTACAGGAGCTTATAAAGAAAAACACACCTTTTGAATGGAAGGAAGAACATGAGAAGGCAATAAAGACTATAAAACAAATGGTAACTAACTTACCTAAACATAGGATCCCGATGGAAACTGATCAGTTAGAATTATTTACAGATGCTAGTAATATAGGTTGGGGAGCAGTCCTTATAGCTTATACACAAGATGACATAGATAAGAAAAAGCCCCTAATATGTGGATACGGATGAGGAACATGGAAACCTCATGAAAAGAACTATCATATAAATGAAAAAGAATTATTAGCAGTAATGTTTGGAATTAAAAGATTTTATTACCATCTTTCCCAAGTAAAATTCGTGGTTAGAACTGACAATACTCAAGTAAAAGCTTTTATCACTAACAAAATAGATTTGCTACCAGAACTTAATAGGAGAAGAAAATGGCAATCATTCTTTTGTTGTTATGATTTCATAGTAAAACCAATATCAGGAACTAAAAATATATTGGCTGATTTTCTTAGCAGGTGTAACCATGGCAGCAGAGCAAATCAATTTTGAACAATATATTAACAAACTAATCAAACATATTACTGAACTCGATGAAAACATGATAAAACTACAAAAAAACAACTGCTGAAACCATCAACAACATACTAAAAGAAACTGACCTAAAAATGAAAGATTTACATAAAGAAAAAACTGAAATGTCTAAAACTCTAGCAGAAACGATTAGAGACCGAGAAACAACCAGATCACTACAATCTTTACAACTAAAACCCCAAGTCCTAGTATCAAAATTAGCAACTATGCCAGCCTCTTCCACCTCAAACATGTTAGAAACTGGAATCAGCATGTGTGATAAAGTAAAATACACACCCGAGTACACAAAAGCCTTTCAACAAATTACTAAATACTATGACTATAAATCGCATAGCGATATCCTAAGAACTGCTAAAATTACCAAATACCCCAGATACATATGTAGTGAAGAAGCCAACCCTAATGCAGTGGAAAATTTATTCTTATATGGCTTCGTAGATAAGATATTATTCAATGAAACCCTCAACAGTGTCTCAAGACTACCTACTATAATAACTGAATCAGCAAGAGAAATGATAAATTCCTATGGAGCAGGGCTCTATGGCATTCAAATATTTGATGCCAGCACTGACCTAGTAGGAAAACCTATAGTAGTGTGCCAGTTGTTTAAAACCGGAAAAAATAGTAAGATCCAAGGAAATGACGCTTCTCTTAAATTATTACCACCATGCACTATTGACAATTTCCAAGAATGGCTAAGCCAAAAAAGATCAATAGGACATAACTTCCTAAAATCAAGGATAAGTGACATGCTAACAGCAAGAAAGGCCAGAACTATAGGAACTAGTAAAGGAGGACAGGTAGAAGAAATCATCACCTTATATTATGATAATGATATCCTCTCAGAAGGTAACATAGAACTTGAAAGAATGTACCATAAAATTATTAACCTAGAATATAAACATTCCCCCGAGACAATCAAAGCTTATCAATCCAAACCTGAGAACAAGAAAACACCCCTTGTGGGAGAAATTAATCCAGGAGTAAAAATACCAAAAGAAGAAGAATCCTCTGACCCTTTTCAGTAAGGGAAATGTAAAACCTTGTTAACAGGGCAAAGGCCCAAATCCTATCACCTTAACAATGTAAAACCCAAAGTATCATCGGGTGAAAGCCCAACATATCACCGGGTGAAAACCCAACGTATCATCGGGTGAAAGCCCAACATATCACCGGGTAAAAACCCAACATATCATCGGGTGAAATCCCAACATATCATCGGGTGAAAACCCAACATGTCATCGGGTGAAAGCCCAACATATCATCGGGAAAAAACCCAAATATTACCATCACCAAAATGGAAGCCCAACAAGGAAGCACTCAAGCCCAACATGGAAGCATTCAAGACCAACAAGGAAGTATTCAAGCCCAACATGGATCATACAAGCCCAACAAGAAAGCATACAAGCCCAAAAGAAGAACAAGAGCCCAAGATGAAAGTTTGCCAAAGGAACAAGACAAAAATTCAGAAAAAAATGAAAGATGAAGTTGCGTACAAGAAAAGAAAGTGGAAGAAAAAGTAGAAGACAAGAGGAATCTATGTAAGACCATTATTGTGATAAGTTAGCAAAATAGTAAGATGCTTTACCCACTAGTTGCCAAAATAGCAATTGTGAGAATAGTGATGAGCATTATTGTAATAGTTGATGAGAAGGCCTATATAAGGAGCCTCAACCCCATGTAAAAATTCAAGTTTCAATTCTACGAAGTTCATCTTTTTGAAGTTCTCTCTTTCTATGGCTAGCTAAGCTCTCTTCCTACATCTATAGTCTCTTACCACCCTCATTATAACCTTAGTTTTCTATCTCCATAATACACAATTAGTATCATTCTACCCACATCCAAGATAGAAACTCAAAGGGTCTCGTTGAGCAATCACCTAGCGCTGGTATCATCCCGCAAGGACATGGAGTCGAAGGAGGGAGACTAAACCAGTTGAGTGTGTACTCCGGAACTTTGAAGTTCTATTAAGGTATGTTGGAAGAATTTTACTATTTATGTTTTATGAAGATTGGAACTATGGTTATGATATTAGGAACGGTAGAGATTATAGATGTACATTTTAAACAATGAATTTTCAGTGTTGTGCTTGTGTTCTTGATACTTCTTGTATTATGTTTTATATCATTACAACCTTTATAAAAATTATAACAACCATTATAAAAATTATGATCAAAGTTGTTTTCCTTCCCTCTTTAGGATGATAAACCATGGGATCCATAGTTTATAATCATACATTAGTACATAATCCATAGTCTATAATCATACATTAGTACCTAAGGCTAAATTGCTAAAATAATGATAACAAAGTAAGCAAATATTTAAATAAAATTAACTCCAACAATGGTTCAAACTCATAATTCTTGATAATAAGAGTCAAATGCTCAAAAGTCAAGTAAAGAAGCTTAGTACAAAAAGAAAGTACGTCACTAGACAACCCAAAAACAAGGACTCTCGCCAGGCTCCTCAGTTGTGAGACATCCTCTAAACCAACTCACGATCGAAACCTGTAAAACAGTAATGAAGGGGGTGAGCTTTCGCTCGGTAGGAAAAAGTAGTTAAGGGGATGAGCTATCCGCTCACCACCACGGTTAACCGTCCAATTAGGGCATACTAGTAAACACAAAAACTAACGAACCAGTTAAACAAGTAACCCAAGACAACGCTTGATCCCCACTTAGGAGCAACCCGTAAATCAAACTTGATACTGAACCGACAATTATACATTTCACCTCAACTATGCTCTTAGCATCCACCACCTAAAAAATTCTCAATGGACTACAACCTCGATTATCTCATAACCGACCACGCATGCGAACTCGCACAGCAATACACTGAACTCAGGTACAACTATATTTCAAATCACAGAAGATCATGTAACAAGCATAAGCAATCACAGCAACTAAAACAAATCAACACTCAGAGTAATAATTTTAGCAACCACTGTCACCTGTGGTATTACAGAGCAATGCGCCGGGCTCCAAGGCCCGACTTATCACGTCGTCTGAACTCGAGATCGGCCTAAACATCTTCCCGGAACACACAGCATCGGGGCACAACTCATAATATAGCGGACCGGAATCCTCCGTCGGTCGGGTATATCTTCCTGTAGCACGGGGTACAAATCACATCACACATACCATCCCGGGGTACGGTATAAACATTACTCTGGAATACCCTCCTCGGCTCTAGATCCCCTGTACCGTAATCGCACATGCAACACAGGTATCGCACCGGAACCAATCCTCGGCCTGGATATCCTATACTGGAATCCTCCTCGGTATAGATATCATACCGGAAGCCTCGGTCTATATATCTATATCGGAACCATCCATTGATATAGATATCGGACCGGAACACACCGCCTCAGAACATATCGTGCCAGAACCGGCACATCATCAGCCACGATCGGACCGGAACAACATCCTCAAACATATCATGCCGAACATATCACACCGGCATACCATACCGAACAATCTTACCAAACACATCACATCGGTCTATCAATCACCCGATCATATCACAAGGAGATCATTCACACCAACATTCACCACGTGCTCATTGCATATCATGATCCTCAATTTAACAACAGACATAACACATATCCCACATTACCAGTTACTATTCACAACGAACACAACCAACGCACAATCCTACGAGCCCAACCAAGGACCCACATGTGATTCTACAGCACGGCAATTCCCACACTTACGAGCACGACTTGGCCCGCAAGTGGTTCCACCTTTACATGACTACGCTAGTTATTCACATCCTACATGTGATTCTATATTTATTCCGGTTGTTCATATCATGTATGCATACTAGTAACTTTCCGCAATTAAACTGGTATTCGCTACTTTTCCCCACCTCAACCGCTATCCAAACGCAAACGATCACGAGTCGCCTAGTAGCCTCATCCTTCGTGCTCCGGAACAACGTCTAAGATTACAAGTAATACGAGAATTAATAATCAAAGAGACAAATAACCAAACTAACCCCCAATTACTCAACTTGTTAAAATGGGTCCAGAAGACCCATTTTGCCCGGAATATGGAAAACGTCCATCGGGCCTCCGAAAATTCCTTTTTTTTGTTTCTATCAATCCTAATTAAATTTAATTGTTCCAACGCACTTGACGGAATCAAATTCCGATGTCCGAGCGTTCTAAAACCGCAATTAAAGTTTCTAATCACATTTTCTGAAATTTCACAAATCACTTCCATAATTCGTTCCGGGTGTGAATTATTGATCCGGGGTTCATTCAAGACCACCCGAACATGACTCACACGTACCCCAGCCATGTGGGCCCCACGGTCACACGTGGACCGTGGGTGGCCGGACCGGACCGCCACCGTTTGGCCGGTCACGGTTCCGTGCCTTCCCTCCGGCCATAGCCGGTTATACCCCCCAGTGACCAGACTCTGGTGACCGGCCGGAGCTCCAGCGAAACTCCGGTCACCAGAAAAATACCCCCTTTCTCCAAAAAGTTCCTAACAAGTTCTAGATTCTCCAAACTCCATTGTTAAGTCTTAAAACCTCAAAATTAACCTCAACAACTTCAAAAACTTCAAACCCAAAGTGGGTTTCATCCAAATAATAACAAACCCAAATGATTTCCATCAAACTCTTCCACTTTCTCTACACAATCAACTATTTAACCACCAAAACCCCAAACCCATAACACCCAAGTCATGTTCAAGCAATGTCTACCAAAACCCACACTAGAAATTTAACAAAAGGGAAGTTAAGTGCAAGATTACCTTAGGGAATGGGTAGATGATGAAGAAAATGAAGGTTTTGGGGTAGAAATCAAGTGAAAGGAGACACTTTTCTTCTCTTCTTCTCCTTTCTTCTTCTTCTTCAAGCTATGGAGGTTTCAAGCTTTCTCCCTCTCTCTCTATAGAATTCGGCCAAGGTGATAAAATGTGCTGAAAATTGCCCAAAAGTGGTCCTTATCCTAAAGGTAGAAATGTCCATTTCGTCCTTTAACACCCCTCTCTCTCTTTTGTCCACAAGTGGGGACCAAATGGTCTTTTCTCACCCTTTTCTTCCCCTCCAAGCCATCATGGACATGTGTCCATATGGAGTCCACCTCTACCCAAAATATCTCAGCTCAAATTAAATTAATTCGTTAATACCCCTAATTCGACTTAGTTTGACCTGGGTTTGACTTTTTCGCAAAAGTAGTCATTTGAAAGGAAATGACCGAACTAAGCTAACCGTAACGACGACTAAGCTTTTTGGGTCCCGGAAAGGTCCCAAATGACTCCCAGAGTTATCTGTTGACTTTTCCAGCGGAAAGTCAACTTTCCCAAATTTCACCGGTTCGACCGGTGTCGATCGGGGGCGGTTCTTACATATTGATTGGGGGAATCAGTGGACCCTGCATCGAAACACATTTAAATTTCCCCCGCGATACCCCTCCACAATAGACGAGGTTTGCAAAACAATTTCGTCGGGATTTATGAGGCCTAGTGAATTGTTTGTATGGAGTAGGAGGAGCTCTTATATGATTGCCGATAAGTAGATTTCAGTATGCTAGCTCTTTGGTACCTCATGTTTCTCTATAGTCAACACTAGGTCAATCATCATAATGGAGGATTTCGAAGACTCTTCCATTCAACTAATCAGAGTACCGAGCGCATCATCTTTAAAGGCCATATTTTAAACCTCGGTCACTATTATTAGGAAACTCGGTTCATTCTGGTTTGGGAAATTTTCATCTCCTTAGTTTGGAAAAGTTTTATGTTCAAAATACTACCAATCACCGAGTTCTCCGACATCCGAGATACAACATCCACCAACTTGTCCCACAACGCCCTCCTGGCCAACAAGGTAGATGGAGCATACACATTAATAAAGCAAACCAGAATATCAGAATGTACACACCGACCCTTCCAAACCAAAGCACGCTCCAAAGGATCCACAACATCCATTACCAAAGTAGATGTGCGCCACAAACTAAGAATATCACCAGCACTCCCTTCCGCCGGGATCAACTCACATCCCTAACCAGAACTAAGACCACAACTTCTCAATTTCACCTGGTCTATAACACCCCATTTAACTTCTTGCAACATAATAAAATCCGGTTTTACCTTCGACACGAGCCCTCTCAGACTGTGATACTTCTGAGAGGTGTTGAGTCCTCTCACGTTCCATGAGAGGACAATCATCTTTCATGCAGGTAAAGGATGGACACCCCCTTCGGTGTCTACTGGACCATTATACTCTTCCAACTCATCGTCTGATTCACTGGAACGTTTGTTGAACAATCTCCTGCGGGACGCGCTAGCACCATGCTTATTCAGGTTATTAAGTACAGATTGACCAACTGCAATTGCTTTATCACTAACCTTTGGGGCCAATTTGGATAAAATCATCAACTGGTTCACTGAAGGTAACCTTGCGCTATTTTCGTTCTCGGCCGATCTTGTCCTTGATCGTGCCTGAATGAACGAGCGTGCCAGTGATAGGATTTACTTGCGAACCGTGACTTTTTCTGTAGTGATCGGAACATGATCACTTACTAATGCAATAGACTCATTTTCCAGCTGAACTACTTGTCCAACGTTATCCCTTACAATCACGGGATCCAAACAATCCTTGGGCCATCCTCACAAGATTTCGAAATCCCATCCGAATCAGATTTGGAACAAACAGAATCACCAGATATTTGACCCGAAATTGGGGGAGGAACGATACCTGACTGAGAAGCTCCGACTGGTCTCGACGCTGGAGAAATTTTCACCCGAAACGAACCATCACCAAGCCTGAAATCAGCTTCTGAGCTTGACCACGGACGGGGAGCACTAATCAGTGTTATGACCGAAGAAAACATCTCCCCATCATCATCATAATCAACCGGAGTCCAAATTAACTTGACCTCTTGTCCCAGCATTTCATTCAGAGTCGCCTGAGAACGGCCGTGCCATGGGGCACCCTCGATCTTCACCCAACTCCACACTCCTCCCATCAGCATCGGTGAACCGAAAAAACTCACAATGGAGAACCAATTCTCAAGCCACTTCCACCCGGTCTCATGGAGCATAGCACCGAACACCACATCAGAACAATTGACCAGATAAACACCCTCCTGAACATGGCGTAATTCCATACCCTTCGCCCCATTTTCAGAGAACGCATAGAGTAATTGAACCCTGGACAATTGAGTCCGATTGACCACCAGGATACTGGATTGAATCAAATTCAGCCGTTCATTATCCATCAATGACCTCCCGGAGCTCGTCGTGTTCTGAGGCACCTTCTTCCAAACCCTTTCCTTCACCTTGTCCTGACCCTTCGCTCAAGCCAATGCCACAAAAAGAATATGGCCCATAACCTTAACACCGTTTTGCCTACTCACGATTTTCCTTGCTTCCTCTACCGAGCTCGTCTGCAGAAAGCCAAAATACCGGCCACGAAGATTTGGCCGATGAACAAATTCCGACCTCGTCACACGCCCACAACTCCCAAAATAGGAAGCAAACCAGTCATTGGTAGTATCAGCCGGCAAATTGCTGACAAACACTCGCGCCTCATCACTCGGAGAAGAAGACCCCTCCCCCACCGAAGAACCACCGGCGAGAAGCGCCGCCTTGAAACCCTGTTCTACACCTGAAACCAAAAGACCCTTTTCCCTCTCTCTCTCAGGGCTTTTCAGGAATTTGTCTCCAATTTTGGACATATTGATCTACCCTTGGTTGGGTCTGTGTATACGTGGTATGGAAGGGAGTCTAAGGCGTCCCGGTTAGATCGTTTCCTTGTATCTCCAGAATTTATTGTATCCTTCGGGCCGTGGAAACAGTTAAGCAAGCCTTGTGATATCTCGGAGCATAGACCGATTGTGTTACAAGAGGAAGTCGTTAATTGGGGTCCTCAACCTTCAAAAATTTTAAATGCTTGGACTAAGCATGAGAATTTCCTCCCGACAGTTTCTGAATTGTGGAACTCGTATCCATCTTATGAATCAACTTCTTTTACTCTATGGTCGAAATTGAAGGCGTTGAGGCATGACTTACAGGTTTGGAACAAGGAGGTTTTCAGTATAATTGATAAGGATATTGAGGGCTTGCAGAACTTGATTGATGGGTTAGATAAGTTGCAGGAATAACGTGATTTATCGGGGCTAGAACAACTTGATCGGGCCTAGTACACATCATTATTAATTCAGAAGAGAAAGCTGCAGGCAAAGATTTGGAGACAAAAGTCCAAAGTTAAGTGGTTCCGAGGTGGGGATCGGTGTTCTCAGTTCTTCCATCAGGTTGCTAATTTCAGAGCCCATAGGAACAAAATCTCTCAGTTTCGTGGGGCATCTGGTCTAATTACAATACCATCGGAGATGAAAGAGGCAGCTGCCCAACACTTTGAGGCTCGGTTTTCTAATGTGATGGAAGTAGAGTACGGTTGCCTACTCTACCGTTTGATTCCCTTACTTCTATGCAGGCTCATGATTTGGAGGGTGCGTGTTCTTTGGAGGAGGTTAAGACCACAATTGATGCATGTGGAAGCGAAAAATCCCCCGGCCCGGACGGTTTTTCAATGAAGTTCTTCAAGGTAGCTTGGAGCATCATCCAGCTTGATGTAAAGCGTTTCATTGATGAATTTTTCGCTACCGGTAATATGGGTAAGGGTTTTAATTCGACCTTTGTTACATTAATACCTAAACATGACCAAGCTGAATTGTTGAGTGAGTTTAGACCAATAAGCTTGATATCCGGCCCATATAAAACTGTTGCCAAAGTGTTAGCAAACCGGTTGAAGCAGGTTATTGACAATCTTGTGAGTGATACTCAAAGTGCCTTTGTAGCGGGTATGCAGCTTGTGGATGGGGTCTTGGTAGCATCCGAGGTGATTCAT
Source organism: Erodium maritimum (assembly GCA_963921825.1). Taxonomy (NCBI): domain Eukaryota; kingdom Viridiplantae; phylum Streptophyta; class Magnoliopsida; order Geraniales; family Geraniaceae; genus Erodium; species Erodium maritimum. The sequence continues at coordinate 61,614,039 of OY997590.1, read as the reverse complement.
ATGATTAAGAGGTCGAATATTGAGGTTGTCCTTTTGAAACTTGATTTTGAAAAGGCGTATGACATGTTGAATTGGGAGTACTTGGATGAAGTTATGGAGCAGATGTGTTTTGGTGTTCGGTGGAGAAGGTGGATGAGGGGTCTTTTCCAGGCTCATCTTTCTATCTTGGTGAATGGGGTTCCAAGTTGGGAGTTTAAAATGGTGAACGGAATTCGTCAGGGTTGCCCGATTTCCCCTTTCCTGTTTTTATTAGTTGCTGAAGGGCTTCACAGATTTATTGAGCAAGATATAGCTCTCGGCCGGTTTAGGGGATTGGAGGTGGGAAACGGCTTGTCTTTATCCCATCTTCAATTCTCCGATGATACTCTTTTATTTTTGAGAGGTGATTTGGTTGATCTAACACATGGGAAGCAAACTCTGGTATCTTTTCAGCTGGTTTTAGGTTTAAGGATCAATTTTGCTAAATCCAAGGCGATTATTCTGAACGGAAGTGTGCTGTCCAGTGAGCAGGTGGAGGCGTGTTTGGACTGCTCGAGTGGTACCCTTCCTATGCCTTATTTGGGGTTTAGTTTAGGTGCATCTCCGAGAAGGATAACCACTTGGGATCCAGTGATTCAGAAGTATAGATAATCCTTGGCTGTGTGGAGTACTAAGTTTCTATCTGCTGATGGGTGAGTGGTGTTGATTCAAAGTACTCTTTCAGGACTCCCTTTATTTTATATGTCTATGTTACGTGCACCAAAAGTTGTTATAAAGCTACTTGAATCCTGTCAACGCCAATTTCTGTGGAAGTCTTATAGCTCTGGTAAGAGTTTTTCTAAACTCAGTTGGAACCGTGTGTGTAGACCAAAGGCGAAAGGGGGGCTCGGTCTCAGGAGGTTGGGGGATATGAATAATTCTTTGTTGGCTAAGTGGTTTTGGAGGTTTGCCTCGGAGCCGAACTCGTTGTGGAAAATGGTGATTTGTATTAGAATGGGGTGGTCAGCTCTTGAATGGGACTTGACTGTTTTGGACCGGAGAGGTAGTTTATTTCTTTTTCACCATATTATTGGTCTTGCCTCTGACCCGATTTGTAGAGCTTTATTTGGAAATCAGGGACTACTTTTGCGAGTGGGTAGCGGAACAAGGGTCCGTTTTTGGGATGATCCTTGGTTTGGAGATGTTCCTCTACATTGCAGGTTCCCCTTGTTTTATGCTCCGTGGAGAACAAAGCTAGTATGGTGGCCGAGTATTGGAGAAATGGGTGTTGGGTTATTACTGCACGCCGGAGATTATGGGACTGGGAGAAAGATGAGAGGAACGCATTGTTATTGCTTATTTCTCAGGTGTCTGTGGTGCCAGATCTGGAGGATAGGATTTTATGGAAAAAACACGTTGATGGTTTTTCGGTTTCGAAATGTTATTCTATTCTTTCAGGTGACGGGGACGCCCCGATTGTGGACTAGGCCTCGATCTTGTGGGTGAAGGGTATACCTCCCAAATATTCTATGCTAGTGTGGCTAGCGGCTTTATCAGCATTGCCAACGTCTGTTTTCTTGGAAGCCCGTGGGGTGCATGTGACTTTGAATGATATGTACTGCAGGATCTGTAGAGTGGGAATGGAGGAAGTAAGCCATATGTTCATTCATTGTGAATTTATATGGTTTGTGTGGTGTAAGGTGTTTTCTTGGTGGGGAGTTGATTGGGTTTCCCCGAGAACTATGGTTGAGTGCATTTTATCTTGGAAGGGTATTGGGCGAGCATGGTGGTGGAGGCACTGGGTGAGAGTTGGTTATGTTGTTTTTTTTGCCATTTATGGTTGCATAGAAATGTTGTGGTTTTTAATGGTGTAATGGAGTGTACAGACATTGTTTTTGGGAAGATACAGAACACATCGTTTAAGGTTCTGTGGGCTTCTAACTCTATCAGGATGGACCGGTTGTACTCTAATTGGCAGGTGGATCCTTCGGGATGTCTGAGCAAGAAGTCAAGGAGGTTGTTTCTGACTGGATAATTTCAGGTCGTTTTTTGTTAAGGGTATTGTTCCCTGTTTCTCTTTTTAGAGACTTTTTTAATCGTGGTGTGTGTGTTTTTGTGTCTTTCTCCTCCTTGGAGAACGACCATTGAATAAAATTCAAAGCGCTTATCCAAAAAACAATACTACCCTATATTGTTTTTTCCTTTCTATTACCTGATTTTTTTTCCAATTTAGATTTTTCTGTCCAATTTTAAAGATAAAAAAATACTTAATATACTCTTATCTCTTTCCCCTTCATTGAATTGAGTGTTCTCAAAGGAAACTCTTGTTCTGGGATACAACCTCTCTCTCTTTCTCTCGTAACTTGAGACTAAATCCCAGCCTACCGCCTTGCGTCTATGGCTTCTGACTACCCTATGACCTCCGACACGACTCTTGCTGCTGCTGCTCCAACTGACATGTGTCTGTCTCCTCCCATGCAGCCTTTGTCTCTGACAGGCGTGGCTACAGGGAACTCCCCGGCTTCAAATCCCCGCTGAAATAGGAAACCCAAACGTACCCTTCCCTTGTCGGTGATGCCCGTTGCTCTCACTATTCTCGCATCATCGGTGGTAACTGAACCTTCATCCTTGTCGGCCCCTAGTGCCCCTCTGCCACCTCTTTCTTTGGCGGTTGTCCCGTTCTCCGTTGGGAGTTCTCCGCCGATGCCGCCAACGAAGTCACGTCGAGGACGATTGGTGAAGCCTAGGCGGGGGCTCTGAAACCTAGGGCGGTGGCTCTGCTACCATGCGCCGCTTTGTCGTCCAGGGTTTCTTCGATCACACCTGGTGCGGCTCCTCACCTCGTCGCCCCATGAGTCTCCGTGGTCTGTTCCTTTCCCTCCACTCTGTCGTGATCCCGCTAAAGGTAAATCTCCGATGGTGGACGAATGTGGCGTCGAGCCTCGAATGACGCTGCTACCAGACCTCCCTCAATCGACGGCTAAGGCTCTGAGTCTACGGCGGCGTCTACCTCATTGGGACAAGGATCCTCTGATCCCGGCCTGCCTGATTGTTCCGAAAGGCATGGCTAAGGGTCGATCGCCACGGATGCCAGAAGACCCTCTGCCTCCTCATACTGCAGATGATTTGGACCTGCAGGCCTTGCTGGAGGCTCTTCAGGACATGGTCTCCTCTTGTTCCATTGAGGATGACGAGGACGTCGAGGTGGTAATTCCCTACTCTCCGTTTTACTCAGTGATTATCTCCTAACAGTAGTGGGGTATGACCGAGCGTCTCTGGTCGGAAAGGGCACCGAGGAAGGAGACTCACATACGAGTCATCACCACCGCTTGGGGAAAAGCGGCGGATGGTTTGGTCGTCAAGGAATTGGGCCCGGTCTGTTCAGGTTCCATTTTCGGACGGTAGAGGCTAGGGCTTGGGTTCGTGCCAGTGAACCCTAGTGTTTTGATGGTCGTCCCCTGCTATTGGGCGACTTCAGCCCCTGTGCTCGGGAGCCCCCGTGTTGGATCGCATTCACCTTTGTGTCCATGTTCTTGGTCTGCCGCCCTTGGTCCACACTCAAGCGACGGGGCAGACAATTGGAGATACTTTGGGTACCTGTGTGATTGTACCGAGTGATAAATGGGGCATGTGCTGGGGAGGTACGGTCAAGGTACAATATCGGCACCTCATCGATCGACCTCTTCGGCGAGGAATGGTGTTGCGGTTCATAGACTTCCCAGATCCTGTTAGGGTGGAACTCACCTACTCCAAGTTACCGAGCTTATGCTACAATTGCGGGCGGATGGGCCATGTGGTGCAAGATTACAAGCTGGAGGCTCGGGGCGAGCTGAGGTTTGGGCCCTCTTTGTTGGAGTATCAGAAGGGCAAATAGGGTAAGTCATATGCCACAGACTGGGAGGAGCCAAAGCTGGCGGTACCTCCTGTTTTGGCCAACTTTCCCAAAGCTGTAAGAGCCGCCCCCCGGTCGTCCGCGGTCGAACCGGAGGTTTTCGGCCAAAGTTGACTTTTTACCGGAAAAGTCAACCGATGACTTCGGGAGTCATTCGGGACCTTTCCGGGGCCCAAAAAGCTTAGCCGTCGTTACAGTTTGCTTAATTGGGCCGTTTCATTTCAAATGACTGTATTTGTGGAAAAAGTGAACTATGAGTCAACTCGGGTCAAAATACGCCGATTTAAGGACAAAACTGATTAAACTAGAAGTGCTGGATTTAATTTAAGTAGAAATGGTCCCCACATGGACATGTGTCCATGTTTGCTTGGAAGGGAAGGAATGGGTGAGGTTTGACCAAACTACCCCCTTCTGAGCCAAAGGAGGGAGAGGGGCATTTTGGGAAGTTCACTATTTGGTTAAAGCTCCAAAAGAAGAGCAATTCAGCCCAATATTGCTAGTTGCCCGAAAATGTCAAGAGAGAGAGTGTGTGTGTCTTCCATGGAAGCTTGAAGGAGAAGCAAGGAGGAAAGAGAGTTTTTCTCTAGTTTTCTACCTCAAATCATCACACAAACCCCTTATTCTTCTTCTACTCTCCATTTCAAAGGTAAAGCCTCTAATCAAATTCGTTTTTATTAAAATTGGATCATGGATTTTGAAGTAGAAGAGCTAGAAATGGTTTGGTTTGAGGTTTTATGCCTTAGATGAAGGTTTGGGTGAAGAAAAGTGAAATTTGTTGTTATAAATCTCCAGGTTTGAGTAGTTTTGATGAAGCCCCTTTGTGGGTATTGAGTTACTGAAGCTTGGGGGTCTGTTTTGGAGTTTTGAGGATTCATCAATGGAGTTTTGATGTTGAAATTCGTAGAAAACGAAGTTGGGGAAGAAGAAGAGAGTCTGCCCAGATCTGATACGGAACAAAGCACGGAGAGGGCTTGACTCCGGCCCTCTGAGAGGCACAGACCAGGCCAGGTTCCGGCACTGAATGCCGCATGGACCGGGCCAGGTTCCGGCACGGAAGTCCGAACGGACCGTGCCAGGTTCCGGGCCGGTGTGCTGCGCGTTCCGTACCTGGGTCTGGGCCGGTCTGTGGCGCGGGTCGGGTCGGATTCCGGCCGGTTCGGGGCACGTGCCCGGTCGGTTTCTGGACATGTGAGCCACCCGGATTGGGCCTCATTGCGGCCCATTTCCCGTTTTGCCTATGTTGGACTTTCCGGCTTAGTTTAATTGTTTCTCGTTAAGAACGCAACTGTTTGGGTTTTGATTCGAGCTTTGTTTTGTAACCCAAGACTTCGGACCCGAGCTCGATGGAGGATGATACCCGTGGACATCGTGAAGTGACGGAGAGGAAGCTAGCCAGGTCGTCCGCAGCTTGGATTGGAGTGCTTTTGAGGTAGGGAACGTATCGAATACCGGTCTAATTGTGGAAAGTTATTAGTATGCATATAGGTTGTAATTATTTGATTAAATGTTTAGAATTGCATGATTAGGATGTGAGGAATGAGTGAAACGAGGGATAGCTTACGTGTCATGTCGAGCCATATTTAGGATTGTCGTGCTGTAGAAATGCATGCGGGCCATGTTGAGCCCTTAGGTTGTGTGTTGATTGAATTGCCATGATCTATGACTGAGATGCATGATGTGTGACTTAGCCGTTGATTAAATGAGAAGCATGATAGGGTATACTAGGTGTAACATATGTTGCTATGTTTGGGCAAGTGTTCCATGCGTGATGCGATGTGAACATTTGATTGTGATATGATCGGGTGACTAATAGACCGATGTGATGTGTTATGGTGAGTTGGCTCGGTTGGTATACCGTGGTCGAACTATGGTATTGTATTGTGTGTTATGCTCTTGATGTGTGTTCCAAGAGGAGGTGTAACCGGTATGATACATACATCGAGGGATAGTTCCGGTGTAGGGTATAGAGGCCAAGGATGGCGTGGTCAGTACCCCTGTAAGAACCGCCCCCGGTCAATCCCGGTCGAACCGGTGAATTCTAGATAAGTTTGACTTTCGGTTGGAAAAGTCAACCGATGACTCAGGAAGTCATTCGGGACCTTTCCGGGGCCCAAAAAGCTTAGCCGTAATCACGGTTGGCTTAGTTGAGCCGTTTCCTTCAGTTTGACTATAATATTGTAACAGTCAACTTTTGGTCAAACTCGGACTTTTTATCGACTTTTTCCGACTAAAATTGGACTGCTCGTTTTTTATGAAAGGAAAGTGGCCCCCAAAATGCTACATGGCATTAGAGGCTTGGATGAGAAGAAAATGAGTTGAAATGACCTTTTGACCCTCCTTAAAGCCTTTAAGTGGATAAAACTTGAAAGGGGCTTTTGGTCATTTAGCTTTTAGGTTATTTAAGACAATTGTTGGAGACAATTCAGCCATTCTACTCTTTTTTGCAGCTGAGTTTTGATAGAGGGAGAAAAAGGGAGAAGCTCTTGGCTTGAGCAAGAAGAAAGAGAGCAAAGGGAGGATTTTTGGCTCATCCTTTCACAATTCCTCCTCCTAGAGCTTGTTAGCTTCATCTCCTACACATCCTAAAGGTATGGATACTCTTAACTTCTCATTCCATCCACTTTCTAGTTTGGGTTTTTGTGGGTTTTTGCTTGAACTTGAAGAACTAGCTCTTTTGGTTGTTGTTTGAAGAAGAATTAGTGAAGTTAGGTTGTTTTGATTGTGTTTGGTTGAAATTTTGATGAACCCATTGAGGGTGTTGTTGATGGGAGACTTTTGATGATTATTTTGGAGTTGGTAGAAGTTAGAAATGAGGTTTTTGGTCTGATTTTCATGGGACTCGAGTTGGGGAAGAAAGGGGAAGGTCCTGGACTGGTTCGGCACGGAAGGTGACCCGTACCGGGCCATGTGCCGGCACGGCAGGCCGCGCGGAACGGGCCAGGTTCCGACACGACACACGGCACGGAACGGGCTTGAGTCCGGCACGGAACCTCACACGGTCCGTGTCCGACTCCGGGCCGGTCTGTTGCGTGGTCCGTGCGGGATACCGGGTCGGTCTGTGATACGGTCCGTGCCAGGTTCCGGCACGGCCTGTGATACGCTCCGGACCGCCTTCCGGTTCAGATTCCCAGAACCAAAACCCTTCCTTTTGAGTCCATCTCGATTCCTATATCATTCCTTTGGCCTTTTCTATTCCTTGAGGATTGTTCTATATTTTCAGTGGGGGAAACGTCGTTGGGTTACTAATTTTGGTATTGTTGTGGTCCAAGATCGAGTATACGAGCTCGAGGAACGAAGACTACTTGGACCCACGTGGAGACGAAGAGGAGGCTAGACCGACCGCTGTTGATAGGAGTATTTGTTTGTAGGAAGACCGCGAGGTAGGGGAAATACTAAACTTCTCGTGCAATTCAATACTAGTATGTCTATTAGGTTAATAAAATCGGAAAGGTCCTAGAATTGCATATAGGATGCGAATAACTAGAATAAATGTCTTCAATACTAATAACCGGACGTGTCTAGTAAGCATGCTTAGGATGTGAATAACTAGTGTAACTCGCTTTCAATACTTGGGAATTGCTTTACTGGTAGAGAGGCCGTGATGAGCCCTCGGATTAGTTGTGTTAGCCTCACATGCTTGTTTTCCTAGTTTGGATAAGATAAGAGTCTAAGACAACTAGATAAATTGAATGATTGAACTTTGAATGCTTGAATACTTATTGATCGAATGCTTGGATGAATGAATGAATGAATGAACGTTGAGTGTAATTGTTTGTGCCAATTGGTACGATCGGGTGAATGGTAGACCGATGGAGTGCGATTGGTAAGTGAGCGGTAAGTGTAAAGTTATACTGATTCTTGTGGTGTGTTGTGAGAGAATTGTGTTGTGCTAAGCTTTGGGTGTTCCATGGTTGTTTAGTATGTTACTCTCTTGTGGATCTTTGAGTTGAGTTCTATATCGGTATGGCACCCACGCTGCGGGTGGGGTAGTGCCTGTAAGGTACCCACACCAAAGGGAATGCTGGTGTGGGGTAGTACCTAAGCCAATGACTTGGTATCCGGTATGGTACCTACACCGAAGGAAGTGCCGGTGTGGGGTAGTATCATAGTCGGTATCCGGTATGGTACCTACACCGAAGGAAGTGCCAGTGTGGGGCAGTATCATAGCCGGTGGATTGGACCCTGCGGGGCATTGATTACTGGACCCTGCGGGGCAATTGGTTGGTTTACCCTGTGGGGATTGGTTACTTGTTGATTCACCCGAGTGTATGCGTCCTGCGGGATCATTACCTTGGTTCCCGATGATGTATGGTCTTTTGGAGATGTTTCTGAGGGTTCCGATGATATGCGTCCTTATGTGGATGTTTTCGGTACTCTCGACGTTATACTTCTTATGATGTTATGCGTCTCCTCTGTACCGAGGGAAAATCCGATATGACACAAGAGTATTGTGGATCGGAGGGTGGCAACTTCATGTCCCACGATAGTACTTAAAGGTTCTATCTTCTATGGATCGTTAAGAATGGTATTATTTTTCATTACTTTTATATTTATTTGTTACTCTCTTAAGGGCGTTGAATATCGGTTTATTTCCCTATTTGAACCTTTTCTTAGCTCTTCATATTATTGAGACTTGAATGAAATTGTATCTTTTTCCCAATTGTTAAACTTAAACATTACCCTTGTTAGTTATTTTCCCTACTGAGCGCAAGATCACCCCTACTTGTTGTTTACTGTTGTTTCAGGCTCTCTTGATGTCTAGTGGATTCGAGGCTCGGGAGCTTCTGGATGTCTTGAGGGTTGTTTTAGAGACGTGTTGGTCTTATTTGTTGAACTTCATTTATCTTATACTCCATGTCGAGCTTTGACTCCTTATTTGAGTTCTCCTTCGAAATTTTATTATATTGAGGAACCGATTGGAACTTGTTGAGTTTTAAAGGATTTTATAACTGTTTTTATATTCATTTCCCGTTCATTTTGAGTCACGTCTCGAATCTGGTCAAAACCGGATTTGGGGCATGACAATTTGGTATCAGAGCCTGGTTTCATTTTGAACTTGTTATCAAAACCTCGGACCGAACGTTAATTAGGTGGGTAGAGTTAGGAAGTCGAAGTTGATACTCAGTGACGTAGTCGAAATTGTTCGATACGTAGAGTCGGAACGATGCAAGTTTTTGTGATTTGAACACCTTGATAAAGGTTGGAACTTTTCGATATTTGGGGATTCGCTTAACTCATGTCGTATGCTCTATTGCTATGCCTCAGTGATCTGGGATGCCGATGGTTGAGATCAAGGTTGGTCCAACGAGCGATGATCGAACCGTTGCGAATTGGTTATTGAGTGAACCATTGTTAAATTGTGTTGCCACATTGGTTGGCAATTCTATTATTCCTCAATTCGAATATTGACTTGTTCAATCGTTGTTTATTTTGAAGTGTTGACTTCTTGACTTATTGAAGTGTTAAACTTTTGATGAGTGGAATCGTTGGAGTTTTGACTTGGCTAAAGATGTTAACCGTTATTTAAGGATTAAAGTTGAGATGATACTTTAATTGAATGTCAATTGAATAAAGGGTAGAAACCCGAGTGGTGTTGCGGTACTTTATTGATGAGGTGTACTTTTGCTGATTTTCGGGAACCTTATTGGTTTTGAATTCGCTGTGAAATTGTTGATTGGGTGTCCCGCTTAAGCGGATGATTATTGGAAAATACGAATAGGCCATGCCGAAATTTCTGTAGAACTGTAATGTTGCACTATCACGGGTTGACTCAAGGGCGCCACTGTAGTCGAACGTGATGGCTTGATGTCAAGTGATTACAACGAGATTCAGGGACGCCTGAATCGGGTTGTAATGACATGAGATCGACATAAAGGTTGGAAGAATTTTAAAGTATTGAGAACTGGTGCAAAGAAAAGAAATGCTAAGTATTTTGAATTTGATCGTGATGCAATTCTAGACCCCCACGTATTGGGAAGATACCCGATCGAGGGGTATGCTTATTGCCTTGTGATTTGTGTGAATTAATTGAGATTGTTCCTCCTATGGGAGTTGATTGACGTATTGAACCGCTGATTGCTGTTGTGAGACGCACTAAGATGCGGCCTTGTCTGCCTATATATAAAGTACTATATATTACTGAGCCTAAGCGTTGTTAGATTCTGTTTAGTTTTGGTGGGACGCTCGTGAACGTCTTTGTGTTTTGATCGAACCGTTTGTTTTAAACTGAGAAACTGAACGTGTGCGTTATCCGTCCAGTGGATTTACGACATTCCACGTGGTTACGTTCCGAGGGGTACGAGGAGCCGCCCATCTGGGGGACCGAGTCAGACACCAATTTCTGAGCAGGGTGGGGCAGCTAGAGCCCAGGGTGCTGCTTTTACAGAGCACCAGAGTTTTAAGGGTGGAACGATAGAGTTACCACCCAGGACTTCTCCATTCGCTGAGCCGACTCAGGCGGCCCCTCTAGAGGAGGTGGTCCGAGCAGTACTGGCAGCGATCAGCGCGCAGCAAGGGACTACAGCACCGGTACCAGAGCTCGTGCCTACTACTGCAGCAGTCACTGGAGAGAGGCCAGGCCAGCTTGACGGCTTCACAGCCCAGTCACTCAAGGATTTTTCGTAGACTCGGCACGCCGGTCTACTCCAGGGGAGCGGACCCCGAGGCAGCCCTAGGATGGTTAGAGCGGGTTACCCGCAACCTCAATACCTCTGGAGTATCTGAGGGACGTCTGAGAGTATCATTTTCTACCTTCCAGCTTGAGGGAGAAGCGTACTTCTGGTGGCAGTCTGTGCAGACCAGGGTTGGGGAGGACTACCAGTTATTCAGCAGGCTATTCTTGGAACAGTACTTTCCTCGTTCCATTCGAGATGACAGACGACAACAGTTCCTGGATCTGCGTCAGGGAGGACTGAGCGTCTCTAAGTATGCAGTGAGATTTATCTCCTTGGCACGTTTCGCACTAGAGTTGGTGCAGACTGAGGACAGTCGCTGTAGGCGATTCGAGAGCGGGCTCATCCCGTCGATTGCTGACAGGGTCATAGCTTTCAGGACCGAGGTGTACTCCACCCTCGTGGATCAGGCTTTAGCCTTAGAGAGGCATTTAAGGGAGACCTCTAGAGCGCGAGAGATCAGGCCTAGGCCGAGTGGCTTCCTGCGACAGTCCGAGAGCCGCAACCAGCGCAGGCAGAGAGTTTCAGGATCCTTCCAGCATCAGTTTCAGTCTGGTGGCATGCGCCGGGCAGGGACTGTAGCATCAGTTGGACCCGCCCCGGTGGCACAGCTGTGCCCTCTGTGTAGGCAGTAGGGTCACCTAGCCAGAGACTGCCCGAGGGGCAGCGGACCTGCAGAGCGACAGGGTGATCGTTCCCAGAGAGCTGGTGATAGACAGCGGGTTGATGAGAGGGCATGCTACCAGTGTTGTCGAAGGGGGCACCTTGCCTATACTTGTCCTGATCGAGCTGGAGGAGCGCCCGCGCAGAGACCCCAGCAGGTTCAGGCGCGCCAGGCACCTCCGGGCCGACCACGTCAGGCACAGCCTCAGAGAGCTCCGCGTCGGGCAGCGGGAGCAGCAGTTTAGAGACACCAGCCGAGGACTGCGCAGCAGGTAGCACTTCCACCGCCACCGAGAGGAGGACCCCCGGCACGACATGGCCGAGTCTATGCAGTTACTGATGCCAGATTTGAGGGACAGTACGCCGGCCATGAGGCCACTCAGGGTACGTGTTTACTTTTTAATTCGTGGGCATCTAATCTGTTTGACACGGGGGCTTCCCATTCCTTCATCTCTTCTTCTTTTGCTGCTTCCTTGGGTTTGTGGGTGGAGACGTTGAGTCGATCGCTTTTTTTGGATACCCCCGTTACGGGAGAGGTGGTGTTGAGAACCGTTTGTCGGGACTGCGCGATTAGGGTGGCAGACTGCCCCTTTGTTGGAGATCTACTCATTTTAGATATGACTGCTTTTGATGTCATTTTGGGCATGGACTGGCTCGCGAGGTAAAGAGCGACGATCGATTGTTATCGACGTCAGGTGACAGTGAGGTCGGGCGACCGAGTCATTACTTGTGTTTTGTGTAGCAAGAGCGGAGTCCTTCTGTCCGCCTTGACTACAGGAGCCGAGATAGAGGTCGTACATAGCAGTAGAGATCTACCGAGAGTAGTGAGTGAGTTCCCAGATGTCTTCCCGGAGGAGTTGACAGGCTTACCGCCAGCACGCGAGATGGAGTTTAGGATCGATCTGATCCCGGGTACGGCGCCAATCTCTATGGCCCCGTACAGGTTTGCACCAGCCGAGTTGGTCGAACTAAAGCGATAACTTGAGGAACTACAACTGAAGGGTTTCATCCGCCCGAGCGTATCACCGTGGGGAGCACCCGCCCTTTTTGTGAAGAAGAAGGGTGGAGCTTTGAGGATGTGTATCGATTACCGGAAGTTGAACCGGGTGACGGTGAATAACCGCTATCCGATGCCGAGGATCGATGATCTATTCGACCAGCTGAGAGGAGCGAAGTATATCTCGAAGATCGATCTTCGATTCGGGTACTACCAGTTGAGGGTCCGAGAGGGGGACGTGGAGAAGACCGTGTTCCAAACTTGGTACAGACACTTTTAGTTCCTAGTAATGTCATTTGGGTTGACGAACGCGCCAGCAGCTTTTATGGACTTGATGAACGGCATTTTCAGACCGTTTCTGGACCAGTTTGTCGTAGTTTTTATCGACGGCATCTTGATTTACTCGCCTAGTGAAGAGGCGCATGAGGAGCATCTGAGGACCGTCTTGACACTTCTACGCACTCATCAGTTGTACGGCAACCTGGAGAAGTGCGAGTTCTGGCTCACCGAGGTGAAATTCCTCGGGCATGTTGTGTCCCGAGAGGGTATCCTAGTCGATCCAGAAAAGGTTGAGGCAGTTTCGAAGTGGGCACGGCTCAAGAATGTATTTGAGATCCGTAGTTTCCTGGGACTAACAGGGTATTATTGGCGTTTCGTCCAAGACTTCTCACGTCTGGCTGCACCTATGACCGCTTCGACTCGCAAGGGAGCGGAGGTCCTTTGGACTAACGAGTGTGAGCACTCATTTACCGAGCTAAAGACTCGTTTGACTACCGCTCCAGTTTTGATCGTACCGGAGCGAGGAGTTGGTTATGATGTGTACTGTGACGCTTCAGGCGAGGGACTAGGTTGTGTGTTGATGCAGTCCGGGAAGGTAGTCGCTGATGGCTCGAAACAGCTAAAGGTGCATGAGCGCAACTACCCGACCCATGATCTAGAGCTGGCAGCAGTGGTATTTGCTCTAAAGAGCTGGAGACATTATCTGTACGGTGAGCGTTTCAGGGTGTTCTCGGATCACAAGAGCCTTAAGTATATTTTCTCTCAGCGCGATCTGAACATGCGCCAGAGGCGATGGATGAAGTTACTTGAGGAGTACGACTTCGAGCTGCTCTATCATCCGGGCAAGGCGAATGTCGTCGTCGATGCCCTGAGTAGGTAATCGACTCATTGCATTGCCAGCATAGCTGTCCGAGAGTGGGACATGCTGGAGAAGTTGAGCTCATTCAGACTTGAGTTGGAGGAGGTCACGGGTAGTATGGCTTTGTGTGCATTGGTGGCTCAACCCACGTTGATTACTCGAGTGCTGGAGGCACAGGCCAAGGAGGACGAGACGACAGGGATCCGTGAGAGACTGGTAGACGGTGTTGAGATCGAGGGTTGGGAGTTGAGTGGTGATCAGAGTCTCCGTTATAGAGGAAGGTTATTTGTACCACGATTTTGTAGGAACACTGTGTTGAGAGAGTGTCACCACTCCCGTCTTGCTGTGCACCCTGGTGGCACCAAGATGTATAGAGACATTCGACGACAGTTTTGGTGGAGCGGGATGCGTAGAGCAGTCGCAGATTTTGTTTCGAGATGCCTCACCTGTCAGCAGGTGAAGGCCGAGCATCAGCGTCCCGCCGGCTTACTACAGCCTTTACCGATCTTTGAGTGAAAGTGGGAGCACGTTACCATGGATTTTGTATGTGGATTGCCGAGGTCGCCTAAAGGGCACGATGCTATTTGGATAGTAGTCGACCGACTGACCAAGTCGGCACAATTTTTAGCCATGCGGATGACCGACACTGTTGTTGTGTTGAGTCGATTATACGTTTGAGAGATTATTCGCCTTCATGGAGTACCGGTGTCAGTTGTATCTGATAGAGATCCTCGCTTCACATCCAGATTTTGGGAGAGCCTGCAGAAGGCGTTGGGGACTAAGGTGCTGCTTAGTACAACTTATCACCCACAGACAGATGGACAGTCAGAGCGTACCATCCAGATTTTGGAGGACATGCTTCAAGCTTGTGTGTTGGACTTTCGGGGATCATGGGAGGATCACCTACCGTTAGCAAAGTTCGCCTACAACAACAGTTATTAGTCCAGCATTGGGATGGCACCATTTGAGGCCTTGTACGGCAGACCATGTAGGTCGCCTGTTTGTTAGGCTGAGGTAGGGGATCAGAGCTTACTTGGGCCAGATATGGTCCGAGAGACAACCGAGAAGGTCGCATTGATTAGAGAGCGGTTGAAGACCGCACAAAGTCGCCAGAAGAGCTATGCAGACAGACGTCGCAGACCGCTCGAGTTCTCGGTTGGAGACCATGTATTTCTGAGGGTGAGCCCGAAGAAGGCCCTACTGCGGTTCAACCGCGGCGGAGGCAAGCTATCGTCGCGATTCATTGGACCATTTGAGATCTTGGATAGAGTTGGAGTCGTAGCTTATCGATTAGCATTACCACCGCAGCTTGGGAACGTGCATAACGTTTTCCATGTCTCCCAATTGCGGAAGTACACGGCGGATCCCTCTCATGTTATCGAGTGGGCAGACATCGAGGTGGCTAGGGATGGCAAATGGGCGGGTATGGGCGGGTATGGGCGAATATACTAATACCCATTTTTACCCATTTGTCATTTCTAAATCCCCATATCCACCCAAAACCCATTACTTACCCATGTTTGTCTTACCCATTTCTACCCAATACCCATATGGGTACCCACGAATACCCATTTCGCCCATATTAACACATAATTTACAAAAATCATACCCAAACTTGTATTTTAATATTCATCTTTGATAATTGTAAAAATGCACCCTAAACTATTTTTTACTCATCTTGTTTAATAATTGCAAAAACATACCCTAAAATTATCTTTTAGTCATCTTGTTTGATAATTGCAAAAACCTACCCTAAACTTGTGTTTTAGTCATCTTGTTTGATAATTGTAAAAACATACCCTAAAGTTATCTTTTAGTCATCTTGTTTGATAATTGCAAAAACATACCATAAACTTGTGTTTTAGCCATCTTGCTTGATAATTGCAAAAAACATACCCTAAACTTGTGTTTTTAGTCATCTTGTTCGACAATTGCAAAAACCTACCCTAAACTTGTATTTTAGTCATCTAGTTTGGTAATTGCAAAAACATACCCTAAACTTGCATTTTAGTCATCTAGTTTGGTAATTGCAAAAACATACCCTAAACTTGTACTTTAGTCATTTTCTTTGATAATTGCAAAAACATACCCTAAATGTGTACTTTTGTTATCTTCTTAGCTAATGCGGTTATGTCGGTTCGTTATGACAATAAAATCGATGCTCGGAGCTTTAAATTCGTCGTCCAAGAACTCACCAGAAAAGAATCCACCGAAACAGATGTTGTTGTATCAATGTCCCAAAGAAGATTCGTAGACAGCAAAGACCATAGTCAACAAAACTATATATATATATATGTAATTACATATTATATATGATTATCAAAAAATTATATATATATATACACATGTGTATATATGTGTATATATATACACGTGTATACATATAATATATATACACACATACACATATAATATATATATATACATACATACATAAACGCAATATATATATATATATATAGAAACATATATATATATACGTGTTGGAAAAAGGGATGGGGTGGGACCACAGGTGTGTTTGAATATATAGAAATATATATACGTATATGATGGTGGAAGGTGAGGGTGGGACCGTAGTGTGGGTGAGAGCTGACACAGGGTGAGGAAATGGGCGGGAATCGGGATTGGGGGCGGTGAATTAGTTCGGGTAATATGGATACCAGAATCTAAACCCAAACCCAACCCGAATTTTTTTAGCCCAAACCCAAATATTATCCATACCCGACCGAACCTAAAATTACCCATACCCGAAACTGACCTGAATAAGGAAAAATATGGGTACCCATTGGATATGGGTATTTTTGCCATCCCTAGAGGTGGCCGATGATGTCTCTGATGAGGAGCAGCCCGTCAGGATCGTGGATACGGGAGAGAAGGTCTTGCGGAACACTAGAATCCATTTGGTACGAGTGCAATGGAAGCACCAGGGAGCAGACTCGACCTGGGAGCGAGAGGACGAGATCCGGGAGAAGTACCCCCACCTGTTCGACCTTTTAAGGTACATTGTTTTTTTTTAATTTCGAGGACGAAATTCTTTTAAGGGTGGTAGATTGTAAGAACCGCCCCTGGTCGATCCCGGTCGAACCGGTGAATTCTAGATAAGTTTGAATATCGGCCGGAAAAGTCAACTGCTGACTCAAGAAGTCATTCGGGACCTTTCCGGGGCCCACAAAGCTTAGCCGTCATAACGGTTGGCTTAGTTGAGCCGTTTCCTTCAGTTTGACAGTAAATTGTAACGGTCAACTTTTGGTCAAACTCGGACTTTTTATCAACTTTTTCCGACTAAAATTGGACTGCTCATTTTTTATGAAAGGAAAGTGGCCCCCAAAATGCCACATGGCATTAGAGGCTTGGATGAGAAGAAAATGAGTTGAAATGACCTTTTGACACTCCTTAAAGCCTTTAAGTGGATAAAACTTGAAAGGGGTTTTTGGTCATTTAAGGCAATTGTGGGAGACAATTCAGCCATTCTACTCTTTGTTGCAGCTGAGTTTTGATAGAGGGAGAGAAAGGGAGAAGCTCTTGGCTTGAGCAAGAAGAAAGAGAGCAAAGGGAGGATTTTTGGCTCATCATTTCACCATTCCTCCTCCTAGAGCTTGTTAGCTTCATCTCCTACACATCCTAAAGGTATGGATACTCTTAACTTCTCATTCCATCCACTTTCTAGTTTGGGTTTTTGTGGGTTTTTGCTTGAACTTGAAGAACTAGCTCTTTTGGTTGTTGTTTGAAGAAGAATTAGTGAAGTTAGGTTGTTTTGATTGTGTTTGGTTGAAATTTTGATGAACCCATTGAGGGTGTTGTTGATGGGAGACTTTTGATGATTATTTTGGAGTTGGTAGAAGTTAGAAATGAGGTTTTTGGTCTGATTTTCATGGAACTCGAGTTGGGGAAGAAAGGGGAAGGTCCTGGACTGGTTCGGCACGGAAGGTGACCCGGACCGGGCCATGTGCCGGCACGGCATGCCGCACGGAACGGGACATGTTCCGGCACGACACACGGCACGGAACGGGCTTGAGTCCGGCACGGAACCTCACATGGTCCGTGTCAGACTTCGGGCCGGTCTATCGCGTGGTCCGTGCGGGATACCGGGCCGGTCTGTGATACGGTCCGTGCCAGGTTCCGGCACGGCCTGTGATACGCTCCGGACCGCCTTCCGGATCAGATTCCCAAAACCAAAACCCTTCCTTTTGAGTCCATCTCGATTCCTATATCATTCCTTTGGCCTTGTTTCTATTCTTTGAGGATTGTTCTATATTTTCAGTGGGGGAAACGTCGTTGGGTTACTAATTTTGGTATTGTTGTGGTCCAAGATCGAGTATACGAGCTCGAGGAACGAAGACTACTTGGACCCACGAGGAGACGAAGAGGAGGCTAGACGGACCGCTGTTGATAGGAGTATTTGTTCGTAGGAAGACCGCGAGGTAGGGGATATACTAAACTTCTCGTGCAATTCAATACTAGTATGCCTATTAGGTTGATAAAATCGGAAAGGTCCTAGAATTGCATATAGGATGCGAATAACTAGAATAAATGTCTTCAATTACTAATAACCGGATGTGTCTAGTAAGCATGCTTAGGATGTGAATAACTAGTGTAACTCGCTTTCAATAGTTGGGAATTGCTTTACTGGTAGAGAGGCCGTGATGAGCCCTCGGATTAGTTGTGTTAGCCTCACATGCTTGTTTTCCTAGTTTGGATAAGATAAGAGTCTAAGACAACTAGATAAATTGAATGATTGAACTTTGAATGCTTGAATGCTTATTGATCGAATGCTTGGATGAATGATTGAATGAGCGTTGAGTGTAATTGTTTGTGCTAATTGGTACGATCGGGTGAATGGTAGACCGATGGAGTGCGATTGGTAAGTGAGCGGTAAGTGTAAAGTTATACTGACTCTTGTGGTGTGTTGTGAGAGAATTGTGTTGTGCTAAGCTTTGGGTGTTCCATGGTTGTTTAGTATGTTTCTCTCTTGTGGATCTTTGAGTTGAGTTCTATATCGGTATGGCACCCACGCTGCGGGTGGGGTAGTGCCTGTAAGGTACCCACACCAAAGGGAATGCTGGTGTGGGGTAGTACCTAAGCCAATGACTTGGTATCCGGTATGGTACCTACACCGAAGGAAGTGCCGGTGTGGGGTAGTATCATAGTCGGTATCCGGTATGGTACCTACACCGAAGGAAGTGCCGGTGTGGGGTAGTATCATAGCCTGTGGATTGGACCCTACGGGACATTGATTACTAGACCCTGCGGGGCAATTGGTTGGTTTACCCTGCGGGGATTGGTTACTTGTTGATTCACCCGAGTGTATGCGTCCTGCGGGAGCATTACCTTGGTTCCCGATGATCTATGGTCTTTAGGAGATGTTTCCGAGGGTTCCGATGATATGCGTCCTTATGTGGATGTTTCCGGTACTCTCGACGTTATACGTCTTGTGACGTTATGCGTCTCCTCTGGACCGAGGGAAAATCCGATATGACACAAGAGTATTGTGGATCGGAGGGTGGCGACTTCATGTCCCACGACAGTACTTAAAGGTTCTATCTTCTATGGATCGTTAAGAATTATATTTTTTTTCCTTACTTCTATATTTATTTGTTACTCTCTTAAGGACACGATGTCAACATGAATGATATGCTAGAAAGAGGACGTGTTGAGAAATTGAATTTATGTGGTTGTTGTCTAATGTGTAATTGATGTGTGGTGGGTGCATTGTGGAGTGGTTGACTGTGTGTAACCTTGTTGTTTGACTGTGTGTAACCTCGCTGTTTGACTGTGTGATTTATGCACTGGTTGCGTGCAACTGTGTGACTGTACTATACTGAGTATATTATTACTATGAGTACGAGTGTGGTGGATTGTGTGTGACGTTAGTTATTTTAAGCGCGTCGTTATTTAAGAGTAAGAAACTGAACATGTGCGTTATCCGTGCAGCGGATTTACGACATGGCATCGACTTACGTTCCACAAGGAACCAGGAGACGGCCCGCTAGAGGCCGAGGACAACCATCGACCGCTAAGTCTGCAGGGGCGACTAGTGCCCAGGGTGCGCCCGCTGAGTGGCACGAGAGGGTTGAGACTACCCAGGCGGCAGCTCTAGAGGAGCCGACCCGCACTGTTCAGGGCTTGGCAGCAGCCTTTTCCCGGAGAGAGGCTACAGCTCCGGCACCGGAGGCTGTGCCTGTTGCCCCAGCAGCCGACACCGAGGGACCGAGTCAGGTCGACAGCTTTACGGCTCAGGCACTGCGAGACTTCCGCAGACTAGGCACGCCTGTGTTTTCCGGGTAGACAGACACCGAGGCAGCCGAGAGGTGGCTGGAGCGGATCACCCGCAACCTGGACACGTCAGTGGTATTGAGTGGTAGCCTGCGAGTATCATTCACAACTTTCCATATGGAGGGAGAGGCATACCATTGGTGGCAGCGCGAGCGGGCGCGAGTGGGAAATGACCTCGCGCTGTTCGGACATCGATTTCTAGAGCAGTACTTTCCCCAGTCGGTACTGGATGACAGGCATCAGCAGTTTCTTGAGCTGCGACAGGAGGCACTGTCAGTGTCCGAGTACGAGGCGAGGTTCACCTCCCTGTCTCATTTTGCTCAGGAGATGGTACAGACGGAGGCTCTCCGCTGCCGACGTTTTGAGGGAGGGGTTCGACCTGCGATCGCGGACCGGGTCGTTGTTTTGAGGACCCAGGTGTTTTCTTACCTGGTGGAGCAGGCCTTGACGGTGGAGCGACGCTTCCGTGAGACAGCTAGAGTGTGGGAGGTTAGGCCGAGACCAAGCGGCTCCCTAAGGCCATTCGAGTATCGTGATCCGATGAGGAAGAGGACCTCGGGATCGTTCCAGTCCCAGACTCTATTGAGAGGGCCGCGACAGGTCGGATTAGTGGCTTCTGTTGGACCTGCCTTGTCATGGCGCACTTGCTACCGATGTGGACAGTCGGGCCACATGGCTCGAGACTTTTCGGGGATTAGTGGGCCAGTAGACCGTCCGGTGAGTAGACCTGAGGAGAGGCCGAGTGCCGGGCCACCGCTTTGTCACCAGTGTGGTCGGCCAAGACATTTCGCTGCCAGTTGCACCGATCAGTTGTTGGAGGTGTCGGCCCCACGACCACAGTAGTCGCGGACTGGACAGTCCCCGCAATTCCAACAGCGTCAGGCACAGGCGCAGAGAGCACTGCGGCAGGCCGCGAGCGCGCCAGCGCCGAGACAGAGAGCTGCGCAGCAGGTGGCACTTCCACCACCTCCGAGAGGCGGACCCCAGGCACAGCAGGGCCGGGTGTATGCTGTCACCAACTCTCGAGCTGAGAGACATCACTCCGGCCATGAGGCTACTCAGGGTATGTGCGTGCTTTATAATTCTTGGGCGTCTTTCTTGTTTGATACTGGTGCATCGCATTCTTTCATCTCTTCTTATTTCGTTGGTATGTTGGGATTGAGGGTGGATTCGTTGAGTCGACCTTTATGTCTTGACACCCCTGTTACGGGAGAGGTAGTCTTGAGTACCATTTGTCGTGCATGCGAGATTCGAGTGGCTGATTTCCCTTTTTATGGGGATTTGCTTGTGTTGGACATGACGACATTTGATGTAATCTTGGGGATGGACTGAATGCCAAGGTATCGGCCGTCGATCGACTGTTATCGTTGGCAGGTGACCATAGTATCGGGTGACACGATCGTCACTTGCGTCTTGGGCAGTAGGAGCGGAGTACTCTTGTCTGCGTTGACCGTGGGAGATGAGACGGAGACCGTGCAAAGTAGAGAGCTACCGAGAGTGGTATGCGAGTTCCCAGAGGTCTTTTCGGAGGAGCTGTCAGGATTACCGCTGACGCGCGAGGTGGAGTTTAGGATCGACTTGGTCCCGGGTACGGCACCGATATCTATGGCCCCGTATCGGTTTACACCAGCCGAGTTGGTCGAGCTGAAGCAACAACTCGAGGAGGTTTGGGAGAAGGGTTTTATCCGGCCGAGTGCTTCGCCGTGGGGAGCACCCGCCCTCTTCGTGAAGAAGAAGGGTGGAGCGTTAAGGATGTGCATCGATTACCGGAAGTTGAACCGGGTGACGGTAAAGAACCGCTATCCGATGCCGAGTATCGATGACCTGTTCGATCAGCTGAGAGGAGCGAAGTGCTTCTCGAAGATTGATCTGCGATCTGGGTATTATCAATTGAGGGTTCGGGAGGAGGATGTGGAGAAGACCGCATTTCAGACTCGGTATGGGCACTACGAGTTCCTGATGATTCCGTTCGGGTTGACGAATGCACCTGCAGCGTTCATGGACTTGATGAACGGTATCTTCCGAACCTACCAGGATCAGTTCGTTGTGGTGTTTGTGGATGACATTCTGATTTATTCGCCTAGTGAGGAGGCACACGTGGAGAACCTGAGGACAGTGTTGACATTGTTGCGTACTTACCAACTGTACGGCAACCTGGAGAAGTGCGAGTTCTGGCTCGCCGAGGTGAAATTCCTCGGGCATGTAGAGTCCCGAGAGGGTATACTCGTCGATCCAGCGAAGATCGACGCGGTCTAGAAGTGGGCACGACCCAAGAATGTCTTCGAGATCCGCAGCTTCCTAGGCTTGGCAGGGTACTATCGACGGTTCGTCCAAGACTTCTCACATCTGGTTGTACCGATGACTGCCTTGACACGCAAGGAAGCGTAGTTTGTTTGGACTGACGAGTGTGAGCACTCCTGTAAGACCCACCCCCGGTCGATCCCGGTAGAACCGGTGAATCCTCACCCAGTTTGACTTTCGGCCGGAAAAGTCAACCGATGACTCGGGAAGTCACTCGGGACCTTTCCGGGGCCCAAAAAGGTTAGCCAACTTCACGGTTAGCTTAGTTGGGCCGTTTCCTTCAGTTTGACTGTAATATTGTTAAAGTCAACCGTCGGTCAAACTTGGACTTAATATCGGTTGTTTTCCGATAAAATCTTGGAAAGCTGGAAATTAATCAAGTGGGAGTGACCACACATGACACTTGTCATGCTTGGCTTGGAGGATGAAAATGGGGCTTCAAATGACCCTCATACCCTCCTAACTTACCTTTAAAGGGATAAGACCTTAAGGGCTTTTGAGTAAATTGACATTTTAGGTCATTTAAAGGAAAGGGAGCAACAATTCAGCTCATTCCTTGTTGGTGCAGCCGAAATTCACTAGGAGAGAGGAGGAGGAGAGCTCATTTCTTGAGGAAGAAGATAGAGAAGAAAGCTTGGATTTGGAGCTTGTTCTTGGTCCTTTTGCCTCCATTTTCACTTCATCTTCTTCATCTCATCTCCCTAAAGGTAAAGATACTCCTAACTCTCCATTTCATCCACTTCCAATCTATGGGTTTTGTGGGTTTTGGCTTAAAAGTTGAAGAACTTGCTTTGTGGGTGTTGCTTGGAGAAGAAGTAGTGAAGTAGGATGTTTGGATTGTATCTTGGTTGAAGTTTTGATGAACCCATTGAGGGTGTTGATGTTGGGTAACTTTGGATGAACATTTTGGAGTTGAGAGGACTTGGAAATGGGGTTTTTATGGTGATTTTCGTGAAACTCGAGTTGGGGAAGAAAGGGGAAGAAACTGGTCAGGTTTGATACGGAACGTGGTATGGAGAGTGTCACATTCCGGCCCTCTGAGTGGCACGAAACGTTCCACATTCCGGCCCTCTGAGTGGCACGGAACGGGTCACATTCCATATCAGACCCCCAGAACCCAAACCCCTTCCTTTTAGCCCATTTTGATTCCTAAATCATTACTTCAAACCTTAATTCCATTATTTGAGTGTTGTTCTGTACTTTGGGGATAAGAACATCGTTGAGTTATTAACTTTGGCCTTTTGGTGGTCTAAGACCGTGGTACCGAGCAAGGAAGGAAGGAAGAACTTGGACTTGAGCTTGAAGAACGAAGAGTCACGCCGGAACCCGTGTGAAGAACGATGGGGTGACTATTGTTTGTGACATCAGAGTGTTGAGAGGAAGACCTTGAAGTAGGGGAAGTCTTAAACCTCTCGTTTAAATACTTAATATGCATGTTAGGCTAATAAAATCGGAAAGGTCCTAGAAATGCCTATAGGATGCGAATAACTAGCATAATTGTCTTTCAATTACTAATAACCGGAAGTGTCTAGTGGTGAATGAATAGGATGTCGATCACTAGTGTAACTCGCTTTCAATACTTGGGAATTGTTTTACTAGTAGAGCGGCCTTGGCAAAGCCCTCGGATTAGTTGCATGTTAGGATCACATGCTTGGTTGTTTGGTTGCTTAGTGGATAGGCTAAAGAGTCTAACGGAACTAGTAGAATTGCATATTTTGAATGCTCGTTTGAAGGTTTTCATGATTGGTTGATTGAACTCGTATTTGACTGTTGGTTGTATTTGAATGATTACTTGATTTCTTTAAATGGTTGTTTGGAGCATCGAGTATGACTGGTTGTACCGAGTGGTGCAATCAGGTGATCGATAACTGGTAAGTGAACGGTAAGTTATGATTGTGTTATTCGTGTGTTGTGACCATGTGATTCGTGTGCTGTGTGTTGTGGTGAAAAGGTGATGCGTGAGCTATGTGTGATAGTGAAATGGTGTTTGTTGGGAATGGATTGCTTCGTATTTCGGTTTGAGTGTGTTACTCAATTATTACTGGATTATTATTGAATTGCCCAAGTGTATGCTTCCTATGGGAGTAATACCTTGGTTCCCGTGGACCTAAAATCCTTTGGAGACGTTTCTGAGACTTCCGACGATATGTGCCCTGAAGGGTGTTTCTGATAGTCTCAATGATATGCGTCTCCTCTGGATTGGAGGGAAAATCCGAGAGGACACATCATATGTGGATCGGAGGGTGGTGACTTCACGTGCCGCGGCATTGATCGGTTTACCTATTGCCTGTGATTGTTAAGATTTATCTTGTTGACTTTGCTGATGAAATTATTGAGTTTAAAGTCCACCTGGTTTTGTATTTTTCCTACTGAGCGCAAGCTCACCCCTATGAGTTTATTGTTGTGATTACAGGCGTGTTTGAGGAGTAGAGGCTCGGGAGTTTCTTGGTGTGGGTGTCCTGTAGAGACTTCGTTTTCATTTCATTTCAGTTTTCAACAAATCTTGTTGGAGGATTATTATTACACCCCTGGAGGGTTATTTATGTTTTTAAATTGAGTTATGTGGATTTGATTTTTATATCGGAGATTTTCAGGAAGTTATTGTTGAGTTATTGCCTTTTTAATCGTTTTATCCTAGTCATGCCTCGAGTCCGGGCAAGAACCGGATTTGGGGCGTGACGACTCCTTTGCAGAGCTGAAGGCTCGTTTGACCACCGTGCCTGTGTTGATAGTACCGGAGCGCGGGATCGGTTATGACGTGTATTGTGACCATAGTTGTAAATGGCGTGCCTAAGCGGCGCCTAGGCGCCGACTAGTCGGAAAAAGCTCTCCCGCCGCCACGATTTGGATGGGTCGGGCGGACAGAGGCGGCTGACCGATTTTCGGTCGCTTGGGCGGCGGCGAGGCGGGCTAGTCGACGGCGAGGCGGGCTAATCGGCGGCGAGGCGGGCTGATCGGCGGCGAGGCGGGCTAATCGGCGATGAGGCGGCGGCGGTTTCAACCAAAAACTCACGAAATCTTCAGGGACTCGGCCTCACTCTTATCATCAGCATAGGAAAAACTTTAGAAGCTCACCTCACCACCGTCGAGAGGAGCCAACGTGAGACGAGAGAGATCTGATTCGCGACGTGGGAGGAGAGAGATAGCGGCGTGAAAAAGGGAAGAAGAATAACGGAAAAGGGGAGAGAGAGAGGCGTGCGGCTGTGTGTTACTTGTTAGGGTTAGGTGGGTAAGGTTTCAGCTTTTTGTGCTAATTAAAAGAGATATAACTATTTAATCGTGTGGGCTTAGTTATTAAAAAAAATTGGGCTGTTAAGTATAGAATTGATTCTAAAATAAGCATGAGAAATAAACAATTTCATGGAATTTGTAAAGGAGAGTGTATAATTATTTTTTCTTATGCTTTTATATAGTATAACTACTAATAAAAATGTATTATCATGTAATATATATTTATTAATAATAAAAATTAATAAAATAATAAAATCCGCCTAGGCCCCGACTAGTCCCCGCCTAACGCCTAGGGGTGCTCACCGCCCGACTGGCGCCTAGCGCCGTTTACAACCTTGATTGTGACGCGTCTGGTGAGGGACTGGGGTGTGTGTTGATGCAGTCCGGGAAGGTAGTTGCATATGGCTCGAGACAGTTGAAGACACATGAGCGCAACTACCTGACCCATGATCTAGAGTTGGCAGCAGTTGTCTTTGCGCTGAAGAGCTGGCGGTACCACTTGTATGGAGAGCGGTTCCGAGTGTTTTCGGATCACAAGAGCCATAAGTACATCTTCACCCAGCGTGACTTGAACATGCACCAAAGGCGGTGGATGGAGCTGTTGGAGGAGTACGACTTCGAGCTACTCTACCATCCGGGCAAGGCGAACGTTGTCGCCGATGCCCTAAGTAGGAAGTCGACTCACAACCTTGCTAGTATATTTTTCCGGGAGTGGGACATGATGTAGGAGCTGAGCACGTTTCGGCTCGAGCTCGATGAGATCACCGATGGCGTGGCCATGTCTTCGTTGGTAGCGCACCCCACACTTGTTGCCCGTGTGCTGGAGACACAGGTCGGGGATACCGAGACAGTAGAGATCCGAAAGATGATGATCAGCGGTGTTGATACCGAGGGCTGGGAGCAGGGCACCGATCTGGGTCTACGATACCGAGGAGGGTTATTTGTGTCGCGTGGTTGTAGAGATGACGTGTTGAGAGAGTCTCATCACTACCGTCTTGATGTGCACCCGGGTGGCACCACGATGTATCGGGATATCCGACGACAGTTCTGGTGAGGGGGATGCGGAGAGCAGTTGCAGAGTTTGTTTCGAGATGCCTTACCTGTCAGCAGGTAAAGGCCGAGCATCACCGTCCCGCCGGTTTGCTACAGCCACTACCGATCGCAGAGTGGAAATGGGAACACGTCACGATGGACTTCGTGAGTGGCTTACCGAGGTCGCCGAGAGGGCACGACGCAGTTTGGGTGGTGGTCGACCGACTGACCAAGTCGGCGCACTTCTTAGCCATGAGGATGACGGATACAGTTGACACTTTGAGCCGTTTGTATGTTAGATAGATCATCCGTCTTCACGGGGTGCTGGTGTCGGTGGTGTCCGACAGAGATCCTCGATTTACCTCAAGGTTTTGGGAGAGCGTGCAGAGAGCATTGGGGACCGAGGTCTTGCTTAGTACAGCGTATCACCCACAGACTGACAGTCAGTCAGAATGCACTATTCAGATACTAGAGGATATGCTGCGACCATGTGTGTTGGACTTCCGAGGGTCATAGGAGGACCACTTGCCATTAGCAGCGTTTGCCTACAACAAAAACTTCCAGGCCAGTATTGGGATGGACCCGTTTGAGGTATTGTATTGTAGGTCACGCAGATCGCCTGTGTGTTGGGCAGAGGTGGGAGAACGGAGTCTACTTGGTCTGGATCTTGTCCAAGAGACGACCGAGAAGGTCGCATTGATTCGGGATCGGTTGAGGACCGCGTAGAGTCGCCAGAAGAGTTATGTAGATAGACGGCGCAGGGCTCTTGAGTTTACGGTAGAAGATCATGTTTTCTGAGGGTGAGCCCGAAGAAGGGCCTATTACGGTTCAACCGTGGCGGAGGCAAGTTGGTCCGCGGTTAATCGGGCCTTTTGAGGTTCTGGGCAGAGTTGGAGCCGTTTCTTATCACCTTGCATTGCCACCGCAGCTCGGGAACGTGCATAACGTCTTCCACGTATCCCAGCTGGGGAAGTACACTACGGACCCCTCCCATGTGAACGAGTTGACGGACATCGAAGTAGCTGAGGATGTTTCGTATGATGAGCAGCCAGTTAGGGTTATGGATAGGCGAGAGAACGCCTTGCGTAGCAGGACTATCCCACTGGTGCGTGTGTAGTGGAAGCACCACCGAGCAGAGTCGACCTGGGAGCGCGAGGATGAGGTTTGTGCGAAGTACCCCAGCTTGTTCGACCCTTGAGGTACGTCTGTTTTAAATTTCGATGAAAAAATTCTTTGAAGGGGGGTAGATTGTAAGAGCCGCCCCCCGGTCGTCCCCGATCGAACCGGAGGTTTTCGATGAAAGTTGACTTTTTTCTAGAAAAGTCAACCGATGACTCCGAGAGTCATTCGGGACCTTTCCGGGGCCCAAAAAGCTTAGCCGTCGTTACGGTTAGCTTAATTGGGTCATTTCCTTTCAAATGAATGTATTTGTGTGTTAGAATATGAATTAATGATTGGTAGTTGAAGAGTCTACCATTAATTAAGTAGTTGGAAGGTGAAGAGTCTACTATTAATTAAGTGGGTAGAAGGTGAAGAGTCTAATATAATAAGGTACTTAAATACTAGTGTTACTCTCTATAAATAAAGAGCTACTCTTGTTCTTTGTATCAAGTTATCATCAATATATTCTCCATATTTCCTAGTTTTACATGGTATCAGAGCTTTAGTAAGCTTTATAATATTTTTGTGGCTTTGCCCACTCGTTAGTTTATGAATGTAACAAGTGGGCAAGGCATTCACAAGGCGTTACACAGTGAGCATCCCCTCTTCCTCTTCAGCACATGTGGCGATAAGCCTTTTTCTTGAACTGCCTGTTGCTCAGTTGACGTGAACAGTACCTCGCCGTGAACAGTACACCGCTGTGAACAGTACCAATGACGTGAACAGTACCTGCTGCCGTGAATAGTACCCGTCACCACTGCCCGTCACGTGCTGACATCACCCCAGTGCATTCTCTAGTTGTTTTTCAGCTGTACTACCTTTGGTTTTGAGATATTTGTTAGGTTATGCTACCCAGGTGTGTAGCGATTATTGTTGAGAGACGTGCTACCCAGGTGTGTAGCGGTATTGTTGAGAGACGAGCTACCCAAGTGTGTAGCGGTTGGTCTACCCCGGTGTGTAGTCAACCTGTCTCTGTCTCTGCTCTAGGATGCCCAAGTGTGCATCGGTAAAACTCAATTCCAATGGTGTGTCCAAGCGTGTATGTTAAGCTTATGTGGGAATGATGTTTGTTATTGTCACGTGCAAGACTTGTTATGTTATTGGCTTGCACGTCAGGGGGAGTGTTAGAATATGAATTAATGATTGGTAGTTGAAGAGTCTACCATTAATTATGTAGTTAGAAGGTGAAGAGTCTACTATTAATTAAGTGGGTAGAAGGTGAAGAGTCTAATATATTAAGGTACTTAAATGCTATTGTTACTCTATAAATAGAGAGCTACTCTTGTTCTTTGTATCAAGTTATCATCAATATATTCTCCATATTTCCTAGTTTTACATTGTGAAAAAAGTCAACTATAAGTCAACTCTGGTCAAAATACGCCGATTTAAGGACAAAACCGATTAAACTAGAAGTGCTGGATTTAATTTAAGTAGAAATGGTCCCCACATGGACATATGTCCATGTTTGCTTGGAAGGGAAGGAATGGGTGAGGTTTGACCAAACTACCCCCTTGTGAGCCAAAAGAGGGAGAGGGGCATTTTGGGAAGTTCACGATTAGGTTAAAGCCCAAAAGAAAAGCAATTCCGCCCAATATTGCTAGTTGGCCGAAAATACCAAGAGAGAGAGTGTGTGTCTTCCATGGAAGCTTGAAGGAGAAGCAAGGAGAAAAGACAGTGCTTTCTATAGTTTTCTACCTCAAATCATCACACAAACCCCTTATTCATCTTCTACTCTCCATTTCCAAGGTAAAGCCTCTAATCAAATTCGTTTTTATTAAAATTGGATCATGGGTTTTGAAGGAGAAGAGCTAGAACTGGTTTGGTTTGAGGTTTTATGGCTTAGATGAAGGTTTGGGTGAAGAAAAGTAAAGTTTGTTGTTAGAAATCTCTAGGTTTGAGTATTTTTGATGAAGCCCCTTTGTGGGTATTGAATTACTGAAGCTTGGGGGTCTGTTTTGGAGTTTTGAGTATTCATCAATGGAGTTTTGATGTTGAAATTCATAAGGAACGAAGTTGGGGAAGAAGAAGAGAGTCTGTCCAGATCTGATATGGAACGGGGCACGTAGAGGGCTTGACTCCGGCCCTTTGAGAGGCACGGACCGGGCCAGGTTCCGACACGGAATGCCGCACGGACCGGGCCAGGTTCCAGGCCGGTGTGCTGCGCATTCCGTATCTGGGTCCAGGCCGGTCTGTGGCGCTGGTCGGGTCGGATTCCGGCCGGTTCGGGGCACGGGCCGGGTCGGTTTTCGGACTTGTGGTCCACCCGGACTGGGCCTCATTCCGGCCCATTTCCCGTTTTGCCTATGTTGGACTTTCGGGCTTAGTTTAATTGTTTCTCGTTAAGAACGCAACTGTTTGGGTTTTGATTCGAGCTTTGTTAATTATCCAAGACTTTGGACCCGAGCTCGATGGAGGAGGAGACCCGTGGACATTGTGAAGTGACGGAGAGGAAGCTAGACAGGTCGTCCGCAGCTTGGATTGGAGTGCTTTTGAGGTAGGGAACGTAGCGAATACCGGTCTAATTGTGGAAAGTTACTAGTATGCATATAGGTTGTAATTACTTGATTAAATGTTTAGAATTGCATGATTAGGATGTGAGGAATAAGTGAAATGAGTGATACCTTACGTGTCATATCGAGCCGTAAGTTTGGGATTGTCGTGCTGTAGAAATGCATGCGGGCCATGTAGAGCCCTTAGGTTGTGTGTTGATTGAATTGCCATGATCTATGACTGAGATGCATGATGTGTGACTTAGTGGTTGATTAAATTAGAAGCATGATAGGGTATACTCGGTGTAGCATATGTTGCTATGTTTGGGCAAGTGTTCCATGCGTGATGCGATGTGAACCTTTGATTGTGATATGATCGGGTGACTGATAGACCGATGTGATGTTTTATAGTGAGTTGGCTCGGTTGGTATACCGTGGTCGAAATATGGTATTGTATTGTGTGTTAATGAGTGATACCTTACGTGTCATGTCGAGCCGTAAGTTTGGGATTGTCGTGCTGTAGAAATGCATGCGGGCCATGTAGAGCCCTTAGGTTGTGTGTTGATTGAATTGCCATGATCTATGACTGAGATGCATGATGTGTGACATAGCCGTTGATTAAATGAGAAGCATGATAGGGTATACTCGGTGTAGCATATGTTGCTATGTTTGGGCAAGTGTTCCATGCGTGATGCGATGTGAACCTTTGATTGTGATATGATCGGGTGACTGATAGACCGATGTGATGTTTTATAGTGAGTTGGCTCGGTTGGTATACCGTGGTCGAACTATGGTATTGTATTGTGTGTTATGCTCTTGATGTGTGTTCCAAGAGGTGTAACCGGTATGATACATACATCGAGCGATAGTTCCGGTGTAGGGTATCGAGGCCAAGGATGGCGTGGTCAGTACCCCGACGACCTATGGTCCGGGAAGACGTCCGACCAAGGTGTGTGCCGGTCCGGTACGTGCTGTGAGTGATGCCCCGAGTCTAGGTGACGGGAAGACGTCCGACTGAATGTATTGCCGGTCGAGGATGTTACCCCGAGTCTCCGTGATGGGAAGATATCGGGACTGATGTTGTGTGGTCTGGTACGATATGAGTGGTTGTGTGCATTCGGTGATGTTGGAACTGCTGTACATGATTTATGTTTGTTCTGTTGTGTGTTCTATGCTTGCTAATTGGCTGTGTGCGTTGTTTAAGTGTGATTATTGGTCTTGTGAGAATGATTAGTGGTTGGTAACTCCCTTTGGTCGTGGTTAGTAGTTATGCCTTGCTAGTATGCTCTAATTGGACGGTTACTTGTGGTGGTGAACATATGTTCATAACCTTAACTATTTTTCCTACTGAGCGAAAGCTCACCCCTTTTACCTTGTTGTTTTACAGGTCTTGAGCGGGACTTGTACTAGAGGGATTCTCGACGCTTGGGAGCCAGCGAGGGTCTTGTCTAGGTGTCTAGAGACGTACTGTTTCTTGTTGTTGAACTTATTTATTTTATGGTTTTTACTGAGCTGTTGACTCTTAAGGTTACTTGGAGCTTTTAAACTGTTATTTGAGAATTGTTTTGGTTTTAAATTCGTTTTACTTATTTACTGTTTTAGTTCACGTATCGAGTCCGGTCAAAACCGGATTTGGGGCGTGACAAAAGCACTGTATCTAAAGGCACCCCGTCACTTGTGAGGTCTCCGGGGGTTTCCCCGAGCACTATATCTAATGTTACAAGGACTCGGGGGCACCGAGGTACTTGATCCAGGGTGGAAGAACTTGGTACCCGACCAGCTCTCTAGTAGCTGGGTCCCTGAAATTGCATCGTCCGTTT
Organism: Erodium maritimum; assembly: GCA_963921825.1. NCBI lineage: Eukaryota > Viridiplantae > Streptophyta > Magnoliopsida > Geraniales > Geraniaceae > Erodium > Erodium maritimum. The sequence goes on along the minus strand of OY997590.1, from coordinate 61,582,413 downwards.
CTAGGGGCATGGGAGTACCTACGCCCGTTACTGTTGGGCTTGAAGATATTGGAGCTTCTTCTACTGGCAGAGTCAAGCGGACTGTTGTAGATGCACCCAAGGATGATCAGGCGAGGGCTGGTAAGTAGTCTCGCTAGGAGGAATGTTAGATACCCATGGCCTCAGGGACCGGCCTTGGAGGGGTCCCTGGTATATGTCGTACCTCCTTTTACTGATGTAGTCCTGGTCCATGGTTTGGACTGGGACTTCCAATACCACTTTCTTACCCCCACCATTCCTTCATGTCTTATGGCGGCCTTTATGACATCCCGAAGTCTGTTTTAACAGGTTTCGTTTATGTTTTCAAAACCGTGTGTAACAGTTATATTGATAAAAACAATTATGAATTTTTTGTTCTATGTATGTTCTTTTCTAGTGGTGAAGAAATTTGTTCTTTGATGCACTCATCTATTATGATTTAATAGTAATAAAATTTGTATATATTAGTAAACAAAAAACACTAACTTTTTCTGTGAGAACTCATTTCTTTCCCCTTTCATCTCTACATCTTAACCCTATCCTTCCACCACAAATGTGCGTCTTTGATTATTTGCAGATCTGACGCAAAACTCTTCATCCTCCCATCTCCGGAAGAAAGTTATGGTGTCTCCGGGAGCTCGAAGAACAACAATCCAGCCCAACCTCGATTCTACTCTCTCTACCCTTTCTCACTAAAAAAATTTCAATGTTTACTCTGGACTATGTATGATTTTGTATGAAGCCCAACTGAACTCGAATAAGGCTTATTTCTTGAAGCATGTTATTTTTTTTTAATTTACTGGATGTGTAAGATTTTGTTGGCAATATTGAAATTTGGATACGGGTCTTTGCCATCATGTTTGACTTTGGTGTTTGCTTTCGTTAAAGTTCAATTTTAGAACTAATATTTTTGTTCCAAGATAATTGGTTCAATGATGTGTTGTTAAATTGTGACGATGCTGAAAATTGGTGGTGGCGGTGCAGGGAAGTAGTGGTAGGGTAAGAAAAGTGGTGTTGAGGAGAACAGGGTTCCAAACTGAAAGGGGTATCAAAATGAGAATAAATAAATAACAAAAAATATATATAAAATAATTAACTAAAAAAAGAATTATTGAAAATTAAAATATGATTTTGATTACTAAAAGTGACGCAGCCGTGCTCTCTGCTAGGGTTTCTAGGGTTGCAGGTTTTGCGAAAATCGTCGTCTTCCATGGAGTTCTCGACAACGGTGCGAGGGGAGAAGGCGGTGTGGCAGACGACGTCCACTGGGGGCCGCGTCTGGTGATGTCTGGTGAACGGGGAGGATCTCCGGTGGTGGGGGATGACTTCGGTCACGGATGGGTGGAGCCGGAGGAGGAGACGGAGCGAGGCTCTGACCCTTCGGCGGAGGAGACGCCAGTGGAGGAGGTGACGCCGGTGGAGGAGGTCACGCCGGTGGTATCGGCTGGGCCTTGGTCGGGGAGGGCTTCGGGTCTCCCGGAGATGCAATTCTCGGCTGCACGGGTGGAGGAGGATGGCTGGGTGGTGGGGGGTCGTCTTCGATCCGGACCGCCCACCCTCCGTCGCACGGTGGCGAGGGGTCCCAGGCCGCGCCGGCCGGGCGTTGGAGTGGGCCGGAGCAGGGCGGTGCAGGACGGTGCTGCTGCCGAGGAGGGGGTGATGCATGGAGCGGGCGACGATCCGGTAGTGGTCTCGTCGGACCCTGTGACCGGGACGGATGCGAGGACGGGATCGCTGGACTCGGAATCGGGGTTGGCGGAGAGGGCGGTGCCGGAGGAGGTGTCGTGGCGGCGAAGGCAGGGGAAAGAACCTATGACGGCTAGGGTTTCGCCACCTCGGGCCAGGGAGGACTCGGGTTTGGGCCAAGGGCTTATGCCCGATGCTCGTAGGGCTGGTCAGCCGCGGCCTGGGATGGGCCCTCATCCGGGCTGGACCCGGGGAGGCGTGGGAGACGTGGCGGCTTGGGTCGGCCGCTATGGAGCGGGTCGAGGTGCACATGGTGGACCGGGGGCGGATCTGAGGACTGGGGCGAGTCGGGTGCCTGGTTCGGCTATCAGGGGTGACCCACCAGTGGATAATGGAGCTAAGAGAGGGGAACAGGTGGAGCTGGACCGTCAGATGGGGGCTATGCGGATCAGGGAAGTTGTGGTCCCAGTTCAGGAGGTCACGGGCAGGGGGAACCTCTACAAGTATGCGCTGGCAGCCAAGGTCCTAACCTCCAGGAATGTCTTCTGGAAGGCAGTGGTGGCACGCATGAAAGACGTCTGGGGTATAAAGGTGGAGGCGAAACCATTGGAAGGTGGTCTAGTGGCCTTCTTCTTCAAGACGACTAAGGAAAGGGAAAGGGTCCTGCTGGGGGAACCCTGGTCTTTCAGGGATTCTTTGGTCCTGTTTACGGACTTGAGAGCGCACATGCAGGTTAGTGACCTGCAGTTCCACCACTTCTCGGTTTGGGCACGAGTGTCCAATCTTCCAATTGGGGCCTGGACGAGGGATGTAGGGTTTAGAGTTGGCAACGCCTTGGGCGTATGTCAAGGCGTAGATGTTGATAAGGATTGGCTCTGTTGGGGGGACTTTATGAAGGTTAGGATCAGGGCAGATATCCGGATTCCCCTGCAGAGTCAGCTTTGGTTCCGTCTCTCTGTCTCGCAGGTACGGACACGTCTGTTTATTTCTTATGAGTATTTACCTGAACATTGCTTCGGCTGCTGCTACATGGGTCACCTCTTTCCGGTCTGTCCGGTTGTGGGCAACTTGAGGGGCGTATCCCTGAGAGCACCAGGGGACCCGCGGTCGGCCATAGAGAAGGCGAAGCACGGGAAGGCCATCCCTGGAACGAACTGGACCTATTTAGGTGGGTCGGACAGAGGTGTAGGGGGGTCGGACAGAGGTGTCCGAGTCAAGGAGGTCCCACGAACACCAGGCCGGAAGGAGGGACCGGGGTGGTGGGGGCGCAGTCAAGCAGGGGTTGAGGAGGATCGGGACGCCTGGATAGCAAGGGATGTGGCACCGTCGCTATCTGGGAACAAGAGGCTAGTGCGGGAGGAGGAGCCGGAAGAGGAAGAGGACTCGGCGGCGTCCAATGAGGTTTCACCTACAGCGGCGGGGGGCTCCAAGCACCCTCGCCTCCAGGAATGAGTCCGCCAGGGGCCAGGGAGGGTTTGGTCGGCTGTACCTTCTCCCTGGTGTATAGGTGGCATTGGTATCACCAACAGCTGACATGTTACTGCCCTACCACTTCGGGGTCAGCATTCCCGCGTTCAGTAGCCCTACCACTATCAAGCAAGGGAGGACGACGCACGCTGACATACCGGGGGAGTAATTGGTCTAACGTTGTTTACTTATCCTCTGACCTGCTCGGTCAGTTTCTTTTGGTTGGGGTATACTGTATCGGTATCTCCGGATGCTACCGCAGTCCCACATCCCCGACCGCAATTATGCTACAGAGCACATTTACTCTTTATGCACTTGTCTTTCCAATTACTCTAGTTTGATTTATGAACGGTGACTTCCCTTTGTGGGGTCCCCGAGTTATTTTACATTAATGAATATCTCCATTTCCTTTCAAAAAAAAATATATGATTTTGATTTTAGAAAAAAACGATTAAGTAAACTAAAAAAATAATGAAAAATAATATAAATTCAAAGAAAAATAATTTTAAAAAATTAATATTAACAAATAAAGATTAATAATAAGATTAAAGAAGCATGATTAGATAGCTCTGCCTTAGTGCACCGCACGAAGAAGCAGGGGGGATCATGGCCAAGATCACGACCATGATCTTTAACACAGTATTGCTATCCGTTTTCGAAGCAATAAACACACAAGGGGACGGTTTCAACCGGCGTAGCTTTGGTGGAGGATGCAGCTTTCTATGTAAGGTTTTGCGATCGGCGGGTCTCGAAGGGGCGGCATGCCTAACGTTCTCTACATCTAGGACGGAGGACGGAGGACGCGGTGGTGGAGGCTCGGGATGATGGTTTTGGGCCATGGCACAGGGAATCCTACAATGCACTCCAACGTCAGGGTCGCGACCAAGGGCGGGTCGAAAGCTTACTCGGCCGACACCAGGCGAAGGGGAAGATGGGTCCACTTTCCGATGGACTGCGGAGTTTGTGGTGAGGCCGCCGGAGAAGAATCCCTCGTTGTCGGACATCGTATCAGCGCTGGAGGGGATGGCGTGGAGGCGAAGCAAGAGGAAGGAGGTGGCGCATGACACCGCTAGGGTTTCTGCAGATGAGCCGGGTTGAGACCGAGCAGACACGGGCCTGGGCCGTGATCTTCTCGCGGATGCCGGTCATGCCTGGCAGAGCAGGCCGGCTTGGATGCCCCGGGATGGGATGGGGCTGGATCGACGTGAGTCCCGGGCTGTTCAGCCCGCAATTGAATCGAGATGGATCCGGGGCGGGTCGGGAGACATTAGGACATGGGCCACCAGGTACGGGTTGGGCGGATCAAAGAAGGGTCGGGCCTCTCATCCAAAGGTCAACCCGATTGGATTGGGCAATCAGCTTGGATCAGATCCGACAGCAGCGGCGGGGGGCCACAAGCACCCCCGCCTCCAGTAATGAGTCTGCGGAGGCCCATGAAGGGGTTGGTCGGCTGTACCACCTTCCTGGCTGATAGATGGCGTTGGTTCCATCACCAGCCGACAAGAGTCTCCGCTACCAGTCCGGGGTCAGCAATCCCGCGTTCAGGAGCCCTACAAGTATCATTTCAGGGAGGATGACGCACGCTGACTTACCGGGGGAGATGTCAGTCCACCATTATTCCCCTCTCACTTGGTTGGCTCGACCAGATCCATTTGGTAGAAGTACGTTGTATCGGTATCTCCGGATGGTACCACAGATTTCCCCTTCGGCCGCCCCTATGTCCGGACCAAAGTTTATTTTCATGTTATTGCATTATGTTAGTTTCTTGGTTTATGGCTTGTATGATAAGGACAGATATGTGCTCATCGATCTACTTTACATTTTAGTAATAATAGTAACATTTCTTCTCAAAAAAATTAAAGTAAAAGAATACAAATAATTAAGAATAATGAATTAATCAAGATCAGAATTAAAAAATATGCTTTTAAGACTTTGGGTTCCGTTCCTTCTCTACTTCCAACCTCGGGCCCTATCTGTCGTCGTCACGCCGCTTGCCTCGTCTGCCTTCTCGGGACTCGGCAATCCCTCTTCCCAATCACTCTACCAAATCGCCCTCGTGCCTACCCTCGACCCACATGTCAGGAGTCGTTGTCCCGTCTCAAGACCACACGTTACCAAACTCTCCTCGCATCATGCCACCGGCTCCGTCCTGAGAATTCATCAAGCGAATCCGAACGAAGAAGACGAGAGATCATCCACCTCGCCCTCCAAACGCAACGTGACCCCTACCATCCAGCCCTGAGCCTCCCCCTATCATGATGATGAAAGGGAATGACGACCCTGCTATGTCTATGTTGGAGGACTCAGAAGGGATCTCTATGATCCCCACTCCCATTGTTGTCTACAAGGACTACCCTAGGGCTCACCTTTACCCAACCCGCTGGCAACTTACCCACCACCATCGGCCATTACCCATCTACCGAACCCTACGCCCCAGTCATTTGAGATCACCATTGGATCTGTTGCACTCGACCTACCCTCCCCGATCCTAAGGAGAGGGAGTAACGAAGCATCGTTCCTAGCCTTCGGCATGCTGGTAATGACTCTTCCCTAGGCAATTCAATATGGCCACCCTATATGGCCCGCCACCTGACCTACCGACGAGACCCCCCACGAGCCCCCATTAAGGCTCCAACGGAAGACCCTCGCAGGGTTGGGCATTTCCCAAGCCGGACCCAACCCGGTAGAATGGACAACCAATTACCACAACCAATATCGGCTTCCCGATCACCTCGGATACTCGATATCTGGCCCTTTGGCCCGCGAGGATGGACAACCGAGACCTCAACCCACGATCTCGTGCCTAAGCCAATAGTACGCCCTTATGGATGGAAGCACACTTGCCCCTTCTTCGTACCATTGCTCAACATCCCGAGTGAGCCAAGACCAAACGAGTCTAGTGTAACCCAATACCTCCTACCTAATTAGCAGAAGCATCTAGCGTATCCCCAACGCTTGAACATGCCATGGAATAGGCTTCGGACTACATGGGCACTTCGAGGCGATGACTTCTCTACGACCTCAACTAGGAACATGAGCGACCCACCAAGCATCGAAGTGTGTATAGGGATGCACGCCTCGCCCTTCCATCATCGGTGAAAATGCCTGATGACCATGCCCCCTCCCCCCTTGTTTAGAGTTTTCCCTGACCATCCGTTATCCCCTCAACCTCCCTGGATCCTTAAGTGCGGGAAGCTTCATGTCGAGTCAGACAATGAGTCCAATGAGGTACAACTAAGTAGCATTATGTATGGATATAGGCCATACTTTGTTCATCGCTGGAATAGCCGATATATTGTTATAGGATTAACGTCGAGTACCTATGGGTCATGACTCAAAGCTCAACATTTTATTTCGTCTTGCTAGATTTTATTTCAATTCATTATAGGGTTAAATACCTTTTGGTACCCTTATGTTTGGTCCATGTACCTTTTGGTACTCTTATGTTTGTTTATTACATTTTGGAACCCTTATGTTCGGTCCACAAATGTTTTGAACATTTGGGATTAAAAAACTAACAGAATAACGCATAATGACTATTTTACCTTTTTATATTTCAAATTAAGTTGTCTTTGGAGTTGAAAGGATAATTTACCCTTCTTTATCATTAATTCTTCAAAAATCATTAATATTTTAATTAATTCATAATAGTATTCATTAATTTATTAAAAAATTCATCAATATTTTATATTATTAATTGTTTGTTATTTTTAAATTTTCATATTTGTTGATATTATTTTTAAAATTTTCATTTTTAGTAATTGTTTTTATTTATTTCATTTACAGTAATTTTGTTTTAAATTTAGTATATTTTTATTTTTTCCTATTTTTTTAAATTTCCAGTGATTAAAGCATATATTTCAAGTAAAGTTTTAATAACTTTTTAAACCATTTTTCATTAAGAAATATATTTTTGTTTAATTATTTTCTAAAAAATTTAACACCTTTTCATAATTATTTTCTAAATAAAATTAAGTCGCCTCTTCCTTGTTGTAATTAGTGTTTGGAAATTCAATCGATTTGTCGTCTCTTCCTTTTCGTAACTAAGGTTTGGAATTTCAATCTATCTGAACCGGCCTCTACTGGTAGGAGATTTCTCACACCGGAGCCGGCCATCAGAAAGCCCTCAGGTTATTTGCCGTTGGTCTCACATGTCGGGATCAGTTTTAACCGGACCGGGCATCCCTTAACGGGCTTACGTTATTGGGCTTTCGTAAGGTTCTGTTCTTTGCAATCAGCGTACACACGCATAAAATGGAAAGAATATATGAACGTTTCTCTAAGAAATGGAAGAGAATAAACGGAGGTTAAGAGCATGTACAATGGAAAGGCCGTGGGTGAGACCCTGACCCTGAGTCCCTTGTGCTGATTGGACAAAAGTGAGTCCCTAGGGACTCAGAATAGTGAGTGTTTTGCAATGAGAGGCCCTTGATGAGTCCCTATGGTTGAGTCTCTTGTGCTGACTGGATGCTGAGTTGTTAATTAATTGATGTTTTGCTGTTTTATTTAATTTTTTATCAGAAACCGTTTAAATTATATAAAATATAAACAAATGTGGAAATATAAATGAGACTACTATATATTTCCATCAATATGGATAACTCAAAATGATTTCAAAATTTGAACCAATGAATAGTAACAGTCATGCTTTAAAAAGTATATCGTAACGGCCAATTTCTTCATTGCGGAAGCTAAAAGATTCATATCACATTCACATGTTAAATTCTTTCTATTTCCCTTTTTCCATCTCATTGTTATTTTCCAGTTACACATTCTATTTGATCGTGTACAAAGAGTGTTTTTGTGCATTTAAGAATTAGCATCTCCAAAAATAATAAATAAATTTAACACGAATAAAAATGAACTTGTAATTTTATTCATCCCCTTTTAATACAACCCAAAAACTAGCTCCAAGAGTACAAACGACTACTCGTCGTCATGGAAACCAACTCCATATAGACCCCATAAGTACTCCATAAGATCATTTTGTAGTTGCATGTGGGTCTCATGATTTGTGACACTTTGTTGACAATCCACTAATTGCTGGTATGCCAGCCCTCCTTGGTGTCATCGTTCCGGTGGTGTCCAATTCGGCATTTCAGGAGGTTGCTCGTACAACAACTCCTCACCCCCATACTCGTATCAGTCATGCTCATCCTCTACAATCATGTTGTGTAGAATGATGCAAGTGTGCATGATATCAGCCAAAGTGTGTTTGCTTCAAGTACGAGCGGGACGGGAAATGATGTGCCACCTTGCTTGAAGTACTCCAAAAGCCCTTTCAATATTTTTCTGAGAACCTTCTTGGCATTTAGCAAACAACTTCTCTTTGGGCTCGTAGGGATGCTGAATAGTCTTCACGAACCGTTCCCATGTTGAGTAAATGTCGTCCACCAAGTAATAAGGTCGGTCGTACCGATGGCCGTTGATCTCGTACTCCACTCCCAGCTTACGGTCGTAGTAAGCGTCTTGGAATAAGTGGTTGTTGTTGAGGACGTTGATGTCTTTGTTCGAGCCAACCATCCCAAAAAACGCATGCCAAATCCATAAATCATGGGACGCTACAGCTTCAAGCATAACCTTCTTGTCCCTGTGGTGACTTCCCCGTCCATGGGCTCCCTGGTCTTCGGTTGGGCAGTTCTTCCACTTCCAATGCATGCAATCAAGACTCCCCGCCATTCCGGGAAACCCTCGGTTGTACCCTTCTCGGAGTAAGCGCTCCATGTCAGCCGGTGTGGGTGTACGATCATACTCGGCTCCGAATACCTCAATGACGGCCTTGCAAAACTTACGTAAACATTCAAGTATGGTGCTTAACCCAATGTGCAGAGTTTCGTCCAATGAATCGTCCGAGAACCCATACGCAAGCATTCGTATCGCAGCGGTGCACTTCAGTTCTGTTGATAAGCCCAACCGTGAGGCTGCGTCGGGCTTCTGAATTAAGTAATAGTCGTGTTCCTTGACCTTGTCCATAATCCATTGAAAAAGTAGTTTGCACATACGAAACCGACGCCTAAACATATCTGGACCATATATGGGTTGATCGACAAAATAGTACCTCATTAATTGGTCGTGAGCTTTAGCACGACCTCTGTTAATCTCTTGTCGCATTGGTTCCCCACGAGCGGCTCTCTCGATCCTTGGCATTGCTCTCTGCATGCTCTCAATCCTCTGCCGGAGTTGTCACTCAACTACCCGCATTTGGGTTGTCATCTCCTCATATGTCGGAACCTCATCGTCGGATATTTTTGGAAATTAGAGAATAGAATGTGGGAATGAGAGAGTGAAATTGGAGAATGGGTGTGAAAAAAATGAGGTTGGGGTTGGGGTATTTATAGGGTTTAAATTGTTTTAGATTTAATTTTAAAAAAATAGCCTTTGCCGACCGTTCTGACGCAGGGACACGTGGTGCCACGCCACTGGACGGGAGCCGAGCGAGGGATGAGGGCGAGGGACGCACGCCCGGCCCGCGTGCGAGGGGCGAGGGCTGAGGCCCGTACCGCGTGTTTACGGGCCGCGGGCCGCGTGAAAGTCGTCCCACAATGGGACGACCCGCGTCCCACGGACCGCAAACGGGCGGGTCGGGCCTCAGGGCCGGCCCGTTGTTCCTGCTCTAAGAATGGAGAAGGTGAAGTACAAGAAGGTGTGCTTTGAACGTAAAAATTAAAGAGAGAAATTATGTTAGGAAATGATTAAGTTAAAAAGTGAAAATATGCGTGCTCCATTTGGGTCACCACTCACCATTACACTTAGGGGTGTGTGCATGGGCGGGTATCCGGCCTGACCCGTGCTTATTGAATTTCGGGTTATTTACGATAAGGTACCCTAATGTTTCGTCCACGAACGATAAGGTACCCTAATGAATTTTGTGTCCGATAAGGTACCCTAATGATTCATCCACGAACGATTTGGTTTAAAATTGGCATATTCCGTTAAAAAATAACGGAATATTCCTCTAACTTAGACATTTGCAGTTAAGTGGGGTGTGAAATGACGATTTTACCCTTTCTTATTTTAAGCTTATAAATTTGATAGACAAAATTACCATTATACCCTTAATTATATAATACAATAAATAAATAAATAAATTTAAATTTTTTAAATTTAAAAATTAAATTATTTAAAATAATAATAAAATATTAAAAATATTTTTATTTTAAAAAATTCAATTTTATATTTAAAAATTCAGTTTTATTTAAAAATTAATATAAAAATCAACTTTTTTTATATTTAAAATCAATTCAGTTTTTAATTCACTTTTAATTGTTGAATCAAAACTTAAAAATCTCCTTTACCCTTTCCATTTCTTTTTCATCTCAGAATTAAACTTTCGTGCTTTCAACAACCAAGATCTGGGAGCTCAATCATGGCTGGGATGAAGGAGACAGCAAAGGAGAAGGCGATGCTCGAGGTTGAAACTTTCATTTTAAAACCAAGATTTTAAAACTCTGTATCATTATCTTCATCTCAGATTTGAAACTAATCTACTTACTAATAGAGACTCGCTTCATAATTGTTTCAGATTCTAATAAATTTGGGGTTGGGGTTGTGGAGCTCTAAACGAGGGAGAGGCGAGAAGCTCGAGTTCACGACGGCGGAACCAGATCTCACGGCGGCGGAACTAGAGCTCGTCGACATCCATGGACGATGAAGACGGCGGCGAGAACCTTTCACAACATCCACGGTCTCACCTCTTCGTCTTCTCTCACCTCTTCTGCAAAATCACATTCTCGTCGACATCCACGGATTTGTTCTTCTGGGTTTGTAGAAAATCTGGGTTTGGGGTCGATAGTGCCGATTCAGGAGAGCTAGAGTACCAGTGAGCCGTGACTTTTTCTCTTCCTGGCCTTTGATTTTGAGATCGAATCCACGTCGAGCAGATCTGGAATTGAAATTTTGTTCATGTGTTTTCTGTTGGAATTGAAATCAGATTTTGTGTATTCATCGTAGATCTGGAATTTGTGGTTCGAGAAGATGAATGTTCATCTTTGTCTTCTTGTTTAGATCTGCAAGGGAAAGGGAAAAAAATTTAATGTAAAAATAAAAGATTTAAAATTTAATGTAAATTTTATATATATAAAAAAAAATAAAATAGAAAAATATGTATATTACACGGGTCATTAAATTATTATGAAAATATAAAAATATATATTTTAATAAATAAAAATTACCATAATTTAAAAATAGTTATGAAAAAGGAAATAACAAAATATGTTATATATAATTTAATTATTAATTATTTTATTTAAAAAGAATTAATAAAAAAACAGTAAGAAAAAAAAGAATAGAAAAAGAAAGAAAAAAAGTAAGAAGAAAAAGAAAGTTAAAGAAGAATTAACAAAAAAACAGTAAGAAAAAAAAACTAATATTTATAAATATATAATTTAATTATTTTATTTTTAAAATTTAAAATAATTAGAAAATATAAATTAAAGAAAAAGAATAAAATTAATAAAATATTTTTAAAAAAATAAGTCAATAATTACTTAAAATGTTAATGAAATTAAATGCAAGGGGTAAAATAGTCTTTTCACTCTGAAGTCAAAAGTCAACTGAAATGTCAAAGGGCAAAATAGTCATTCTACATAAGTCTGTTAGTTTTTTAACAGCATTAAACCAAATCGTTCGTGGACGAATCATTAGGGTACCTTGTCGGACAAAAAATTCATTAGGGTATCTTATCGTTCGTGGACGAAACATTAGGGTACCTTATCGTAAATAACCCTTGAAATTCGCATGTAGATATTTGGATTCGGATTAGCCTACGTGTAATCCGCTCACTAAATCTAGATACCAAGACAGACTCGCTCAATTCGATTCTCGGACGAGTCGGATATATCCGCAAGACTTAAATAAACCTCAAAGTAATATTTTTTCCTTTTTAATGTTTTCCAAATTTAATTCTTTAAATATGGTAAATACTTTATTACCAAAATTGACAATTCTAGCAATTCTTTTATTACCAAAATTGACCGATATACATTTTCTATATAATTTTTTTATAGAACTAATCTACAAATATGAAAATCTCATTCTTATTTAGATTCTTTCATATGTTTTTCATTGGCTCCTTCAATTTCAAATTTAAAAAATTAGTATTAGAAGGAATAAAATAAAATGAAAAAACAAAAAATTAAATACAAAGAACGAAGATGAGAAAGACACAAAGAGGGAGACGAAGCCAACAACATAGACGATATTGAGGTGGGTGTAGTCCCATGGGATGGTTGAGTCGTCTCGTCGTTCCGGAGGTGAGTTTTGGCTAGCTAGGTTTCCGGTGGAGTGGGTGAAAGAGGGGAATATCTTCAGTAAGGGTTTCATTGTTATGGGAGAGAGGAGGAAAGAGAGTAAAACCACATTCATTAGGGTGGAGGAGATGGAGGGAGGGAAGTAGCTGCACAATTTTGGGTTTTGGCTCTACTAAGTTTATAGAGAGGGAGAGAGTTAAAGTTAAGAGAGAGGAAGAAGTTGGATAGAGATGTTGGATTTGAGGAAATAAGGCGTGGTTGGATGGATAAGGCAAAGCTTGTGGATTTCTTGGAGAGATAGGTGTGGGTGGTGGTATATGAAGCACATGAAATCATCTTAGTCATTAAGTTCAAAACATCGAATATGATCAACGGTTCATGATAAAGACAATACTCGGGTGGGCGGTCTATCCACGGATAATCTTGATCCAATCCATTATCCACCCGTAACAGTACGGATTTGGATACTTTTAACCTATATATGGCCCAAAATCTGACCGATGAGTGTTAAACAGGTCTCGGATCGGGCGGAATTGCGGGCGGGTTCGGATTAGGATCCGCGGATTATTTGCACACCACTAATTACACTGTGATCATAATACTAAGAGCATGTACAACGCAAGGTCTTGGGTTAGGCTCTTGGGTAAAGGGCTCATATGCTGACTGTGTAAAATAGTGGCTCCTAGCCCTTGAATTTAACTGTGTTCCACTGTGGGGAGAACCAGGTAGAGGCTTGGGTTGAGGCTTGAGTTTTGAGTGAATGCTGGCTGGATATTTTGCTGAATTAATTAATTTCTTTATTAAAACAGTAACTGTTATATAAAATTAAGATAAATTTGATAAAATTAATTTATAATAAAATAAATGAATTATAAATAATATTAACTCAAGTTATTATAAATGAACTTCAACTTTTATTCATCCCCTTAAGATGAGCTTATGGTGGATAATTAAGATCCAACCACTTTTCAGGAAGTCGTGGACGGACGCGACTCTGCATTATGGCTGAAAGCCATGAGGGAGGAAATATAGTCCATGTCGGACAACCATGTTTGGAAACTGGTTGATCCCATCAATGGTCTGAGGACCATAGGATGCAAATGGATCTTCAAGGTGAAGATGAACATGGACAAAAACCCTCAGACCTAGTGACTATGGTCAAATCAATCCATATTCTTCTTGCCATGACTGTTATCATGATTACGAGATATAGAAAGTGGATGTTAAAACCGCTTTCTTAAACGGAAATTTGACTGAGGACGTTTTATGTCTCAGTAGGAAGGTTTTGTCGATCCGAAGAACGAGGGAAAGATTTGTAAGTTGTTGAAATCCATTTATGGATTGAAACAAGCTTCTCGGAGTTGGAATCTTCGTTTTGATGAAGTTATAATTGGATTTGGCTTTATCAAGAGCGAGGATGAACCTTGCGTTTATAAGAAGGCTAGTGGGAGTAAGATTACCTTTTTGGTGCTCATTGGAAACGACATCCCAACCTTGTATGAGAGAATGATACTAAAAGCTTGGTTGAGGAAGTGTTTCTCAATATAGGAATTAGGCGGTGCTACTTATATTTTGGAGATTAAGAGATCGCACCAAGAGGGTCTGGGGTTTAAGTCAGAGCACCTTTGTGAACAAGGTATTGAGTAAGTTCTCAATGCTCAATTAAAAAAAAAAGACTCTTACTCGCTCGTCGTGGCATTAAACTCAGTAAGACTCAATGCCCTACACACTTGATGAGGTGAAAAAAATGATGTGAATCCTATACGTTTGGGGGTAGGATCGATCATGTATGCCATGATATGTACAAGACCGGACGTCTCGTATGCCTTAAGTTGTACCGGTAGACACCAGTCTAACCCTGTGGGAAAGATGATGTTGAACTAGTCTTCAATGGATATGTAGATGCTAGTTTCCAGAAAGATCCAAATGACTTTAGAAGTCAGCCAGGACATGTGTTTACGCTGAATAACGGAGCTTTAGCAGGGAGTGCGTAAAGAAGACACCGCCACCAATTCTGCGATAGAGGTCGAGTACATAATTGTTTTAGGGGAAGCTAAAAGGCTATGTGGATTTGGAAATTCATGGCAGGGTTGGGTGTAATTAAAAACCCATCCAGCCCGGTGAACCTATGTTGCGACAACACAAGGGGACATTGCGAAAGCTAAAGATACTAGATCGCATAACAAATCTAAATATGTATTGCGACATTACCACCTAATCAGAGATATTCTGAATAGAGGTGAAGTGAAGATCACATACATTACAACTGGGGATGACGTAGCCAATCTATTAACTAAGGCACTTTCACTGCCAAATCATGTTAGACATGTAAAGTCAATGGAAATAGATTGAAGTATAGATTGGAACTACAGAAAGTGGGAGATTATTAGTCTTAGTGTCCATAGTTCAATCGTAAATGTCCAAATATATATATATCATCGTTAGAAAAGTGGCTTTATATTACTTATGTGTTGAAGCAATATATCGGTGTGTGCTATGATCTATGCCCACCATGCGAATAGATCCATAGATCGAGATAGATCACACTCGATGGGTCCTTAGTCGACAAAACTTCGCTAGAAGTGACTAGTATGAAAGATGACTCTTTATGGATTACGTTCTATTAGTCATTGGAATGAGATTCCGGAGTCTAATCATAGATATCATATGAGACATGATATTGGACGACCCGACATGAATATATACCATAGATCAAGTCATGAACATATTCATTTTCGTAGCTTGTCATGTATCCTTAGACCGAGGAGTCTTTGTGAATACTATGCAGTAAACAACCGAGTTGGACATGTGCCTAATGTTGCATGTGATAGGGTTTCCATAATGGACGTGATTGGCTTGGGAAAGAACTACATGAGTGACATGAAAGGTGGTTAAGGTATTTATCTCTCATACTACAGTATGGGAAAGATATCGGTTCTCGGCCGCTTGATCGAGAGTGACTGAAAGAATAGCATGACCATGGACATGATATTGGGTATCATATATTCAGTCATCTCACATATTAAGGAATAGTGATTGAGAATAATAAGGATGATGGTTCTATGCCTTATCTCAATCAATATACCGGAGATAAAAGGATAATGACATGGACGACATAAAGGTTAGAATCGACAGGGTCGATTCGTTATGCAGTATTAGGCAATACTAAAGTCTCGTTAGTTTCCACTTATGTATGATCAAGTAAAATGGGATTTTACGTTGATCAACCGACATGCATAAACCTACGGGTCACATCGGAGGATGCAACTCATTAACACACTTATGGAGAATGGCCAAGAGGGAAGTTTTCACGGGGCATGACCAAAACTGGGTTTTGGGTCATGTGCCCGTAAGTACTCAGAACTTTACGGATCGAGACAAGACTTGAAGTCTTGGGATTGATCGCGTCGGATAATGTTGGACATATCCGGGATGGGAGGTGTGGACTCATGGAACCAACTAGTTAAGTCTTAACTAAATGGTTCTAACTAAACTAGTTAGATTAGGTATTTGGTGATTCAATCCACCAACTTACCACCAACTTCTATTTACTTTACACCATCATTTGTCCTATTTACTATTATTCTATTATGTTGATGGGATAAGATAACTTAAGCGTAATCTTTTCAACATAATAACACACAACACACAAAAGGAAACTCAACTTCTCGCTCCCCCCCCCCCCCCAATTTTGGCCAACTAAGTGTTCTTCCTCCATTTTTGGTGTTCTTGAGTCCTCATAAGAAGAACTACGTGGCTTTGATTCCCAAGTGGATACATAGGCGTCTTGGAGACTCAAACCTGATCATTCCTTACTCGGTGTTCTTGATTTGGTAAGGAAACCATGAATTTGTTTATTCTCTTGTGTTTCTAACTTGGTAGTTTTTCCATGGCATGGTCTCGTGAATTATTTTCCGCTGTAATTATTTGTTCGTACCGTCCAACGAGACCCAACAACTCCCACGTTGAGTAAATATCATCATGTACTAGGAATAAAGAGACTCCCCTTCGTACTAGGAATCGAAGATTCTATTTAACCGTTCAATAATGTTTCAAGTCATCCGAAC
Source organism: Erodium maritimum (assembly GCA_963921825.1). NCBI lineage: Eukaryota > Viridiplantae > Streptophyta > Magnoliopsida > Geraniales > Geraniaceae > Erodium > Erodium maritimum. Next base: position 61,565,927 of record OY997590.1, on the reverse strand, counting down.
CTAATCTAATCTATATCAACAACTAAATACATATACACATTTATGAAAATTATGACATAAGGATGAAGATTTGAAATTGGAAATTCGAAATTAGAAATTAGGGTTTTGTACTCACTGAGTTTAAGGCTCTCAGGTTAGGTAGTTTTGATCCTAGTACTGACGATAAATACTCTCACGTTGAGTAAATATCATCCCGTACTAGGAATCAAGACACCCCTTCGTACAAGGAATTGAAGATTCCAGTCAACCGTTTTATTAATGTTTCCAGTCATCCGAACCTAATCTCAACTACATCAATAAATAAATAGGGCCACATTTATGAAAATTATGACGTAAGGATGATGATTTCAAATCGGAAATTAGAAATTAGGGTTTTGTACACTGAGTTTTATGATCTTTTGGTACAGTAATGAATCGACCTTGCACGATGTGGTGTAGGCTTGGTAGCTCCAATATGCAGAAGAAGCGCGAACAAAGAAGCTCGAAACGATGGTAAACAAGCGCAAAACGATATCGGATCAACAACGAAGACGAAGCAATGTATAAAAAAATAATTAATAAAGATGATTTAAGTAAATATAATTTGAAAAGGTAAAGTTGGGAATGAAACTTTGAGGGCCATTTACCTAAAACACAAACCGTAGAGGCCATATACTAAATGAACTGAGAGAAACAGACCAAATATATAAATTTGAGACGTTATAATGTACAAGGCATGATTGGAAAATTCGCGGTAAATATGCTAACCAGATTAAATGCACATCCACTAACCAAAAGTGAAATACTTCGTCCAACTATACCCTTCTCTACTATCTATCAAGGGGAGTAAAAATTGTGCGTTATTTTTCTTTTGTTCTGATTTTGTCCCACTTGATTTTTTCTAGAAAGATTGTTAACGAGACAATTTAAAACATATATGTCACTATTATACTATGGTTAGGTTTTTATCCACTACAATTTTCGTTTTGTAAAGTCAAATATAATTGTTTGTAAATAAATGATCTCTAATAATGAGGAGTATTGTAAAGATGAGCACATGAAAGTTATGCATTTGATCACCCTTCTCCTACATGACTAAGCAGGGATGATCTCTATACAAAGGATAGGTTGCTTGGGTATGAAAACATATTGCTCTTGTTCTATTTATATATAGCTTACTGTGTATATGTTGTTGAAGTATTTTGAAAACTTTTCTAATTATAGTTGAAAACATTTAATAATGTTAAGGTCTCAATTCGTCTGCTCTCCCTAGGCATTCATAATCTTACAAATGTCCCGGTAGTAGGTGAACATGTTGAGACTTCCGCAACACCATGTTAAAACTACATTGTTATTGTTATGTCATATGTGATAATCCTTTGAAGGTAATTTTCTTTTTTGCCTGACAATTAATCAGCTTTTATTTATTTTTGCATATATTACGAAAGAGAATAATTACACGTGTCTGTAGGCGCATTTTGGAGATTAGGGCACAGTACCCAGAAAGAATGACAGCGGTACAAAACCAGGCACGCATCTCCATCCCAGGCGCATTTTAGTTTCTCTGCAATTATTCACTTGTGATTCATTTAATTTAAACCAAATTAATCAGTGAAAAAAGTAATTGGAATAGATAAAGCCCATTCCCGGCTGAGTATGTGGCCCTATCCTTTTGTCACCAGTGGGCCCAGCTTCCTTCATTGAAGACCGTTGATGGGACTTACAGAATTGATCGGACCTTTTTTCACATCCCCATCGATGTGTCTGAAAATGGGTCCCACCCTATGAGATAATAGTCCCACTCCCGGCGCAGATTAGCAAAACATTGTCTGGGGCTAAGCACCATTAAATGCGTGTTACGAACCTGTTTAGTATCTGTGCTCTTGAAACTTAAACGGAATGTTGTTCCTTGGAGTACGTACCTCTGTCGTTTTTATTTAGCGAAAGATGCAATTACTTGAAATTAATTATATTATCGTGCACCGGAAAATAGACTTACCGACCACTTGAAGGTTAGTATTAACAAACAATAGTTTACTGAGTTTTTTTAATATCAAAACCGTCGCAGACGGTATTTTGACGCCCCTTGTGCAATGAAAGAAGACGGGGGAAAGGATTTCGGAGATTCTGAGGGACCTTGACGATAATGGTGATAGTGGGAAGCAAAACACCGTCTAGGTACCTCTCCCAAAACACCTTCACTCCCGAAGATTATAGTTAAAATCTGTTCATTTAAAACAAAAGGACTTGTCATCATTTTTATTAAGTAAAAACGTACCATCTTCTCAAAATAGTCTTAACATCTCATATCTTGTAAACCACAAATAATGGTATTTAGACATGATCTAATATCAATTTTATAGATAATATGATTTTTTTTTCATCATTCTAACCATACAATATATTTTTACAGAGGAGAAATCTAATATAAACCATGTTTTAACTTAAAAACCGTGAGAACCAATCTAAGCCATCTATTTTAAGAATGGAGGGATGAGATACAATTGAGTTGTTGACTGCAAAATAACAGCACTTTTTAGTAAGTGTGAAATACTTTTTTAGTAAAACTATCATATTACTTTTTTTTTACCAATTCACTAATTTAATTTTTTCCGCTTCGTTTGAACTCCGATTAGCTTCAAACATTTTTTTGAAGCACATTTTTTTTTATTTCGGGGCTGATTTCAAAAAAAAAATTATACATGGGTAATTTTTATCAACACTTTGCTATGATTTTATCAACACTTTTACACTTGTTTTATCAACACTTTACACTGAGTTTATCACCTCATTTCCAAAACTGATCATGATTTTATCACATCATCACGTGCTTTTTATGAACACTAGTTTTATCAACACCAAACACTAGGTTTATCATTAAATTTTGTGTGTTTTATCACCCACATCACATGTTTTTTTAAGCATGAAAAAAAGAATTATTTCGAGGCTGATTTAAAAAAATTATATCTGGGTAATTTTTATCAACACTTTACATTGGTTTTATCAACACTTTACACTGGTTTTATCAGCACTAAACACTAGTTTTATCACCTCATTTTCCAAAACCGAAAATGATTTTTATCACCTCATCACATGTTTTTATGAAAACTAGTTTTATCAACACTAAACACTATGTTTATCATTAAATTACATGTGTTTTTATCACCCCATCACATGTTTTTTTATCAACACTAAACTCTAGTTTATCACACTTATTATCAAAATTGAGCATGATTTTTATCACCTCAGGTGATGTTTTTATCAATATTTAGCACTAGTTTGAGAGGTGAAATCGGCTACAAACCACTCTTAACCTAAAAACTAGAGAACCAATCCTAGCCACACACACATAACATCCAACATTCCACATGATGCCACATCACCACCCCAATTTCACCCAAACTCACGTCAATTTCATCCTTTCTCACACAAGCAAGGGCATAATTGTAAAAGCATGGTGCCATGTGGACAATTGTCCATTTTTTTCTTCACCAATTCACTAATTTAATATTTCCCGATTCGTTTGAACTCCGATTAGCTTCAAACTTGCGCCAACATTTTTATTTTTTCAAGGGCTTTAAATCAAGATCAATCATGAATATATTTTGAAGCACGAAAATAAAAAGGTATATCAGAGTGATAAAAAAATGTTGAGTGTTGATAAATCTTCACTAATAAATGTTTTATATCGGAGGTATCAAACTAGTGCTAAATGTTGATAAAAACATGTACTGAGGTGATAAAAACCATGTTCAATTTTGATAATAAGTGTGATAAACTAATCATGATCAGTTTTGGAGAATGGGGTGATAAAACCAGTGTAGAGTGTTGATAAAATCAGTGTAAAGTGTTGATAAAACCAGATCAAAGTGTTGATAAAAATTAGCCAGATATAATTTCTTTAAAAACCAGCCCCGAAATAAAAAAAATCGTGCTTCAAAAAAACCATGTGATGGGGATGATAAAACACACGTAATTGAATGATAAACCTAGTGTTTAGTGTTGATAAAACTAGTGTTTATAAAAAGCACGCGATGAGGTGATAAAAACATGATCAGTTTTGGAAAATGAGGTGATAAAACCAGTGTAAAGTGTTGATAAAATCAGTGTAAAAGTGTTGATAAATCTAGAGCAAAGTGTTGATAAAAATTACCCAGATTTTTTTTATAAAAAAAATCAACACCGAAATAATTTTTTTTTCATGCTTCAAAATATATTCATGATTGATCTTGATTTAAAGCCCTTAAAAAAACAAAACTAATGGCACAAGTTTGAAGCCAATCAGAGTTCAAACGAAGCGGGAAAAATTAAATTAGTGAATTGATTAAAAAAAATAACATGATAGTTTTACTAAAAAGCTCTTACCACTTATTAAAAAGTGCTGTTTTTTTTGCAGTCAACAAGTCAACTACTCAATTGCATCTCATCCATCCATTGTTAAAATGGATGACTTAGATTGGTTCTCTAGTTTTTAGGTTAAGACATGGTTTGTATTTGATTTCTTCTCCTAGTTTGATATCTCCGATATAAAACATTTATTAGTGAATTTTTATCAACACTCAACATTATTTTTATCACCCCGATATACCTTTTTATTTTCGTGCTTCAAAATATATTCATGAGTGATCTTGATTTAAAGCCCTTGAAAAACTAAAAATATTGGCGCAAGTTTGAAGCTAATCGGAGTTCAAACGAAACGGGAAATATTAAATTAGTGAATTGGTGAAGAAAAAAAATGGACACTTGTCCACATGACACAATGCTATTACAATTATGCCCTTGCTTGTGTGAGAAAAGGTGAAAGTTGCGTGAATGTGGGTGGGATTGGGGTGATGATGTGACATCATGGTGAATCATGAATGTTGGATCATAGGTGTGCGTGGCTAGGATTGACTCTCACGGTTTTTAGGTTAATAGTGGTTTGTAGCTGATTTCACCTCTATTTTTACATAGTTCAAATACATTTTTTGAATAAATTCGAATATCTTATTTATATCTATATCCAAACATAAGATCTTGACTTAATCCAAAATACCCCATTTAGAGCATCGACATCAAGCAGGGGCTTGATGGCGAGGCAGGGTGCGGAGCAGCTGGAGGAGGACTCGGGGTTCAAGGTTCGACTGGTGTGACGAGGGGGGCGTGTGAGGCATGCGAGCAGGGGGGGAGGAGGAGAGGGACGATGAGGGTTCGGGGGGCAGAGGCGCGGGGCCAAAATCAGCCCCGTTGCCTCGCGCTCCTCTGCCTTTCTCTCGTCCAATGCCCAGCTGCCACCTTTCCAAGCCAGAAAAAAATAATCGTTGCCAACGGTTGGCAACGGCGACAACCCCTTTTATTATTTAAATAAATCAAAAATAACATTTAAAAACACTTCTTCAACCACTATAAATACCCCTAACCCCATTTCAATAATTCATACCACAAACTTCTACATTCTCTCCAACCTCACTCTCCCAAATTCATATCGTCTTTGAAAAATCCGATCGATAATGTCTGAAGACGATTCCACTCAATCGCCGGAACACGAATTTTTCAACTCGGAAGAGGAGGACAATACTGAGGAACAACATGCGAACCCCAATCCACAAGGTGCGACCACCAATCAAGTCGGGTCGTCCTACGTACAGATGTTGCAAACCGGTTTCACCCCAACCAGTGGTTGGAACCCTGATGCGTTCAACCAATACATGACCTCTCTTTGGGGCCAAGGTAATTTTTTGAATTATAATTTTATTCATTTCATTAATTAAATTTTTAATCGTTTTATCAAGTTTAATGTCATGTATGTGCAATTATAGTTACATTATATGTTTAATTCTAATTATTTGTGAACAAACAATGAATTATCCAATTTTCATTGTAATTAACATTTAAATGTCAACGTAGGTGGTATAGGACAACCGGCCCAACCGGCTAATCCAATGGGACCACCGCCAATCACGACTGGGGTATTCAACCGCCCACTGTTCGACCATTACAACATGGCTGCCAACTATTTCGGGCAAGCACAATTCTCGATGCCGGCTGCAACCGCAACCCGCATGTCGTCTACTTCATCATCCGTGCGACCGAGTACCCGGGCGACACCAGAAAGGCGAAGCAAATGGCCCCCTCAAGTGGATATGCTCTTGATTAGAGCCTGGAAACGCACAACGCACGACCCCATCACCAGAACCTCGCAAGATGGGAGCACGTTATGGACCACGGTTCATAGGCGCTTGTGTTGTGCTGGGAATTTCCCATTGTCTCAGTGGACGGTGTAAGCCGTCAAGACCCATTTCAACAAAAGTGCTACAAGAGTCAAGCGGTATGTCACACTGTTGAACATGGAGAGGGCCCTGCCATGTCATAGCGGCTAGAGCGAAGAAAAGTTTAGGGAGCGGACGATGGAACTCTATCGAATCCACGTCGAAAAAAATAAAAAAACGAGCCGAAGATTTTCAAGCTCCACCGTTGGATAGAGCCGTTTGAAAATGATGAAAAGTTCTGGACGGAGGAAGGCGAAGCCGGGGTACTTCGACGACGATTGGACGCGTCCGGCAGTTATAGCAGCAGCACCCCGCCCACTTTAGTCCCCACCGACGATGATAATGTCACACATTTAAGTGGTGACGAGGAACAAGCCGGGGGCTCAACTTCCCCAATCGCTCCAAGTGCCCCACCCGTACGTCCAAGTTCCCCACCCGGCATGCCGCCTCAACGAGAACGCCCAATTGGCAATAAGGTCGCGAAGAGGAAGGGGAAGAGTATGACGGACATAGCATCGTATCTCGTCCAAATGGATCAGGGGAGGTGTGAGAAGGTGAATGTTACCTTGGCTCTTGACGAGAAAATTGATAAATATATGCAGGAAGTGAAAGCTATGAAGGCTACGGGCACGTCCTAGTTGACCCCGGAACAGATGGAGCATCATATGGAAATGCTGAAGGTATGGATGGGTCAAATTCAAAAACTTCAGAAACAAATCGACCACATTAACGATGATGCCTAATTATGTTTTTTTTTTAGTTTTTATGTCTTTTTTAAGTTATGTTTTTTTTTAATTTTGTATTTTTATTAATGAAATTTTATTTCTATTTATGAATTTTATTTCTATTTTATTTAGTAGTTGTTGATTTAAAAATAATGTTAACAAATTCAGTTTAAAACTTAATTAATCACACAGTCAACATTTCTGAAAATCAAACCCCCATACTAGCCCCTCTGATGTGCAGCACACAAATTTTAGGGGGCAGGGGGCTGAACCCTGTCCAGTCAGCAGAGGGTTCAGTCCCAGACTTTGTGATCCCCCCACTGATGTGGGTGCTCTTATATTTGTTCCCAAACAAATTACTCAGTTAAAGTTAGAGCACCCACATCGGTGCGGGGCGTGCGCGCGAGGCCGGGGCAAGAGCAGGCGGAGGAAGGTTTGGGGTTCGGCCGGTGTGGGGTGCGGTTCGTGCGAGGCGTGCGGGGCGGAGGCAAGGGGGGAAGGAGAAGGGTTCGCGAGGCCGGGGAGCGGGGCAAGAACAAGCCCCGCTGCCTCGCTCCTCGCTGCTTCGCCACTGTCCTCTACCGTGCCTACGCGTGGCCTGCAAAAAAAACATACGCAGACGCTGATGCATGGAGAAGAAGCACAATACCCATTCCTTAATTAGTTTAGATGTATATGGTAAGTGTTATTAGGTTAATATAAACTAATTAATTAGGTTAATATATGGTAAGGTTATTAATTAGGTATTAATTAGGTTTTATAATTTAGGTAATAATTAAAAAAAATAGTTTTAAATTTTAAAAATCAGTTTTTAATTTAAAAACTCAATTTTTTTATTTAATAATCAGTTTTTAAACTTAAAACTCAGTTTTTTATTTTAAAAATAATTTTTCTGCTGCGATAAAAAATGTCCGACGACGATGCCCAAACGTTATTATCAGGAATAATAACTGTCAATGTGTCACGCCCCAAATCCGGTTCTGACCGGACTCGAGACGTGACCTGAGTTGAAATAAATGGAAATCATAAACGATAGATAAAAGCTCCAAAATCTCATACAAACTCCGTCAAAATCGACATATAAGTAAAAAGTTTAAAAGCCTCGTGAGTCACAGATCAACAAAAATCGTCAAATAGAGGATGTTCAATACAAGAGACCAACATAACTCTAGTAAAACCCAAAGAAGTCCAAAAGCTCCCGAGCCTCGACCTCCCTAGACATCCGGTACGCCTGTAAAACAGTTAGAAACCAAAGGGGATGAGCTTACGCTCAGTAGGAAAAACCTTAATAACTCAACCCTTAATAACTCAACTCTGGGATCACCTCGGTTCCCATAATCCGATCCACCAGAGTATCCACATCATATCCGATTTTCCCCTCGGTCCAGAGGAGGTACATGCATCGGGGCACCGAAACCAATTCGGAAATGCCACCTAAGGACCATATGTCATAGGGAAACAAGTAGTGCTCCACTGGGACGTAGTTCCTTGGGGTGAAACCATAAGTAACCAGAATCAATATCCCGTAGGATCTGCCGAGCCATAGGCTCCTCTCGTCACTCAATATCCCGTAGGATCTGCCGAGCCGTAGCTCCTCACATCACTCAATATCCCGTAGGATCTGCCGAGCCGTAGCTCCTCACATCACTCAATATCCCGTAGGATCTGCCGAGCCGTAGCTCCTCACATCACTCAATATCCCGTACATCTGTCCAACTCCAACCACCAAAAACGGCACAGGATTACCCTCCCCGGTGTAGTACCGAACCAAACAATCATCCAAACACACATCTTAAGAATAAAGATAAAGGAACTAGCATTATCATTCAATCATCATTCAACACTCGTCAAGGCATACGTTCATCACAACAAAGACATCCAATACCATTCCACGCTTACCGTATACTTACCTGCCATGAACCAGCGGTACATCGATCACCTGATTGTACCCTGTGGCACAACCAGTCATACTCGATCATCCGTTCAATCAATAGTTATATCAGTGTAAACACCCAATCAACCAAGTACGCATTCAACCAATCAATCATAAAGCAAAAGATCAATTAAACATTCAAACATACAAGCTAACTAGTTTCATTAGACTCTTAAGTTAACCTAAATACTAGCAACCAAGCATGTGAACCTAGCACACAACTAATCCTAGAGCTCTTCACAGCCTCTCTACCAGTAAATCAATTCCCAAGTATTGAAGGAAAACTTCACTAATTGTCATCGTCCTAAGCATGCATACTAGACTCATCCATTTATTAGTAATTGAAAGACGATTAATCTAGTTATTCGCATCCTATAGGCAATTTTAGGACCTTTCCAATTTTATTATCCTAATCATGCATACTAAGCGTTAAATTAAGAATTTAAGGCTTTCCCTACCTTGAGGTCTTCCTCTAATAAAACTCTGAAGAAACGCTCGAGTGGTCACCACTCCGTTCTTCACACGGGTTCCGGCGTGATCTTCGTTCTTCTAGCTCGGGTCCAAGCCCTCGTGCTCGGGCGAAGTCCCGTCTAGGGTTGACAAAGAAAAGTCCAATAAAAAATCAGTAAAAGTCCAAAGGTCCACTGATTTAACCAAAATTATCTTTTAATTTCTCACCTTGTATTAAAACATTTAATTAAATCTGATTTAAAAAAAAAATTTGTTTTAATCTGGGTTGACCCGGATCCGACCCGGATCCAAGCCCAAACCCGGATCCGACCCGGATCCAAGCCCAAACCCGGATCCGACCCGGATCCAAGCCCAAACCTGGATCCGACCCGGTCCAGACCCAGATCCGAACCCGGACCCCAAGCTTGACCCAGACCCAGTCACGCTCGAGTCCAAGACCCTGAATCTGCTGGGCCTGGCCCAAACCTCAGGTGTCGGCCCAAGACTCGACCGACCCGTTTCCAATCTGGCCCGATCCTGTTCGTGCCTGAGCTGTGGCACTCCAGCGAGTTAGCGTCGCTCCGACCACCGCCCACGACAACAGGTGAGGTCGTGGAGGGAGAAACGAGAGCGGGGAGGCGGCGACAGGGCCTGGCGACGCCGTGGCTGCGACGTCGGGGCTTGAGTGTGACCCAGAAGTGCTTCACCTTCAGATCTGGAGTTCACTTCTTCGCCGGAGGAGAATCCGACTGGAACTACTCGGATTGAGCTCGAGACAACGCGTTGCCCTTGGATTTGAGGTCAGAGAGAGAGGTTAAGGGTGCGAGTGAGCTCAGACCGCTCGATTTGGTAGCTGGCGTGCTCGATTTTAGTGCGGAGACGACGATTGAAGGCGAAGAGTTCCGGCGAGACACCTCGCGTCCGATACTGGCGTGGCTCGTTCTGTCCGAGGAAGAGAGGGGTAAGGCGAGGTTTCAACGTGGGGGAGAAAGAAGGAGAAGCAGAGGAACGATGGGGGTAGCCTGAGGAGGGACGGCGGCGACGTCCGGTTCGGTTGCACGCGAGAGAGAAAGGGAGAGAGTGAGGGAGACGAGAGGTCTCGGGCGGCGTGCAGAAAGTGAGGGAGAAGCCAGGAACCCTAGTTCCTGTAGCGAGTTCCACGTGTGAGTCGCGCGTGCGAGGGGAAGGGCTGGATCCGAGTGGCCTTGGGCCTGCGACTGGGCCTGGTCCAGTGAAGACTGGCCAGGTCTGGTTGGCCCGAAACACTCTTTTTCCCTTTTTTTTTTGACTTCTTCCCATTTTTTTTTTGAATTTACTTTTCAAAATTCACTCGTTGCAAAAATCCACCCCGACGTTTCCAAATTCAATTAATACCCTTTTTGAAAGAGCGGGGTTTTACACAATGTTTCAAAAAAATATATATGATGTATTCAAATATATAACGATCATCAAAGAATTCATCAATAAATAAGATTATATCGACCAAATTAATTGTCAATTTGAATTATGTATTTTTTTAAGTTATGTATTTTTTTAATTTTGCATTTTATTAATGAACTTTTATTTCTATTTATGAATTTTTTTTCTATTTTATTTAGTCGTTTTAGATTTAAAAATAACGTTAACTATTCAGTTTAAAAGTTTAATTAATTATATAGTCCGCATTTCTGAAAATCATGCCCCCTATACATGCCCCTCTGATGTGCAGCACACTTTTTTTAGGGGGCAGGGGGCTGAACCCTGCCCAGTCAGCCGAGGGTTCTGCCTCGGGGTTCATGGTTCTGCCCCTACTGATGTGGATGCTCTTAGAACATAAAACCTTGACAGTTGTGCGGAAAAATCAAAATCCAACTTTTTTTAAAAAAAAATATAAGGGAAAGGGATCATTTTAAAAATGTTGTGTTGAGATATTAATCTTTTTTTATAATTTTTATAGTATATTTTCTATGATGATAAGAGAAAATACCGACAGTAAAATATACACATATCACAGAATTGAGCTAAATCTCGTATGATAGCTTAGGCTTGACCGCTGTAATGTTTTTTTGAGGACGTTTTTTTATTTTTAAATAATGACTATCATTTTAAAAATGACAAATAAAAATTCAATGTATTATTATTTTTGTTAACAATTATTATCTCTAAAATGTTGCGCATGTTAGAAAGGTGGAAAAAGCTTAAACAGAATGAGATTTATTTAAACAAAAAAAAAAGAATTCCACGAAACGAGAGAGGCAAAAGCCAAGAGGGGCAAAGACAATCCAAGCACGTGACCTGCCCGATTTTTACCTGCAAAGTTTTCTTTTCCTCTTGGCATTGTAGAGTCGAGACATCCATTGTTCTTTCTGATCAATCCCAGTCCAATCACCCAATCAACAACTCATTTTTCTACATTTCAAATTAACAGAAATGCGAGCCCCGTTTTTTTCCTCAATTTCTACAGCTATCTGTCTCAGTCTGTAGCCTGAGAGTCTCTGCTTTTCAAAACAATTCTTTGTTTTCTTTTCTCACTGCTCATAACAACAACAACTGCAACTACTGCCTCTGCATATGTATCTGTGTCGACTCTTTTTGGCGCTTTTACTTTGGTCGTTGTGTGTTTGGTGCTTACTGTGCGAGTGATTTCATTTTTCGATTACACAGAGAGATAATGGTCTAGTGTAGTGTAGTATAGTGCGTGGAAGTGGAATCGCCAGACCAGAAATACGAAGAACAAGGCTGTTTACACACCAAACCCACCAGGGAATTTGTGGGGATCAGCTACACCGCCATTCCCAGATCTCTAGAATTTCAGAGTTAGCTTTGGTTTTTGGTGGGTCGTGTGAAAAAAAAAATCCTTTTTTTAGCTGGGTGTTTTGTGAGGCAGTGATTTGAGCATCTGGGTCGAGCTTGTTTGGAAGCAATTGAGCTTGGTTGTTGTGAAAAAAAAGGCAATAGAAAAGAAACCGCTTTCTGTAATAGTTAATGGTGGGTTCTCTCTGGATTGGGAATTTGATTCTTTGAGCACATTTCTGCTGAATGAATAAAAGACAGGTGTTGGGTGGGTATGAAAATGGCCTCTGCTTTTGCTAGTTATGGTGGTTTTGAGAAGGGGTTTGTGGCTGTTCACAGAAGGTGAGTGTTGCTCAATGGAGAGAGGAAGGTCCATGTCCTGGACTGTGGGGTTGCTGCTTTTCGCATTGATGGAGCTTTCTTCTGCTACTCTGTCTCCAAGTGGCATTAACTATGAAGGTTAGTTTCACTTGGGATGTTTTTCTTTCTTTCTCTTTTTGAATATTTACAATTTTGATGAACCACAAGTATATCAGTTTGCAATAACACATATATTCATCTGAGTAATGTTTCTTATCATTTTTCTCATGATTTGATATACTTGGCTTAACGAAACTGAAGTTTATACTAATCACTCTTGCTTGCCCCTCTTATGTGGAATTTGAGCAGTTGTTGCTTTGATGGCTATAAAAACTGATCTGAATGATCCATACAATGTGTTGGAGAGCTGGGATACTAATTCTGTAGATCCTTGTAGCTGGAGGATGGTTACTTGTACAGATGGTTTTGTCTCTGCTTTGTAAGTTTTTGATATTTCTTGCCCTCTATTGTCTCTTCTTTATTTCATCTACCTTAGAAAATGGAGATTTTTTTATAACTCATAGAGGGAGGTTCTTCTTTTCTCCTAAGCAGGGGACTACCAAGTCAGAGTTTATCTGGAACTTTATCTCTGGGGATTGGTAACCTCACATACTTGCAATCTGTGTAAGTTATTATCTTCACTTACACTGGTTACTGGAATTATACCTTTTCCTATCTCCATATTTGATTTTTTATTTTTATTTCTGTGTAATTGTTTCTTTTGTTAATCGGTTCTTGTACTTTTCCCTTAACTGTAGCATTGAAGTCTCAAAGTCTTGACTGTTATAAACATAAGCATAGTGCAAGGTTTACAACTGTCAATGGTATGCATCTGTAGGTTGTTGCAGAACAATGATATTTCAGGTCATATTCCTGCTTCAATTGGGAAGTTGGAGAAGCTTCAGACACTTGATCTCTCCAACAACACTTTCAATGGTTACATACCTAGTACCTTGGGGGATCTCAGAAACCTGAACTATCTGTAAGTTTCATAAACTGACGAACATGTTGAAGCAAATTTTACATAATCTAGAAACATGGTATAAGATTGGGCTAATGCGGGATATTTTATAAGCAAACAGGCGGTTGAACAACAACAGCCTCACTGGATCCTTTCCTGAGTCGTTATCCAAGATTGAAGGTCTCACTCTTGTGTAAGTAAATAATTTTTAGCTGCATATTTTGTTGATAAAACAATGTTTTGCAAATCCCATTAACTACTTATGCATCATTATTATTTACTTGGAAGTTAATCCTTCTTGTAGGGATCTTTCTTTCAACAACCTGAGTGGGTCCGTTCCAAAAATATCAGCAAGAACTTTCAAGTGAGCCACTTCTCCCCCTGTTTTTGATATTAATCTTTCCTTGTAAGTGACCCATTCGTTAGTTAGTAAGTTGAACTGTTTTCCTTTTTCTTTCAGAATCATAGGGAACCCTTTAATTTGTGGAGATAAAGCCAACAACAACTGTTCTTCTGTTGTTTTCCCAGAGCCGCTTTCTTTCCCACCAGATGCTCTCCAAGGTGTCTAACACGTATTTAGTGTTATGTTGTATCGTTTATTTACTCTTTTTTACCTGTCCGCTATATTTTATTGACATGTTGGATCTTTGGTTTCTTAGCTCAATCAGACTCTGGAACAAAAAGCCATCGTGTGGCTATTACCTTTGGTGCTAGTTTTAGTGCGGCTTTTATCATCATACTCGTGTTTGGGTTACTTGTTTGGTGGCGATACAGGCACAACCAGCAAATATTCTTTGATGTCAATGGTTAGTTTCTTTGGCCATCATGTTTCATTCTCACCTGTACAAATAACTATGTTACCATAGCACCTTTTCCTGCTTCATTACAAATAATGGTTAGTTTTGCTTTGAATCATTTTGTATCCTTAGCAGATCATTATGATCCAGAAGTACGGTTGGGCCATCTGAAGAGGTATACATTTAAGGAGCTCCGAAGTGCAACTGACCATTTCCATGCAAAGAACATACTTGGGAGAGGCGGGTTCGGGATAGTGTACAAGGGGTCCTTAAATGATGGGACATTAGTTGCTGTTAAAAGGCTCAAGGATTATAATGCCCTTGGTGGTGAAATTCAATTTCAGACAGAAGTAGAGATGATAAGTTTGGCTGTCCACCGGAATCTTCTCAGGCTGTGCGGCTTCTGCACTACTGAGAACGAACGCCTACTTGTTTATCCCTATATGCCAAATGGAAGTGTCGCTTCCCGCTTAAGAGGTCAGCTCAACAATGCATCAATTTTTTTTATCTGCCATGTATGACAAGATTTGGGCTCACTTGCTAGGACTTGAACCTTGGTCCAAAGACTTAAGTTCAAGTGCTTGACCAGTTGGACAAACAGTGCATCATTAGTTAGTAGTCAATTATAGTTTAACTGATTACATTACAAATTCTATTTTCAGAGCATATACATGGTAACCCAGCTTTAGACTGGTCAAGGCGAAAGAGAATAGCGCTAGGCACTGCAAGAGGGCTACTATATCTGCATGAGCAATGTGATCCCAAAATCATCCACCGTGATGTGAAAGCAGCCAACATTTTGCTGGATGAAGAATTTGAGGCGGTTGTTGGAGATTTTGGATTGGCAAAGCTTTTGGATCATAGAGACTCCCACGTGACCACAGCTGTGCGAGGCACCGTGGGCCACATTGCTCCGGAGTACTTATCCACAGGCCAGTCATCAGAAAAGACTGATGTGTTTGGGTTCGGGATCTTGCTCCTCGAGCTCATAACAGGTCAGAGGGCTTTGGATTTCGGCCGTGCAGCCAATCAGGAGGGCGTAATGCTGGATTGGGTACTCTCTCTCATATGATCAAAACACTATTCAATAAGATTGTTTCAACATGCTTATCCTGACCCTTGTAGCTCAAGCTATCTTTTAAGCTTGCTGCAATTACATGAACTGTGTGCAGGTGAAGAAGCTCCACCAGGAGGGGAAGCTAAACTTGATGGTGGACAAGGATTTAAGGGGAGGTTATGACAGGATAGAGCTAGAAGAGATGGTTCAGGTTGCGCTATTATGTACTCAATTCAATCCTTGTCAGAGGCCCAGAATGGCGGAAGTTTTAAGGATGCTGGAAGGAGATGGGTTGGCTGAGAAATGGGAGGCCTCTCAGAAGGTGGAGACCCCGAGATTCCGGTCAGAAAGGTACTCAGATTTCATAGAAGAATCCTCTCTTGTGGTTGAAGCCATGGAGCTTTCTGGTCCAAGATAATATCCTCACTCTCTCTGTTTATACCTTAAACTCATGCTCACTCTATAAGTGCCACTGAAGCTTCTCCAGTGGCACTTATCCTCTCAGAAGGACAAGCCATGGAGCTTCTCCTTCCCCCTTATATATTGTAAAGAACAACGACATCTATAAACTATAATACATACTTCTTTTTCTTCTTTACAAGTTTTGTTTACCTTGTACTCGTTGATTTTTCTTATAATATGCTACTTTTCAAAGTTTAAAACTCTTTCCCAGGAGTTTTTCTTTTTTGCTTTTTTAATTTTTAAGAAACATAAAACGGTTCTTTACTATTGCTTTTTAACTGTCCTTTTTTGTGTGATAGAATTGTAAAATCATATTGATAGAATAATGACACAATAGTGACCTAATGACATTCATTCAAGGTATTAAGATGTAACGGACATAACGACTAGGGGTGGGTATGGTTTTGATTAAATGATGGAGACCCCTTAATTATGCTATTCTCATACTTGATATTGAACACAGATCAAAATCTCAATTTCTCGTCTTTCGATTTTCGTTTAGATTTCAATTTTACGTATCTTTAACCAAGAAAACCAAAAGAAGAGGGAGATCGTCGATGGGTGAAAAGACCAGATCCGGCAACAAAACTCTTATCCCTCCATCAATGACTCAAACTAACTTGATTTCGCCAAAGAACCTTATGTTTTGATCATGTACTTTATAGTCCCATATATTTAAATATATCCATTGCGTTACCTAATTTTTTTGGCCAGGTACTTTTGTGGAAATTTATGTTAAAAACTAATTTAATTTGTGGAAATTTATGTTAAAAACTAATTTAATGACGTGTAATGATTGTTTTACCTTTTGCATTTCAAATTAACTTTACCTTATGAATTGAAAGAACATTTTTTTAGCATATGAAAGAGACTTTATTAATTGTCCGTGAGAAAAATACAGTTTAAGGCATTCGGGAGTTGTCCCCCATGCCTCGTAAGAGCAGACATAGAACGAGTCTCCCGACTAATCAGTGGGTGGCTTTATTCGTATATCTTTTCACAAACTCGAGTTTAGAATCCTCGATTAAAGATAGTTGGAGTTGAATGTCCTACATAATACTACCTATCGGGGAGAGAAGGATGAAGATCATTATACTAAGTGCATCAATGTGAATTATAACTCAAGTCCAATACCGAGCCTGGGCCGGAGCCAATGCCATTGTGACTGCAAATGCCTCGATAAGTGTCGGGTCCCATGCTCCATTGATCGTGCCATTTCCCGTCTCGATAACCTCTCCCCTATCTGAGCGACATACAACCCCCAACCTGATTTTTCGTGGTCTCGAAATACCGCCCCATCCATGTTGATAACCTTGTACACTGATGGAGGGAGCTTCCAAACAGTGTCCCCCTTGGTTGGTCGGGTGATATGAGTAGGGCCTCACGCCTGATACGCATGTGTCCCTTTGCTTGGATGGAAAGTGTCATTAGAGAAGGCTGGACATCGTTCCAAACCCAGTTAATTCTTGCCTTCTAGATTTCCAAGAGTTAGATGGAGATTTCCGATATCCGATTTGGAGTTTGTTGTTGTTGATCCACCAAGTGGCAAACATGGTTTTCTATGGTATTGATGATATTCCACCCAAATGGCCCAACAGTCCTTTCCAAATTGGCAGTGAATGAAATAGGGCAAAACGGTGGCATTGGGGACGAAGCGTCCATAGATATTGGCTGCCACTTGTAGAGTACATGTGAGGAAATGCCAAATGAACATGCGGATCCGTGGTTGGACTTTGAGAGTCCATATGGTAAGCCAGACCGGGGGGCTAACTTGAGTGTTGGGCGTCCTTGGCAATAGGGTTCTATATCCCGCCTTTGTAGAGTAGTGCCATTTGGGGTCATCCTCCCAGTACCGTGTGTCTTTGGCACGAGTAGCGGATAATGGGATGGCTAGGATGGCCGCCCGATCCCGTAGGGAGAAGGTTGCCATTATGTGGGGGACATTCCACCTACGAGGAGCTGCGAGGATAAGGGATTTTAACATGATCCCCTCAATATCTGGGGAGGATGTGTGGATATACGGGTCTATTGTGGTCAACCATGGTGTATGGAATGTATGTGTGGTGTGATCGTCCCTTATTGTGCAACGCATTCCACATCTAATCAGTGCGTGTGTGGCCCGAATACTTGTCCATATGTAGGTGGGGTTAGGTCCTCGGGAGGCCATTTGGAACTCACCATCAAGATAGTATCGAGCTTTGACCAAATGAGCTATTAGGAACTAAGGCTTAGTGATTAGGTTCCACGCAAGGAGTGCCGTGTTCGCATCCTGAAGATCAAAAAAAGCCATCCCTCTAGTTTCTTTTGGTTGGCACAACTTGTGCCAACCCTGGCAGATAATGGGTCATTTCTTAACCGTTGGTGCTCCCCACCAGAATCGAGTTTATGCCACATGAATTTTTTCTTTTATAGGCCAGTGGACTCTGAAGATAGACATGACGTGCGTGGGAAGAGATGTGTAGACGGGTCGTATCATCACTTCTCTACCTGTCTGAGAGAGGAGTTTACCATCCTAGGAGCGGATACGCTTAATAACTTTCTCTCCCATATAAGCCAAGCTACGTGTCCTGCTTCGTCCAACCATGTTGGGTATGCCCATATACATGAATGTCTTTGTTGTTTCTGGAATTGATAATTTGAGAGCACGCTTGTCGGGTCTGCAAATCCGTGTTGGTACTGAAGAGCATGGACGATTTCTAGGGACTAAGGACTTGGCCCGACCATGCACCAAAAGTGGTTATCAGGTATCCTACTTGTGTGACTTCCTCAGTTTTTTCTTTGCAAAATATATAGCAATCATCCGCAAAAAACATATGGGTAATAAGGGGGGCTCACCTCGCTTCACGGTACCCATGTAACTGGTCTCCCCTCTGAGCTTGTTCGATGAGACGAAACAGGCCTTCCATAAAAAAGAGAAACATGTATGGTGACAGTGAATCTCCTTGTTGGATGCCCTTTGTTGGAATGATGAGATCCATTGTGTGTCCTTTAAAAGCTATTTGATATAAAACTGTTCCCATGCAGACCATCATCAATTTCATCCATTACTCAGAGAATCCCAATTTCCATATCATTGTTAGATTGAATGACCACTCCACCCTGTCATAGGCTTTACCTATATCTAGTTTGAGATCCATGAATCCTGTAATCCCTTGTGTTTTGCATCGAAAATAGTGGATCACCGCAAAAGATACAAATATATTATCTTGGATTTATCATCCTTGGACAAAAGCTCCTTGATTATGAGAGATTATTTTTTTTGATAAGCTCGAAATATTATTAGTAAGACTAATTCCAAAAAGGAATTAGAATGCCCTGCTTCAAGAAGAAACAGGGAGGGAGCCAATGATTACAAAGGGGCTCCAGCAATGGGAGCCAAAAGGCCTAACCTTTTAAAAAGAGATAAAAACAAGGAACTGAAAAAACAGAAAAACCCCGACAATCCTCGCCACGCAAGGTCAACTTCGGGTCTTCGCATCCTTCTTGGCAGCCAACTCACGAATTGACATCCATGCATCACTGCCCTGAGACAATGTTACGACCTGAGTTTTTCCGAGTCGCACTTGCTCAACTTGTTTCCCAATATCGACAGGACGGGTATACCTTTCACGATCAGAAACCCTAGGTTTACACCGAAGGTCATAAAATTTCGTCAAATGTTTAGGGGGACGCCTCACACGTGATGACTGTATAAAGACATCCTTCCACGGGGATGATTGACCCGTAGAAATGTCAACAGAATCAGCTGGACAAGATTCTGATCCAATTCCTATAGATGGCCCAATTAACTTACCTGAATCTGATTCAAGGCATTGAAGCCCAGGAATAAGCCCATCCGAGATCTCCAAAATAGGCCCAACCGTTAGCCTTTTTGACCCACCATCACTACCAACGTCGGCCTCAACTTCCTCGATACAAACAGACACCCTAGAAACGCGATTGTCGATCTCAATCTCGCCAGAATCACGATTTGACTCAATCCCCCCTACGAGATCGAGAGAATCCCGCAAGCCAACCTCAACTGAATTAGGAAGTGGATTCGCAATCTCCACACCCGATCCCGTCGGTGACCGTGGCTCCTCGCCCTGAACGATCAATTCTGGCGAAACTCTGGTGCATACCACACCGGTCTCTTGCACCCCATCGTGTCCCAAAGCATCCTGAACCTGCAACAAACTATGTTGTGAAGTAACAGAGAAAGTCTCACATGCCTACGCCATACTCTATTTTGGAGTTCCAGAAACAAAGTCTACAGACGCACGCCTACGCCATGCTTTGGCTACGAATAATGTGTAACCAAAAATCGTTCAAAGCCTCTATATCCTTAGCAACTGCGTCTTTGGAATCAAAATGAACAAACCCAAAGTACCGTTGACTGCGGCTCGGTCGCTTTGCCACTTTGACAAACAGAATTGGCCCGAAAGGGCTAAACAAGTTCTTTGTCCACTCCTCTGTCGATTCGAAAGGGAGACAATTCACGAATACCTCGTCTTCTAACTCAACAAAACCACCGCTCACCTTAGGCCGACGAACAACCCTTGTCGCCGGTTGCTTCACAGCAGGAGATTGAGGCTCGGTACCAACACGAGGTTGTGGCTCGATCCCAACTGCCACCGATGTTGCAGATCGCATCTTTCTTCGACGACGCACACGGCTGTGATCCGAACCAGCAGTCTCCGTCTCATGGATCTTCTTCTCCTTCGTCGACTTTCGGACTTTAATATGTTGTTTTTGAGTTGAAACAACATAAGGCAACGACTCCGAAATCGTCAAGACATGATTCAACGCTGTCACCACTGCACCTAACGCCACTGTCACCTCCGCCAATAAACTAGTGACTGGTTTAGCTCTCCAGCGAAGACGCGACGTCGAGAGAGAAGGAGCCATTGGTGTAGTGAATTTTTGTTGTTATTCGGCAGAGATTGATTAGGAGATATTATATTCAGACGCAATCCTTTGAGCTGATTTGCAAGGACCTTGGAGAGGATACGGAAATAACATTACACAGAGCAATTGGGCGAAGGTCTGTGACCAATTTTGGTCATAGAATTTTATGAATGAGGACTATTGTGGTATCATTGATCCTCTATTGTAGGTCCCCACCCCCTATGATTTAATGACTGAAGGTCGTGACTACTAGTGCCAAGGTGGGCCAGTAATGTTAATAGAATTTGGGATTGAAACCATCTGTGTCTGGTGCCTTATCTGGTCTCGTATAGAAGACTGTTTGTATGACTTCATCCTAATTATGGTCATTGTTAATGACTAGTTTTATACATTCGTAATCTTAGTTCCAATTGCCGCCTATCATGTTGCCCCAATTGTCGCAGCTTCACCCACATGTGATAGCGGCGATTTCGATTTGGCTCTCTATATACCCTAGGCAGACGGGGGAGGGTCACGCCCCGAGATAGTGGTCGTGGAATCAATGTACCATTGGTCAAGATCACGGAAATCCACTTGAACATCCGGTCCCTAAAAAAAGGCCAAACCGCTCTTATTCCCTGTGAAGGGTCGAACCCAAATACCATCCCGAAATTTTAGGTTTTGTTTGAGGATAGTTGTGTCCGGTGTTGCCTGCATTGTTTTCGATAGGAAAGGACATGTGGGTGGTGATTATTAGTGAGGATCTTCAGATGTTGTCGGTGCGTGTTGGCTGCTACCCTTGACTATTCCTCGCAATTATGTTTACCATGGGCTGGGTAGCTGGTTTGGATTGTACATTTCTGATCCGAGAGGGGTACGTCGGGGACCTTTGGTGGTCATGACTAGGTATGCTGACGGTAGGTGGAGAATAGAGGAATCCTCGGTGTGGGTCAGCCAGAGATGGAGGTGGTGCAAGAGAGGAGCGCGAGTTTGGGATACAGTCGTTTCGGGTCCTTGATCCCGATTGCATATTTGGTGGTTGTATGGGATCACCGGTATCCGGTCTAATAGATATGTGTCCTATTTGGAGCATCGGGTTGTTGGATGGAAAATGTCAAGGGTGTGGGGGCTCCCAATGTGATGGCCAAGGGATAATGACGACATCCCTTACCACAAAGGGTGAAGGCGATGTCGTCGGTTCCTCCTGACGGTACACAATAATATTCAGAAGAGGGGAACAATATGCCTCAGGTCGTGGGGTGTCTCGACAAGGGACGATCGGGCTTGAGCCGGCCATCTACACTCGCCCTGATGGTGGTGGGAGTGGAGAAAACTTTAGGTGTTGTATATGCCCGGTGGATAGAGGTACAGGGGAACAACCATGCACGAACGACAAAATTTCAATTGAAAGCACAATTATGGGTAGAAAAATCAATTCGGTTAAAGCTCCTTCCTTCTATCTAAAAGATCGGCCTTGTTCCGATGACGACCTGTAGAAATCATCCTTCTCCGGCTTCGTCTGAAGGATGATATGAGCTTCAGCAACTCTAATGACTCATTATATACACTCAACCTTGCTTCAACAGTTCTAAGGACTCATTACGAAAAAATGGAAGGAGAACCAGACCACTAGTTTCAGCAGCCAAAACTCCTAGTCGAAATTCTGCAACAACACGCCAAGCTTATCTTAAACTACATGCTTCCTGAGTGCACCTAGCACCCACAACACAACAAACCACAACCGAACCATTTTAGAGATTATGGAATCCACACAGAAACCCTTCGAGAAGCTCCCCTTTCACCACAACACTTTTTCACTACCACAACATTTTATTGCTTAAAATTTGCCTCGATCTTGAACTGCAAGCAGAGGTGAAGAATGCGTCGGTGGGTATATCCCTCCGAACTATTAGAATCTCCAAATCTAGCATGAATTGAGTACAACTTTTTCCCACTAAAATGGACCTCCTTATCACATGCCCGAGAACTTGAAGCCCCCTTGAACATCAAAACCAGTTTCGATATAGCCTCAGCCGGAGTTCTTGCAAGACAACTTACTGGGAGAGAATTCCATTTAGGTTTGTAATTGAAAATTTTAATATCAAATGGCTATCCTTTTTACAAATATTCCATGCCCCTAGGTAGTGGTTGATGAAAACAGACATCGACCAACATGTTATGTGTAGTTATAGAGTATGATTAGTTCCTAATATTTTTTGTATCAGCAACAACGGCCTTGTGGCCATCAATTTTCTCTAAAGGTCAGATTTTCATGAGTATTTTTTCTTCTAACTGTTTGTGTTTTGTCTCATATTTTTTAATAACCTTATCATAATATTTATATACTACTAAATACTAAATTCAATAATGCTAAAATATTTTTCAGGGGCGCAAATTACTTGGGGTGGACAAAAATGTAGGATTACGTGTTTCGTATCCACGATGGAAAAAAACTGTCTGTAATCTTATTCAAACCTAGATTCACATGCATCACAAAAACTAATTTAAACATGTATTTAAAGTGATTGCCTCCACGTAGAGCAATATATAATACTTGAGCTTGTTGGTTTGAGACTGAGACTTTTAAGAAAACAAGTCGACACACCCATGTGTTTTTCCTCTAATGGTATCCACACGAGTAAGACAAATTCATGGGTAATTTGTGGAATGACCTTACGCGCCCAGTTCTTTAGATATTTGACCTGCAGGGTTTGGGTTTTTGCTAAATGACCCTCAAATTTATATTCCTAACTTTACCATTCAAAGTTATATTTAGGGGAAACCCTGTTTTCTAACCTAGTTTTAGTTTTGTTTCCATTTTCCTAATTGCAACTTATCTTTGGTGACAATTCCCAACTCTGAATTACGCGCATTTTACACGGACTAAAAAAATATGTTCAAATTAACATATTTTTAACCATTTGATCACATGTTTTTCACGTGACAGATTTCATTATCCTAAATACCAATTTTACCCTCTCAAACCCTAAATACCCAAATCCAATTTTGTAAACCAACATGTCTTCCTCTCTAATCAACAACTTCCACCATGAAAGCTTGATGCAAGAAGCCATTAAGGTCATGCTCAACGAAGGGTTGGCGGAGACACTCGTGGAGCT
Organism: Erodium maritimum; assembly: GCA_963921825.1. Lineage (NCBI taxonomy): Eukaryota > Viridiplantae > Streptophyta > Magnoliopsida > Geraniales > Geraniaceae > Erodium > Erodium maritimum. The sequence goes on along the minus strand of OY997590.1, from coordinate 61,542,198 downwards.
ACAAATTTGGAGTTGGGTGGTGATTAAATCGATATGAGGAAGCCCAATCGAAAAGAGAATAGAGAATTCGAAGTTGGTGAGAACAAAGAGAAGTTTCTAGAGGACCATCCATTCGCAAGTTGTGTGGCAAGATTTGAGTGTAGCTAGAGGTAAGAGAAGGGATGAAGTAGAGAGAGGAGAACTTTCAAGCAGGAAATACTCAAAAGGTCTTTGTTTCTGATGCTGAAGCTGCCACCATTTTTACTGAGGTCTTGTGGGGGTTTTCACCTTGAATTCATCCTAAAAATGCTAGAAAGAAGAGAAAAAAAGTTAATATTTAACTTTTGTTGTGTCAAATACTCAAATGGTGTAGTTGAGTTGATTGATAATTTGTTTTGATTATGGTAGATGTATATGTATTTAGTGATTACGCAAAGAAAATGGTTGAAGAAATTGAATTATTGAGTGAAGATGGAGTGTTTGGTTTCTGAGAATTTTGGAGAAAGAAAGAGGATGACATTCTTTTGAAAAATTGAGTTAGATATGAGGTCGTTTTTGACATTTTGCACCATAAACTAATAATTTTGTTAACTTTAACAAATTTATTAGTCTGTGTGAAAAGTGGATGGTTCAAAGTTGGGAATTATTACGAAAGGTAAGTTGCAGTTAGGAAAGTGGAAACAAAGCTCAAAGATAGTTGGGAAATAGGGTTACCTCTTATATTCACTTAAATAGTTTGTATATTAATTATCATTTATTATTTGTTTGGCATTATTTCTTTAATGTTATTTCTTTATTCATTTGTTATATTGCTTCGTCTTCGAAACTGTCCCGACCCCGACACCGTGCTACGCTTGCTCACCCTTCACCTCGGCATCGTTTTGAGCTTCTTTATTCTCTCTTCTTCTACGTGTTGGAGCTACCTTACAGTTGGCAGATTCGATTCATTGTACAGGCTGACATCCTACTGTACCGAAGACCATCAAACTCAATAAATACATATCTTTAAAATTATAAATTTTCGATTTCAATTCGTTATCCTCACCTCATACTTTTTATAAATATGTATGTATTTATATATAGATGTAGCTAAGATTAGGTTTGCATGTCTTGAAATGTTAATGAAACGGTTGAATGGAATCTTCGATTGTAAATTCCTGGATGAGCGGGAAGGACATAATCGACAGTGGGGGAGTCTCTGTATTCCCAGTAAGGGATGAAATTTATCCAACCTATGAGTATTTATTCCCAATACTGGGATGAAAACTACCCAACCTAGGAGTCAGTGATGTGGACATAAATTGCATCGATTCTAGATGTTTTTATCCCATATTCTTGAGCTTTTTAGTCCCCGGGTTGGATAATTTGGTCTACTTTTCTCTCACTACTCATAGTATGTGTCTCGTTGTGCTTTTTAGGTGCTTTGATTGAAAAAAGGATTAAATGGAGGAAAATTCAGTTTTAGGAGTTTTGGAGACTAGCTAATCTTGCAAAGGGCATAATTTTCATATCTGAGCTCTAGTTTTCCTCATATAATATATCAAATCGAAAGGAATTCATAGATCTACAACTTCCGTCAGGGGATTGTCAGTGTCCGGATACGAAAAACTACCCGGAACCGTGAACTAGTCCAGCACGGGCTCTCATACGGATTCGGGATCGAAACCGTGACTGGACAAATCCCGGTACCGTGAGCGTGCTCGTGACACACGCAGACCTATGTTTCCAGATCCTATTTTAAGAGGAAAAAGAGGAAAATTTTCTCTTTCCAAGTCCGATTTTGAGGAGAAAAAAGGCTACCTAAAGTTTTATAACTTGTATTGGGCATAATCCTAGAGAGCTAGAAGGTTGAGAGTGGAGATCCTTAAAGCTGGAAGGAAGAGGACCAACTTTGGCAAGAAATTTATGAGAAGAGAAGGAGAGAATAGATTTTTAGAGCTTCAATTCATCCTTTGTAATCCTACATTGGTATTATTTCTCCAACTCCTCAAATATAATGGTTGTTCATTGTTGCTCCTCTTCTTCTTCTTCTTCTTCTTCTTCTTCTTCTTCTTCTTCTTCTTCTTCTTCTTCTTGAGTAACTAAAACTCCATAATCTAAGGTTATGGGGGAGTAGAGATTTGATTTACAATGTGTTGAATGCATGAATATTGTGATATTTGATTTGAAGTTTAAGGTTTGTATCTTATTTGAACTTAATGCTCTATCTCCCGAGTAGGCTTGATAGATGATGGAAATTGCAATTCAACACTCAAGAGATGAGGATTGCAATTGGTCTAAAATCATATACAAGTTGGGTTTAAATCTAGACTAGGGATAACTAAGTTAACACAATTGCAATAACCATAGGATTCGTACCGAAAGTTACAATTTATCAAAGAACATAGTGCTTTGGGTCTTCCTACACCTTGATTCGGGAGAACTAGGTGGTTAGATTCCATTAGGGTCTGAAACAACGGGAGAAGTTAGGACTAACGTAGAGATAATTCGTTACCCCTAAAATCAGATAAATTCACATCGGTCATAAGTATTTAATGAATTGGAATGGTCTCTATGAACTCATACCTTAGATTTCTTTTTTCTCTAATTCTAATATCTTCTGATTTACCTGAATACTTGTTCACATTTTCTTTATTGTTTACATTACATGTTTAAAACCAAAAACCATCTTTTTAATGAAATAGCTTAACTACAACTTCGAATAGAAATTGATTGTCTTGTGCTCCCTTGGGTACGACAATCCGGAACTTAAGTTTCAACATACTACTTGACGACCGATATGTTTGTCGTGTCCTTTTCTGTGTTAAAACTGCAGGGCGTTAGCCAGTATTCCCAGTACTAGATGAAAATTTCCAAAACTATGAATCACCTCATAATTGTAATAAATATGTGTATAAAATGTATGTATTGATATAGTTAAGATTAAAAATGAATTTTGAATATCATAAAACATCAATGAAACAGTTGAATTCAATCTTTGTTTGGATAATTGGTGTATTGGGTTGAAATTTCCCCAACCTAGGAATCAGTATTCCCAGTACTGGGCTAAAATTTACCCTACCTGGGAGTCGGTATTCTCAGCACTGAACTAAAATCTCCCCAACCTGTGAGTTGTTATTCCCAGTACTCCCATTACTGGGATTAAACTAAGGTTTTTATTATTATTCATTGAGCACTAAACTATAAGTTGATGTTTATAATGTAATTAGAGTAGGAAAGGGTCGAGTAATAATCCATACTTTCTGTGTTGGGGAATACATGGAATGGAGTTTCTTAAATACCAAATATTGATGATAAAGTTGTTAGCTTCATGGTTGAGGTGTTGATGAAGTTGGTATTGGAAAAATTGTATAAACTTATTGGAGCAGAAAAAAGAAGATAGAATTGAAAGTCAGTTACTTGCTCCGTAAATTTAGGTGACGGTTTTCGAACCATAGTAAAGGCAATTCCGATAGTAGATTATTTGAGTCTTGAGGTTTATAGGGTTCTACATGGAAAAGTTGAGGGAGGTCGTAGATGTGTAGTACATGTGAAGCTAATTAAGAAAAAAGATACTCATGGCGCGGAAGCTAAACCCTCCCCCGTTGTAGACAATAATTACTTTGACCATGATGTTTGGAGTTGGTTTCTGGAAAACGACGACATGGGCAGTGTTGATGTTAATAAGTTAAGTGGTGTAGCCAAGGAACGTGTTTGTGTTCGACAAACTTCTATTACAGGGAATGAAGAGATACATGTTGCTATTGGAGGGTGCTTTGAACCCGTACAGGTAGACAGACAATATGGGTCGTTTGCGAAGGATGATAAACGAGAAAATGAGATTAGTTTTTGTTTCGCATATGGTTTAAAGTAGGTTGTTCTTCAAGAGCTTCGCACCAAAATTGAGCTTGTCATAAAGTTGAGGAGTGTCACAATGAAGTCTAAGTATAGGTTTAAGATGAAAGTCATCATATCTAACCTGCAAGTTTATGTGTAAAATGGATGGTGGTGAGTTGTCCATGGATGATGTGTGCAACAATAGTGAAGAAATCAATAGGCTTCTCTATAACAATGTATCACAATAAGCACTCTTTCTCTATCGATGATCTATGGACGATAATAAGTTCTAATTATAGAAATCCACTTGCGGATGAGATCCATAACAAGAAGTACATCAAGAGCTGAGAGTGGGATAAAATAAAACTGTAATACATTAATTAACGTGATTAGATTTGTTATAATTTTCCCTAGTCTGAAACATGTTTCTCCGGGGTTGTCACCCGATAATTGACTTCCACTTTGTTCGGGAGAAGGTTGCTCATGATCATGTTCGTGTTCTTTATGTTTTTACTCGCTCTCAGATTGGAGATATCTTTACCTAGGGATTTCCTTATGTTATATTCGATGATTTTCGTGATAGTCTGAATTTTTGTGGCCCCCCGGCTCTGACTACACGACCGTGTTGGATTATCAATTCAAATACATTCAAGCATACCTAATCATATTTTAATAGTTCTTATTCTTACCATGTATTGTCACGCCCCAAATCCGGCTTTGACCGAATTCGAGACGCGACTTAAGATAAAATAATAGTAAAGAAATTAGGATAAATAAACAAGTCTCAAATGCCATTTAAAGTTTTGAAGATTCAACGAGTCAACAACTCGATAATAAAAACAAGTCAACGGTAAAAAGACTATACGTCTCTAGACACTAGCCCGAATCCCCGTCAGCTCCCTAGCCTCGAGAATCTTGCTAGTACAAGTCCCGCTCAACACCTGAAACACAACAAAGTAAGGGGGTGAGCTTACGCTCAGTAGAAAAAAGTAGTTAAGGGTCTGAAACTCAGTTCATCACCACGGGTAGCCGTCCAATTATGGCATACTAGTAAAGCACAACTATTAAATTCAAATTACACGGTTACTCCAAGACAACACTTGGCCTTCACTCAGGCACAACCCGTAAACAACTCACAACGAACTGAACCCATACCACTTTCCACAACTGGATCTTGACACCCATCACCTAACCATTCTTAGTGAACAAAGCCCACGGCTATCTCACAACCGACCACACGTGCGAACTCGCACGACAACACGGGAAACAAGTATAACAGCACCTCGAGTCACCAAACACTCTCACAAGACCAAAGTCACACTTAACCCAATGCACAAAGCTAGACAGCACGCACGACACACACAGCAGACAACGCACAAAGCCCAACAACACGCACAGTACACACAATAGACTCACCCTAAACAGAGTATAACCATTTCCAACATCTCCGGCTATCACAGCCCCTTCACTTATGTCGCATCGGAACACGAAGCCTCGATCCCGACACCCGGTTACCGATCACTTTCATAAAGTTATAAACATATTTGAAAGAAATGCACAAAGCCAAACAGCAAGAACAGAGCACACAGCGAGATACACACAGATATCGTACAACAGTTCCAACGTCGTTGAATGCACTAAGCCATTGCACTGAGCCTCTTATATCGTACTGGACCACACATCATCAGTCCCGATATCTTCCTCTCACTGAGACTGAGGGTAACATCCTCGACCGGAAATCCCTCAATCCGATGTCTTCCGCGCACACAGACACGGGCCTTACCCAACATACGTACTGGACCGGCACACATCTCAGTCGTAAGTCCTCCCGTCACAAAGACTCGGGTATCCATCACGCCATCCTTGGCCTCGATACACTACACCAGAACTATCCCACGGTGTAGGTACTACTCTGGTTACGTCTTTTCTTGGCACACACAACAAGGATAAAGCACGCAGCACAAAGCCAGCCGGTCTCGGTATACCAACCAGACCATCTCAACATAGCACACAGCCGGTCTATCACTCACCCGGTCATATCACAACCAAGGGTTCACGTTATCAAACACGACACACTTGCCCACACAGTCACAACATGCAATACCGAGTATAATCTTATTTAGACTCTCACACAGCGGGTATAGCACACAACACACAATCCTAAGGCTCGACATGGTCTATCTACCAGCACGACAATTTCCCAAGTATTAAAAGCAGATAAAAAAGTAAACTAGTGAATCTCGTCCTACATGTTACTAGACTCGTTCGATTAAACAATTAAATAAAGCAGTCGTTCCTATATGCCAACTAGGACCTTTCCGGTTATTATTAAACCCTAATCATGCACACTAGTAACTTTCCGTAATTAAAGCGGTATCCGCTACTTTCCCTACCTCAAGGCGATACAACATCTGCGTCTCCTAGCTGCTGACGTCCTGGCCTAACTCCGGTATTCTAGGGAGAAATCCACGAAGTCCAAGTCTGGGTTTTTAAACAGTCAAAACGTCCAATTAGTTCTGGTATGTACAAGGTCCTCGAAATTGTCCAAAACATCCTTTAAATAATCCATTTTTAAGTCAAATAATAAATTAATTATTTAATTGAAACTATCCGACCCGCAATCCGACCCGAATCCAGGCCCAACCCGGATCCAGACCCGGTCCGAACCCGAACCCGAACCCGGATCCGAGCCTGACCCGGAACTGGCCCCAGACCCGGATCCGACACAGGTTCGAGCCTGAGTCCAGATCTGGTCCACGACCCTGGGCCCGGCCCGAAACCCGTCCTGGGCCTAAGGCCCGTCTCGCCAGATTTTGGCCCAAGGCCGGCTACATAAGGGCTAGGGTTTCCTTGCTCCGTCGCCGGCGGCGGCGCCGTCAGGGGAAGGGGAGGGAGCCGTGGTACTCAAGAATGATTTCCCCTTCCCATCGCCGCTCCGGCGAGCCTTCTCCAGCAACCATGCCCTTCGGAGCTCAATCCCTTCACAGACACACCCAGGCACGACGAGTCTGGTTCGAATTCTCCGGCGAGGGTTCACCTTCGATCGCGGTGGCGGACGGTGGCAGGAAGGCTCGGAAAGGGGAGAAGAGGGTCGAAGTGGAAAGGACGACCCCTCGCTCACCTTGGGTGGGCTTCCCCGACGCCGTTGAAGTGTGAACCGAGCTCGTGGGAGGAGAGTCAGCTCGAGATCTCCGGTGGCGAAGGCGAGTCAGATTTGGCTCGCGAAGCGCGTCTCGCCGGCGTAGTTCCCCTCCTGACACGGCTCGGCGACGCCTTCAGCGTCTTCTCGTGTCCCGGTGTGGCTTGCCTCGAGACCAGTGGTGGTTGCAAGGACGTCGGCGTGGTGGTTTGCACAGAGACGAGGTTTCGAGGGAGGAGGAGAGGCTGAATTCGAGAGCGAGAGAGAAAAGCCTCGTTTGGCGTGCGTGTACTAAAGTGATGAACAGTACCCCTCTAGGGTTAGCATAGGTGGACTTGGGATGAACCCAATTGGGCCGGCTCCATCCGCTTGGGCCTGGTCTGGCTGGCCAACTGGGTCAGGTCTGACCTGCTCTTTTTTTTTGACTTTTTTTCTCAAAATTAACTTGTTGCAACAACTTACCCCAAAGTTTCAGTTTGCCAAAACAATACCCTTTTAGAACAAAGTGGGCTTTACATGTATAGCAGCTGAATAAAGATACTTTTTGTATATAAGGAACATGAATAGGATACAAAAGACATGATTGATATCAATTTTATAATTATTGTTGACGAGCGTTAAACAACCCAAACTACCGGAAGATAACTGGTGTTTAATTCTACATCTCATTTTTACTCTACTCGTTATCCAGCTTAGGATGTCTTTCACCTCAGTTGATTTAACGGATATATAATGGATTTAGACGTCTCCTTTCCTATAATTTCGATGCCCCGAAAATAGCAAATAAACCAACTCCAGGATCTCAAATCGTCATTATCATAACAACAAAACACAGAGAATGACAATCGTAAATTCAAACCTCACGCCACATTTTTTTTCTTACGACGAGACCGTGACAAATACTAGATGTCGCACGAAATCCTTACGCTATCTATTTTTATTATAGAGGTTTAAATAAAGTTGGTAGATTGGTTAAGTCCAAACCATTTGGCAAGTTACAAATTTCGACGGCTAATCTCAACCAGATTTATGAAAATTGAGACACCGAGAAACCGATTAAAAAAATCCGACAATTTATTCGTTTATTACTGAAAAGGCGTTGAAAATGCGTACAAAGCGGGAAAAAAATAACGATGAGAAAAAATTATTTTCATTAATCTGAGGTTAAATCAAAGAGTCCCAAAACGTTTCCCTCTAAAACTACGACACGGGCATCCCGTTCATGCGATGTCATATTGGTGGTGTCTTGGCTATTCACTGCCGCTAACATATCAAGCAAACTTTGTTGTACCTTTACTTTGGTCTCAGTGATTTGGACATGGCGATCGTGATAACATTCAAGAAACTTCCCTACGTCGGTTCCATCTTCCTTGTCCGCCTCCATTTGTTTCCCTTACCCTTTGCCTCTAGGTCTAGCTTTGGCTTTTATTTGGCTGGTCGGACGCTCCTTCCGTACAAGTGAGGTCAACTCGTGTTCAGCTCCGTCGTCTAATATGTAGTTTCAATTGTCGTCGAACCTTGTAAGCTTGCTTGCTTCACTTTCGCGTCGAATTCCGGGACCTCAGGTCAATTGGACATTGCAGGAACATGAGGTTCGTCTACTTTGGTTGCCTATTCACGATGTTTCAAACATGCTTTCCAGCGAACTCGTGTTTCTCCTCGACCATGTACTCCCTTTCAACTCCTTTCATGATTAAAGCATCGTTCCTCCCACTTTGGTACGTACCCTCAATTTGTGTATATTTCTCTTGAAATTTAGTGACTATTTTGTTGAGCTGATGCCAGTGGTCCTTATAATTCTTGCACCCCCGTTCTGGGTCGCATGGCTTCCTCAACGAAAAGACCTTGTCCTTGACTTTTTTCTAGTACATGTCTGTCCTATGAGACTTTCCTGCGATGTTATCCATAGAATGGTTGAGCCATGTTGACGCCAACCGACTCTCTTCTTCAATGTTCCATCTCAGTCGCAGAACTGCAATCGATGCAGATGCATGGTTCTTCGCCTTCCTCCTCGATTGCTTGGCCGGAGCAGATTGGGAAGGTTGCTCGTTGGGGAATCGCGACGACGATAATTGAAAATATTGGAGCGGGTTGAATTACGATGGCTCAGATTCGGTGGGTTGGAGGAGGGAGGTGTAGGATTCGATGTGACAGTTGAGCTCTTCTTTAGTGTGAGACGACCAAGGTTCTAAAAGTCGCTAGGCGCTAATCGGGCGGCTATGGCCTTCAAGGATTAATCGGGGACTAGACGGGAATTAATCGGGGACTAATCGGATTTGTATTTTTCTATTTTTTTTAGTTTTTAATAGTTATATTACTATATATATATATATAAACAAAATATGGACTTTCTTATATTAAAAATGGTAAAAAAAATATTTAAAATACCTAAAAAAATAAGACCAAACAACTTAGAAACACAACCCCAAATATCACCAACACCAGACAACTTTGGACAACCATCTAATTATTGTAATTTAGTCACTATAATATGCAAAATTGTTCTAGGCGCTTAGGCGCCTAGTCGGGTTGGCTAGGCACAAAATGGAGCCTAGGCGGCGCCCAGTCGGGATTTTTACAACATTAGAGATGACTCGTCCACGTTCAAGGAGTTGATGAAATCGAAGTTCGTCAGGTCGGTCATTGTCAAGCGATGTAGGAAGAATAAGGAGAAGAGAGGAGAATAAATGTAGAAGAGAATGAGTGTGATTTTTGTGTAAGGGTCAAAGTGTATTTATATAAAAAAAAATAAGTTGTCGCTGCCACGCATCGTGTTGCCGTTGGCCCGTCACCTAGCCGTTGGGCCTGACACGACGCGTCCTATCGTTACAGGTTCCAGCGGCGACGGGCTGCGACGACCGGTTCTGCAACGACGCATGCGCCGAGGAGGCGTTTGCAAGAGTCGTTGCACGCGCTACGACGACACAAAACAATAAGCAATCGACGCCGTTGCAGATAGTCTAACACATGAAAACATAAACTTACTCGGGAAACATTCGGTAGAAGAGAAGCTCTTTATTATGGTCACACATGACATTTATGCACTCTTGAAACATTGAGGAAAGAGAGAAGAAAATTAAGAAAAAAAACAGTCTAATCTTTTAGTCAGAGACATATTAGACTCATGCAGCTGCAGTGATGCACTGAATTGCTTGTTTGCATATGCCAGTCATAGTTGCTTCTGGCCCGTAAACCTGTAAGGATGAAAAAAAGAAGGGCAAGCTTAAGAGATCGGAAGTGTACTACTGATTGGTACGGAATAAAAATTTCTTGTATCCTCGGGAAACTTGAGGGCATTATTAGGTAAGTACCTCCAGGGGGATGCCAATTTCCTCTCCTAGAGCTCTCATTTTGGCAAGGCCTCTCTGGTAGTTGGGACCTCCTCGCCTGACGTATATGTGCATCCTAGCTGCTTTGAGCTTTGATTCCTGATTAACCAAAGTTCAATATTAAATCACTGCAGATCAGTTGGGCACAAAAAGGAGCATCTGAACTGTGCTAATGACTAGTTGTGACAATCTCACCTTCTCCTTCAGAGCACGAATGATGCCATTAAATGTGGCAGCAACGTCGGTGAAGTTTGCTATGCCTCCTCCAATTACCAGAGCCCTTTTACGGCCGTCAGGATCTGAAGTTGCACACTGTGGAGGAAGTATAGGACTACTTTTAGGTTCAAGAGAAACCAACTAAAATGAAACTGGGTTCGAACAAATCAAAATGTATAAATTTGTAATTCAAATGTCCACAGATGTATAAATGTTTGAATCTCTAATGTGATTTTGAGTTGGATTAATTAAGAAGTGGAGAGGAAAAGTCCTTACATCAATTACAACTCTGGCATACTGCAAGACCTCCTCTTCGTTGGGTGCTCCACTATATTCTGCATAGTTGCCAAGTTCAGAGGCATAACCAAGATCCCCAACCTGATTAAAGAATAAGTATGTGAGTGAAAGCTATCAGAAAAGGATTAAGATAAAATAAGTCTATACTACCAACAGATGGATTGTTGAATCATATGCAAAGAGATTCTCACCGTATCAGCATAAATGACACTTGCACCTCCTCCAGCTACCATTGTCCAGATTCGTCCTTTAGGGTTCAGAACTGTGAATTTCAAAGATGCACTTGTCTGCAAGAAAGTGTACAAATATAGGTAGAATATGAACTCGAGAGATTTTTCTATTAAGCCATTAATTGAAGATAAGTAAAATTCAATGTGAAATATATTAGAAACGTACAATCATAAACTTTATAAAGTTGATGATATGGGAAAAATATTAGAAATTTACAATCATAAACTTTATAAAGTTGATGATTAGTAGATAAGGACTGACGTATGTTTCCAAATTCAATCCTGGATGCTGAAAAGAATAACCAAAACAGAAATAGAATTTCTACTCAAACAATAACAAGTCAATAATTTGAACAAGGCCATGATTTTGCACCAAAAACAATCTTGGGAGCCAATACCTTTTCATCTAGCCCATGAATATAACTTTCTGTAGCACTCATGACTCTTCCAAATGGCATTGGAAATTCAATATTTCCCCACCTGGACGAACAACGGTCAGATACGAGGATGAATAGAGCCAAATTAAATACACAAGTTACTTATGATGAGAAACAACAGAAGATAAAAGTGGCTGAAGATATGAAATATACTTCTTGAAATTCTTGAAAGCAGCAGTGTCATCGAGCTCGCCTCTCATATCCAGAGGATAAGGCTTTCCATCAACCAAAGTAAAAGGATTCATCTCTAGAAATGTGAAGTCAAGATCTGTAAACACAAAATTGAGAAAGGTTATTGCCAAGTTAAGACAGGATATTAAGTTTATTCCCACAACTTCAATGCATGGTTTAGAGCATCCAGCATATCCCTTTTTGCTCGGCCTGCTCCGACGTGGAATCGATCGGAAGACCTACTTCGCCCATACTTTTATGCTGAGATTGGGAACGAATATTAGAATATCATCTACTTGAACTTCTTACATGACATACCCACACCATATGCTCCAGCTCAAAGTAGCAAACAACTTAGAGATCATTGGCAGAAGACGATCAAAAAATAGAATCGACAAACTTTATCGACAATGCGATAGAAATCAGACCCTGATCAAACAGATGACCAGTTTTAGATACGGTAGATGACCAATACGTCTGAGAATGCGAAGCACCATTTAAAAAGAGAAACATTGGTGGAGGGTAGTGAAAGACGGACCGAAGTGGCGGCCGTACGTTTCTTGAAATAATTTATTTATTGTAATTTCGTTTTAGTGATTCCATTTATATAATTTCGAATGTTTCGCCAAAACTACATTTTTTCAATGTAGTTGGTTTTGGTTGATGTAACTTCTAAGGTATTTCCATTATTATGTTTTTATGTAATTAATCTGATATATTATCTCACTACAAATCGTATTCATTAATTAAATGCATATTAAAAAATGGGTAATTTTCACCTCAATACCCTAGAATGCTTTTTTTTCCCACCTCAATACCCTAACTATTTTTTGTGGCACCTCACTACCCTAGAATGCATTTTTGTGACATTAAAAACTGATTTTTAAAGAAATTTTGAAAACCAATGGCATGCTTTTAAAAATTTGATTGTTAGTGAGTGGTATTATGGACTTTTTAAGTGTTTTCATCCAGAAATGGATGACAAATTGACGGCGGGTATCAAAGTGTAAAAAAATGCATTCTAGGGTATTGAGGTGCCACTAAAAATAGTTAGGGTATTGAGGTGAAAAAAATTAATAGTTAGGGTATTGAGGTGAAAATTACCCTTAAAAAATTAATAGACTTAACCGCCACATGCAGCTTTTCCCATTGTGGGCAACCCAGCCTGGTCCTGTATTTTCTCTCATGCCTCACAGAATATATATATATATATAAAAGCTTTAACAAACCTTGAAAGAGAGCAAAGATAACTTTGATGAACTCTTCAATGGTCACTTTGATCTGCATTGGAAGAACAAAAATAAAGCAATTTCCTTAGTTTTCAAGTCTAACTCAATGAAGTATATAGAAACTTACCACTAAATAGAATAGAGTAATGCTGCATATGATCACATTGGAAGCAACAAGATAACATTTTGATTTGCTTCTCTAAATTTCAAACAAGCATACCACCGAGAAACCTAATTGAGAGCATAAACAGTCTACTAGTTCATTCACAATTACAAATAAATTACCTCCAAGGGGAGGGTTGCAACAAGCGGAGCACAGATTTCTGGGGTAAGAGATGCCCCAGTTGGGATGAATATGGTCTTAACCTGCATAGCATAAGCACTTGGAATTGTTAGCTACAAGAAAGATAGTGTATGCATGAGACAGTAAACATATGAAGAGTTTAACACCATGACGATGATTTCAGTATTTAATAGAAGTAACATATTCACATTCAGGCGGCACCTTATCCCAATTCTCTTCAATTTCAATTCCACCACACTCTGAAAAGCTGATGCTGTTCCCAAGCCGATCAGAGACAATATTTAGGTAAAACTCTTCATTATGTGGGATGAACGGCTCAACAATGAAGGTTGTTATGGGTCCTTTGCACCCACTCATTTCTACCTGTTCACCAACAGAGAAAATATAAGCCAAACATAAAAATCATCTAAGCCTGCTTTTTAAAGCAAGGAAATCATATACAAATACTATAAGTGATACAGTGGCAAACATACCTCTTTGCCAAGTCGCTCTTTCACGAAAATAGCAACTTGGGCCAGATCAAGATTTAAAGCCACTAGCCCACTCTTTCCACGCTTTCCAAACAACATATCAGGTTTCACAACCAGTTTCCCCGATGAGAGCCACGGTTCCCTCTCTATGAGCTCATTGAAGTCAGTAGATTCAGTAACCTAAAGCACAGACACGGAAGAACCCCAATGTTGAGTTGATTATGTAATTCCAATTCCAACTAACAAATTGTTACTTCTATTATTGAATAACTTCACGAGATCTGTATCCAAATTTCAGGATTTCAATATCATGTAACTTTCAGTATGTTTATGATGACAAATATGTTTCCATTTCTAAAAGTGACAAATCATTTAGGTTGATAAAAATATTAGTCGATAATATTATCTTACATCACAACCAAGTAAGCCTGTAGATCCACTCATCCATGGTGATAATATTCTAATTCAGCTTGATGTTTTAATTTGAGTTGATTTCACTAACTGCAAGCCTAAATTATGATTGTATCCACAAATCAAAAACAGAATACAGGAGCAAAAAAAACTTATGCTAAATATGGAATCCACACCTTTGGATTCCATGAAACATTCATCAAATTAGGAAAATCACTATTTCCTTTTTACTTAATCCAGCTTCTGTTCAACAAATTTTTATTTTTCTTCAAAATTGGGTTCAAATGTCCATCAAATCACTGAACAAACAATAAAAAGGGAATCCAAACTGACACAATGACACAAATATGAAATTCAGGCTATTCTACCAATTAAATCTCTAACTGAAAATTGATAGCAATAGTTAGGTGTGGAACTGAGCGCCATCCAACTAACAGCAATCTACCAAACACACACCTACGCCAAATTGCGAAATCCTCCGAGACTCCATGAACGAATACACAAAACATTTTTGTATCCCAGCAGAATGAAATGCACCGAACCCACCTGAGCTGATTTGATCGGTAACTCGGCTCCACTGATCCTCTTGAAATGCTCCTTCAACATTCTCTTGGAGTCATACTCTCTGATCTTCTTGCGGGCCATGTCTCTTCACCTGCTCTTCACCGAATACACAAGGTTTCGTATCAGATCTACAGAGGTCATATTAGGAAGCGGAGAATCCAAAGTCTACAGATCTGAACACTTGCACGTAAGGTAGATGAAGATGGCAAGCAGTGACAAAACCGGAGAAAAAGAGAAGAAAATAAGACATTACCGTTGGCGGGGAGAAGCAAGAGACGAACTAAGATTTTGCACTGATATAGAGAAGCAAGCAAGCAACTCCGAGATCGGACATATGTGGTTCCTCTATTTATACTTATAGGATTCATTTTATTCTATTTAATTAAATATATTAAGAAATGTGGTGGTAGTTGGTTGGTTTGAGGAAGCCCATTCAGTGCTTGGCGGGCTAGGCTGGTTTAATGCTCCATCACGATCACTCCGGTCCAGATATGAGAATTTAGGAAGTACACCTCGTTGGAATACAACTTAATTTAATTTTTTTTTGAAAAAGAAGTTTTATTAGATCACTCCAAATCATTATTCAGAACAGCTAATAAAACATCAGGAATATGCAGGGGAATAAGCAGAGCCGGCCCTGAGGCCAAACAGCCCAAGCCATGGCTTGGGGCTCAAAAATCAACGGGCCAGCTTAGTGAGTAAAAAAAAAATTAACGGCCCAGGCACAATTCCAAACACGTGCGTGTCCCTTCCTATTCCCCTCAATACGTATCAGTATTCATAATTTCACACATAAAGACCCAAATCAATAGGATTCACAGTTCACACAACACAAGTCACAAGCAGCAGCCACAGAGCCATCATCGCCGGACCTCCCTCGTCGAACCTCCTACGCCGGACGTCTCTTGACGGACGTCCCTCGCCGGACGGACCTCTCCTCTCGCACACACAGAGGTATATTTTCTAACATCTGTAGTTTTCATACTCCCCTCAACAACTACTGAGAAATAATAATATATAGCTAATCACATATGTTACATATTGGTGGAGTGGTGATTGTGATTAAAGATATCGTGTGATTAGGCTTGTGGTTTAGAAAGAACAACAGTGAGGTTATGCTTGTGGTCTAGAAAGAACAACAGTGAGATGTGGTCAAGTTGTTGGTATCTTTTGAACCAAATTAAGATTATGGAGATAAAATAATCGAAACAAGTGGTGATTAGTTGTAGAGTTGTCCATTGAGCACGTGAAGGGGAGGGGCTCAAAAAAAATATGATTTCGGTAAAAATAAATCGAGATTAAGGGGCTCAAAAAAATGAGTCGTTTGGGGCTCCTAATTCTCAGGGCCGGCCCTGGGAATAAGCGTAGTTCGCCAATCTAAATCAAACCAGTCAATCGTATGTCTGGCTAGAGTGTGAGTTGCTACATGTGCTTCTCTACGGACGAATTTAACTTTAAATCCAGGTAGTGCACTCAACTTCCATATGCTTTCCATGATAAGCACCCCAGTCGGAGATATCAGTTGCGAGGTGTCGTTGATCGCCTGAACTAAACCAAGACAATTTGATTCAATCGTCCCGCCCTCCCAGCCCATCTCTTGAATCCAGTCTAACGCTGCATCTAAGCTAAGGGCTTCAGTGGTTTCTGGATCTGTGGCCCCATTGACGCCCTGCGGTTTTAACACAGAAAAGGACACGACAAGCGTACCAGTCGTCAAGTAGTATTTTTGGAATTTAAGTTCCGGATTATCGTACCCAAGAGAGCACAAGACAAGCAATTCCTATTTGAAGTTCGTAGTTAAGCTGTTTCGTTAAAAGATGGTTTGGTTTTGAAAACATGTAATGTAAACAAGTAATTAAAAGGTGAACAAGTATTCAGGTAACTCAGAAGAGATTAGTATCAAAGAGAAAAAGAATCCAGGGTACCAATTCCAATGCATTTAAATGACGATGAACACTGTAAAGTTGTTTGATTTTAGGGGCAACGAATCATCTCTCAAATTAGTCTTAACTGCTCACGTTGTTTCGGACTCTAATGGAATCTAACCACCTAGTTCTCACGAATCAAGATGTCGGAAGACCCAAAGCACTACGTTCTTTGTTAATTTCTAACTTTCGGTACGAATCCTATGGTTGTTGCAATTGTGTTAACCTAGCTATCACTAGTCTAGATTTAAACCCAGTTTGTATAAGACTTCTGACTCAATTGCAATCCACCTCTCACGAGTGTCAGATTGCAATTCCCACCTTCTATCAAGCCTACCCGTTGGTCTTGAAAAAATAAATACATTGGTGCAAGTTTGAAGCAAATCAGAGTTCAAACAAAGCGGGAATGATTAAATTAGTGAATTGATAAAAATAAGTAATATGATAGTTTTCTGAAAAGCCCCTACCACTTACCAAAAATTGTTGTGTTTTTGCAGTCAACAAATCATAGCATCTCATCCATCCATTTATGAAATTTATGGCTTGGATGAGATCTCAAAGTTTTTAGGTTAAGGGTGTGTTTCTAGTAGATTTCTTCTCAAGTCTAAGAGACTAGACTCTCTCTCTAAAGTTTTAGGGGTTTTCCCTCTCCGTTCTCTCAGCCAGCATGGCTTCCTCGTTCGATACTTCTACCGCCCCAAATAGCCCAACTACCTTAGGCCATCATCCATCCAAGCAGAGGGACTCCTACTCCTCTCACAAAGCCCCCCCCCCCCTCCCCCTCGGTGTAGGGCTCATCGTCCTCCTCGGTTGAGAAGCACCGTCACTCATTGCGTCATCACTCTTTCCAATCCATAAGAGTCACAACTAACTGATGTCTTGCACAAGATCTCTCCACACCCCCTCTAGATGGCAACAATTGAAGAAGGAGTTGAAGTTATCTGCCTATTGGGTTTGGGATCCGGAGGGCGGAACGGTAAGATGGAGTATTGTTTTATGACACACTAGGTTGGGTTACCCCCAACGAATCAAGAATAAGGGTCGAAAATATCATAACGCTCCACCATGAAAGCTAAGGGTTTCATAAGAACAAGGAATAGCCCAATATTTTTTCTGCTTAGTTTTTTGTTGCATTTTTGGTTGTTTTTTTATTTGGATTGATGTCGTTTTTATTTTAGGACGTTTGAGTTATTTATGGTTGTCTAAGATGGAAATTAGACAGTTTTCACACGCCGAATAACGCCGAGTCAACTATGGGAGTCCCAGACATATTCTGGAACCCATGGTCCTTGATGCAGTTTATATAACTATTGATTGGCAAAATTAATGGATTTCCTCGTCGTATGTTTAAAAAATAATTTTATATTTTGAACGAAAATTACATTGTAATTTTTAACTTAAAACACTTGTATGTTGTTGATTTGTTTTGTACAAAATGAATAAGTTATTCATGTTAGAGTATCACTTGTTTTTAGCGAAAGGAGCAACTTTATTAAAATCAACTATGGTGAGAAGAAGATTAGTGGGAAATAGGACGATCTATAGATAATTCTACACCTAATCTTCTAGATATAACTGAGACATAGACGATTATTTTGATATAGCTAATTGGAAAGTGAAATAGAACATAACTAAAAAACAATAAAACCAATCTCGGCTCAACTTGATACTAACCATAGGTGTATATAAGAATTTGGAACCTCCCTTGAGATTCATGAAGTCCAGGGTAAAGAGTTTGGCTTGGACATGGAACATAGTAACTAATGGATGGACCCCTAAAGGGGCCAGGTTTCCATACTTCAATAATAACCCGAGGTCTAAAGTAGGTTTCATGGGCCTCGACAAGGTTATTGCCTAGCACTCACCTAAACCTCATTTTGGTATGTTGGTTCTTCTGTCCCCATTCTTTTTAAGGCCCTCTTCGGCTCAAGGCTTGTATGGAGGCCTTGTGACACCCCCTTAATTGGCAGTCCAAAGGCTGGTGGCATCAGGGGAAACCCCCTGGAGAATCGTTTGGTCTTATCATCACTTACGGGTTAGGTAGGACATTGGTTGTCATAACCAACCACGCATCTAGAGCCGAACTCTCCTCGATCTCCCCTGATGAGCTAATGGTCCAGGCGGAAAAAGAATTCCCCTAGTATGCGGGTTGCTTAACTAGAATGTTGGGCGTCACTGTTGATCCCCACTCTCATGGATGTGAAACAGCCATGACCATCGCTAACGGGGGCCTAGGCATCAAGGGCTCATCCCACCTTGATTGAGGTACTACTCACCTCTGCAACATATTAGGTTTTGAATAATGGAGCCATTATTGGGTGATGTCGGCTGAAAATTGGAGAACAGAACCTAAGAACCCTTCGGTTGAGGAGACACCCCACCTCGAAAGGGTAGGAGATTGTGAGAGAGGGCCAGCTTGATTGTCCAAGACCAGTGGTTGCCTTTCCTAGTTAATCATCATGCAAGGGAAGAGCATTTTCGGATGGCCGGTCTTCATAATCGCATGCGACACCTCATAAGATAAGCTGGAAGGTAGGATGGTAGACCTACATGCGCCTAAGGAAAGGCAGTCCCACAATCGATCACGGTGCCTCCGGTATACAAAACGGCGACGAGAGCTGCAACTAGCATAGCCATTGAGACTATGCCCTTGAGGACGTAAACGACGAAACCATTGGTCGGACGTGCATGAAGGATGGAGAATTTCGACATCGTGCGAAGTACTCTCTCCAGCCGGAAGGCATCACGGAGAGTCTGAGGAGCCTCCCCAAGCATCAGATACAACAAGTCCATTGGAGGCGGTGAAAGAGAATGACCATATAGGCTCATTTTATAGGTCGATAGGTGCGATACTGACTGACGAGCACCAGGGTGGGGCATGAAGGTACCACGGGAGCAACAGTCAGAGATATGGTAGTGGTGGAAAACAACGGTAGAGTGCGGTTGGAGAACATCGTCGATGGGATCAGGGACGGTGATGGGGCCAATCGAAACAAAGGAGAGAAAAATATAAGACTTATAGGTTATAGTATCATTTTGTTTATAACAAATAGTAGTTTTTTGATCAAGGAAACAAATTTTATAAAAATATTCACCTCCCCAAATAAAAAGAAGACAATAGACTAGCTCCATATTTATACGAATACAGGCCAAAACCATGAACATTAATTTAGTCTTGCGATCAAAACATAACCATCAGTCTAACAAGTAAAAAGGCTAATAGATGGCCCGTAACAAAAGCACAACACCAAGCTTACAATTAAAGAAAAATAAAAAAAGTCACCTCCAAACCCGAAATACCCTCGAGCATCACCCATGCCACAAGCCTCCACCTCGAGATAGAGTTTATCTATTTATGTGCACCATAAACATCGTCCGACTACTACCAAATAGACAAAACCATACCACCACGATCCCTTAGAACCAACACACGGAGAAGGAGACATTGATTCATAATTGTCATAATGTATTTCAAAAACATTTTTTTGAAAAGAATGTATTTCAAAAACTCAAAGTAGAAACATGATGCATTTTAAAAGTAGAGTTATGAACAAATTCCATTAATTTTAACGAAGATAATACAAAAAAAGCTTAAGTTTACAATAGGGTAAACTACAAATACCTACCCCAAACTTGTAGCGTTTAACTGATACAAACCCTAAAGGGTTTTTTTTTAACTGATACCTACTCAGATGTTTAGTTTTTTAACAGATAGCCCAAGCAGACAGGTAAAATGACGAAAATGCCTTCAACTACATTTCAGTAATTACTTTAAAAAATATTTTAAAAATCACTTTTGTTAGGTATATATATATATGTGTGTGTGTGTGTGTGTGTGTGTGTGTGTGTGTGTTGTAAGAACCACCCCTGGTCGAACCGGTGATTTCGGGCAAGAGTTGACTTTCGGCCGAAAAAGTCAATCGAAGACCCCGGGTGTCATTCGGGACCTTTCCGGGACCCAAAAAACTTAGTTGTCGTTACGGTTAGCTTAGTTGGGTCGTTTCCTATCAAATGATTGTCCTTGTGAAAAAGTCAACTTTCGGTCAAACGGAGAATAAATTATCGACTAAATTTAATTAAGTTAGAGATGCTGGAAATAATTAAGGACAAGGCTCCGTGAGGGAGACCGTGACGGCACACTTCACGAGTCCGTGACGGGGAGCCTCACGGCTCCGTGACCCGAACCGTGGCAGACCAGTTTTGGCCCTTTTCAATCTTTTTTGGGTGTTTTTCATTTATTTCGAAGGGTTAACTTGAACTGATTGTTGGGGGTTTTAACTTGGATTTTTGTCTCTTAATCCACCCTTGTTTAGTCTTTAATTATAGTATTAATTTATGTTCCTAGACCTTATTCTCGAGCTCGGAGGAGGAGACTTCTAGGCGCGCGGTTCGTTAAGCATTTGGAGAACTTGAGGTAGGGAAGAGTAGTAAATTTCCGCTTTTAATTTAAAGAATGCTAATAGTATGCATATAGGATAATAATAATAACCGGAAGAGTCTTAGTTTGTATATAGGATGTGATGCACTAGAATAACCGCTTTCAATTATGGGAATTGTCGTGCTGTAGAATGGCCATGTCGAGCCTTAGGATTGCATGTTGGTTGTGTTTGATTATGGTTGTTCGTCCTTAAATTTCGATGCATAATATACTCTTGGTTAAATTAAGAATCATAGTATGCCTTATGAATTAGGATGAATGCAATATGAATGTTTGTTTCGTGATATGATTGGTTGAACGAATGAGATGAATGTGATATGATTGTTGTCTTGTGATATGATCGAGTGAATGATAGACCGATACGGTGTTATTGGTAAGTTGGTACGATAAGTGCGGTGTAGTGTGGTTGTGTGGCATTGTGTGTTGTGACTTGTACCCCGAGTGACGGGAAGATACCCGACCGAGGTGTGTGCCGGTCTGGTATGTGTGCATTGAGATTTGCCCCGATGTGTGTTCCGGGAAGACATCTAGATCGAGGGATATTCCGGTATGATGTAGTGTTTCACCCCGATGTTGTGTGTCCGGGAAGACATCTAGACCGATGGACATTCCGGTCAATGTATGTTGTTCCACCCCGATATTGTGTGTCCGGGAAGACATCTAGACCGATGGACATTCCGGTATGATGTAGTGTTCCACCCCGATGTTGTGTGTCCGGGAAGACATCTAGACCGATGGGTATTCTGGTATGATTTATTTGCTTCACCCCGATGTTGTGCGTCCGGGAAGACATCCAGACCGAGGGTGTATTCCAGTATGATGTATTGGTTGAGTTGTGCGTGATGTTCGGATTGTCCCGAGTGCTTTTCTTATGTTATGTGTTATCGAATCCAAGTAACGTCCGTGCTGGTCTTAGTTGTATAATGTCCGGTCGCTCGTTTGCTTATTTAAATTGGTGCTATATCGCTACTGTGAGTTTCTGTCGGGTTCTATTTATATTCTCAGCTTTAGTAAGAATTATTGACCGATTATTTCTGACAACGGAGCGGGAGTCCCTTCCCTTACTACTTTTTCCTACTGAGTGTAAGCTCACCCCCTCTGTTTTGATTGTTTTACATGTTTTGTTGGTGAGTTGGCTTTTAGGACGTCTCAGGGCTCGGGAGCTCCTCGAGGGTTCGGGTGGTTACTGTAGTAGAGACGTATTTTCCTTTTTCTGCACTAAACTGTATTAGACATTGTCTTACTTGGTTATATTTTTAACTTTTGACTCATAGCATCAGATTTAAATTATGTTTTACTCGGATTTTTACATTATTAAAATTTATTTTTATTATTAATTATTATTATTTTAGTTCACGTCTTGAGTCCGGTCAAAACCGGATTTGGGGCGTGACATATGTACTTAAAAAATCACTTCAGTTTTATTTTAAAAAAATTATTTAAAAAATCACTTCAGGGCATTTTCGTCATTTTACATGTCTGCTTGGGCTATCTGTTAAAAAACTAAACATCGGAGTATGTATCAGTTAAAAAAAAAATTAGGGTATGTATCAGTTAAACGCTACAAGTTTGGGGTAGGTATTTGTAGTTTACCCTTTACAATATTATGTTTTTGAAGTTTAAGTTTACAACATGATTTTTTTTTTGATAAGCTCGAAAAATTTATTAATAAGACCGAATCCAAAGCAGAACTCGGGATGCCCTGATTCAAGCAGAATCAGGAAAAAGAGGTCAAAAGACCAGAAAACGCTTACATAGGAATTCTGCTAAGGGGGAACTATAAGGATAGACCTTAACCCAAAACAGGAAAACCAAAACAAAATAAAATAAAAACAGAAAACTAATGAGGTGACTTCTGCCGAGCCTTATGGGACGATTTCCACAAGGTCGAAACAGGAGGCGCCGTCTTGAGATTACGTTTCCGAGTCAAAGAACGAGCTCTCGAACGAGTAACAACGGTAAAAGTAGAAGGTCGACATCTGACGCGGTTGTAGGAGGGCGTCCTTCCAAGGGCTAACCTCCTTCTCCTACGCTTCTACCGAGACCTCTACCCCATTAATGTCGCCCAAGGCACCTGTCGCCACCCCAACCACAGGGCCCTCCACAACTGGGCCTACCAGGGAACAACCCACCTGAAATTGGGTCGAATCTTCACTTAAAACTGCTGGATCAGAATCGTCCAAACCCAACAAACCACACAAGAGATTCGGATTGGACTTCGAGCGCGCCACGCCATCGTGCGATGCTTGAGTGGCAAGACATCCCAAAGAAGTCGGAGAATCACTGCAACCCGCAATATCAGTCTTACCCTCTGATACAGACGTACCAGATTCAAAAACCAAATCGGAACTCTGTCGAGAATCGCGAAAAAACCGAAACCGATCAATCTACGATCGAATCTCCTCCGTCATCCAATCAACCACCGAGGTCGAACTCCGACCACTGTCGAGCAGGAGCTTCAACAGCATACCATCCTTCAGTTTAGGCCTCTTCTCCTGCAGGAACAAGGACCCCGAACCTCCCTGAACTATGCTCTGTTCTGGGACCCTATCGCTGGTCCAACTCCGACCTACATCCTGGTGTCCCAAACCTTGATAAAACGGACTAGTCTCCGTCCCCAACACCACCTTTCCCTCTAAAATTGAAGCTTCCACCTCCATACGATTACTAGAAGCCAAACAAGGAATGCTCTGTTTTGAGCCACTTGACCGTTTACCCGGAAAAGATACCCTTTCCGGCCGAGCTAACACCACAAAGAAAATATAGCCCACTTGAAACCATTGTAAGTCTCAATGGCTTTCTTTGCAGCTAACGGTGAACGGAACTCAACAAAACCGAAACATCGACCTTTCCGATTCGGTCGCTTGATGGCAATGGCTGACACAACCTCACCAAACTCCCCAAATAAGGTCCGAATCCAGTCATCAGTTGAACCAAAAGGTATATTATACACAAAAACCTTTGAATCTGACCTTGTATTCGCTGCCGGAGAAACGGGTAAAACTTGGTCCTTCAATGATTTCGCCGCCGGAACCGAAGCGAACTCACGTGGGTGAAGAACCTCAGACCGGGGAACTGAGTGCACAACTTCTAGGACCTGCTTCTGCACGCCCTGGTTCACCAGAACATCCTTCGGCAATGCACCCTTTGCAGCCCCTTCATTGCCACGATTCCGAGGTCGCTGGAGGCGCCCTGTACCCAAAACTTTCTTCGACCTCTTAATTGAGGCAATCGGAGAAGTCTTATCCCTCTTAGCAGCTCTTGACAAAGAGACCTTAGTAGGAATGGCTTTGGCCTTAGATTTCACTGCTCCTTGAACGATCCCACAATAATCACGATACAAAACCAACAGGCCAGAACAGAACTCAATAAAAGAGAGAACGGGAACAGTGGTTTTGGCCGATTGCCTTTTGGTTTTCGTCATATAGGAAGCCAAGAAGGACCCCTTGCCTTTTCAGCCGCAACTTGCTCTGCCTAGAGGACGACTGAACTCACCTTCCTCCCTTGACCCCTTCCGACTCCCATACTGGAATTGCCTTCCATTCAGGCCGACTTTGAGAAAACAATCGCACCTCTGGATCGCGTCCTGTGTGGTAGAATCCAAAGGCCACTGATTATTCGATTGAGACCCACAAGGTCGCGACGGCGTCAGGCCTAGAGAAAAAACGACGAAAACGAGGTCAAAAAACTGAAGTTCCCCAGCCTGAATCTCACCCTCTCCACGGCGGCGGGGGCCTGGACGCGAGTCGGAGAAGCTACAGAGCAGAGTGACGCCGGCAACGGCTTGGCTGTGACAGGCGTGTGAACGCGCGTTCTAACTAGGGCCGACTTGGCTGTTTTAATCCCCTTGATAAAATCCCCCAAACACAGGCGTGTGAACGTGGTCGCTTGATGGAAATTGTTCTATAACATGATTGAGTGAAAGTCATGTTTTAGAAAAGGGGTAACCATGGGTCCTAACCCCCCCTTGAGGTTTGTTTTGGCGATCCTAACTGGGCTTGACCTTTCCTTGCACTTCCCAATTGTGATCTTTCTATTTTTTGCGCAAACTAACATTTTCCGTCTATTTTGACGATTCCGTTAAAAATATGCTACTGTGCACGTGACCAACACGTGTCAAAAACCTGACGAAATCCGTTAAAATAAACGGAAATTATTAGTTTTCGCAAAAAAAAGGTCAAGCGTAGTTAGGAAGTACAAGGAAAGGTCAAGCCCAGTTAGGATCGCCAAAACAAACCTCAAGGGGGGCTAGGACCCATGGTTTCCCCTTTAGAAAAAGGTAGAGAGAGAGAGGCGCTTTCTTCTCTCTAGAAACCTTAAAAGCCCATTCCTTAAACTCAGTCGTCGTCTCACCCGATCTCCACCGTCGGCGATCTCCTTCCTTGGAGGTGGCTAGCGGTGTCTTCCCTCTTCTCCTCTCTTCTTCTGCGGCCCCTTAACCCTCCGTTATCTCGTTGTTTTCCTGGTTTCTTCCTCTCAAACCTTTCTTCTTCCTCTCTGTTTCTTTCCAGTGTAGAAACATCCTACCACCTTTGAATGTGGAGCCTACTTTAGATCTGGGTGTAGGAAGCCTTTCTCTGTCGTTTCTGGTGTGGATTGAGCAGATTTGGGCCTGTTTCCTCTGTTCATCGTGAGTCGCTACTTGTTCGTGCTTTTGGAGGCCGATTTATCCTTCTACGTCTACCTTGTGCTCAGTAGAGATATCGGTTCTTCCCTTTTAGGCCTTTTCTCGATACTAGACGAAAAACGGTTACCGTCTCTAGTAATAGATGATCGAGTGCGAGCGGTCTGCCGATGGGATGGTCTTTTCCTTCAAGACAGTCTCAGGGTGAGCCAGATCTGGTCGTGGGACGACCTTCCTCAACTTATCTACTGAGGATTCTCGTTGACCTAACTCGTCATCATCGTTGTGGTGAGTGTTCCTTCGGTGTAGTTGCGGTGGAAGCTTGCTTCTTAGTTTTCGACGACGTCTTCCAATGCCGATTGTGGGACGCGCTACCTTGCCGAGAATCGTCGTGGCTCTGGTTGGTTTTCTCTTGTGGAGGTTGTCTGGTTTATCTCGACTACTCCGTTTGTAGATATGGACTTTGGGTCAGATCTTAGGCTCTCAAGGTAATTTCTCTCTTCTTCCATATCCTTTATAGGTTATCTCCCCTCTCATTCCTTTCAACTTTTTGAGTGACATTTCTTGGTTGTTAGGGCTCGCCGTTTAAACAAGCGTTGGCTGTCGACGAGTTCATTAGGCTCTTCTGCCTTCTGAAGCCCTTCAATTTTAAGTTGTTTGGCTCTTTGGGTTCCGATACTTTTTACCGGATTTGCTCAACCGACCGCGGTGTTGGCCGCCGACATCTTAAAGACCACGATTCTCTCTGTCTGTGTCGGTGGTTCTTTTGAGCTGGGTCTGGGGCTTATCCTAGTAAAGGTTGGGATGAAGAGTCT
The DNA here is from genome assembly GCA_963921825.1 of Erodium maritimum. NCBI lineage: Eukaryota > Viridiplantae > Streptophyta > Magnoliopsida > Geraniales > Geraniaceae > Erodium > Erodium maritimum. The sequence goes on along the minus strand of OY997590.1, from coordinate 61,515,804 downwards.
CGGGTAGTTGGGTGCGTCCTTATCTCTTGTGCTTATTGGTGGATTTTATGGGGTTTTTAGACCTTATTCTTATTAGTGCTTCACGGTAGTGAAATTCAAGTTCCAAGACCTTTCATTGTTACTACATCGTGGTAGGAAAATTCGGGTTTTAAGACCCTTGTTTGTATGGTTCTGTTCTAATTTGTTATTGTAAGTCTTCTTCACTTGAGATTCTAAAATGGAATGTTCTTAGATTGTACCTCTCATCTCCTCATGCTTCAAAGAATCGGTTTATAAATATGTTCTTTATTGATAAAAAAATTGCGACATGATTTGGTAAAACATACGGGTTCCAGCAGAACATTGGTTACCCGAGGAGAAATCTGGTGAGAACCATGTTTTAACGTAGGAACCGCGAGAACCAATCTAAGTCATCCATTTTAAGAATGGATGGATGAGATGCATTTGAGTAGTTGACTTGTTGACTGCAAAAAAAACAACACTTTTTAGTTTGTGGTAAGGGCTTTTTAGTAAAACTATCATATTATTTTTTTAACCAATTCACTAATTTAATTTTTCCTACTTCGTTTGAACTCCGATTGGCTTCAAACTTGCGCCATTAGTTTTGTTTTTTTAAGGGCTTTCATTCAAGATCAGTCATGAATATATTTTGAAGCACGAAAAAAAAAATCGGGGTTTTTTTTTTGTATAAAAAAATCTGGGTAATTTTTATCAACACGTTGCTCTGGATTTATCAACACTTTTACATTGGTTTTATCAACACTTTACAATGGTTTTATCACCTCATTTCCAAAACTGATCATGATTTTATCACCTCATCGCGTGCTTTTTATGAACACTAGTTTTATCAACACTAGGTTTATCATTCAAATTACGTGTGTTTTATCACCCCCATCACATGTTTTTTTTGAAGCACGAATTTTTTTTATTTCGGGGCTGATTTTTAAAGAAATTATATATGGGTAATTTTTATCAACACTTTGCTCTAGGTTTATCAACACTTTACCCTGGTTTTATCAACACTTTACAATGGTTTTATCACCTCATTCTCCAAAACTGGTCATGATTTTTATCATCTCATCACAGGCTTTATATGAACACCAGTTTTATCAACACTAAACACTAGATTTATCATTGAATTACGTGTTTTTTATCACCCCATCACAAGTTTTTTTATCAACGTTAAACTCTAGTGTATCACACTTATTATCAAAAATGAAATGGTTTTTATCACCTCATTATTTGTTTCTTATCACCTCATTACATGTTTTTTTTATCAACATTTAGCACTAGTTTGGTACTCCGATATAAAACATTTATTAGAGAACATTTATCAACGCTCAACATTATTTTTATCACCTTGATATAAATTTTTATTTTCGTGCTTCAAAATATATTCATGAGTGATCTTGATTTAAAGCCCTTGAAAAAAGAAAAATATTGGCGCAAGTTTGAAGTTAATCGGAGTTCAAACGAATCGGGAAATATTAAATTAGTGAATTGGTGAAGAAAAAAATGGACACTTGTCCACATGGCATCATGCTATTACAATTATGCCCTTGCTTGTGTGAGAATAGATGAAATTAGCGTGGATGGGGGTTGGATTGAGGTGATGATGTGGCATTTTGATGAGTGTTATATCATAGGTGATAGTGGCTATGATTGGTTCTCACGGTTCCTATGCTAAGAGTGATTCTCAATATATTTCTCCTCTTGGTTACCCGGCTATTAACATTACTTAACAGCAGTCTATATATTGGCATCACATGGCCCGTCAAAGCCCATACAAGGATCTTCCTGGACTCCCCTCGCTCAGTTTTGAGCCGGCCCATCACGTTTTGTACCCCAATTTCAAAACGAGGTCCCGCCAATATTTATAATTATAACCAAAAATTGAAGTTACTCCTTTTTCTCTCCTGCTTCTCCAATTTCGGGTAATTTTAGCCCTAATTCAGTCACATTTTCAATTCTAAACTCAAATTTTGCTATCGAAGTTACAAAGTTTCCATTTCCATTCCAGAAATCGGAGCGTCACTCTCTTCTATTCTGCGATTCAGTTCCCAAAACCTATCCTGATGGACGTGACGGAGCAGCTGAAGATTCAACTGGAACTCTTGACCCAATGGTCCCATCAAGCGCTTGACTACGCAAAACAGGTTCCTCCGGCTCAGATCTACGGCGGAGTTGGTGTCCTGTTCGTAATGACCCTCGTTCTCTTATTCTGTAAGGAACCAGTTTCTTACATTTTCTTTGTATCTTGTAGGCATTACTCATTAGGTGTATCATGTATGGTCACCGTTTCTTGTGTGATTAGGTGTTTCTGATTTGTTTGAGTTTAATGTTTAGCTTAAGGGTCTGATCCTTTGCACACATAATTGTGAACTTTGAATCTGAGTCTTTGTTGGTAGCAATTACTGTTTGGTTTGTTTCTTGTGCTATTGAACTACAGAAAATCATTTTGCTCTATAATCCTTTGGTGTTGTTTTGCAGTTGGGTTCTTCAAGCGCTCAAAATCTAACATCATTTTACTTACTGGGCTTAGTGGGAGTGGGAAAACTCTCATTTTTCATCAGGCAAGCTCTGAAATGTTGTTTTCTTCTCTCAGAATTCAACAAATAAGTTGTGAATACAAAGTCTTTGATCTTTAATTTTATGTTGACATTGATTCTCTCCGAGTTTCTGCCAATACTATGAGTTACTGATGTAATATTTGTAGATGAATAAATAGATTTAACAAATATCCATACTGTAAACTATATATTTGAAAATGATATTTGATAAATGATAACCACACTGCCCAGAGGTTCAGAATATATCCTCTTTGAATGAGCATATCTGGAAGACGTCATTTCTTTAGACACTCCACTCATAATTATGTATTGTTCAGTTCTCTGGTTTTTCCTTTTCCATGTTAATCATATTAGGTGCTTGGATTGACTTCTCAGAAATAGCTTATAAGTGAAGTTATGAGTTGCTTCAATAAGCAGCTTACTTGTTTAGCTTTTAAGTAACTAATAAGTTGGAAGTTATAACTACAGTTAACTTTACCAAATACTTCTTGGGCATTGTGAGACTCATAAGTTAGTTTGACCCATTGATAAGTCAACCCAAACACTGAGACTTATCATCATATTTGAATGAATATCTGTTTTATGCTTCTGGATATCAGTTTGGCAACATAATTAATGTGGTGTTTGTGCCAGCTGCGTGATGGCTATTCCCATCAGCGTACTGTTACATCAATGGAGCCCAATGAGGACATTTTTGTCCTGCATTCTGAAACGACTAAGGTGATAATTTTTTTAATATATTCTCACATAAATAATATGCTTATTTTTTAAAAACAACACTTCCCAGTCCGTCTAATCCAGTGAGATTTCACTTTTCTTATCATTTTATTTGCTGACAGTTGTATTGTTCTGTTTAGAACTGAACCTTAGTTTGTTTTTTTTTTTGCTTTGTTCCCCTCTTAATGTCCTGAACAGAAGCGCAAAATCAATCCCGTTCATCTTGTTGATGTTCCTGGGCAATCACACATTCAATCTAAACTACATAAGCTAGATTATGCGGCTGGCATAGTTTTTGTGGTGGATGCCTTGGAATTCTTTCCAAAGCGTAATGCAGCTTCAGAGTACTCACAAGCTCTGGTTTATGGTTTTTGGATTCAGGCACACACATTCTAAAACACACATATTTTTGCCTACAAGAATGGTAACATAACATTTGATGCTTCATATGCACAGGTACCTGTATGACATCTTGACAGATGCCAGTGTTATCAGGAAGAGAATTCCTGTTCTTATTCTGTGCAACAAGACTGACAAAGTAACAGCACATAGCAAGGATTTCATTTGGAAACAAATGGAGAAGGAAATGTAAGGCTTTCTGCTCTCTGTCAGTTGTATCTGGTCAATACTATTTATCATATATTTTTATCAGAGCTTGATGGTTTCAAAATTTATGTAGTCAGTTAAGCCTTCTTAATAATGCTAATAAATTGTTAGAATTATTGGCAAAGGAAAATTACGGTAATCAATATGTTCTAGTTGCATAAGAGGTGGGTGGGAAGTTTGCTTGGCCATAGATTATACTTTTCAGTAAAAAAATAATTCAATTAACTATCATGACCATTCTCTCCCTTGGTCCTTTAAAGGTATTTTTACAAGAATGAAGCCCTGCATATAAATCATTTAGGAATGTTATTGTACCGAACAAAATAATTTCTTGAAAATTGTCATACCCTTCAGATATTGTACTTTAATATCACGCAATACCATTACCCATTCACTTATTGTCTAAAAATTACCATTTTGTAATGTTTTATTATTTATTTGTCATAATTATTTTGTTCAGTGACAAGCTGAGGGCATCAAGGAGTGCAGTATCAGCTTCTGAGACTGCAAATTGTTCCACACTGAGGGCACCTGGAGAAGCTTTTACATTCTCTCAGTGCCATAACAAAGTAACTGTTGGCGAAGCATCTGCCCTGAATGGTGAGATATATGAGTTGGAACTATTTATTAGGGAGCATGTCAGGCCCTAGCTTATTGGAGAAAGCCATCAAGTACATGTTTGGACAAGAGTACCATAGTTCCAGCTTGGTCATCTCTCACAAATGTAGGAATAGGAAGTTTAAAAATTAGCAACTTAGGAAGTTTGTCAAGACGAGGATGCGAAATCAGTACCTTGGGTTAAAGAATGATTCTGATCCTATGCAATGCATTGTTGCACATTTCTGCAACTATTATTGAAAAATGGAAGTGTTGTCAAGTTCAAGTTGTTTTGGTGTTGTGCATTACATTTGTTAATTTCTACCGTTATTTACTTATCCCCGCATTTTAGATCCAAGAAGCAAAATTAAATTGGATATTTTGCATCTTTGTTCATTCCCCAATATGACATTGTTAATTTGAAATGTATGCTCACTAAAAGTTAAATGCATGCTAAAGTTATGAAATTTGATATGGAATCATGTATTTAGTGTATTTGTCGTATCGCTAAACAACTCCATCAATGTATATAAGACATTGAGTTATGTTCTACTACAACTAATCCTTTATGAAGAATAGATCCATTGTTTCCCGATTCTCAAATAGGAAGAAGTTTGTGATTGCCCCAAAAATTTATACTCTCATCTGAGACTATGTAAACAACGTCGTCTTCTCCTCCCTTTTTGCATGGCCCTTGAATTTGGTGTCCGTTCGGAGGTTGTGTCACAGTTATCCATGCTGGGCGGTGGCACTTGTATACCTCTGGTCAAGGCTGTTGAGATGACACATATCTCCTTTTGGGTTGTCGAAATTCAGTGTTGGTCGTCGACGGATTGCTTCGACAATCGAAATCTAGTGGAGGTCGGAGGTGTGTGGTAGATTGGAGTCAACGGTTACGGTCTCGGGGTGGGTTCGTAGGTGTGGTTTCGTCCGGGTTGGTACTTGTGTTGTCGGGCGTCCGACCGTATCCGATGACCGTCTAGTGTGTTTTCCCCTTTCGGACGTTTCCTCTCCCGAGATAGGATATATTAGTTGAATCTGGGCTTTGGGCCATTGGTCCTGATCTTTTCAGACTTTGTTTGTTTGTTTATTAAAAGATTCAGACTTTGTTTGTTGGTAGTCATGGTCCCCTTTGGTTTGGTACACAAGCCTGTCAAACTATGTATGTTGATTGCATTTTTTTTCAACTTCCGTTTTCCTATTTTTGGAAATTGATGAATCTATTGAAGATTGGGAATTACCTCGATTGGATACTTGTGGAAACTGTTATTTACTTAATCATATTTTGGCTCTTGGTGGTGATTCCGTGTTTTGTAGGTTGTTTGGTAATCAAAGCCTTTCTTGGAGCGTGGGGAGAGGTGATATGGTGTCATTTTGGAATGATGTATGGATTGGTGAGGATCCTTTGAGGATTCGGTTTCCCCTTGCCTTTGCCAGGGCACTCAACAGGGAAGGACACATTGCTGATTTTTGGTTAACCAAGGCTGGTCAGTCATGTTTAGGAGTAGCGGGGGAGGCCGGGAGAAAGAGGAGGTTTTCAGATCTTTTTGATGTGCTCAAGGACTTTGGGGGTTGCACCGGATTTGGAGAACTAGGGATGGCAATGGGTCGGGTTTTGTGATACCCATACCCGGCCCGATTTTCCTACGTGTGGCCCGAGCCCGCCCGAGACCCGGTAGTGGCCCGCTTGTGGCCCGACCGGGTCGGGTATTACCCTACCCGCCCAATAAAAGAGTTGTATTTTTTTTCTTCTAGGACACCATAATTTAATCTCACTACTCAATTTATATTGACAAATCATGTATATATGATGCGTAAAAGTTTAATATATTTACATGAAACATACAATCTTTATCATCTCGGACAAGTAAAACAAGTAACATCAAACCAAAACTAATCACTTTCATTTTTTTTATGACTAATAAACCAAAATCAAATCTAATTATCCATATATAATTAATCAAGTCTCCTCTCTTTCTCATTTCCAATCATCACAATTCAAATATTCACATCGACATCGACCATGGTATATTCCTGAATCAAAACAAGAAATATCAAGATATAAAAATAATTTTAACAATAAATTAGCTTGTATGTCATTAAAATATTTATAATATATCTTATCATCTTTATCATAATCAAAGAGTAGAAACATATATATATAGGGTAGAAACGTAAAAATTAACAAATAATTTTTTTTTTATATTTAGTAACCTATCGGGCCGGGCCTGGGCCGGGTAGTATCAAACCCGATCCCGACCCGGTTGAAAGCCCGATCAAACTAACCCGGCCCGGCCCGTTTGTACAATGGGCCGGGTCTGACCCGATTTTTTCGGGTCGGGTAGGTCGGGTCCCCATTGGGCCTGGGTATCATTGCCATCCCTATGGAGAACTCTCTTTCATGGAGAAAATCTAATTCAGGGTTCACGGTATCGAGTGCTTATACTCTATTAATGGAGGAAGAGTTGGTTGAGGTGGATCTATGGGTCTCAATCTTATGGATGACAGATATTCCCCTGAAGCACTGTGTCTTATTGTGGTTAGCTGCTCAGAATGTCTTGCCCACATCGGTTTTTCTAGAGGGTCGCGGTATGTTGTTGACCATTAATCGAATGTTTTTCCCTTTCTGCAAATCTTTTAGGGAGACAACCGACCATAATTTATTGCATTGTGTTGTTTCTTGGTGGGTTTGGGGTCGAGTTTTTAAGTGGTGGAGTATACAGTAGGTCATGCCTAGACCTGTTGCAGAAGCTGTTTTAATGTGGAGAAGTGTGGGTTCTCACCGTTTTTGGAAGGTTTCGAGCATGATTTGTTATATTACTGTTTGACATATGTGATTGTTGAGGAATCTTGTAGTGTTTCAACAGGTTATGGACAGTGGATACATCGTTTGTGGGAAGATTTTGAATAACTCTTTTGTCATCTTATGACAATCGAAGGCTTTAACGTTTGGTGTTGTTAGCCTTAATGCTCGTAGTTCAATCCTAAATGTCCATATGTATATATCATCGTTAGCAATAAAATTAAAGCGGCTTTATATTACTTATGAGTTGAATAATATATCGGTGTGTGCTCTGATCTATGCCCACAATGCGAATAGAACCATAGATCGAGATAGATCACACTCGATGGGTCCCTAGTCAACAAAGCTTCACTAGAAGCGACTAGTATGAAAGATGGCTCTGTATGACTTATGTTCTGTTAGTCATTGGAATGGGATTCCGGAGTCTGATCATAGATATCATGTGGGACATGATATTGGACGACCCGACATGAATATGCGCCATAGATCAAGTCATGAACATATTCATTGTCGTAGCTTGTCATGTATCCTTAGACCAAGGAGTCTTTGTGATCGCTATGCAATAAACAACTGAGTTTGACCTGAGTCTAACGTTGTCCGTAACAGGGCTTCCATAACGGCCAAGATTGGCTTGAGGACGGATTGCATGAGTGACACGAAAGACGGCTAAGGGATTTATCCCTCATACTACGGTATGGGAAAGATATCGGTTCTCGGTCGCTTGATCGAGAGTGACTGAAAGAATAGCATGGTCATGCACATGATACTAGGTATCATATATTCAGTCATCTCACATATCAAGGAACAGTGATTGAGAATAATAAGGATGACGACTCTATGCCTTATCTCAATTAGGATATCGGAGATAAAAGGATAATGACAGGGACGACGGAAAGGTTAGAATCGACAGGGTCGATTCGGTATGCAGTGTCAGACAATACTAAAGTCTCGTTAGTTGCCACTTAAATAGGATCAAGTAAAATGGGTTTTTCGTTGATCTATTGACATGCATAAACCTAAGGGTCACACCGGAGGGTGAAACTCATTGACACATTTATGGAGAATGGCCAAAAGGGAGTTGTCTCGGGACATGACCAAAACTGGGTTTTGGGTCATGTGCCCATATGTGAATAGGACTTTATGGATCAAGACAAGGCTTGGAGTCTTGGGATTGATCGCATCGGATAATGTTGGACATTTTTGGTATGGAAAGCTTGGAGGCAATGAGCGAATCACGGGACCTCGTTGGAAATGGCCACGGGCCATGTTCCAAGAGGCCCATGCAACCAAGGCCCATGAAACTAATTAATCAAGTCTTGATTAATTAGTACTAAGTAAGCAAAACAAGGATTAAGGTGTTGGTGATTCACCACCTAACCCAATCTTGTCTTGTCATACTTTGTCCTATTTACTAGGGGTGTCCAAAATTGGCCCGGAACCCAATCCACCCGGTCAGCCCGGCTCACCCGACCCCAGTGGGTTTGTCCCCATGGGTTACGGGGACGGTCCCGGGTTCAGAAATACCAAACCCGGAGTGAGCGGTCCGGGTTGCGGATCCGTCACATGCTTTCCTACATAACCCGGACCACCCGGATATGGTACAAGTTCAATGCCTAAAACTACACTCTTACAATTTTAATTACTTTTACATATAAAGATGAAGATTGATTGTTTGAGATTTTAAAGATGATTACCAATTTTTTAATAGAATATGTCATAGTTTTGTGTTGAGTTGAACTCATCTTTTGTAATCATAATCTATTTTGAGTCAACTTGAACTCCCTGTTTGACGTTTTTAATCCTTGAATCTTTGATAAAATTTTAATTGGGTAGAGAGTTTTTTCATAATTAAGTGGAGCTGTTGAGCATTAGAGAGGCTTTGAGTTGGGTACATGAGGAGGGATGGCCGGTAAGGGTGATTGAGTCGGATTGTTTGGGCGTGGTGGAGGCGGTTAATGGCGAGGAGGAGATGATGTCCCCGTTTGGGAAGGTGGTGTTGGAGTGTAGGGAGATGCTTAGCAGGATACCTGATTGTGAGCTACAGTTTGTTCATCGCACAACTAATAAGGTAGCTCATGTCTTAGCTCGTAATGCGTTAGTGTGGAATACTTTTGATTGAGCCGCAATGGCCATTCCGGATGTGTTGTATCACGCCCTGTCGGGTGATTTGATTTAATACAAATACCACACATTTCTTCAAAAAAAAGTGACCAAATTGAGAGCTTCTAAGCACTCTTTGATGACTTTTTAAGGGTTTTTGGATAATGAAAAAATATTTGAAAGTATACGTGCTACTACTTACGGTTAATGTTTTTTTTATAAGCAAGGATTTTATTGATTTCATATATGGAGATCATATACAAAAGGGATCCAATTCACCCAAAGGGAAATGATAGCAACTTAAATAAAAAGAAAGTGAAAAGTAAAAAGCACCACCAGTAAGTAAACCAACTACTCCGACTCGCCCACTAAGTTTCCTGCAAAACACACCATGGCACCCAGGTGTGTCGCGGTCCGGCTGCCCACCAAGCAACTCGCTGGGTCGTGCTTCCAGATTTCCCAGCCAGCTTGAGGAGATAAAATACCTGCTAAACTCGCCAAACCGAAACATTGTTGCTGCAATCTTGTAAAAACCAGATCAATTGGGTCCACTTTGGCTTGATAGGCTGCTGAATTACGACACAACCAAATACTCCACAAGGTAGAATAGCCCACAATGACCCAGCCCTTCCACCAGAATTTCGCCTGCATACCTTCCCACTGCAGACAACACCCCAACACGTCTTTGGGCATCACCCAAACCACCTTCCACTAGCCATAAACTTTGCTCCATAAAACCTAAGCGAACTCACAGTGAAGAAAGAGATGCTCTTGGTCCTCAAACTTGTCCTTGCAGAAGTAACAACGCATAACGTTCAGAGAGATTCTACATCCCCTCCCTTCCAAGAACGTGAGCGTTGGAACCGCTTTATACATCAATAGCCAAACGAAAGTGCAATACTTAGATGGCACTCCTTTTGCCCATAGAAAGCGCGACCAAATCGGCTTTTCAGGTCCAGAACCGACTAATAGGCTGTATGTCATAGCCGAGCTCGTACCTTTCGGGAATTTCAACCAAATAAGCTTATCCGAGACTCCTACCTGCAAGCGAACTTGGTACAGGATTGAAAATAGTTCCTTGGCCAATAGCCCTTCACCGTGCCACAGGGTGCGTATGAAGTCCACCTTTCAGTATCCATTAACCCAGAATTCCGAGACCGGCTTGTGTTTGAGTTGAGCCACTCGGTATGATCGCGGGAACCTATGGCAGAATGGACGGTCACCTAACCACCTCTCTTCCTAGAACTTCGCTCGTCCCCCGTCTCACACCTTCCAATGTACATGTTGGCTGCCAAAGAGACTGCTGAATCTCGGATCATTCGCTAGCCCGACTAGGTGATGAATCAAAAAGGATATTCCGGGCTTGTCTAGTTTGGACAAGTCCCATTCCTGCGAATCACAACCATATATTGCACAAATGGCCTTCTTCCATAAACTGTCATCTTCTTCTGCAAAGCGCCACCACCACTTGGCCAACAGGCTTGCATTCACTTCCTCCAACCGCCTTATTCCCAGGCCTCCCTCATCTTTAGGTTTGCACACATTCTCCCATCTAACCCTGGGGATGGCTCTCCTAGCCACACTATTTTGCCATAGAAATTTGCGTTGCCACATTTCCATGGAACGAATTACCTTTTTGGGGGCTTGAAACAAGGACATGTAAAAGACCGGGAGAGCAGCGAGTGTTGATTTTATCAGAACTAATCTCCCTGCCAAACTCTGATGCTTGGCTTGCCATAAGTTTAAGGATGCTTTAAACTTTGATAACACTGGTTCCCAAAACGCTAGGAGTCTCGGATTCTGTCCCAAACTGAAACCCAAGTACCTCAAAGGAAACTGAGCTACCTTGCATCCCAAGATGGACTCCACCCGTGAGGCAGATAGTGATGGGCAATGAAGAATAACTGCTTCTGACTTCTGAAAATTTACTTTCAACCCCGAAATGCACTGAAAGCCTTCCAAGATGTTTTTCAAGCTACACAATTCCTCGCCCTTGACAAAAAGTATTGTGTCATTGGCGAACTGCAGGTGAGATAATGTGATCAATTGTTAACAAATTCGGATGGGTTGGTCCAACCTAGTGAACCGGCCCATAATCCGGACGGGCGGGTTCAAAGGTGTCTTTTTGGGCCTGGGGCCGGGAGCGGGTAAATTTTTTTGAACCTGGTCACTACGGGTCGGTTCAAAAAATTAGCCACGGGGAGGGGACCCGACCCATGGACACCCCTACTATTTACACCTTACTTGTCACCATGCTTGTCCCATGCCTTTAGTTGGACAAGTATGGGGTTTGTTATGTTTAAGTCATCTTTTTTCAACATAACAAACACAAGACAAGAATAGGAAACACAACTTCTCTCCCTCTCTCCCTATAATTTCGGGTTTGGCAAGCTCCCACCTCCATTTTTGTGTTCTTGAGTTCTCAAAGAGAAGAACTACATGGCTTTGATTCCCATGTGGATACGTAAGCGTCTTGGATACTCAAGCCAATCATTCTTTAACCGGTGTTCTTGTTTTGGTAAGAAATAGTGCTGAATTCTTCTCTTGTGAATCCATTCTTTGTTAGTTGTTTCATGGTTTTAATCGTCTCTTGGTTTTCATTGATTTTCCTCTGCAAGTTGGTTCATCTCCAACCCTACCTCGATACCCAACAGTGGTATCAGAGCCGTGTTACCTTCAGGATTCACAAGACGGTGTTCAAAGTTTCGGTTTTGCTTGAAAGTTTCGTTTTTGGCATGTTGTTTTGCTAAATTGTTTGATAACATTTTTTAAATTCTTGTTTATGGATTTAATGCATGTAAGATGAAATTTTGAAAATTATTTCAAATCTGGAAATTTTGAAAAAAAATTGATTTTTCGGGTCTCGGGAGCGGGACTCTCGGGGAGCCGAAACCGGGACCGAACGGGGATCCGTTGGACGGAGCTAGGCCAAGCATGACCATTGGATGATTGATATGACAAGGCTCAACCGTTTTGTTAGTTATGAAGAGTTTGGAACCGTCATGACGAACTCGAAGATCAAATATTCAAAAGTTTCATTTTGAATGGTTTCGATAAATCGAGCATCAAATTTTTTCGAAACTTGGCTATTAAATAAAACCGGAAAATCACATGATGTTTGATAACATGATTTTTTGATAACGCGATGTGTGATGTGATGTTGGCATGGTGCACATTTATCGCTTTATGCTTGGTTTATTTTATGCATGATTAATTCTATGTGTTTTAGAATTCCATGCTTTAACTTTATTTACCAAGCATATCACCTCACTTGCAAAGATAAAATTGGAATTTTAATACTTGTGTGTGAGCCCTTAGAATCGTCATTACATTGGATGTAGTTGACGGGTTCGAAGGAAGAATTACATTGGATGTAATTGGAGGCATCATTACATTTGGAATGTAGTTGATGTGCTCATCGCATCTAGGATGTGCCAAAAGTTTTAAACACAATTGGACAAGTAAAAACGGGTCATGTCCGATACCTCCCAATTATCAACACCTTACTACCTCCCCGTCCTATGGGTGTCGTGCGCCTTAGCGGAGCATCCATGGGAAAGCGGGGTAGTAGGTTTGGACAACATATGTGGGTGTCGTGCGCCTTAGCGGAGCACCTACATAGTGGTGGGTCATAGTTGAAAATTTGTGGACCCGACTACGATTCTCAACTAGGGTTGAGCTAGGGTTTCAGATATGGAAAGCCGTGTACTTAAGTACATACCCTAGCCAAGAGTCACATTGGATGTGACTGAACGGGGTCCTACCTACATAGCTTGATTGAGTGGTGAGCCTTCATTCAGCTTGATCGAGCGAATCAAGGATATTGGTTTTAGATTCTAAAGGTATAAAATCAATTGTTGGTGTTAAAGCTTGATCTTCATAAAATTTATTCAGTTTACTGATTGAATTTTATCTGTTGTAGATCAAATGGAAAATTCAGCGAACATTAATAGTTTGTCATTAAAAACCGCCTTATTCCCAGGGTCAAGCTAAATGGGACAAACTATTTGGACTGGTACAGAATTTTGAGGATATTCCTCAAGTTTGAACGCAAAGAATATGTCCTTGACAAGGCTGTCTCTAAGACCATATCAGAGTTACATGACGTGTCATTAACTGCTGAGAAGAATATATCAGGGATCTGGGGTCCAAGGATATTCTGATGGTCAACAAGGTAATTGGAAGTGACAAGGTCGGGGCCCATGCGTATTTTGGCGGGAAAGATGAGACAACTGAGAATGTCTGCTTCTACTGCCAACAACCTGGTCATTGGAACCAGGATTACAAGAAGTTCACGGTTGATCTGAAGAAGGGCAGTGGGACTGCGCCTTCATCAAATAGCTTGGATGATCTGAAGAAGGGCAGTAGAACTGCGCCTTCATCAGGAAACCTGGATGATCTAAGGAAGAGTGGTGGGACCGTGCCTTCATCCGGTATTAACTCTATAGAGCTACATCTCTCTACTTCCAAAGATTCATGGGTATTAGATACCAGGACTGAATCTCACACATGCACTAACATATAGTGGCTGAAAGTATGAGAGGTTTGGAAAGCACGAAGTGGACCTCAGAGTTGTGGCAACTGCTGTAGGATCCATGAGTCTTGATTTTCCAAGTGGCCTTGTCTTAGTATGTATAATGTATATTGCATACCTACTAAAGTAAGAATATTATATCTGTATCCGTGTTTGACAAGGAAGGATATAATGTTAATATTGGATATGGAGTTTTCAATGTTCTATGCAATGATATGTTTTATACCAGTACTAACTTGGTTGGAGGATTGTATATATTAGATATGGGTAACAATGCCTCAAGTTCTATATATTATGTCAATACCAAGAGGTCTAAATCCAACGATTTAAACCTAACTCTGTTATGGCACTGTCATTTGGGCCGCATAAACAAGAAGTGCCTATCAGCACTTCAGAAGTGTGGGCTTTCAGGTCCATTCGAATTCCATTCGATCGATAGGTGCAAGGTTTGTTTGATGGGAAAAATGACTAAAGCGCCCTTTATCGATCGCGGTGAAAGGGTGGTGAATTATTGGGGCTGATACACTCGAATGTGTGTAGACCAATAAGTTCACTTTCCAGGAGGGGTTTTAGCTACTTTATCACATTTACTGATGATTACAGTAAATATGGTTATGTCTATTCGGTGAGACATAAGTCTGAAGCTTTTGATAAATTCAAAGAGTTTAAGACTAAAGTAGAAAACCAGTTCGACAAAGGTATTAAGGCACTTCGATTAGATCGAGGTGGAAAATACTTGACCACATAGTTATTAGATCATCTAAAAGAGAATGGGATCCTTTTGGAATGGACTCATCCTGGGACACTGTAGTTGAAAGGTGTAGCCAAACGGAGAAATCGGACATTGTTAGATAATGGTCCATTCCATGATTAGTTGGACTGATCTCCCAATCTCTTTATGGGGTTATGCTCTAGAGACGATCGCATTCATAGTGAATCGGGCTTCGACGAAGGGTGTGGAAGGGACACCATTTTAAAAATGGTACGAGATGATGCCCGCTTTGTCCTTCCTAAAGATTTGTGGTTGCGAGGCTTATGTGAAACATTTGGTTTCGACTAAGCTCGAACCAAGATCTGAGATATGCACCTTCGTGTGGTATCCCAAAGCAACAAGGGGATACTACTTCTACAATCCCGGTGAGAATATGGTGTTCGTCGCTTGGGGGGGGGGGGTCTTTATGGAAAAGAAGTTTTGTTTCCAAAGATGTCATTGGGAGGAATGTGCATCTCGAAGAAATTCAGGATGGTACAGATCTGTCTAAACCAATTGACAACCCAATCGAAAGGGAGCCAGAGATTGTCGTAGAGTAAGAACAAATTCCTGTTACAATTTTGGAATGTCCAAGGCGATTTGAAAGGATCAATCTTCCACCACCAAGATATGGTATCCGGAGGTGACAATGAAGTCATGGTGGATCAAGATGATCCAGCGACCTTTCAAGAAGTCGTGGAAGGGCCCGACTCCGAGTTATGACTGGGAGCCATGAGGGAGGAAATGCAATCCATGTCGGACAACCGAGTCTGGGAACTTGTTGATCCCATCAATGGTGTGAGGACCATCGGATGCAAATGGATCTTCAAGGTGCAGATGGACATGGACGGCAACCCTCTGACCTACAAGGCTATAAAGCTCAACTGGTGGCGAAAGGTTATAGGCAGATCCAATGAATTGACTAAGAGGAAACCTTCTCCCTAGTGGCTATGGTCAAAATCGATCCGAATTCTTCTTGACATAACTGCGTATCATAATTACGAGGTATGAAAAGTGGATGTCAAAACCGCTTCCCTAAATGGAAATTTCACTGAGTACGTTTGTATGTCTCAGCTCAAAGGTTTTGACGATCCGAAGAATAAGGGAAAGATTTATAAGTTGTTGAAATCCATTTATGGATTGAAACGAACTTCTCGGAGTTGGAACCTTCGTTTTGATGAAGCTGTAAATGGATTTGGCTTAATCAAGAACGAGGATGAATCTTGTGTTTATAAGAAGGTTAGTGGGGGAAATATTACCTTTCTGGTTCTCATTGAAAATGACATCCCAACCTTGCACAAGACTAAAGCTTGGTTGAGAAAATGTTTTTCAATAAAGGACTTAGGCGATGCTTCTTATATCTTAGGGATTAAGATAGGTAGAGATCGCACCAAGAGGGTATTGGATTTAAGTCAGGGAACCTATGTGAACAAGGCATTGAGTAGGTTCTCAATGCTCGATTCAAAGAAAGGACTCTTACCCAGTAGTGATGGCATTCATCTCAGCAAGACTTAGTGTCCTAAGACACCTGATGAGCTAAAACGGATGATGCGAATCCCATGCGCCTAGGGGCAGGATCGATCATATATGTCATGACATGTACGAGATTGGACGTCTCGTAAGCCTTATGTTGTACCAGTAGACATCAGTCTAACCCGGGGAAAGATGATGCTGAACTAGTCGTCGAAGGATGAGTAGACGCTAGTTTTCCAAGAAAAATCCAGATGACTTTAGAAGTCAGTCAGGATATGTGTTTACGCTGAATGATGGAGCTTTAGCTGGGAAAGCGTAAAGCAAGATACCGTCGTTGAATCTACGACAGAGACCAAGTACATGGATGCTGCAGAGGCAGCTAAGGAGGCTATGTGGATTTGGAAATTCACGGCAGGATTGGGTGTAATTAAAAACCCATCCAGCCCGGTGAATCCATTTTGCGACAACACAAGGGCCATTGCGCAAGCTAAAAGCCCAGATCGCATAACAAATCCAAACATGTATTGCGGCGTATCCACCTCATCAGAGAAATACTGAACCGAGGTGAAGTGAAGAAAACCTATATTGCAACAGATGATAACATAGCCAACCCTTTGACTAAGGTAGTGTCGCTGCCTAAACATGTTAGACATGTAAAGTTGATGGGAACATATTGGAGTTTAGATTGGAACTAGTGCAAGTGGGAGATTGTTAGCCTTAATGCCCGTAGTTCAATCCTAAATGTCCAAATGTATATATCATCGTTAGCAATAAAATTAAAGCGGCTTTATATTACTTATGTGTTGGAGTAATATATCGATGTGTGCTCTGATCTATGCCCACAATGCGAATAGAACCATAGATCGAGATAGATCACACTCGATGGGTCCCTAGTCAACAAAGCTTCACTAGAAGTGACTAGTATGAAAGATGGCTCTTTATGGCTTACGTTTTGTTTTGTTAGTCATTGGAATGAGATTCCGAGTTCTGATCATAGACATCATGTGGGACATGATATTGGACGACCCGACATGAATATGCGCCATAGATCAAGTCATGAACATATTCATTGTCATAGCTTGTCATGTATCCTTAGACCAAGGAGTCTTTGTGATTGTTATGCAGTAAAAAATTGAGTTTGACCTGAGCCTAATGTTGTCCATAACAGGGCTTCCATAACGGCCAGGATTGGCTTGGGGACAGACTGCATGAGTGACACGAAAGACAGCTAAAGGATTTATCCCTCATACTACGGTATGGGAAAGATATCGGTTCTCGGCCGCTTGATCGAGAGTGACTGAAAGAATAGCATGGCCATGCACATGATACTGGGTATCATATATTCACTCATCTCACATATCAAGGAACAGTGATTGAGAATAATAAGGATGACGGCTCTATGCCTTATCTCAATCAGGATATCGGAGATAAAAGGAGAATGACAGGGACGACGGAAAGGTTAGAATCGACAGGGTCAATTCGTTATGCAGTGTCAGGCAATACTAAAGTCTCGTTAGTTGCCACTTAAATAGGATCAAGTAAAATGGGTTTTTTCGTTGATTTATTGACATGCATAAACCTAAGGGTCATACTGGAGGGTGAAACTCATTGACACATTTATGGAGAATGGCCAAAAGGGAGTTGTCTCGGGACATGACCAAAACTGGATTTTGGGTCATGTGCCCGTATGTGAATAGGACTTTACGGATCAAGACAAGGCTTGGAGTCTTGGGATTGATCGCGTCAGATAATGTTGGACATTTCTGGTATGGAAAGCTTGGAGGCGATGAGCGAATCACGGGACCTCGTTGGAAATGGTCATGGGCCATGTTCCAAGAGGCCCATGAAAGGCCCATGCAACCAAGGCCCATGGAACTAATTAATCAAGTCTTGATTAATTAGTACTAAGTAAACAAGACAAGGATTAATGTGTTGGTGATTCACCACCTAACCCAATCTTGTCTTGCCATACTTTGTCCTATTTACACCTTACTTGTCACCATACTTGTCCTACGCCTTTAGTTGGACAAGTATGGGGTTTGTTATGTTTAAGTCATCTTTTTTCAACATAACAAACACAAGACAAGAATAGGAAACACATTTTCTCTCCCTCTTCCATGGCCATTTCGGGTTTGGCTAGTTTCCACCTCCATTTTTGTGTTCTTGAGTCCTCAAAGAGAAGAACTACGTGGCTTTGATTCCCATGTGGATACGTAGGCGTCTTGGAGACTCAAGCCAATCATTCGTTAACCGGTGTTCTTGTTTTGGTAAGAAATAGTGCCGAAGTTTTCTCTTGTGAATCCATTCTTTGTTAGTTGTTTCATGGTTTTAATCATCTCTTGGTTTTCATTGATTTTCCGCTGCGAGTTGGTTCATCACCAACCCTACCTTGAGACCCAATAGGTGTTTCTTTTACAAATTGGTGTAGGGTTCCTAGTTGGTGTATTCAGCCACGGAGGAGGCGTGGTCGCCAGTGATTTGTGCCTGGTTGTGGGTGACTTGTTTTGTGGACTGTTTTTGTGGTTTGCAGGTTACTTTGGGAGATTTGACTTTCTTTAGGCTTCACATGTTCTCACTGCGGTCCAGCGAGTGCTCATCCGGGGGAATGTTAAGGGTCGATCTGTTCTTTGCAGTGAATGGGCACTGATTATTTAGTCTTTCTGAGACTAGAGGATCAACCTGTTCATTCTGAGGCATTGTTCATTGGTCGCGGTGAGACGCCTGGTGGTGTTGTTCTTCTTTCATGTGGTGCCTGTTTTGTTTCTTTATTGTTCGGGTTTGTGGGCCCTAGTTCTGATTCGTAGAGATCTTTTGTTATCGTTGTTTTCCTAGTCCTTTTCCTTTTTAGAAGTGGTCTTTTATTAATAAAATTTTCGAGCTTATAAAAAAATCATGGTGCCTTCGACCACCTGTGAATGGGGAGGCCTTTTACTCTTACCTAGTTGAAAATTCCACCCTTCTAACAATATGTGATCCTTATCCAGTCCCATGGTCATCCATTGTGAGAGCCAACTCCAACGGCTTTCCACCATCCTTTCCTCAAATTCCTTATCGCCACAAGTAACCAAAACCATTATGTTACCCAAAGCCTTCACTTGAAAATACAAAACCCCCTTTTCCCCAATCGTCTCTTGTATCTCCGATGGGTTGATGTTGGTGTGTAACACACCCAACCAACCATTCGTTGATGAGATCTATCAGGACCGTCTCAAATGTCCAAAAGCAAATGTCCAAAAGGAGCAACCGACATGGAGATCATTGTTGCGACCGTGTCCGATTACGGAGGAAAACACGGAAAATGGACAAAGGATGTTTGATGGAACTTCCTCAAAAATCAGCCGAAGTGGCGCCTCTACATTTTGAATTATTCTAGGGTTTGTAAATTTTTTGTTTGTTTAATTATCCTATATTTGTTTAAATCTCGTTGTTATAAATGTTGTATTTCCTTGCTAGAAATAAAATTAGCAATTTGTTTTGAGTTTCTTTTGAAATTATTAAAAACTACAAAAATAGCTAACCATTGGTTGATGGTTTACCACTACAGAGCTAGTAGTAATAACTAGTGGTTTGGCAGAGACAAAAACTATATATTTGCTCTAACTACTAGTTGCTACCACTAGTTAGTGGTTTACCACTGAAGATGATACGAAGCTATCATTATTTCGTATAAAAATAAAAAATCATGACATGACGATGTTTTTTTTCTTCCCGTGGTTTTGAATAGACGCTAAGACATTGATAAAACACTATAAATCGGTACAAGATAAACAAATCACAACAATAAAATTAATAAAAATTTCAAGCAATAACCACAAATTACACCAAATCATAGCAGTGGTATGTAATTCTTCTGAATATAATTAGTTCAACTCTAGGCATCATAGATTGAAATGTGTGTGTAGCGATGTCGTCTGCTAGGGTTTCATCGCCCAACCAATCAAAAGCCTCCCTCTCCCGGCGTAGTTCCGACACTCCTCTCCCGCTCTTGGTTCATGTTCCCTCGGCCTCCTCGTCGTCGATTCTTTCTGCCCTGGCCTGGATGAGATTGAATCGCAGGAGCCTCCGCCTGCGCGCCGACGGGCACGAGGGTGCCCTTCTGCGTTACGTCATCTTCGTCATGTCCCGTAGCCAATCCCCGGTCTCTATTTCTGTTGCTTGGAACTCCAGCTACCTGCAAAATGGAGATCGGGGTCCGAGTTCCATCTCCCTGCCGCCGACGAATAACTCTGATGCCCCTTTGTGAGGATCGGGCCCGAGACCGGATCGTAACCCCTCACTGCTGATTTCTATAGCGGTTCCCCTTGTTTCTTCTCCTGGTTTGGATGGAATAGCGTCACAAGAGCAGATTGGGGCTCGAATTTGGCCCCAATCGGACTCACCCCCATTGCCATCGCCCTCGCCTGCAAGTACGCCACAACGAAGTTGAGACCTGAGTCCTAGGGCTTCGTCAATTCAATCTAAGTCTGATCTTCGGATTTTGGCATGGGATTGTTGGGGTATGGGGACGGGATTTCATAAACAACACCTCATGCATTTGCTCCGGGACCATCGCCCATATCTGCTCTTCCTCTCGGAAACATTGATGGATATCCATAGCTGTGCTTTCCTCTCTCGGTCTCTTGGATGTCAGGACTACCAGTGTGTCCCATATGTTTGGAGCTCTGGAGGTTCGCCAGGCCAGAGGGGTTTGGCGATGTTTTGGGTCTCTAGGATAAGTGTGACGTTCCGGGCATCAGCCACGAGGTACATTGATGTTGAAGTCTCGGAACCGGTACATACGAACATGTGGGAAACGGGGATATATGGAGAACCTCTTCGGGATAGGCGGCACCTTACATGGGAAATGATTCGGGGTCTCCATGATCCCACGAGACCAAACTGGATTCTGATAGGGGATTTCAACGGTATCATGGAACCGGACAAGACAACGGGAGGTCGGTCTTATCCTTTGAGCCTTATGGATGGCTTTTGGTCTCTGGTGAATGACCTACACCTGGTGGATGTCCCTATGACGGGCCATCATTATACTTGGTACAGGGGTCGGCGACATGATGCCCACATCCAATCACGTTTGGATAGAGCCCTGGTCCTAGACACTCTGTTTTCTTCTCTACCGGACCTGGACTTCTGTAATACTGGTGTGACAACCTCTGATCATTGGCCGGTCCTTTGGTCCTTGGCTCGTCAGGTCTCTCACCAACATCCTCCGAAATTCCGCTTTCAATCTCAATGGGTTTGTGACCCGGAATGCGGCCGTCTGATTCAGGCTTCATAGGATAAGCACCTAGCAAAACCTATTAGGGACACAATCCAAGCAGTGGGCAAATCCCTGCATAAGTGGGGTCGGTACCATTTCCGACGTAATATTAATCACCTCAAGTGGTGCCAACGGAGGATTGCAGAGCTTAATGGTCGTACGGATAGGGCAGGGGTGCATTCCCGGGAGGCGATTCAGATTCATTATGAACGAGCTCTGGGTGAGCAAGAGACCTTCTTGCACCAGCGAGCGAAGCAACATTGGCTGGCTGAGGGGGACCGGAACACTAAATTCTTCCAGGCGACTTGTTTGTATCGGCGTCGAGTAAATGTGGTTCTATCTCTTAAAAACGATGATGGGGACTTGGTCACATGGAACACGGGGATGCGACACTTGATTGTGGAATACTTTACCACCCTATTTACCTCGAGTATGCCTGCAATGCATGAATTCCCCCATTTCCCTCCCTTACTATATTACTCCGATGCAGAACCAGTCGTTACTTTCCCCATGCTCGGTTTTAGAGATCAAGACGACGGTATTTCAAATGGGGCCAGATAAGTCACCGGGACCAGATGAGCTGAATCCTAGATTCTATTAGCATTATCGGCCAATTGTGGCAGATGAGGTTGTGCGTTTTATAGGGGAGGTGTTGCGGTCCCGTAAGTTTGATCAAACTCTGAACGACACCTCCATTATCCTCATTCTGAAGAAGCCCGACCTAGACAGAGTGACGGACCTTCGACCGATTGCTCTATGTAACGTCATCTTCAGGATTATATCTAAGGTATTAGCTAACCGTTTGTGGCCCCTTCTTCATACTGTTGTCTCAGACACCCAAGGGTCGTTTATACTGGGTAGGTGTATTGAGGATAATATCCTCATTGCCTTTGAGGTCATCCATTTTCTCCGGTAGAAGCGACAAAGAGGCGATAGTATTTATGTCCCTTAAACTCGACATGAGTAAGGCCTATGACCCGGTGGAATGGGATTATCTCCTTAGGATTATGGGGCAATTAGGATTCTCGGAAGAGTGGATTAAACTGGTGGCTTGCTGTATTAAATCCGTCCATTATACGGTTTCGTCGGAGGGGGGGGGGGGGGGGGGGAGACGCCGACGCTTACGCCGACTCAGGGTTTACGCCATGGCGACCCGCTGCCCGCTATCTCTTTTTGCTCTATATAGAGGGGTTGTCATTCCTACTGCGGGAGGCCCAAAGTGAGGGGCGGTTGAGGGGAGTCTGTGTCGCTAGGGGGCTCCCCAGAAATTTCTCATATGTTCTTTGTAGATGATTGTTACGTCTTCTGTCGAGCCACGCCTGAAGACGCACGAACGGTTAAGGGTATCCTCAAGTTGTTTGGCACCCTCTCAAACCAAGTTCTAAACTTGGACGAATCTTCAGTTCTTTTCAGCACAAATACAACCGCGCTCATGAAACAACAATGCTGTTAGATACTGAATATTGAAGAGACTTCGGCGGGATCTATGTATCTAGGGGTCCCGAACATGGTCGGGAGGAACAAGAATACAACGATGGCGTACCTGGGTGACCGGATCATTAAGCGTATTAGATATTGGGATGGAAAACTCCTCTCACCAGCTGGTCTCGAAGTGATGATCCGGTCAGTTCTTACCTCCCTTCCTGTTTGTGTTATGTCGGTCTTCACAATACCTACCAAGATCATATCTTGGATACATGTGGCCCTTGGGTGGGGAAGATGGGTCGCCCAATTATTTGGCAGGACTTGGACAAGCTATGTATGCCAAATGAAGCGGGAGGTATGGCATTTCATCATCTAAGCGATGTCAACAAGGCTCTCCTGAGGAAGCAAACATGGAGCCTGGTCCATCGGCCTCAGTCCCTGATGGCGAGGGTGCTCAAGGCTAGGTACTTCCCAAAGGTCAGCTTTCTTGAGGCGGGGGTTGTGGCCAATGAAGTTTTACATGGTCTAGTATTTTGTCCGCTCATGAATTACTGTGAGGTGGCCTTTAGATAACAATAGGGGATGGCTGGGATACCTTTATCAAGGGTACCCCTTGGCTCATGGGGCCTAACCCGGAGATCACGTCGTCTAATCCAGCCTTGATTGAGGCTCGAGTTGCGGGGCCCATGGTGCCAGGAAGGCTTTGTTGGGATGCCTCCCGGATGAGTCAAGTGTTCTCTACCGAGGAGCGGGATAATATACATCAGGTTCCCCTGTCGCCACTCAGGACTACGGACACGTGGTACTAGGCTGCTAAGCGGTCTGGGCATTATACTACAAAGACGGGTTATTCAATCCTAGCCACGACGAGACAGACGGCTAAGCATAATACGACGCTGGTTACATGATCTACTATGTGGTCGATCCCCGCTCCCCCACGTCTTTTGATATTATTGTGGTGAATCCTAACTGATACCCTGTAAGTAGCTACTAATCTCAACTGTAAGTTTGTCCCCATTCTTCCTACCTGTGATATTTGTGGGCGAGCACCAGAGATAGTTGATCACTTATTCGTTGACTGTGGTTTCACAAAGACTTGATGGGCTCAGGCTGGGGACCTTATTCCCCAGGGCATAGGAGGACTTTTGTGCAATGGTGGGAGGGGATGGCGGCAGGGAGGCCCCGGGTAAGGTGGCACCGGTTCTCTCTATTCTGTGGGAAACTTGGAAGCCAGGGAATGAGCTTAAATGGAGGGGTAAACCCCCGGCGGCTTTACGGGAAGTTTCAGCGGCGGAAGCCCATCTATCGGCCTGGCAGGAGGCGAAAGCTGCTTCCCCAAAACCCATAACTGTATCATCGGTCTGGCCAGCGAAGTGAACGCGCCCACCCCCAGGTACCATCGTCATCAATGTGAACGGGGCTGTATTTCAGGACACATAGCAGTCTGCATGAGGCCTCATTGCCCAAGAAAACCAGGGGTCGGTTCGTCTGATCGCAAATGGTACTCTGCCGGGAGTATGGGCCCCGATCATAGTTGAAGCCTGCACGTTGGCGATGGCCCTGAAGAATACACCGAGTTTTGGATCAAATGTTATCATCCAATCTGATGCTCAGGCCCTCCTCAACCTAATATCTCACGGGGATGTTCTGGTTTTGCCCATTGGAACGCTGATTAGGGACATCCGTGAAATTCTTTCTCAACAAGAAGGGACAACCCTTCAATTTGTATAAAGAACTGCGAATAGGGCTTCTCACTGACTAGACAGAAAAACTTGTCCTATTCCTATTTTTGAGTGGTCAGGCCATGTATCGCAGCCCACTCCAATGTATTCTACATTTTGATCTATGAATAAAGTTACAACGTTCGAAAAAGCTCTCCACACACCTCTATGAGGTCCCGACCCACCCTTTCTAGGGTTTACTGCCGCCACGTCCTCCACCACCGGCGACCATCGCCACCTGTTCTCCTTCTGGCGTCCTCCCCGCCCCCACTCCACGCCGCGCTGCCTTTGTATCACTGGTACAGAGATCACCCCCGATCTCCCTCGTTGCTGTTACACATCGTCTCCCTCGATCCACGATCTATCGCCCATCTCTGCTGTAGGCGATCAACGCCTCCTTCCCTGTCTCCAGCGACTTCGCCGCCTATTTCCCGTACGAGCTCTCCTCGTATCGCTGCCACAGATCCCGCCGCCGCTCATTGATCGTGGCTGCTACACTTCACCTCTCTCGGTTCCTGATCTCCCACTCTCAGTGAAGTCGAGGAAGAAACTGGTTGTTGTGCTTCCTCAACCACCAAGGACGCCGACAGGTACCCCCATTTCTATTTGTTCTAGGGTTTCTATTCATTTGTTTGCAATGCCGACTCTGTTGGCCTGGAATTGTCGGGGGCTAGGCACGGATCATAATCGACGCCAATTGAAGAATCTGGTAGGCCGATACAGACCCGACATTTTGTTTTTGACTGAAACCCGGCACGTGGATTCTCGCAATTCGAGGTCCCGCCTCGCTATTCTGCGCAGAACATTGGGATTCCATGGTGGTACAGGTATCCCGGGTATCATCCCACAGGCCGCCCCGGGTCTTCGTCCCCCGCTAAATAAAGGGGGGATCATGATGTTATGGGTTGAGAAGTGTACGGTTACGGTCCTGTCAATGCAGCAGACTCATATTGACACGATCATTCAGATGGGTCAAAAGTCACCTTTTCGATTCACAGGTATATACGGGGAACCAGTCTGGGAGAATCGTCATATGACATGGGACAACTTGAGGCACTTGGCCACAGTCTCGGCGCCAGTGGAATAGATCCTATTGGGGGATTTCAACGGTATCCTCCGACCTTCAGAAAAACGAAGTGGTCGGGCGTACCCGCTAGCCCTCATGCAAGGTTTCTAGCAGGCTATCTCTGATATTAACGTAGAAGAGGTGGCCTTACAGGGGTACCAGTTCACGTGGGCCCGGGGTCAGGATTATGAGTCGCAAGTGGAACGTCAATTGGACAAGGCCTTCATCTCTGTGCAGGCTCGGGTTCGGTTCAGGGACGTATCATTACAGAACTTGGGAGTCTCGACTTCAGACCATAAACCCATCCTGCTCCAGCTCTAGAAGGACCTGGTGGAAGGCCGGCCTTGCCAGTTCCGGTTTGAAAACATGTGGCTAGACCATCCTGAATGTGGCACGTTGGTCCAATCAGAATAGGGTCAGCCTGGGGACCGCCACATTAAGAATCACATCAAGGATATCGGGGTATCGTTGGATGACTGGGGCCAGACAATTTTTTGGGACAATATTAATCAGATCAGACGATTACAGAGGACGCTAGCCGAGTTAAACGGTCGGACTGATAGTCAGGGAATCAAACGACGGTTGGCAATTCAGAAATAATACAATAGGGCCTTGGGAACACAAGAACAGTTTTGGCGTCAGAGGGCAAAACAACACTGGCTCGGGGAAGGGTACCGTAATACAAAGTTCTTCCAGAGATCGTCTACGATGCAGGGGTGGAAGTGCAATGGCATACGGGTATGAGTGTATTACTACACTCATACTTTGCTAACATTTTCACTGCAGGCGACATCGTAGATTATGATCTACCTATGGTTGTCCCAAGTATGATCAATTCGGCACACAATTTGCAACTAACCAAGAGGGTATCAGACTCGGAAGTGCGACTTGCAGTGTTCCAAATGGGACCGTCAAAATCTCCAGGCCCTGACGGACTTAATCCGAAATTCTTTCAACACTTCTGGGACACTCTGTCCCCGGAGGTAATAGATTTTGTTCGTACTGTAGTGGCGACCTGTACCATTGACCAGAACATTAACAAAACCACCCTGATCATGATTCCAAAGATCCCAGGAGCAAAGAAGATTGCAAAATTGAGACTGATCGCCCTGTGTAATGTGATTTTTCGAATCCTTTCCAAAGTTCTAGCGAATCGGATCAAACCACTCCTGGACCCGATAATATCTACGAACCAGGGAGCTTTTGTGCCAGGCAGACACATTCAGGACGATGTCATTATCTCCTACGAGATTATGCATAATCTCAGGCGTAGGACACAAGGCCAACGAGGCTTTATGGCTCTAAAATTAGATATGAGTAAGGCTTACGACAGGGTGGAGTGATCTTTCCTGTTATCTATGATGGGAGCCTTTGGTTTCGGTATGGGGCGGCGAGCTATGGTTTTAGCTTGCATGCGGTCTATTGAATATACAGTGAGCTCGGATGGGAAGCATACGACACCATTTACAGCAGGACGGGGTATCCGGCAAGGCGACCCTTTATCTCCGTATCTATTCCTGTTCTGTATGGAGGGCTTGTCTCGGATGCTCAACCAAGCAGAGAGGGCTGCCAAGATTCACAGAGTGTCGGTGGCTAGAGGGGCTCCGCTTGTCCCCATATTTTCTTTGCGGATGACTGCTATATCTTCTACATGGCGGATCGAGAGGAGGCGACCCAGATGAACCAAATCCTCCAAACTTTTGGTCACCTCTCGGGTCAAGTCATCAATAAAGGTAAATCGTCCATATTCTTCAGCACTAATACAACACCGGCCAATAGATCGGCCTGCTGTGACATATTAGGGATTCAGGAAATTTCTGGTCCGACAAAGTACTTGGGGGTTCCCAACATGTTGGGCCGCCGAAAAGGCCAGAGTCTCCAATTTCTGTGTGACCGAATTGTGACCAAAATTGGAACATGGGATGGTCAGATGTTGTCTGTAGGGGGGAAGGAGGTGATGATCAAGTCTGTTCTCCAAGCTACGCCGATCTATGCGATGAGTGTATTCCTGTTTCCAAGGGACTCTATCAACAAGATTCACGTCGCATTAGCTCGGTACTGGTGGGCGGGTACCCCCAGAGGCACGAGACCGATTATTTGGCAAGATTGGGCGAAACTATGTAGGCCAAAGGAGGATGGCGGAATGGAATTCCGGGACATGAACATTGCCATGCTGGCAAAAATGGGGTGGAAGTTATTATCCCAACCCGACAGCTTGGTCGCCCGTATTCTCAAAGCAAGATATTATCCAAAGAGTGACTTCCTTTCGGCGGAGGGAGGGAATGGGCCCAGTCAGGTCTGGACGGGCCTTCGTGCAACCCAGGAACTGCTCTGAGGGGGCTTGATCCGAACTATTGGGGACGGCCGTTCTACTATGGTTGAGGGTTCCCCATGGCTTATGGGGAATACTCCGGTCATCCCACTTTACACTTGTATCACTCCGGCTCTACGGGTATCGGACCTAGCCACTGATGATCATGAATGGGACGTACAGAAACTACAAAAAAACCTTCCCCCGTCCATTGTTGAGGATGTTCTACAAGTGCCCCCGCCAATTCCCCGACATGCAGACAGATGGTCTTAGAAGTTAAATATCCAAGGGGAGTACTCAGTCAAAGAGGGCTACAGGGCGCTATCCAGAGAGAATGGTCGTTGGCACGCATCGACTGGGACGACTGTATGGACAGGAATATGGGACCAAGACATTCAACCACGAATCAGGGTATTTCTCTGGCGAGCTATCTCTGGTACCCTACAGGTCGCGGTAAATCTCCGAACTAAATTTGTCCCAATTCCGGACATTTTCCAAATGTGTCACTCCAGTCAAGAATCTACAGACCATCTCCTGCTGTCATGCCCGTTTGCAAGATCGGTCTGGGACATTGAAGGTTTTTCAATCCCTGTTCCTTTATCGTCCTCGCTACACGATTGGCTGTCGGCCATCTTCCTGTTGTCGGATCCTTTGTCTCGGACTAAAGCCTGTCTTTTCTTGTGGGAGATATGGAAAGCGAGAAATGCTATGGTCTGGGATCAGGCTACCTCCACTCCACAAGAGTTGGTTGCCACAGTCCTCAATAACCAGCACATAGCTGGTCAGAAGCACAGACTGGTCGTCCGAAGCCCACTATTATCCCTCAGCACAGGCAAACTAGCTGGAAACCACCTCCCCCTAACTGATCTTTGATCAATATAGATGGAGCTACCTTTGCGGACTCAGGTCAGTTTGGCTAGAGTTGGATATGTCGTACGGAAACGGGGGGGGGGGGGGGGGGGGAGGGGGGGTTCGGGAGGCAAGGAATGACTGTGGGAGGGGTTCACTAAACCCTGAATACTTGGAGGCAATGGCAATCTGGCAGGCCCTAAAATGGATCCAAGCATCACACTCCTCCAGGGTCATCATTCAAAGCGACGCCCAGTACCTGATGCACTTGATTCAAGGCACACATCAGGTCTTTTCCCCTCTGGGCCGGTTGGTAGACGACTGCCGGACCCTGTTAATTACTCTCGAGGATGTCAAACTCGAGTATATATCTAGGTCAGCGAACGGTGCAACACACTGGCTAGCCCGGGCAGCCCGTTCTTCACCTGTCCTTTTGTGGTCCGGATTCACAATTCCGGATGCACCTATGTCTATTTTACAACAGTTCAAATAATAAAAATTCGTATCTTGTTTCAAAAAAGAAAGTTACAACGTTCGCTCAAAAAAAAAAACTGTATGCATCAGAACTTAGTCAACCTTTATCTGGTTGTGCAGCTTGTGCTGCCGAAATGGGCTCCAAGCCCACTGATGAATCTCCAGTTTGTTCAATCCTACCTACATGTGGGCCCATGACTATGATCGGCTATCCCAACATCAACGGCTCAGAGATACGCGCGAACACGAAGTGTCATAAACTCGCGATACAGTAAAATCGCATCCCACTCAAACCCTAGACTCTGTTCCGTATATAATCACTCTACATCTTTCTGGCCCATCGGCAGCATCTCCCAAAATGCAGATATTCGTGAAAACCCTAACGGGTAAGACCATAACCCTAGAGGTTGAGTCCTCCGATACCATCGACAACGTCAAGGCCAAAATCCAGGACAAGGAGGGCATTCCGCCTGATCAGCAGCGACTCATCTTCGCCGGAAAGCAGCTCGAGGACGGCCGGACCTTGGCCGACTACAACATCCAGAAGGAGTCCACCCTGCACCTGGTGCTCCGCCTGCGTGGTGGCGCTAAGAAGCGTAAGAAGAAGACCTACACCAAGCCCAAGAAGATCAAGCATAAGCACAAGAAGGTCAAGCTCGCCGTGCTCCAGTTCTACAAGGTCGATGACTCCGGTAAGGTTCAGAGGCTGAGGAAGGAGTGCCCCAACGCCGAATGCGGTGCTGGGACCTTCATGGCCAACCACTTTGACCGCCACTACTGCGGCAAGTGCGGCTTGACTTATGTCTACCAGAAGGCAGGCGGTGATTAAGTTACATTATATCTACTCGTTTTAGAATTTGGCGTTTTGATTTTGATCTCGTGCATTTTCACTTCTCTAATTTTGATATGTTATTTGAGACTACTTACCTTTGTTATTGAGATGGATCCAGGTTTCTATTGATGTTTTGCATTATGGTTAATAATTTCTGAAAATGTACATTACTTTTCTTTAATTAACATTCCCTGTATGATCATGGTAGATAAAAACTCTAACTTTATTAAGACCCATTTTCAATATCTGCTCAGACAAATGTGCCCTGTGGTCAAACGCATTTGTAGCTTAAAGTTGTATTGATTGGGTATGTTTTATTTGCTGATGACCTGTTGGGCTTAATGATTTACGTTTTGTTCCATATTATGATCCTTACATGCCGGATTAGAATTAAGAGATTTGAGTAGAATGCCGGATTAGAATTAAGAGATTTGGGTAGGAAATGTGTAGATGTCCCATGGAAGCTGAAATGATTTATTCTTCTTTTTTAGCCTAAATGCGTTTATTGTTGATACATTTTGTGGTCATATATTCTTTGTCCATAATTCAAATCTGCTTTGGTATTCTTGTCATTGATGTTATTTAGCTGCACATAGCATGTTTTGATGAGGTCTTACGACTATGGGCTTTATTATATATTTTGACTTGTTTGGCTAAATGATTATAGCATTGTAGTGGAGAAGATCATTTTTGTTTGTTGTAGCTTGTGATGCCAGAATTGTAGAGCTTATTTTTGGATATAGAATGTGTGTAATTTATTCAGTATTCTTCAGTGATACACTGGTAGAAAGATTGGTTTTGATTACATGTGTATCATTCCTCAAATCTTATATCTTCTTTGACCAATGTTTTTATAGTTGGAGTGTTTGTTCAGTTTCCTGTAAATATATTTTCTTCTCAACAATAAGCTGTATCCTACTTCCCTGAGTGTTCTGTTAATACCTTTTGTTTTTAGTAGTGTCCGTATTGCTTCTTTAGTAGATATCTTAGATTGTACTTATCTCTCCTTGTGGTCCTCGTTAGTTTAACTTGTGCCCTGTGGATCATACTTAATTTGAGGTGAATTAGATATTGATCCTGTATTGCAAATATGGTTATTGATGTTTGATGTTACAGAGTTAAAATATTTTATCGTATTCTCTTGCAGTATCCTTCATTGCAATTATCGGTCATAGGATGTTTGTAGTTGCAGAGTTGAAATATTAATCCTAATTCATTATGCTTGAAAATTTAAACCATGAAGCATGTTCTATTTTTCATGATTTTGTCCCTCCTGTTCTGTTTGTAGTATCATCAACATTCAGTGTTCTTGATGTATTGCTTAACTTGTTCTGATTTATGGAGGAATCTGCTTAAGAGAATCCATAATACTAACACCTGGTTTAATGCTCTGATACACTAAAAAATGGAGTGTATGAGAAAAGGGGGAAGAAATTAGGGTTTTTGTGTGTTAGAGAAATGAAGAGAGATGGAGAAGAGATAGAGAGAGTAGTAGTTGTCAAATGAGGCTTGCTTGCTATGCCATTACACGATCTTCTCTTTGTAGAGAAGAAGACAACAATTACAATGGATATGGCCTTGGGCTAAGACTTCCTAATTAATCACTAACAACCCATTAAATATAAAAAAGTCCATAGCCCATTACGATATTGATGTCAGTTAACTCTACAACCCTATAATCTAAAATGACCTGTAACATTACCCTCTCTTTCCTGGTTTTATTTCTCATTTGGTGGACACTACTTTTGCTGCATAATTAGCTGAGAGTCTGGTTTTAATACTCCTTTGGTGGACACTCCTTTTGCTGCATAATTTGATTAGATTGGGTTTGATATTTCTAGCATTTGGTAGGATAGTGTTTTTGTTTTACTGTACATAAGTAAGAAGGTGTTTGGGTTGTGCTATGGTGTTTGTGTTTGGGTTCTCTGTCCTTGGTGATGTAGATATGAGGCTTGGCCTTGATTTTGTCTTCATTTCGAAGGCAAAATTTTACTATAAAAAAAATCGCTGATAAAAAAAAATACCCTCTCTTTCAAACGGTTTTTGTCCTCAAGCATCGGAATCAGGCTATGAAAAACAGAGGAAAATTCAGCATAAAAATACATCTTGCGAGTCGCAAATTCGATGTCAGGTTCCCATTTTCCTCTTGCTCTAACTCTCCATTTGTGATTTCTTCTACTCTCATGTAAGCATAACTTCCCAATTCAGCAGCAAGTTCCATTGAATTTAACCCATTTTGGACCATAATACAATCAAGGAAGGCACCCAAAATAGACATATTCTCATGGCTTGTCTCCGAATCTGAATCCAATAATATCAATTTTGTAGGTGTTTTCACATCATAACCAAAAGTGGGCATTGAAAGCCACTCTATACCTCTACCATCATCCTGAAGTCCCAAGCTTATGTGTATTGGCACCATAGAGCTGAACACTGAAACAACTATATGTAACATACAATTTCTCTGCTTGAACCTGCAGATTTTTTTTGATCGGCAGATACTGATATATTAAATCCACTTCAAAGGGAGAACAAGAAATGGTAATCTCACTACAGATTACACCAGGCCAAGCATCAACAATATTGATCTTTAGCAACAAAAGGAAAACAAGAAATACAGAGAAGGTGCCTTGAGTTGCAAGAAAGCAACCAAACCCCAATGGGTAATGTAAAGTAAAGGCCATGTAGGTGTAGTAGATGCTTTGTCAATGGCATGATGCTAGAGGAACGAGTCTGAGGTAAAGAGAGGGGCATTGTATGAAGGGAGGAAGTGTCTGCAGCATGGTAAATGAGGAAAGAGCCCCAGTCATTGATGATCGACGAGCCCGATAAAAGTCCTATCCAATGAAATGGTGAGAACTTCAACAGCAAGGATCAGGAGCTAAGTTGAGCAGAATGATGGAAGTCTGAGGTATGAATCATAAAGCCAGGCCTTATAGTAGATGGTGTGAGTTGCAAGTATCAATGTAGAAGGGAGACTTGAGAAGCAAGTCATTGAGTGAAGCTTGCAGGTCAAGTCTTCAGAGTAATTGGTGTGATTGCAAGAATCGGTGAAAAGGGGAAGCACCAACCTGCAAGAGAAAAGAAAAAAGACACTCCAGCCTAGATGATGAGCTACCAACACACAGGAGAAAGTAGAGGAGGAGAGGAGAAAAGAACCCACACACAAGAGGGCAAGGAGCCCAGAACAAGAAGGAAAAACAAGACCTTACCAAAAACTCACAAGTCACTCCCCAAGACAACCAGCCCACCCAAAACCCCACCCAAACCCCAAGAACCCCAAGAACCACATGATCAAGTCCTTAAAGAATCCCTAGGAGAAGAAAGCCAGCTCTGAAAAGGGAAGTGATATGTTTTGTCAAAAGAAGCCCATTCCCAACTGTAAGTGGTGTTCAAGATCTTAGCAAATATTGTAGCAGAAGTATCTTTATGACCATTAAAGATGAAGGAGTTTCTTGAAAGCCAGAGTTGCCAGAAGGTACACTGCATAATGTTGCACTAGGCTCTTCTCAGAGTTGAAGGTACTAGATAGGGCCAAGAACAAAAGACTGCCTTAATATCAGGAGGACAAGACCAGAGAAAACCCCACCAAGTAAGAATTAGATTAATGAGCTCCCAAGCTTTCCTACAGTGTAGTAAGATGTGTGCTCCATCTTCAAAATCCCAAGAGCATTGGGGACATATGATGTCTTGTAAGGAGAATGTCATGCCTCTTCCATCCAGAAAGCAGTTAGAGGGAATGGCTTCAAGGCAGGCTAACCAACAAAAAACAGTGATCTTGGACGGGATCCCAGGGATCCAAAGATGTTTAGTCCAGAGGAGAGGGGAGGTGTCTTGTGCAGCAAGCAAGCTGTACATTTTGTGAACACTGAAGCCTTTTTCATCACCTGCCCAACAAAGTTTATCATCTTGTGGTAATAGTGTAGTAACATTAAGGATTGCAGAGAGACAACCCCATTCAAGTAGTTCCCACCCTCTTGCATCTCTTCTGAGATCAAGATCCCAGCCATTGTCAGTCCAGAGATCAGCCATGATATGTTTTTTTGATTTGGCTAGGAGATAGATTCTGGGGAAGAGGAATTTGAAGGGTAGCTCTCCCCACCAAATGTCTTCCCAGAAGAAGATTCTTGTGCCACACCCCAAGGTCCAGGAGAGGCCTTTGGTTCCAAACCAGTCAGCAAATTGGTGATCATTGGCTAGAGAGATAATGTGACTGAAGAGACTAGAGCCCCCTAATTCAGTAAAGTGATTAAGATCCCACTCTTGGCCCTCCTCCATATCTGGCACAAATGATTTGTTTCCAAAGAGAATTGTCCTCAAGAGCAAACCTCCACCACCATTTAGCTAGGAGAGAAAGGTTCATCTGTAATAACCACTCCCGGTCAACGCTAGTCAAATATGCGAAAAACAGGAAAATTTAAAAAAATTCAGCACACTTGATTGAACCTAAATTTGACCCCGAGGGTCATACCGGACTTAAGTTGACCCCGATATCGACCAAAGTGAGTTCTGGGGGACTCAGGGCAACTTTCTGATCAATTTGGTAAATGTTGACTTTTCGCTGGAAAAGTCAACCGAGCGACGTTTTGGTCCATTCGAGGACCGTTTTGGGTCCAAAAATCTTAGCCGTCGTCGCAGCGGTCTTAGTTGAGCCGTTTCCTTGTAGCCCGTCAAGTTTCGTAATTTCTTGGAAAAAGTGCCCGTTCGGGGCCCGAAACGTCCGAATTTCGCGAATCTGATTGGAAAATATCTAGTAGATATTTTTCCAAAAAGGTGTGGGACCCACCTTGCCACTTGTCAAACAAGTGGTGGTGTTAGGTTTTGGGACAAGACAAGACAAGACTTTGATGGTTAGTTTTGCTTTTTAAAGTGTTAGTTTTTTTAATAAAACAAAAGGAAAATAAGATGATACACGTCCATTTCAAAAAAAAAAAAGAAGAAAATGGTAGGTTTTAGAGAGAGAAAATGAGTTAGGAGAAAAGGAGATAAAAGAGAAGAGGCTTGGGTAATTTGTGACGTTTCTCGATCATCCGACCAGTGGATCGTCTCAACGATAGAAGAATCGAGTTCACACCGTCATTCTCTACGGTGAGCACCTAACCGATTTTCGTTTTGGAAAGTTCGAATTTTAGGGTTTGAGTTTAAACGATTCAAATATGGTTGGGTTTTGTTTAAGTTTGGTTTAAAGATGATTGGTTGAGGTTTGGAGTTCGTTAGGAACGTTTTGGGGCGAAAAGGGAATTTTCCCATTGTTGCCATGTGGGGCCCACGTGCCCGGGTATCGGGTTTTTGTGTTCGGGTGGTTTAGAACGTTCCCTGGATCATTAATCCACAACCGGATCGAAATTTGGAATTAAATTGCAAAAGTTGCATTTATCGGGTTTAGAAACTTTAAACGCTAATTAATTGACTCGGAAGTTGGAATTCGATTCCGTCGAGTGCCTTGGGACCCTTGAATTATTCTAAGACCGTAGAAACGAAAACGGGAATTTTTGGAGCCCCGGAAGGGCATTTACAAAACCCGGGCAGATTCGCCATGTCGGGCGAATCAGGCCTTTTCGGGTCCAATATCGACAATGTCGAGTAATTGGGGATTTTGAGAGTGATCGACATTGTCGGGGTTACTTTTGGGCGTCAGGTTTATTAAAATTCAGCATTATGCCTGCACGCTTAAAAGCGTTTAAAATTGTGTTCTTTTAGATCGTGCTGCGGACCAGGGCCAAGGAAAGCTAGGCGAGTGACGGAGATCACGCCGGGGCTTATTTGGGCACTTTTGGAGAACACGCACGAGGTAGGGAAAAGTAGCCGGATCTCGGCCCTGTCTAGGGAAAGTTAACAGTAGAATTGCATGTGACACCGGGGTGTCGTGGGTTAAGTAGGCTTATTTGAATATTAGAAAGACATGATACGGGAACGTAGCGATTATTAGAAAAGCATGTGACACTTAGTAGTGTCGTAGGAGCAGTGAACTTAGCGATGTTAGGATTACTGGAGGCATATGACCATGCCCGGAGGTTGATTGCGAACTTATCGAGATTAGGAGTATTGGAGGCATATGACCATGCCCGGAGGTTGTTTGTGAAACTGTTGATATTAGGACTATTGGAGGCATTGGTTATGCCGGAGGTTGATTGTGTATTTTGTGTCTTGGGTGGCCATGAGAGCCCGTGTTTTACTGTTGTGTCTTGGGTGGCCATGAGAGCCCGTGTTTTACTGTTGTGTCTGGGTGGCCATGAGTGCCCGTGGGGTTGATTGAACCCGTGTCTTTACTGTTGGTGGGTCTTGGGTGGCCGTGAGTGCCGTGGGGTTGTTGAGCCCGTGAGTTACTGTTGGAGTGTCTTGGGTGGCCATAAGTGTCGTGGGGTTGTTGAGCCCGTGAGTTACCGTTGGTGTGTCTTGGGTGGCCGTGAGTGCCCGTGGGGTTGTTGAGCCCATGAGTTATGGTTGGTGCGTCTTGGGAGGCCGTGAGTGCCCGTGGGGTTGTTGAGCCCGTGAGTTATGGTTGGTGTGTCTTGGGAGGCCGTGAGTGCCCGTGGGGTTGTTGAATCCGTGTTTTACTGTTGGTGTCTTGGGTGGCCATGAGTGCCTGTGGAGTGTTGAACCTATGTTGTTGCTGCTTGTTGAACTTTGCTTGTGATTGTGATTGTGCTTGCCCGAGGTTAGTGACCCGACTATGTGTCGGGAAGTGGTGTGGAATTTGGTTGGCTTACCTGACAGGGATTGGTAAGTTGCGAGCGTTCTTTGGCTGGCCTGACCGAGTTCGATTCTCGGGAGGTTGCGAGCGTTCTTTGACTGGCTTGACCGAGTTCGAGTCTCGGGAAGTTGCGAGCCTTCTTTGGCTAGCCTGACCGAGTTCGAGTCTCGGGAGGTTGCGAGCGTTTTTAGGCGATGAGAGGGCAGCTCCCCTTCCGACTAGCTATCGGAAAAGCAGCGCTGTATATATCGCCAACATGTCGGCCGCCTGTAGCCTGACAAGGATCGGCAAAGCGCGTGGGGCAGGCTCGAGCCCAGCCGGTTAGCAACCGACACTAAGCAGCTGACAGGAGTGCGATCCTTTGTGATCTTGTTTGGTGTGCGATCCTTTGTGATCTTGGGTGTTGCGTGGTGGTCTGTCGTGTCTTTGGAGGAGGTTGTCGATCGTTGTGTCGGGTCTACCTTACGTGTCCGAGTGTTGAGTCCGTTGAGGAAAGTATCAGTGTGTGGGTGTCGGTCGGGTTACTTGAGTTGGCGATGGTGTTCCCGGTGTTGAGTTGGTTGTTGGTGTTACCGGCATTGTCTGCTAATTATGTCGTAGTCAGTCTATTATCTGTGGTGGTGAGCGAACGCTCACCCCTAGCTGCTTTTCCTACAGGTACCGGTCGCAGGTTGGACTAGGTGAGCTTCCGAAGCTTGAAGAGCTGGGAGCGGGATTCTGGGTTTATTTTGAGTCTAGCGACGGATACCACACTTTTGTCCACTTGTTGGGACGTGTTTTAAGTTGTAAATATTATTTTGTTGAACAAACGGTGATCTTAAAGTGATTTAATGTAAAAGGTTTCAAAATATTTTATCGTTTTAAAAGTTCACGTCCTGAGTTCGGTTTACTGAAATTGGGGCGTGACAGCATTAGTTTGAGATTCTTAATTCCTAGGCCTCCATCATTTTTGTGCTTGCAGACCTGGTTCCACTTGACTTTGGAGAGTACTCTTGCTGGAACTTTACCATGCCACAGAAATCTCCTTTGCCAGGATTCTAGAGCTCTTATAACAGTCTTTGGAGCCTGCAGAAGGGATAAGAAATAAAGAGGCAATGCACTGAGGGTGGTTTTTATCAGGGTCATCCTACCACCAAATGAGAGTGTTTTGGCTTGCCAAAGGCCTAGTGATTTTTGGAATTTTTCAATAATTGGCTTCCAAGTGATCAATCTTCTTGGATTAGAGCCTAGACTGAATCCAAGATATTTGAGAGGTAATGTTTCCAAAGTACAAGAGATGATGTCTGCAAAAGCTTGAGCTTGATCTTGAGTTATGTTTATAGGGACCAAAGCAGATTTGTCATAATTAACCTTTAGGCCTGCTGTTAACTTGAACATTTCTAGAGCATGTTTCAGATTGGCTGCACCTTTTATAGAAGTTTGTAAGAAAAATATGGTATCATCTGCAAACTGTAGATGAGTGATTTGTGGACCATTGCTGCCTATTTGGATTCCATTGAACTCAGCTTGCATCACTCCAGCCTTCATAATTTGATTTAGACCCTCAGCAGCTAAGGCAAATAATAGTGGTGATAATGCACAACCTTGTCTCAGGCCTCTGAACATTGGGAAATCTGGAGAGGGTGAGCCATTTATAAGTACTGACATGTGTGCTTTGAAGAAAGAAAGCATCCAGAGTCTCCAAAGTGACCTAAACCCAAGCCTTTGAACCAATTTCATCATGTAATCCCAACTGATGTTATCAAAAGCCTTTTCAAAATCAGCTTTAAAGAGGAAGGCTTTGATCTTTCTTTGTTTGATTTCTTGTACTATTTCATTGGCTGCAAGAACCCCATCTTGTATTTGTCTGCCTGCAAGGAAGCCAGTTTGCTCAAACCCTACCAAAGGGCCAATGACCTCTTTCAGTCTAAGTGACAATAGTTTGGTAAGTATTTTGTATGGCAATAAGGCTTATGGGTCTGAAGTCTCCAAATGATATAGGAGCATCACATTTGGGAATGAGAGCTATAAATGATGAGTTTAGCCCTTTCCCAAGATGTCCTGATCTGTGAAAGTGGTTGATGAAGAGCATGAGATCTGTTTTAATGATTGGCCAACAAACCTGTGTTAGCATTTATGCCCGTAGCCCAATCGTAAATGTCCAAATGTAAATATCATCGTTGGCAATATAACAAAGCGTCTTTTATATTACTTAAGTGTTGGAGTAATATGTCGTGTGTGTTTCCGGTCTATGCCCACGATGCGAATAGAACCATAGATTAGGAAGGACCA
Organism: Erodium maritimum; assembly: GCA_963921825.1. Taxonomy (NCBI): domain Eukaryota; kingdom Viridiplantae; phylum Streptophyta; class Magnoliopsida; order Geraniales; family Geraniaceae; genus Erodium; species Erodium maritimum. The sequence goes on along the minus strand of OY997590.1, from coordinate 61,476,753 downwards.
CACTCGACGAGGTCCCTAGTCAATAGTCTTCGCTAGAAGCGACTAGTATGAAAGATGACTCTTGATGGCTTACGTTCTATTGGTCATTGGAAAGGTTTCCGGAGTCTGATCATAGACATCATGTGTGGGACATGATGTTGGACGACCCGACCTGAATATGTTCCATAGATTAAGTCATGAACATGTTCAGAGTCGTTGCTTGTCAGGTATCCTTAGACCGAGGAGTCTATATGATTGCTATGCAGTAAACAACCAAGTTTGACCTGAAAGCCCAACGTTGCACCGTGACTGGGCTTCCATAACGGCCAGGATTGTCTTGGGGAATGACTGCATGAGTGACATGATAGGAGGCTAAGGGATGTATCCATCATACTACGGTATGGGAAAGATATCTAGTTCACGACCGCTTGATCGAGAGTGGCTGACGGGAAAAGCATGGCCATGCACATGATATGGGATATCATAAGCGTCAGTCATCTCACATATCAAGGAACAGTGATTGAGGATAAGAAGGATGACGGCTCTATGCCTTATCTCAATCAGGATATCAGTGATAAGGGATAATGACAAGGACGACTGAAAGGTCAGAATCAACAGGGGGCGATTCGTTATACAGGGTTGGGCGATACTGAGTCTCGTCAGTCGCCACATTAGTAAGATCAAGTAAAATGGGATTTTACGTTGATCTTACCGACATGCATATACCTAAGGGTCACACCATAAGTTTGTAACTCGATAAGAACGCAAGCGGATTGGCTTGGATGGAGTCGTGTCGGGAATTGCCATAGTGGACGGGCTAGCATGGTGGGCTCGGTATGGGCTCTCATGGAGAGGCCCATGACCGGCCCACATGGTCTAGGCCCAACAAGAGCCAAAGGTCAAAGGTTGACTAAGTGGTCTTGTTAAGCTAAGTGGATTGGACCCACTTTCCACTAGTTAATAAACTAGCTTAGTTTATTAAGTCTACCATGAAAAGTAGCATGGACACTTGGCAACTTGATGTAGATTAAGTGAGGTGACCTCTTCCACTTAAGTCTACATGCAAGGGGTGTTGGCAAGGCACAACATGCAAATAAGAGAAGAAAATTTTCAGCACAAAATTGTTCCAATCTCTCTCAACTTTGCAAACTCCTCCAAGAAGCTCCAAGTTTCATTGTTGCATGTTCTTGAGTTTAGAAACTCAAGAACTACGTTGGCTTTGATTCCATTAAGGATACATAGGCGTCCAAGGGGATCAAGCCATTCAAAGTTTGGTGTTATTGAACCAATTTCGGACAAGTAGAAGGTGCTGATTTTCAGCACAGTTTCGTCCGACCAGTCACTTTCAAGAGCACGATCGGAGGTTCATCCCAGGTCCGATGAAGCTGATTTTTGGAGTGAACGTTCTCCACATAAGAGTCTTCAATGTGACCGAAGGGATTTGAGTTTCAACGGTTCATTTTCGAGATAAACCAGCTGCAAGATGAGGCACTTGCAAAGGTGATGTGCATATACCTTTACTGAATTTTCAGACTTGTTTTTCATATTTGGTAGATTCATCTCGATTGATTCATGGTTAATCTTCCGCTGCGTTTTATGTTTAACATGTCCACGACATCGAGACCCAACAGTGGTATCAGAGCCTGGTTACCAACGGGAAAAACAAGAGCTGAAATTTTCAGTTTTGGTGCTGAAAATTTTGAGGTGCTTGCTGGTTTTTTTTATTTAAAGTGCTTGAAAATGCATGTTAGCTTCTTAATTTCATGTTTTTGCATATGTGAGTGTATGCTTGATTGATAACATGATTTAATTTCTTGCATGTGGGTTTTATGCATGAAATTGGTGATTTTCGAAATAAAATCAAATCTGATTTTTTCGGACAAAGTTTAATTTTTGGGGTCACGAGACCGGGACTCTCGGGGAGCCGATCCCGTGACCGGATGGGGCTCCGTTGGACGGAGCTAGGCCGAGTCGTGACTATTGGATAGTCAGAACGCCGGGGCTAAACCATTTGGGGAATTGCGACGAGTTTGGAACCGTCATGATGAACCACAAAATTAAACGTTTGGAAAATTCATTTTTGAAACCGGTTTCGATAAACCGTGTAATAATTTTCGAAACTTGGAAGCTAATTAAAATCAGTCATATCTCGCTGTTTGATAACACGCTGTTTGATAACATGCTGTATGATGTGATGATTATGCAGGGTGCACGTTATTAAGCCCCGGGTAGTTTTATCGCTTTTCTCGGACTGCGTGCCGATAGTGTTAGCGTGTAATTATTATTTTAAAGGTGTGGTCGTCATACCACTTGTTTGTAATTATTATTTTTTACCGACATGCGAGTCGTGTATTTTATTGTAACCGTTATCGCCTGCTTGGAGACGAAGAAGCTCAAGAGGCGAGTGGGAGACCGCAGGAAACGGCTTGGAGTAGATGGACGTCAAGAGGCGAGTGGGAGGCTCACGTCGTCGGCTTGAAGTCAAGATTGCTCAAGACCGGGTTGGGAATAGTTTAAGGGGCTATAACGTGCACGTCTTTATGCTTGATGCTTGGTTTAAATTATGCATGATTGTATGGTTAGAATGCATGCTTAGATTTAAACTTTCAAGCAAATCACCTCACATGCAAAGATAAAATTGGTTTTTAGATCGATGGTTAGGAGCCCTTGAACCGTCTTTGCATTGGATGTAGTAGACGGGTTCGAAGGAAGAATTACATTGGATGTAATTGGAGAAGTCATTACATTTGGAATGTAGTTGACGTTCTCATCGCATCGATGATGTGCCAAAAGTTCAAACACGACAAGACAAGTAAAAACGGGTCATGTTAGATACCTCCCAATTTATCGACAACTTCTACTTCATCGACCTATGGGTGTCGTGCGCCTTCGCGGAGCATCCATGGGAAGGCGTTGTAGCAAGTTTGGTCTGCATATGTGGGTGTCGTGCGCCTCCGCGGATCACCTACATAGTGACAGACCATAGTTAAAAATTGGTGGACCCGACTACGATTCTCAACTAGGGCTGAGCTAGGGTATCAGATAAGGTAAGCCGTGTACTTAAAGTACATACCCTAGCCAAGAGTCACATTGGATGTGATCGGATGGAGTCCGGCCTACATTGCTCGAGTGAGTGGTGAGCCTTCGTTCAGCTCAATCGAGTGAATCAAGGTTCTTGGTTCAAGATTCTATAGGTTTAGAATCGACTGTCGGTGTTTGAACTCGATCTTCATAATTTTCTCAGTTTACTGATTAAATTCACTTTGTCGTGTGGATCAAAATGGCTAACACATCAGCGAAGAACGGTAGTTTGTCATTGAAAACCATACTTGACGGGGTGAAGCTTAATGGGACAAACTATCTGGACTGGTACAGAGTTTTGAGGACAGTCCTCAAATTCTAAACGCAAAGGACATATCCTTGATAAGGCTATCCCTTATGTCCAGAAAATGAAGGGGCATCTCAAACATCTTAATTGACTGGGTCTTAAGATAGTGTCGGTGATGGCAGCAGACGTGGGTCTGCGCTCCCTTCCTCGTGTGTATGATGAGTTCATCATGAGCTATCATATGCACGATATGGAAAAGACCAAGTCAAAGTTACATGACACGTTTGTAACTGCTGAGAAGAATATCAGGGATTTAGGATCCAAGGATATTCTGATGGTCAGAAAGGGATCCAGTTTCGGGAGGGAAACTGGTAGTGGCAAGGGCAAGGCCCTTATGCACTTGGCAAGAAAGATAAGACACACGATCGCTCCTAACCCTTTAAGGACCGGGGGTCCTCAAGGAAGGCTAAGGAGGATGAGATTGTCTGCTTCTATTGCCAGAAGCCTGATCATTGGATTCGGAATTGCGGGAAAAACCAGGATGACCTAAAGAAGGGCAGTGGGACTGCGCCATCTTTAGGTATTAACCTAATAGAGCTACATCTCGCTACTTCCAAAGATTCATGGGTATTGGATACCAAGGGTGAATCTCACATACGCACTAACGTGCAGTGGTTGGAAGGTAGGAGAAGCTTGGAGAAGAACATGTTGGACCTCAGAGTGGACAACAAATAAGGGTTGTAGCGACTGCTGTAGGATCCATGGGTCTTCATAATCCAAATAGCCTTGTTGTGCTCTAAACAATATATATCGCATACCTATTAGGATCATTATATCTGTATCCGTGTTAAACACCGAAGGATATAATATGGATATTGAAAATTGGATTTTCAATATTCTATGCAATGATATGTTTAAACAAACATGGTTGGAGGATTGTACATATTGGATATGGTGACAATGCCTCAAGCTCTATTTATAAGGTTGATACCAAAAGGTCTAAATCCGATAATTTAGACCATACTCTATTAAGGCACTGTCATTTAGGCCTCATAATCAAGAAAAGCATATCAGCACTTCACAAGTGCGGACATTGAGGTCCATTCAAATTTCATTCGAATAATAAATGCAAGGCTTGTTTGTTGAAACAAAATGACTAAATCTCCCTTCATCGATCGCGGTGATAGGGCGGGTGAATTATTGGAATGACACACTCGGATGTGTAGACCAATAAGTTCGCTTGCCAGGAGGGGTTTTAGCTACTTTATCACATTTACTGATGGTTGCAGTAAATATGATTATGTCTATTCGATAAGACATAAGTCTAAAACTTTTGATAAATTCAAAGAGTTCAAGACTAAAGTAGAAAACCAGCTCGAGAAAAGTATTAAGGCTCTTCGATTGGATCGAAGGGGAGAATACTTAACTACAGAGTTTTAAATCATCTAAAAGAGAATGGGATCCTTCGGAATGGACTCCTATCGGGACACTGTAGTTGAGAGGTGTGGTCGAACGGAAAAATCGGACATTGTTGGACAATGGTCTGATCCATGGTCAGTTGGACTGATCTCCCTATCTCTTTCTGGGGTTATGCTCTGGAGACGGCCGTATTCATTTTGAATCGGGCTCCTACGAAGGATGTGGAAGGGACACCATTTGAGAAATGGCACGGGGGGAGGCCTGTTTTGTCCTTCCTAAAGATTTGGGTTGCGAGGCTTATGTGAAGCGGTGAGTTCACAGTAAGCTCGAACCAAGATCTAAGAAATTCACCTTCGTAGGGTATCCCAAGGAAATAAGGGGATACTACTTCTACAAACCCAGTGAGAACATGGTGTTCATCACTCGGGTGGGGTCTTTGTGCAAAGGGAGTTTATTTTCAAAGACGTCAGTGGGAGGGATGTACATCTAGAAGGAGTTCAAGATGGTACAGGTGCCTCTGAACCACATGAAAACCCAGTAGAAGAGCCTGAACCGGTCGTAGAGCAAGAACCAATTCCTGAAGGTCCGAGGCAATTTGGAAGGATTAGTCACCCACCTTCGAGATATGGTTGTTTTGTATCTGGAGGTGACAGTGAGCTAATGGTGGATCATGAGGATCCAGGCACATTTCCAGGAAGCCATGGATGGGCCCGACTCCGAGTTATGGCTGGGAGCCATGAGGGTGGAAATGCAATCCATGTCGGATAACCAAGTCTGAGAACTGGTTGATTACATCGATGGTGTGAGGGCCATCGGATGGAAATGGATCTTCAAGGTGAAGATGGACATGGATGGCAAGCCTTTGACCTACAAAGCCTGACTGGTTGGAAATGGTTATAGTTAGATCCAAGGGATTGACTATGAGGAAACCTTCTCACTAGTGGCTATGGTCAAATCTATCTAAATTCTTCTTGACATAGTCTCATATCTTTATTACGAGATATGGCAAGTGGATGTCAAAACCGCTTTTAAACGGGAATTTGACTGAGGACGTTTTATGTCCCAGCCCGAAGGTTTTGATGATCCGAAGAATAAGGGATAGATTTATAAGTTGTTAAAATCCATTTGTGGATTGAAACAAGCTTCTCGGAGTTGGAATCTTAGTTTTGATGAAGTTGTAATTGGATTCGTCTTTGTCAAGAACAAAGATGAGCCTTGCGTTTATAAGAAGGCTAGTGGGAGTAAGATTGCCTTTCTGGTGCTTTATGTCGATGACATAATATTTATCGGAATCGACGTCCCTGTTTTAAACGAGACCAAAAGCTTGGAGGGGACGTGTTTCGCGATGGACTTAGGCGAGTCTGCTTATATCTTAGGGATTAAGATATATAGAGATCGCACCAAGATGGTCTTGGGATTAAGTCAGAGCACCTATGGAACAATGCATCGAGTAGGTTCTCAATGCTCGATTCAAAGAAAGGATTCTTATCCGCTTGTCATGGCATGAATTTCAGCAAGACTCAGTGTCCTAAAACACCTGATGAGCTGAAAGGGATGATGCGATTCCCATGCGCCTAGAAGGGGCAAAATCGATCATACATGCATGACATATACGAGACTGGATGTCTTGTATGCCTTGTGTTGTACCAACAGACATCAGTATGACCCTTGGGGAAAGATGAGTCTGAACTAGTCGTTAATGGGTATGTTGACGCTAGTTTCCAAACAGATTAAAATGAATTTAAAAGTTAGTCAGGACATCTGTTTACGCTGATTGACGGTGCAAGCAAGATACCGTCGCTGACTCCACGACAAAGGCTGAGTACATAGCGGTTGCAGGGGCAGCCAATGAGGCTATACGGATTTGGAAATTCACGGCAGGGTTAGGCGTAATTAAAAACCCGCCTAAGCCCGGTGAACCTATTTTGCGACAAAACTGGGGCCATTGCTCAAGCTAAAGAGCCCAGATCGCATAACAAATCCAAACATATACTGCGGGAATATCACCTAATCAGAGAGATTCTGAACAGAGGTGATGTGAAGATCACGTATATTGCAACGGATGATATCATAGCCGACCCGTTGGCCAAAGCGCTCTCGTTACCCAAGCACGAGAGACATGAAAGGCAATGAGATTCTATTGGAATTTAGATTGGAGCTAGGGCAAGTGGGAGATTGTTAGCATTTATGCCCGTAGCACAATCGTAAATGTCCAAATGTAAATATCATCGTTGGCTATATAACAAAGCGGCTTTTATATTACTTAAGTGTTGGAGTAATATGTCGTGTGTGTTTCCGATCTATGCCCACGATGCGAATAGAACCATAGATCAGGATGGATCACACTCGACGGGGTCCATAGTCAATAGTCTTCGCTAGAAGCGACTAGTATGAAAGATGACTCTTGATGGCTTATGTTCTATTGGTCATTGGAAAGGTTTCCGGAGTCTGATCATAGACATCATGTGTGGGACATGATGTTGGACGACCCGACCTGAATATGTTCCATAGATTAAGTCATGAACATGTTCAGAGTCTTTGCTTGTCAGGTATCCTTAGACCGAGGAGTCTATATGATTGCTATGCAGTAAACAACCAAGTTTGACCTGAAAGCCCCACGTTGCACCGTGACTGGGCTTCCATAACGGCCATGATTGGCTTGGGGAATGACTGCATGAGTGACATGATAGGCGGCTAAGGGATGTATCCATCATACTACGGTATGGGAAAGATATCTAGTTCACGGCCGCTTGATCGAGAGTGACTGACGGGAAAAGCATGGCCATGCGCATGATATGGGATATGATAAGGGCCAGTCATCTCACATATCAAGAACAGTGATTGAGGATAAGAAGGATGACGACTCTATGCCTTATCTCAATCAGGATATCAGTGATAAGGGATAATGACAAGGACGGCTGAAAGGTCAGAATCGACAGGGGGCGATTCGTTATGCAGGGTTGGGCGATACTGAGTCTCGTCAGTCGCCACATTAGTAAGATCAAGTAAAATGAGATTTTACATTGATCTTACCGACATGCATAGACCTAAGGGTCACACCATAAGTTTGTAACTCGATAAGAACGCAAGCGGATTGGCTTGGAGGGAGTCGTGTCGGAAATTGCCATAGTGGACGGGCTAGCATAGTGGGCTCGGTATGGGCTCTCATGGAGAGGCCCATGACCGGCCCACATGGTCTAGGCCCAACAAGAGCCAAAGGTCAAAGGTTGACTAAGTTGTCTTGTTAAGCTAAGTGGATTGGACCCACTTTCCACTAGTTAATAAACTAGCTTAGTTTATTAAGTCTAACATGCAAAGTAGCATGGACACTTGGCAACTTGATGTAGATTAAGTGAGGTGACCTCTTCCACTTAAGTCTACATGCAAGGGGTGGTTGCAAGACACAACATGCAAATAAGAGAAGTAAATTTTCAGCACAAAATTGTTCCAATCTCTCTCAACTTTGCAAACTCCTCCAAGAAGCTCCAAGTTCCATTGTTGCATGTTCTTGAGTTTACAAACTCAAGAACTACGTTGACTTTGATTCCATTAAGGATACGTAGGCGTTCAAGGGGCTCAAGCCATTCAAAGTTTGGTGTTATTGAACCAATTTCGGACAAGTAGAAGGTGCTGATTTTCAGCACAGTTTTGTCCGACCAGTCACTTTCAAGAGCACGATCGGAGGTTCATCCCAGGTCCGATGAAGCTGATTTTTGGAGTGAACGTTCTCCACATAAGAGTCTTCAATGTGACTGAAGGGATTTGAGTTTCAACGGTTCATTTTCGAGATAAACCAGCTGCAAGATGAGGCACTTGCAAAGGTGATGTGCATATACCTTTGCTGAATTTTCAGACTTGTTTTTCATATTTGGTAGATTCATCTCGATTGATTCGTGGTTAATCTTCCGCTGTGTTTTGTGTTTAACATGTCCACGACATCGACAACCTGATATAATTTGACTGTGAACCCATCAGGACCAGGAGCTTTGTCTCCAGCACAAGCCATCAAAGCTTTCACCACCTCTTGTTCTGAAAAGAGCCTTTCTAGCCAGTCAGCTTGATCTGCTGTAAGTGAATTGAAAGGTAGGTGATCAATGTTGATTGGCAATGAGATAGGTTTGGAGAACCTATCTTTGGAGTGATCAGAGGATGCCCTTTCGATTTGCTTAGGATCTTGCAGTAGTTCATCCTGGACCATGATGTGTGTGATTTTGTTCTTGTGGCCTTTGAAGTTGGCCAAGATATGGAAGTACTTGGAGGGTTTATCTCCTTCATAGAACCATTTCCTCCTTGCTTTCTGGCTCCAAAGTTTGGTAAGTAGCTTTGTTTTCTTGATCAAGTCAGCTTTGCAAGCTCCTCTGTCATTACATTCTTGGGGGCTTAGCTCTCTCACTTCCACTAGTGAGTCAAGATCATCAAGTTTCTGTCTGAGCTCTTGTAATTGTGTATCTAGTTGACCAAAGACCTGGGTGTTCCATAGTTTGAGCATACCTTTCAACTGATTGAGTTTATGCCAAAGGATTAGGTGTGGTAGGCCTGTGGCATTTAGTGTAACCCAAAAGCTCTCCACAGCTTTGTAGAATCTATCATCTTCTAGCCAAATGTTAAGAAATTTGAAGGGTCTAGCCCCCCCAGTCAATCTGATCATCATAGAGGAGGATTGGTTTGTGATCTGAGATGCTTCTTGGGAGGCATTTTTGTGTTAGAGTTGGGAATTTGCTGAGGAAGTCTATTGAGATGAAGAATCTGTCAATTCTTGATGCTTGGGATCCTGGACAAACCAGGTAAACTTACCTCCAGAAAGTGGGAGGTCAATAAGAGCCATTGAGTCTTGAAAAGCTTGTAGATTGGCAATGTCTGTGGTAGAGGCCCTCTTGGAAGTTCTTTCTGAGATAGAGAGGATTGCATTAAAGTCTCCAGCTAGTATAAACAAGGATGTTGTAGTGATGAGCTGCAGTTTAGAGAGTAGCTTGTCCCATAGAGCACTTATTTCCCTTCTTTTGCAAGGTGCATACACATTGGAGATGCAACATAATTTATCTAGTTCTTTAGAAATTCCCACCCAGATTAGAGTACCAGTTATCTTCTGAGTGTAATGTAGTTGATAGGCATTTTTTTTTCCAGCAAGTGATCAGTCCACCAGAGAGTCCAGTGGTTGGGATGAAGTCCATTTCCCAACCCCAGCTCATACCACAAGACCTGAGGAAGCCAAAAGGAATGATTTCCAATTTTGACTCTTGTATAAGCACTATTAATGGCTGCTGCTTGGTTATCAAGTCACTGAGTGTCTTCATCTTCTGAGTTGAGGACACACCTCTCAAGTTCCAAGAGAGGATTTTCGTAGAGGTTTTATTGAGGAATGAAGGTGGTGATTGGATTAATCACCTCTTTGTCAGAATCCAAATAGGTCAAATGATTTCTTTCATCATCAGAAGTGTCACCCAACTCAAGTTTGAATTTTGCATCTTCTAGAACTGCAAGATGCTCAATAATATGTTCATCACTGCAATCAGCCAAGAGACCTATTTTTTTCCCAAAAGATCAAGCCTTGTTTGCCTCTAGATGATTCAGCTGAGATTGTTTCACCCTCAGACCTTCCTTCAAGCTTGACCTGGTTTCATAATTGTGTGTGGAGGTTTGAGGCTTTTGTTGTTGTTTTTCCCCCCTTGATAATTTTGCAGTGTGCTTAGTAGTGGAGTCTGTCAGTCTGTTTTGAGGGCCCTTTGTGAGGCCCAAAAAGTCTGAGATTTCTTTAACTTAGGAGTCTTCTATGTCTTGTATAGCCAGCTGTGGGTGAGAGATGGGGGTAGTATGGGCGCTGAGGATATCTTCAAGGCCAAAGTGTTCTGTGCAGGTGGTCCCCAAGGATGGTAAGTGTTGCTCTCCTTTTGAATCTTGACACATTCCCAATGCTGAATAATCAGACTTTGGTAGATAATAATCAGGCTTTGGTAGATAATGGTCATTCAGGCCCATATTTGGCAATCAATGCTGATTTGAATGTGTACTTGTTGCTGAGTAGAGGGGTTGTGGTGAACTAGTTAGTTGAGGAGTAACTAATTCAGTTGGAAGATGGGCTGAGAGGGGAACAGTGGCAGTGAAGTTTGTTGGTTGGATTTGAAGAGGATCAAGTGTTCCTGAATTTGGGCAGCCAGGACAAGAAGTAGAATGATGGGGAGCATTGTGAAGCTGGCCATGCATTGTGTCCTTAGAGGTGTGGAGTGTGATATCTGCATCAAAGGTATCTTTAACCACCAGATTGTCTGAGAGTAATGAGGACTGCTCCAGTTGAGGACAAACAATTTGCAAGACATACTCCTCCATAATTACAAGGGGGCTGCATTAACTTCTTGTAGATCTGTTGTGGTAGTTGTAACATTAATAGCTTCAGGATCCAAATGTATAAAACCAGTTGGCTCTCTTTCATCAGATGCAATTGGGGTAGTAATTTCTGTAGTGCCAGGAGCAATGGGGGAATTTTCTTCAGCACACACTTCATCTCCCTTTGAGGAACTTAGATCAAATTGGGAACTTTCTTCTCTTCTAACCAATCTAGCCCCTGCAACTTCAGCAACACTATCCAATAGGGTTTCTTTGATCAAGATTGAGATTTTCTTCTGGCCCAAGAAGAGATCAACTGTAGTTGTTATGTGTTCATATAAGTTGGTATGAATGAGAATGAGAGCTGAATCTATTTGTACACCAGAAGTTGATTGTGGATGAGTGAAAACATAGTCTCCAATAGAAGAGACAGTAGTAGAGAAGGTCTCCTCACACCAACCTTGATAAGGGAGGCCAAATATAGAGATCCATTTGAAGCAACCAGCTTTCTCACAAAGCAATTCTCTGTCTGGTATGATTGTAAGCCACTTACTGAGCCAGTGCCCATCTTCTTTCAAGAGTTCTTTATCATAGTGGGGATCAGGACAATGTAGCAGAAGAGCTCTATTTCCAAGTGGCTTTACCTGGATTTCAAAGACTTGCTCAGATGGAAAGCCCGCCATTATAGTTTGGGCTGTGAAATTTTTGTGTGCTATGGCTAGATGGCTATTTCTGAGTAGTTGTTGTTGTGAGGTCACAATGGAGCCTTGGAGTCTTAGGGGTGACATTGAGCGTGTAATATTCCTTATGGGTGCCAATGGGGGCAGAGGAGTTCTCTGTGGTTTGGAGTTGGATCTTGCTTGAGTAACATAGAGCTTATAGCCATTGAGAACAAAACCATTGAAGGTATTTATGGCCTCCTGCAAGTGTTGTAGAGAAGTGAAATAGAAAATGCCATAATATTTACCTTGTTTGTTAACTTTGGAGGCAACATGAGCTCTTTTGAGCCCTCCAACTACAGAGAAGATTTTAAATAGCCAAGGTTCAGTGGCTCTGCTGGGAAGATTGTGTATGTATACTGCAATGTTGATCTGGTTATGTTTGTTGTCTTGTACATGATGTTCATATTGGAGATCAAATTCCTCTGGATGTTGCTTTGCTTTGCCTTTTGCAGTGTATTTGAGCTTAGCTATAGAAGAAGTTGGAGTTGAGTCAGTGTCAGAATCAAGTGGCTGGAAGAATTTATCATAGAATTGCTTCTGTCCATCCAGTAGCTTAGTGTGGCCACCAATGGAGTACTCTTGTGTTTTATCAGTAGAGGAGGTTTGATCTTGAGGATTCTTTGCAGTCTTAACCAGGGGTGGTTGATGCCGAGCATTTTCAAAGACTGGTGGAGGGCCAATGGAGGATGAGGATGCATTTTGTGCTTGGACTTCAGTTGCAGGTGCTGCTTGCAGAGGCTCACCACTAAGCTCTTCTAATGTTAGCATGGAGCTGCAGGATAATAGTAGAGATAGAGTAGAGAGGACGAGCAGAAAATAAAATTCTTGAGCTGCTACAGAGGAATCAGAGCCAAAAGGGAGAGAGGGTAGTTGTGATTTGCAGTGTTGTTGATGAAGATGATGAAGAACACATGAAGATTGATGAATAAGCTACAGTTGAGTGTTCATAAGTATTGTAGCAGTGTTGAGAGAGTTTCAACCTTTGATATTTGTTCCTTACAAATATTAATTTCTTTCTTCTTCTTTTTCGCGAGGAGCCAAGTTTGAAAATCTCCTTGAACCTGTAGATGCATTCAAACCTTCCACCAACAATCTGCTGGCTTAATAACCAAACTTTTAATTTTTTTAGAAAGTTTCTCATACCAGAAGAGTTGTTCTTTTATGCCTAGCTCCAAGTAGAAAATCATAAGCAATGTATCAAGACAACATTTTAATTTGCAATATTCAATCACTCTTATACCTTTTGAAACTTTCCCATGACAAATTGGAGAACCAGATAGCACAGATAAGCATGGAACAAATATGTTTTCTGAACCGCAAGTTATAGCTTGAGAGCTAAAGACACCATGCAAATCCTTCCTCTTCCCTAAAAAGCTATTGTAGAATATTTCTACCCACCAATTATTTCCAATCAAGCAAGTGGTAACAATCACATTCTCTTGTTGGTCACTCTTTCCAATTTGAAATGCAGCACCCATCAACCACCAATATTGTAAGAGGATTGAGTTCACTGTCTCATTATCATGTATGATACCATGCTCTATCACCCAATGAAATCCCTTCAAAGAAATGCTAGGCTTTCCAAAGACAACACATCCTATTACCATTGTCTTGATTAAAAATGTGGAGAGAATTTTGTGATAAAAGACAACCCAACTCAAATTGTTTCCAACTATCACATGGTGCCGATAACATGTGATCAACAAACTTCTAGGTACAACTTCAATCAAGGATTTGATAATTAAACTAAGAGCCTCAAAGGAAGAAACATGAAGCACAACCAAACACCAATACCCCATCATCTTTTGGATCTCAAACACAATCCATACACAAAAAGATTCATTTAGAGAACATTCACCCCCATGACATTCAACCCCCTCATCAAAAATGACCAAATGTGCATCAATTGTTTTCGTAACTCTACCCGGCACACCATCATCATTTTCACTGTCTCTAGAATCCATTTTGCTACCATGATCGACATCTCCAAATGTAAGGGAAAATCTAAAACAAGTTGTTGAAAAATGGGGCCCCATTTCAAGCAAAACTACATTGAATATCGAGCCAACAACCTCCATAACAAGTGATGTATAAACTAAATTACCCATTCCCACACTACACATCATACCCCGAGGCAGCACCAAAACATCTTCATCAATTCTCTGATAAGGTCCTTGTGCTTGGGACCGCGTTATAGAATAGGGGTCGTAGCATTCATTGGAGAGAACACAAGATCTCATGGTACGGGCTCGTTGTAGAGGGAACCCGAGTTCCTCGTAGGAAACCAAAGTATTTATTTATAATTCTGAAGTCTATTTTATTGATTGTTCTCTCTTGGTATATATAGCCAAGAAATTACTTGCTGCAGCCCAAGTCGTAATACAATTAAACTACTAACTTACCAAATCCTATTACACTTGTAAAATAAGAAAAACAATTAAAAGGAAACAACTCAAACTAGGACATTAATTAAAAGGAAACCCAATAACCCACCAAACCCTAGGTGACGGCCATACCCTTGCGGTGTGCTATCCTATTCCGTTATGGTCCGTGAGGCCCATAACATCACTCCCCCAATCAAATAGCGCTTGACCTCAAGTGCAAAGTAAGGAAATGCTTCGATGACCTTATGTGCCAACTCCCAAGACGCCTCTGCAGGTGATTTGGCAGCACGAGCTGCCTCCCGATCAGCCTCCCGAACAGCTACAAATTTCTTATGAATAATGGAAACTGCTGCTTAAAAGTCATCCCAGGTTCCATAACAGTTGCCTCTGATACCACTTGATAAGGTACTTGTGCTTGGGATCGCGTTATGGAATAGGGGTCGTATCATTCATTGGAGAGAACACAAGATCTCATGGTACGGGCTCGTTGTAGAGGGAACACGAGGACCTCGTAGGAGACCAAAGTATTTCTTTATAATTCTCAAGTCTATTTTATTGATTGTTCTCTCTTGGTATATATAGCCAATAGATTACTTGCTGCAGCCTAAGTCCTAATACAATTAAACTACTAACTTACCAAATCCTATTACACTTGTAAAATAAGAAAAACAATTAAAAGGAAACAACTCAAACTAGGACATTAATTAAAAGGAAACCCAATAACCCACCAAACCCTAGCTGCCGGCCGTATCCTTGTGGTGTGCTATCTCATTCCATTATGGTACGTGAGGCCCATAGCATTCTCATCCCAAATACCCAACCATGATCTTCTTTTCTAAACTCAAATTGTGGGACTACAAATAACATGTGTGCCTCCAGAAAAGCTTCCCAAGTCAGGTTTTGTAATGAGGCAAGGATACCGTAAATCATCAAGATATGTAAGAGACAATCTTTATTTTCTCGGCCTTTTAATAATAAACCAACTTCCAACAGTTTTTCTAGAATTTCCAGCGAATTCATTTTCATGTTTGGAATAATAGTAACTCTAGGTGATCATAATCTAAAAATAACTCTAGGAGAAAGAACATAAGAGATTGGCTTCAATACCTGCTGAGTAGCGAGAAATGAGTTGCATGACCCCAAAACTTGACCAAAAGCAGCAGACAACTTACAAGGCATTAAGGCTTCAACATGAACTACCTCACACATCACTTGATTCCAACACATCCACTTCGAACACCCAATCCTTATAAGCTGAACCTCACCGATGCTACCATAAACATGGTTTTCAAGAAACGTGAAAAACTCCACACTAGCAGTAACACCTTGTACTTTATCAATTTCCACAGAGATACCTCCCAAAACATGCTTATGCACCCCAAAAACATCCATAACAATATAATAACATATTGTACTCATATTTTTAGTAAGATGAGTTTTCATAATAACATGCTTATTTAACCCACCATCAAGATGATATAAAGTGTCTTGATTAACTTATCATCTTCAAATATGATTTTTATGCTACTTGTAAGAGTAAAACCCAATTCATTAGACTTGTCACCAACAATGAAAAAAATCCAATTCTTCATCCCAACTAATTAGAACAATAACACAATAAATGAATGACATGATCTACAAGACTGAATTTCTCATGAAAACATATAGCCCAATACCCTTCTTAACTTCACTGAAAACATCAGAATTACCATAACTCACTACTTCTTCAACTTTGAATTTTGCAGCAACAACCTTATGGAAATATATGGCACCAAAACACAATTTCTCTAATATAACTCCAATACCATCTATTGACCATGACCCCTTCATTTCAGAATATGTATCATAAATAAAACTCCTGATAGCAAATAAAATTTCATGCTCGACAATGAGGGATGTGCCAACTCCAGTAAGCCAAATAACCACTCCAAAACCATATACAGGTGGAATTAAGAACTGTAATTCGAATGCACCTGAGCATACCTGAATGTGGTTCATCGTTTGTGATATTGGCATTTCATCGAACACTTTGTGGGCATCATAGAAATCTCCTTCTAGGTTAAGCATACAATAAACATCTGAAACTTGTGTAGATAGCTGGTTGAATAAACCCACTTCCTGAGTTGCAACTTCAATCCCATCCTCACAATCAACCGAAACACAATTCGGTTTCAAAAACAATTCTTCACCCGAACTTGCAACAACAATCGGTGGACATGGAACAAGTGTTAGAGAAGTAAAAGTATGAATGATGGAAGACATTTCTCGTACCTTTCCTTGTATAGCTGCTACAATATCCTTAATTTCCAGAACATCTTATTGTGTCATCATAGTTGTTGCAACTGAAGGGAAAAAATTTCACCCATAGCCTAGAGAGTGGCTCTGATACCAATGATACACTAAAAAATGGAGTGTATGAGAAAAGAGGGAAGGAATTATGGTTTTTAAGTGATAGATAAATGAAAAGAGATGGAGAAGAGATAGAGAGAGAAGGAGAAGAGAGAGAGAGTAGTAATTGTTAAATGTGGTCTTGCCTGCTATGCTATTCCACGATTGTCTCCTTTGTAGAGAAGAAGACAACAATTACGATGGATATGGGCTTGGGCTAAGACTTCCTAACTAATCACTAACAACTCATTAGAATATATAAAATCCCACAGCCCATTACAATATTGTTGTCAACTAACTCTACAACCCCATAATCTAAAATGACCCGTAACATGCTCACATGAGAGAATGCTCACATATAGACTATTGAGTAGAACATATTGGTTGCAGCTTGTAAGGGCATGTGCAGCGTAGACGTGTTTGGAGGCGCCAGACCCAAAGATGTAGGCAATGGGCCGTTAGAGAGCTAGATGTGGCCTCAGGTGCCGGACCCGGAGGAAGTTGATGGGTGCAGCCGGACCCTAACCTAGTCATGGTTTTGGACCCGCATCTGGCTCACTCCTCTCTCGTGCCGCTATATCCCGTGGTCTATAAAAAAAATATCATCCTGTTATGTTACCATTATGTGTTTTTTTTAATTAAAAAATAATGAAAATGTAAAATAAAATATTTTTTCAATATTACATGGTAACACACACCAAAACTCAAATAGTTTCACTTCTATTTTTTTCATCAAAATTTCATATTACCAGTGTGATGGTGGATGGATATATATTAGTGCTTTGGACGCACAGTTAGCAATGATCGAGGAAGAGTACAACAGACACATTCATTACAAAAGTTGAGGCCAATTTAGACGGGATAATTGAAAAGGTTGTTGAAGGGCCTCGAGAGAAAAGGGTGTTGTTTCGAAATCATTCTGATGGGAGTGAGCGTTCAATGCGCTACTACTTTGTAAGGGAGTCAGTTTCAGGGAAAATACATTTCGGCGTCGATCCCTAATGAGCCGACCTCTTTTCCTTTTTATCATGGATGTCGTTGTCCATGACAAGTACTTTCTCCAAAAGAATGATACTTGTGGTCTACCTGCATGTAGTCCACACCGAAAATGTATAGCTGTAGTCTGGATGTTGACTCATGATGGCGCCGCTGATGCGTTAGACGAAACAATGAAAACGGGTGCCTCGACCATCTTGGAATGTATGCAAAGGTTTTGTAAGGGTTCTATTCACGTTTTTGGGGACAAGTGTGAAAGGCGCCGTACAACGGACGACATGAACCGATTGTTACATATGGGTGGGATACAGGGTTTCTAAGTTACATTGAGAGCATTGATTGCATGAACTTGAATGGGAAGAATTGTCCATCGACATGGAAAGGAGAATATTCAACACCTGGATCCATATATCTTTGTGGTCAGGGCGATCATGGAAACAAACCAACGATTATGCTCAAATCTATTTGTAGTTATATTATAGTTATAGTAAATTAGAATTGTAGTTATGATGTAATTATGTTGAAACATTGTACCTATTCACATATATATAAATATACACCCTCTGTGTCATTATATGACAAGAGATTCACAATAATACAATATCTAACATGGTATCAGAGCAGAGTCTCAGAACCTGTGGTTCCTTCATATTTTTTCATTTGTTTGTTATACTTTCCTTTCTTGCTACGGAAAACTTGCTCTATGGTTCAATCACACCACCACTTTATTTCATCTTTTCCTTTCTCTTTTTATTTTGCTACGACAACAACACCACCATCTCCAATATATTTCTTTATTTACTTCATCTATTTTTTTTAAGTTTTCCGTCCTTGTTACGACAAGATGATGGATGTGCCACCACATGCCACCCCAAATCAACCTTCTTCCACCAATAAGAGGAGCAATGTACGCATCTCCTCCCTCCCATCTCATACAATCAACTGATCATTACTTAGTTGCGACAAGCAAGAGGGTTGCATCAAGAATCTCCTCCAATGTGCTATTTGTTTCGCAATATTCATGTCAAGAATTTTATGTTTGTTTAATTTCTCCAAATATGAGAGACGCCAAGTTCGATACCGGCATTTGCATTCCTTGCCTACGAGGCATGGACTTGGCGAAGGACTTTCGCCACTACATCGCTCCGCTCGACAAGCACCGACTACATCGGCGGACATTTAACACCACAATAACGATGCCATTTTCGATCCAGTCAGAGCATCCGCCTTTCTCCCGCTCCGACTGGAGGGGAGTATTAGCAATTATATTATAGTTATAGTAAGTTAGAATTGCAGTTATGATGTAGTTATGTTGAAACATTGTACCTATTCACATATATATATATATAAATATACACCCTCTGTGTCATTAATGACAAGAGATTCACAATAATACAATATCTAACAAAATCGTTGTTTCCCGTGACCTTTGGATATGACATGCTTATTTCGGTTTGTTCGGGTCAAACAACGACATTAACATTCTCAACAAATTGCAATATTCCAAACCGTATTGGAAGAACGCGAACATACTATTCACTACGAAGTCAACGATACGTCGTACGGTTGTCCTTATTATGTGGTTGATGGACTTCACTCAATTTGGAGTCGGTTTGTGAAAACAATACCACGACCTCTCGTGTCGAAGGATAAACTGTTTGTGAAGCATCAAGAGAGTACATAGAAAGATATGGAACGAGTTTTTGAAGTCATGTAGTTGAAATGGCACATAATCACTCGGCCCACCCATGTTTGAGACATAAGCACACTTGCAAACACAATGCATACTTGCGTTATATGATTGTGGAGGAAGAGTGTGATTCATATGAAGGAGGTGGGGAAGATTTTGTTATGAGGCGGATGGTGATATTCCTTACTATGTCGAGGTTGTAGAGTTGCTCTATGGACAACTTCCTAATACACAGAGTGGCTGCATATACGTAGTGACTTGCGTGATGCACAACTTCATAGGAAGCTGATGGTAGATCTTGTTGAGCACACTTGAGATCAATTTTTAGATGTTATCGAGTAGACGTCTTTGAATGTAATAATTTTAAATTAATGTTGTGTTATGGATATTCGTGTTACACTTTAGATAATATATTCTCTTTCGATAGTACTAATTGTATAATAAAAATCACAGTTTGTTTCACATATAAACCAGTTCAATAATATTTTTCAATTCAACCTCAAAATCTCCAATTTCAAAACCTTATAAATATAACCACTTTTCTTTTGGGAAATTTCATAAAATATACCTGGTAATACACCATATTGTTTTAATATGCTTCAATATTCTAAAATTTGAAATATATGCTTGTAATTACTTTTAAGACAAAATTGCCGAATTGCTAATTCAACCTAAACGCTGAAGTAGTTAAGCGGAGGAGAGCGTTGAAGTGTTCAACATTAAAGAATCATTAATATCAGTACTTCCGCCATGTTGGCTACTGTTTAATGCCCTTAGGAGCCATGGTATTGGCCTTCGACATTCATCAGCCCAGCACCTCTGAAATCTACACATTTAAACAGAAGGAATAAGACAAGTTCGTAGCAAATTGATGTACAAACCAAGTACGAGAAAACAATAACACACGACTTGTTCAATGCTTCGATTCGATCCCATGTATTTAGCTTCCAAACATCTTTTTCTGAGAGTGGCCTTTTGTATCCTCCCTTCATGAGGGGATTCATCCATGCAAAAATTGTCACGCCCCAATTTCAATAAACCGAACTCAGGACGTGAACTTTTAAAACAATAAAACATTTTGAAACCTTTTACATTAAATCACTTTAAGATCACCGTTTGTTCAACAAAATAATATTTACAACTTAAAACACGTCCCAACAAGTGGACAAAAGTATGGTATCCGTCGCTAGACTCAAAATAAACCCAGAATCCCGCTCCCAGCTCTTCAAGCTTCGGAAGCTCACCTAGTCCAACCTGCGACCGGTACCTGTAGGAAAAGCAGCTAGGGGTGAGCGTTCGCTCACCACCACGGATAACAGACTGACTACGGCATAATTAGCAAACAATGCCGGTAACACCAACAACCAACTCAACCCCGGGGATCACTATCCCCAAACTCAAGTAACCCGACCGACAGCTACACACTGATACTTTCCTCAGCCGACTCGACACTCGGACACGTAAGGTAGACCCGACACAACGATCGACGACCTCCTCCAAAGACACGACATACCACCACGCAACACCCAAGATCACAAAGGATCGCACACCAAACAAGATCACAAAGGATCGCACTCTTGTCAGCTGCTCAGTGCCGGTTGCTAACTGGCTGGGCTCGAGCCTGCCCCACACGCTTTGCTGATCCCTATCAGGCTCTAGGCGGTCGACCTGTTGGCGATATATACAGCGCTGCTTTTTCGATAGCTATTCAGAAGGGGAGTTGCCCTCTCATCGCCTAAAAACGCTCACAACCTCCCGAGACTCGAACTCGGTCAGGCTAGCCAAAGAACGCTCGCAACTTCCCGAGACTCGAACTCGGTCAAGCCAGCCAAAGAACGCTCGCAACCTCCCGAGACTCGAACTCGGTCAGGACAGCCAAAGAACGCTCGCAACTTACCGATCCGTGTCAGGTAAGCCAGCCAAGGAACGCTCGCAACCTCCCGAGACTCGAACTCGGTCAGGCCAGCCAAAGAACGCTCGCAACTTACCGATCCCTGTCAGTTAAGCCAGCCAAGGAACGCTCGCAACCTCCCAAGACTCAAACTCGGTCAGGCCAGCCAAAGAACGCTCGCACCTTACCGATCCCTGTCAGTTAAGCCAGTCAAATTCCACACCACTTCCCGACACGAAGTCGGGTCACTAACCTCGGGCAAACACAATCACAATCACAATCACAAGCAAGGTTCAACAAACAGCAACAAGACCGGTTCAACACTCCACAGGCACTCATGGCCACCCAAGACACCAACGGTAAAACACGGACTCAACAACCCCACGGGCACTCACGGCCTCCCAAGACACACCAACCATAACTCACGGGCTCAACAACCCCACGGACACTCACGGCCTCCCAAGACACACCAACCATAACTCACGGGCTCAACAACCCCACGGGCACTCATGGCCTCCCAAGACACACCAACCATAACTAACGGGCTCAACAACCCCACGGGCACTCACGACCTCCCAAGACACATCAACAATAAAGACACGGGTTCGACAACCCCACGAGCACTCATGGCCACCCAAGATACATCGACAGTAACGACACGGGTTCAACAACCCCACGGGCACTCATGGCCTCCCAAGACACATCAACAATAAAGACACGGGTTCGACAACCCCACGGGCACTCATGTCCACCCAAGACACAACAATAAAGTACGGGCTCTCATGGCCACCCAAGATACAACAGTAAAGCACAGGCTCTCATGGCCATCCAAGACACAACAGTAAAACACGGGCTCTCATGGCCACCCAAGACACAAAATACACCATCAACCTCCGGCATAACCAATGCCTCCAACAGTCCTAATATCAACAGTTTCACAAACAACCTCCGGGCATGGTCAAATGCCTCCAGCACTCCTAATCTCGATAAGTTCTCAATCAACCTCCGGGCATGGTCATATGCCTCCAGTAATTATAATAACGCTAAGTTCTCTGCTCCTACGACACTACTAAGTGTCACATGCATTTCCAATATTCGCTACGTTCTCGTATCATGCCTTTCTAATATTCGATAAACCTACTTCACCCACGACACCCCGGTGTCACATGCAAATCTACTGTTAACTTTCCCTAGTCAAGGCCGAGATCCGGCTACTTTTCCCTAACTCTTGAAGCGTGTCACAACCGATGCTCGCTCTCCGGCAATGCTCCAAATTTGCCGCGTAGCCTCCTCTTTCCACGGTAGGCGACACGGTCTACAATTATTGCAATTAACACACTTTTGAAGTAAGCAGGCGAAACTCGAATTTAAAGTATTAAACGCCCAAATGCAACCCCGACAATTTCGATCACTCCCAAACTTCCCAATTACTCGACATTGTCGATAATGGGCTCGGAAAAGCCCTATTCGTCCGACATGGCGAATCTGCCCGGGTTTTGAAAACGTCCTTCCGAGGCTCCGAAAATTCTCGTTTTTGTTTCTACGGTCTTAGAGTAATTCAAGGGTTCCTATGCACTCGACGGAATCAATTTCCGACTTCCGAGTAATTTAATTCGCGTTTAAAGTTTCTAAACCCGTCAATTCCAACTTTCACAATTTAATTCCAATTTTCGATCCGGTTGTAGATTAATGATTCATGGAACGTTCTAAACCATCCGAACACGAAAACCCGTGACCCGAGCATGTGGGCCCCACACGGCCACAATGGAAAAATTCCCTTTTTGCCCCAAAACGTTCCTAACGAACCCCAAACCTCAACCATTCATCTTTAAACCAATTCTAACCAAAACCCAACCATAGTCAAACCGTTTAAACTCAAACCCCAAATTTCAAACGTACCAAAACGAAAATCGGTTAGGTGCTCACCGTAGAGAATGATGACGGGAGCTCGATTCTTCAACCGTTGAGACGATCCGCCGGTTGGATCGTCGGGAAATCACCAAAACGTCACACTTTCTCTTCTCTTTTTCCTTTTTCTCCTTCTCCTTCCTCTCTCTACTTTCTCTCTCCAATTATTCTCTTTTTTGAAAATGGCCGAGACATAAGTCTTACTTTCCCTTTTATTTGTTTTAAAAACTAACACAAACTTTACTTATTTACAAACTAACACTAAAGTCTCATCAATTGTTTTGTTCAATAAACCTAACATGACTACATTTGTGACAAGTGGCAAGTGGGTCCCACACCTTTTTGGAAAATATCTACTAGATATTTTTCAATCAGATTCGCGAAAATCAGACGTTTCAGGCCCCGAACGGGCACTTTTTCCAAGAAATTACGAAACTTCGCGGGCTACAAGGAAACGGCCCAACTAAGACCACTGCGACGACGGCTAAGCTTTTTGGACCCAAAACGGTCCTCGAATGGACCAAAACGTCGCTTGGTTGACTTTTCCAGCGAAAAGTCAACATTTCCCAAATTGATCAGAAAGTTGCCCTGAGTCCCCCGGAACTCACTTTGGTCAATAGCGGGGTCAACTTAAGTCCGGTATGACCCTTGGGGTCAAATTTAGGTTCAAACAAGTGTCTGCTGAATTTTTTTAAATTTTCCTGTTTTTCGCAGATTTGACTGGCGTTGACCGGGAGTGGTTATTACAAAAATGATTTCTAGCAAAGGAAAAATAAAATGAATCAGAACATGAGTAGAAAAAACAACAAAAGTTGAGTCTTCATTTTTGCACAAATAGTCTATGACAAACAAAAAGATGATAAGCTCGTCTTTGAAAAAAAATGTATACAATGATTGGAGCAGTGTGATCTTGGCTACAACACCATATGTATTTCAAAACATAAGTTGCGAAGGATTTGAATACATTTCAATAGAAGATCGTTACAGTAATTATTTACTGATAGAGGATTTGAAAAAGAAATCATGTGAAGGTCTGTGAATAGCGCGAATAAAATTAGGGGCAATTATTATAAAAGCTTAGGTAAACATAAATTAGATATGAAGTACATATTGGAAAATATGTTGACATGCCTCTCATGACATATTTGCTCTCCTCCTGGAACTTCTTCATACTCAGTGTCGTCAAGATATTTAGTCCTCATGGGGGTGTAACCATGATAAGGATCCAAATTAGGAACGTATACTATGAAGTGTAGTCCAAACAAAACCTAAATGAAGACCAAAAATTTACATATTCAGTAAAAAGATAAAACTAAATTATAAAAGGGCAATTTCATCTTAAAAGTAAATGCAATCATATATTTCAAATTTTAGAATACTAAAGCATATTAAAACAATATGGTGTATTATGAGGCATATTTTATGAAATTTCCCTTTCTTTTTCACTTTTTTTCCTCCCGCGATGTTAGACTCCGTTGATATTAGTGTACTTTTTATTTATTTAGAAATTTCCTTAATTTTTATTCATATAATATCAAATAATAATGAATTGTATAAATAATCAATTAAATTTAAAATAAAACATAAATACATATTCAAAATTTAAAATTTTAATCATGTAATTCACAAATTAATATTTATATTAAAATTACTGAAGTACAAAAATATATACTTAAGATATGAATTACACAAGTCCGTGAATCTAATCCCCATTCATAAATAATATGGTGTCATAGTTCTTATATGTTTAGCTAATGTCCATTTGTCCAAAGTCTTATCATATTGGTTGTTGTTGTGTGTCCATAGGACTTCGAGAAATATAGAAATTGTGATATCGATGCCTTAGTTGTAATACTCTGGTTCACTCAACTTCCTTCTCTTCCTCATTCCGTCAGCATGGTAGGATCTCGCCCACTTTGGCTGCCTCTACACGACCTTCCACCAATGCTTCAGGAAAAATAGATGTCCATTCCAACCTTTTTGTTGGTTGTCTGATTACTCACTGTATACACCGACTTTGTTTGGTTTATGGAAGAACATAACCTACAGTATAAAAAATATTAAAGATTAATTTTTAATTATTTAATGATGATGAAGGTATAATCGTCTTTTAATAGATCAACCTAAATCTCAATTCAATCTCATAAAAGTAAAAGAGTCATTTCATGTTTGATATGTTTTAGTAATTTTACATAAAAAAATATATAGTCGTTGGCAAAGCAAATGACTCAACGCCACGTGATGCGTCATGAATGGCTATCCCGCACTCGGAATCTTGATTCTTACGGCTCCTTGATAGGCACTGAATCAAGGGATTCTGGTGCATATTCCTATCACAGGCCACATGAACTTCTGTTCATGTCCGCCACGACATCCAGATCCTGCACCCAATTCCTATCAATAGAAATCAGATTTGTCAACAACTCTTTTTTGTCATCCCAACGCCCCATGTCGCACCTTGAGTGGCTGCCCCGCACTCGAGATCTTGACGGTTCGTTGATAGGCACCGAATCGAGGAGTTCTGGTGCATATTCCTATCACAGGCCATGACAACCTCCACCACAACGTCCAGATCCTATCGTTACTCGGTCGAGAGCTAGTTCGCGGGAACGAGCCATCAAGGCAGCGCCTCCTGTCTCAACCTTATGGAAACCATCTCATAAGGGCCGTCAGAATTCAGTCAAGTAATTTTTTATTGGTGGATTTTTGTTTTAATGTTCTGTTTTCTGGTTTTTTCTGTTTTTGGGATAAGGTTTTCCTTATAGTTCCCCCCTTAGCAGAACTCCTCTGTAAGCGTTGTTCAGGTCTTTCGGCTTCTTTTCCCTGTTTCTTCTTGAAACAGGGTTTTCCAATTCTCTTTCTTGGAATCGGTCTTTAATAAAATTTTCGAGATTATAAAAAAAAACAACGTCCAGATCCTACAACCGTTTACTATTGATAGGAGTCAGGACCTCCCTCAATGTCAGTTTTATGCGGTCTAAGAGTGTCACGCCCCAAATCCGGTTTTGGCCGGACTTGAGACGTGACCTGAAACAATCGAGATAAAAGTAGTAAAACTGTAATAAATTCTTTTAAAGCTGAAAGCGGGTCCAAAGAATTTTTCAATAAATCAGTCCAAAATTATTAAATATAGTGTCAAAGCTTGACAAGTAACATAAGGTAAAATAAAGTTCAACAATATGGACCAACATAACTCTAATACAACACTCAAAACATCCGGAAGCTCCCGAGCCTCGAATTCCCCAGAGCTCAAGTACACCTATACACATAATAAATAAACAAATAGGGGTGAGCTTACGCTCAGTAGGGAAAATCGTAAACCACTTTAGCCTCCAAGTTTAATAATAAAATTGCTTTAGATCGATGTCACAAAAGTGCTTAAAAATCTTAGACCAAAAGCTATAATACACAGATAAAAAGCAACGAGCACAATAGTGCATTCTCAAGGATAACGATAACTTCCCAACGAACCAATAGAGAACATTATAATAAAATGGAAAGAAACGTCACAACTGAAGACGAGTAAACCCTAGTAATCAGAGAAAGACTATAGAATCAGTGAAATGAAATAGTATCGCCTTTTCGACGATAATTGTAGCTTGAAAGATTTCATGAAAATACTAAAATGTATCGTAACGATTAAAATGGGAGTAATTGATATCACGCCAACCACTTGCTTTCTCAAGCCTCCGATCCATGGATAGATTCTGGGATCACATCGGTTCACATATACCGATCCACCAGAGTATCCATATCATATCAGATTTTCCCTCGGTCCAGAGGAGGGACATGCGTCGGGGCAACGGAAACAATCCCAAATGGGCGCTTATCATCGGGATTCCCAGAAATGCCTCCAAAGAACCATAAGTCATAGGGAACCAAGTAGTGCTCCCGTAGGACGCACACACTTGGGTGAAACCGTTGTAACCATCTCTCATGAAGTAATCCACTCAATATCCCGCAGGATCTGCCGAGCCCTTAGGCCCCTCACATCACTCAATATCCCGCAGGATCTGCCGAGCTTTCAGGCTCCAATAATCACTCAATAACCACTCAATATCCCGTAGGATCTGCCGAGCCCTTAGGCCCCTCACATCACTCAATATCCCGCAGGATCTGCCGAGCTCTCAGGCTCCAATAATCACTCAATAACCACTGCCTCTGTCAAACTCCAACCACCATAACGGCACCGGATAACCCCCCCCCCCCCCCCCCCCCCCCCCCCCCCCCCCCCCCCCGGGTGTAGTACCGAACCAAACAAACAAACAAACATACATACATTTCAAGAATAAGAATAAAAGGAACAAGCATAAACATTCATCCATCAATCAACACTCATCGAAACACACTTTTATCACAGCGAAGACATCCAATACCGTTCCACACTTACCGTAGACTTACCTGTCACGAACGATCGGTACATCGATCACCTGATTGTACCCGTTGGCACAACCAGTCATACTCGATCATCCGTTCAAGCCACAATTAATCACCACTCAATCAGTCAACCAATTAATCAAGCATTCAAGTCAATCCTTCAACAATCAAGCATACATTCGATCTAGTTTCATTAGACTCTTGATTATCCTAATAACTAGCAACCAAGCATGTGAACCTAGCACCCAACT
Organism: Erodium maritimum; assembly: GCA_963921825.1. Lineage (NCBI taxonomy): Eukaryota > Viridiplantae > Streptophyta > Magnoliopsida > Geraniales > Geraniaceae > Erodium > Erodium maritimum. The sequence continues at coordinate 61,449,099 of OY997590.1, read as the reverse complement.
AATCCGAGAGCTCATCATAGCTTCTCTACTAGTAAACCAAATCTCAAGTATTGAAAGCGAGTTACACTAGTTATTCTCATCCTAAGCATGCATTCTAGACATTCCGGTTATTAATAATTGAAAGGCGATTATTCTAGTTATTCGCATCCTATATGTCATTCTAGGACATTTCCAATTTTATTAACCTAACATGCATACTAAGCGCTAATTAAGAAATTAAGACTTTCCCTACCTTGTGGTCTTACTCTAATAAAACTCTGATGAAACGCTCGAGTGGTCACAACTCCATTCTTCACACGGGTTCCGGTGTGATCTTCGTTCTTCTAGCTCGGGTCCAAGCTCTTGTGCTCGGGCAAAGTCCCGTCTGGGTTTGACAAAGAAAAGTCCAGTCAATACCAGTAAGAGTCCGAAGGTCCTCTGATTTAATCAAAATTGTCTCTTAAATAACCAATTTTAACCAATCAAATTTAATTATTTATTTAATTGAAACTGATTTTAAAATAATTTTCTTTCCAGTCGGGTTGACCCGGATCCGAGCCCGAACCCGGTCCAGACCCGAGTCCAGACCCGGTCTGAGTCCAAACTCGAGTCCAACTGGGCCCAAGGCCCGAATACCGTATGACCCAAGCTGGCCCCAAGGCCCACTCCATCTGCCCGACCCAAGCCCGGTTACAGAAGGGTTAGGGTTTCACTGCCCGTCGCCGGCGGCGGCGCCGTCAGGGGAAGAGGAGGGAGCCGTGGTCCTTGGGAACGATTTCCCTTTTCCATCGCCGGTCCGGCGACCCCTCTCCGGCCATCAGCGCCCTTCGAGGCTCTTGCCTTTCACAGAACCATCCAGGCACGCAGATCTGGCTCGGGTTCTCCGGTGAGGGTCCGTCTTCGGTTGCGGTGGCCTACGACGGCAGAGAAGTTGGAGAAAGGAGGGGGAAGAAGACCGGGGAAAGGACGAGCGAGGTTTCGCTCACCTGGGCGTACTTCTCTGACCCTGGCGAAGTACGAATCGTGTCCGGGAGAGGGGAGCTCGCGCGAGGGTTCTGGCGACGGCGGAACCAGATCTGGTCCGTGAAGCCTGTTTCTCCGGCGCGGCTCCGACCTTGATACGGCTTGACGACGGGCTTCAACGTCGCCTCGTGTCAGTGTGTTCTCGTCGTGACTAGGGGTGAGGGATGAGTTCTCTGGTGAAGAATCGCAGAGAGAGAGTGGGAGGGAGGCGAGCTCGAGCTCGAAGGAGAGGAAAGAGGCATCTCGGCAATTGTGCGGGGATCTGAAGAGGTGAGACGCGTGATCTAGGGTTGCTGTTGGGCTTTTCTCTTCATGGTCTTGAGTAACGCGTAAGGGTTTGGGGCTGGGTTGACTGGATCCGGCTGGTTGACCGGCCCAAACCTGAGTCGTCTTCTTCCTTTTTTTTTGAATTCCCTTTAAACAAAACACAAATGGCAATTTTCTACCCCGACGTTTCATAATTCAAAGTATTACCCTTTAGAATTTTGTGGGGTTTTACAAAGAGTAGAGAGATTAAACTTCATGGTACAAGTCAAAATCAAAAGCAATAAAACTTTTTTTCATCAGCAAATATAACGGTTTTATTCCACTAAACCAAAAATTCTAAACAGAATTACAGTCAAAGTAGAAGAGGCAGCACAAACGCTGGAGAAGAAAACACAAACGTTTTCCGGCCTGAAGGACCAAGAACAATAAAGGAAAGAAGCCCAAGGTGACTTGGGAAGACAAAATCACAAAACACAATACATTAGGACTCGAAACAACCCCTCGAGACCCAAACCACCGCACGCGCTGAGAATCGCACCAACGTTGAAAGAGAAGGGTCGATCAGCGTCACCGGCAACCAGCACCGGGAAGACAGCGAGGCTGAGGACTCAGCAAGATTACCCATCCTAACCACCGCGAACCAAGAAGGGAGCGGAGGAGACAGACGGTGTAGCTCGGCGGGGGGGGGGGGGGGGGGAATGGCGGTGAGACGAGATGGAACGCCAGCCAGAAACCAGAAGCATGGGGAGGGCTGGAAGAGCCGCCACCGGGAACCGACTGCGGGAGCGAAAGGAGACCTTGGTCAGAGGAGGGCAGACAGGCTGCGAAAAGAGGCCGGCCGAAGAAACTCACGGCGGAAGAAGAGGACCAAGGAGAAGCCACGACGACCGGCGACGGAGAAAGAGCGAGATCTCTGAAGAGACAAGGCGAAACTCGTCGGAGGTGAAGGAAGCCAGAAACAACTCTCGAGGCCAGAGCAAACCATCATAACAGGAACCCGACCGACCAGAGAGACCCAGATTACACCGACGTCCGGTAGATCTGGTCCCAACTCTCACCAAACGAACCCTAACAGAGAGGGATCTGGAGGCCAGATCTGAAGCCAGAAGTCAAATACCAGCCCTGAGTGGCGCGAAGCCGACGAGAGAGGAGGGGACAACTGAGAGGAGGGGACAACTGAGAGGAGGGTCTGGGTTCGCCAAGTGAGGAGGGAGAGACATGGACGGCTGGGATCCAGCAAGATCTACTCCAACCAAAAGAAGCGGCTAAAAGGGTGATAAAGGGGCCAAGGAACGAAGAAGAGGAGAAGGAAAAGGTGGGACGGCGACGTCCACAGGAGCCAAAGGAGGCCGCCGTCGGAGGAGCTCAGGTAAGGAGGCTGAGGGTAAGGACAGAGGATTCTAGAGAGCAACAAAACTCAAACTTCCTGCCCCTATGTTTTCAAAAGCAATAAAACTTTAATATTCAGACTTGTGCAAATATGTCCTCACACGAGGTATTACAACCATCCACACGTCTAAAGCAATCAAAATATGAGGATTTGACAGTAATCAAACCTGGGAAGTTTATTTAGTTAATGGAAATAAAATCTAAAATACACACGTCCCGTATTCTTATTTATTGCAAGTATGACTTAATACAGCTCGGAATGGCTACAACAGTGGTTACTGCCGATTTTTATGAACGAGTGTTCCTGTTCTTAGCCATCTCCCGTGCCATCTCCCTTAGTTCTTCTGGCGATGGAGGCCTTGGACCTTCCGGAGGATAGACAACATAAGAATGCTACAAGGCCAAAGAAACACAAGTTTTAGAGACTTAATCAAGTTAGAAATACAGGTATGGCATCTTATGGCAAGCCATTATAAAAACAAGGTTCTATTCTCAACAACAGTCCCATCTGTTTCTCTCGAAATGTACTTAGTATAAGGAAAATACAGGACCCTGGATTTTAAAGGCTAGAAGATTAGAACAATACATTGATCCATCTGTTCTGCTTGGTATCCAAGGTGTCAAATAATAAAATAGATCTTATGAGGTGGTAATTACGTAGAGTTTCAGGAAGTAATGTCTATGAAGAATAGATCTTTTAGACATATATAATGGGAAATAGGAAGACAATTTTTCTGTCGTATAAAAGCTTGACTTTAATCCAACAGCATAAAATGGTTGCTGTTATCTTCAATAACTAATAGAGAATCTGTTTAGCGCAGTAATTGTGATATTGTATGTAAGCTTAACTCCTGCGAAACATAAATGACAGTTAAGCATGAAGTTCTATTAGAAATCATGGAAATGATGTACCTAGGCATTAATCAATCTGATATAAAATGTTCAAATTCAAACACATTTCTATTCTTTGGTTTGCTCTAGAAATGGAGGTTGAAAACTCACCAGAACATATACACAAAGAAAGGATATTGTTATGACCCTGCATGATCGATCGCGTTATGGGATAGGGTACGGGCTCGTTAGAAGGGAACCCGAAGACCTTTTGATACAAGCTCATGATTATCGAGGGAACTCGAGGACCTCGTAAGAGAGACCAAAATATTCTTTATAATTCTTAGTCTGATTTATTCAATAATACCTCTCTGGTATATATAGCCAGAGAGGTTGCCTAAAACACAAATCCTACCTTAATTTGCTACTTACCCAAATCCTAATGCAACTTGACTACCAAGCAATAATAAAAGGAAACCTAATTAATTCCAAAACCTAATACAATTGTATTTTAATAAGACTATTATAAGGAAATAATAAAAATCAGCCGACTCTGCCCTATTCTCTCTTGTGCGCGCGCGTGACTTCTCCAATTGGGGTGGGCTTATCCCATCCCATTACGGTCCGTAAGGCCCGTAACATCACTCCCCCCTCGCAAATGGCGTTTGTCCTCAAGCGCACGAACCTGCAGCGCCAATTCCTCTAGCTCCCGCTGATCAGCTTCATATCTTGCTAGGAACGCCATGAATTGCTGCTGGAGAGAGGGGTCGGAGTCCATAACGCTCGGCTCTGATACCAATATGCTATGATCCTGCATGATCGATCGCGTTATGGGATATGGTACGGGCTTGTTAGAAGGGAACCCGAAGACCTTTTGATACAAGCTCATGATTATCGAGGGAACTCGAGGACCTCGTAGGAGAGACCAAAATATTCTTTATAATTCTTAGTCTGATTTATTCAATAATACCTCTCTGGTATATATAGCCAGAGAGGTTGCCTAAAACACAAATCCTACCTTAATTTGCTACTTACCCAAATCCTAATACAACTTGACTACCAAGCAATAATAAAAGGAAACCTAATTAATTCCAAAACCTAATACAATTGTGCCTAAAACACAAATCCTACCTTAATTTGCTACTTACCCAAATCCTAATACAACTTGACTACCAAGCAATAATAAAAGGAAACCTAATTAATTCCAAAACCTAATACAATTGTATTTTAATAAGACTATTAAAAGGAAATAATAAAAATCAGCCGACTCTGCCCTGTTCCCTCTTGTGCGCGCGCGTGACTTCTCCAATTGGGGTGGGCTTATCCCATCCCATTACGGTCCGTAAGGCCCGTAACAGATATTTCTACCTTTCAGAGTATTTCTGTGAGTAGATGAGGAACATACAGGCGCTTTATTTGCCTGTCCTTGAGTTATAAAAGTAGAGGGAAAATTCTCACGACAGGAACAAACATTAAAGTATTTAGCCTTGAAGTCAGGATATTGGATGTAAGGCTCAGCACGGTAAGAGACAAAGTATTGTTTTTGAAATAGTTCATCGACTATTTGCCCTCCGAAGCTAGAAAGCGATAGGTAGAGGTTGAAAAAATCTCCATTATTAACAAACTGTATTTGCAATAAGACTAGTCAAGTCGTAAAACCAGGTTGCACCATAAATGCTTTCCCTACAGACAAAATCTAGGCATCTCAACTTTGGGAGGGCTCTTTTTACTAACAGCTAGGAAAAGTTCTAGTGGGGTTACCATTCATCACGATGAAGTTCTAGTGGGGTTACCATTCATCACGATGAAGTTCTAGTGGGGTTACCATTCATCATAATGAAGATTTATCGTCAGCTTGTGCCACTTCCGCATCTCCTAGTTAACTTTCATTTCCTGGATGTATTACTATCACATTTACCAGTAGTAAGAAAATTAGAAATGCAAATTTTTTTCTACACCCTCTGCCTATCACATTTACATCTGACTAAAAAGATCAGTTTGAAAGGCCAGACTATAGAAAAGAAAGAATGGAGAGTATATCTAATTGAAAGCGATAAGGGCGTCTAATAAACTTGTTATCTTATCTTGCAAAGAAGCTTCAATAATCCCCCTCATTTCTAGCGCATCTCACTATGAGGATGTTAACATGTTCTTCAATAATAAATCCATTGCTTCAACCCAACAATGAGCTTGTCTTTATACACCTCAAAGCATATCTGTTGCCCCAAGAGAACTACTCTTTTTAAGCTTGCATGAAAATAAAGATAGAAATTGTAGCTGTTTCAGCTAGAAACCAAAAAAAAAAATGTGCATCTATCTACAAACAGAAAAACAACAAAATTGAAGGGAATCAAGTATCAGTGTGTCATTCTCAAACCACCCAATAAGCTTATGTACGAGCAAGTACAAGGCAGTTTCAATTATATATATATATATATGCTACTTCACAGTCAACCTAAACATAGCAATTGATCGAAGATGCAATATTATAAAATTCCAAGGCAGCAAAAGCATAGCATCATGGAGATCACAAACATTGATTTCTAGGAAATTAGAAATTTTGGTATTTCAATCATTGCACGACACATAATACATGAGATAGAGTAGAAGGAGCTTACATTTCCCATGAATTTCTGGAGATTCTTGGTATTGTTCGCGAAAGCGTACATAAGGACGATCGGAACGGACACGTAGAGACCGAACTTGGCGATTTCCAAAACTCCCTTCGAAGTTCCCAGAGACGACATTTTCCCGAGAAATTTTTCCAAAACCCTCGATCGGTTCTCAAGAAGAAGAAGAAAGTTGGCTACTGGGTTGACTCAAAGCATCAACAACAGCAGGTGTTAAACCCACACTCCAGATATTGCTTAGGTGCAGCTAGGGCTGCAACAAGGGGAGGAACCAGAATTTTTTTTTCAGGGCTAGGCACCGACGATTAATAAACATACAGAAAAAAAAAATCAACAGGTATCAAAATATAAGATTATTACACAATTCAAATGTAAATATTACAATCTAATCCAAACGTACTTGCATTCTCTTTGTACACATTACTTGAAACCGTTTAATGATATTTAGTTCATTGATTGTGATAAACAATTCTTTTTCTACAAGACACTAACATCATCTACACTAATGTCAGATTAAAATTAACCTTCACCAACATCATCAATTGAAATATTAATACTTTAATACACAACATTTTAATGATAATATGAACCGTACCATGTGTTGTATAATTTAGTAATTAAGAAAATGTGATTTTCTATTTAAAATTGTTTTTTCCATAATTAAATTTGCTTTGCTACTTTTAGCTGACTAAATATGAGATGGTTATGCCATGACCAACTTGGGGGAGGATTTCGTGGGATTGGCCCCCCACACAATGACTATTTTACCCCTAATCAATAGATAATTAAGCCCATCTCATTACCCATTCTAGACAAGCAAAAACACACATCGAAATTCAATTTCACTCTCCCATTAACGTTTTCTTTCTCCCTCGTTCTTTGTGATTTCTATACACGGTTGAGGTTCGACTATGTTAGTCGTTGTATCCTGGGATACCGCTGCCCATATGGGGCAGTAGGTATCTTAAGGAAAGTGGATTACCATGCCTTGACTGAGCATCCAATTTCTTTAATCTTTAATCAGTATGCTAACTGATTCGGTAAATGTTATTCCTTATTTTGTTTGCAGTTTATATTATTTACTTGAATTTTTTTATTCGTCAATACGCTAAATCTATTTCCTACAGTCTTAAGACGCTTACCAGTGTATTGACGATGATCAGGTTCTAAGTTCTAAGTACAAGAAAACCAAATTAACAACTTAAAAACCTTTAAGAAAATGTCATTTTGTATTTAAAATTGCTTTTTCTGTAATTAAATTTGCTTTCTTATTTTTAGCTTTGACTAAATATGAGATGGTTATGCCATGACCAACTTGGGGGAGGATTTTGTTGGATTGCCCCCCACGAAATGACTTTTTTACCCCTAATTGATAGATAATTAAGCCTATCTCATTACTCATTCTAGACAAGCAAAAACACACATTGAAATTCAATTTCACTCTCCCATTCACGTTTTCTTTCTCCCTCGTTCTTTGTGATTTCCATACACGGTTGAGGTTCGACTATGTTAGTCGTTGTATCCTAGGATACTGCTGCCTATATGGGACGATAAACATATTAAGGACAGTGGATTACCATGTCTCGACTAAGCATCCAATTTCCTTAATCCTTAATCAGTAAGCAAGCTGATTCGGTAAAGGTTATTCCTTATTTTGTTTGTAATTTCTATTATTTACTTGAACTTCTTTATTCGTCAATACGCTAAATCTATTTCCTACAGTCTTAAGACGCTTACCAGTGTATTGACGATGAACAGGTTCTAAGATCTAAATACAGGAAAACCAAATTAACAACTTTAAAACCTTTATGAGTTGTTTCATAAGACTTTGCAGGTACAAAACCAAAGCCACTGATTTGTTTGGTGCAAATTGGCTAAAGAACATCCTACTGGTTTTTGTTTCCAAAACTGTTACAATTGGTAACAGATCATTTTTGCATTTAATTTATTTCCTTTGCAGGTAAATGTGATGTATTGTATTTCGTACTACTTATTGTGTGCTTTGTAAATTTCAGAAAACAACTTCAAATCGATTTAGTTCCCAAACGTTTTTCAACATCAGTTTCTTAAAATCCAATTCCAGATTTCATCCTTAAAAAGGGGTTTTGGAATTATATTTCTCTTATCAGCTTCTGGGATTTAGAATTGAAAGGAAAATTTTCAAGGAGATTTTTGTATTTGATCGGTTTTCCCGGAGCTGACAACAAACGTTTGGAATAAATCTTTGAAATTGTTTACTGAAAACGAAAATTTCAAAACTAAATGTTTGAAATCAGTTCTAGAAATCTTACATGGGTTTTGATTTCTGAGGCAATGAGCGTCATTTCATCTTGTTTGGAGCTCGAAATTGCTTCTTCGCTGCTGGTGTATATAATTTTTTAGTCGCAGCTAAAGTGGGTCTGGAGGTTGAAGAAAGTAAAAGGGAACAAAGAAGAGAAACGAAGTTCTGAATCCTACCGACTCTGAAGCTTGACCTCCTCCCCTGTACTTGCTGTTTGGTTTTCGCGTCTGGATGTTGAGGAAGCAAAGATGATGCACGGCTGAAAAAAGGTGTACGTGTTGCGTTTATTTTGTTTGGGCCCAAAAGGACAAAAATAAATTGCAGCCCACAATAAAAGGAGGAACAGCCCAAAGCAACTTCACCAGCGCACAACACAGGAGAGCGCGCAGGTCGGACCGAGCGCGGGACATATGGACCAAGTCATCCGCGGATCAGGGGCGGACCGGTGCGGGTCGTGGACGTGAGTGCGAGCCAGAGCCGGTTCTCGGATCGTCCGACCCCGCTTTGACAGAATATAAAATTATAAATTCTCGTATAATGCGGAATTCAAATCAACGAAATAAATTTGAAATTAAATTTTTAAACGGTTTTCGTAAATTTTCAAGAATAAAAAAAATAGGAAATAATTTTTCTAAACGGTTTTCTATATGAAGAAAAAACGTATTCTTACATAATGGATCGTGGAAAATAAAAAAAAATAGAAATTTCCTTTTAAGGTAAAATAACGTCGTTTCAAGATTAATTTTAAAGGAAATTATAAATTTTTGAACAAATTTTAAATTCATCCGGAATTCAAAAACGAATGAAACGAACTTGGAATAAAATTGTTACACGAGTTTCTCTAAATTTTAGAAGGAAATAAATTTGAATTATTTGTGAAACAATTTCCTATTTTCCAAAAATGTATTTTTCACGACGGATCATGAAAATAAAAAGGAAAAGTTCATTTTCTAGAAGTGATTGATCTTGTTTCTTGGAAAACACGTCAAGACGATAAAATGTACGGACTCGTGTGCAATTCATAAAGTTCATCTGATTCGGCTCAAGTCCCCGTTTTCCTATTATGTCGTTTAATCCTTCATCGTTGTCGCAACTTGTTGATTTGGAGAGATCATTCTCAGAACAAAAAGTGTGGGAATCCATTCAAGATTGTGGGAGCGATAAGGCTCAAGGTCCGAATGGATTTACTCTTAAATTCTATAAAGAGTGCCGAGACATTATCAAAATGGATGTGATGAGATTTATCTCGGACTTTTTTTTTATGTCTGGTATGATAAGTAAAGGTATCAACTCAACCTTTATTGCCTTAATTCCTAAACGTTCGAATACAGAGACTGTCAGGATTTTCGAACAATTAGTCTAATTTCCCCCTACAAGATTCTAGCGAAGGTATTCGCAGACAAATTAAAAGGAGTAATGTCGGATTTGATCAGTGATGCTCAAAGCAGTTTTGTAGCTCGACGTCAACTTGTGGATGGTGTGCTGATAGCTGCTGAGGTCTTGGAATTCATAAAGCAGAAGAAAATTGAGATTGTACTTCTCAAATTGGATTTCGAGAAGGCTTATGACAAGGCCAGATGAAATTATGTGTTGGATGTAATGGAGGTGATGGGTTTTGGCCATGTTTGGAGGGGTTAGATGGCATCTTGTATGAAGGCCTCATAGTCTATTTTGATAGATGCGTCACCAAGTATTATTTCCGTTATAGAAAATAGGCTAAGATAAGGTTGTCCTCTCTCACCTTTTCTATTCTTATTAGCAGCGGAAGGATTACACCAAATCCTTGAGGAATGGATTCAAAATGAAGAGGTTGAGGGGATCAAGATTGGTAGAGGAGGCCCAAAATTGTCTCATTTACAGTTTGCGGATGATACTTTGCTATTTATCAGAGGGTCCTTGGAGTAGTTGGTGAATCTTAAGAGTAGTCTTTTAGATTTCGAGCTTTGTTCAGGCTTGAAAGTGAATTTTTCTAAATCACAGGTTATAGTTATAAATGGAGCCGTGTTATCTGCTGTTTCGATATCAGAGGCTCTAGGGTATGAGACATGTGACTTGCCTCTCAAGTATTTAGGCATTCAGTTGGGATCCCGAGCTTCTTTCTAGGCTCCGATCATAGACAACTTCAAGAACGCTTTGGCTTTATGGAAATCTAAAACAATGATTTTCTCGTGAGGATTGTCCTGATTAATTCCACTCTTGCAACATTACCAATTTTTTATATGACTATGTTCAAAGCTCTCAAAAAGATCATCTCAGAATTAGAGGTTTGGCAGAGACGTTTTCTTTGGCGTTCAGTTGCTCGTCGTGTTCTTTGTAAAGTAAAGTGGGAGACTACTTGCAGACCAAAAACTGAAGGTGGTTTAGGTATAAAGCGTTTGGGAGTGGTTAATGATAATTTATTAGAAAAGTTGGGAGTGGGCAAATTTTATCATAGTATTGGGAATACGGACTCAAAGATTAGGAAGATTCCATCACAGTATTGGGAATAAGGCTCACAGGTTGGGAAATTTTCAACTCACTACTAGAGTTTTCCAAAGACAGAGTTCATTCAATAGTTTCATTCATGTTTCATGACATTAAAACTTGGTTTATAATCTTAACTACACCAATACATAAATTATATACACATTCATATTTATTACAATTATGAGGCGATTCCCAGTTTGGTGAATTTCAACCCATTACTGCGAAAACAGACTCCCAAGCTGGATATTTTCAATTCCACTACTAGTAATAAATATTCATAGGTTGGATAAATGTCATCCCATAATAGGAATACAAAGACTCCCGCATTGTCGATTGAGTCATTCCCGCCCGTCCGAGAAATTTGCAATCGAAGATTCCATTCAACTGTTTAATTCATGTTTCAATCCATCTAAACCTAATCTTAGCTATATCAGTATCTAAATACATACGCATTTCTAAAAAATAAGAGGCGAGGATGAAGAATTGAAATCGAAAATTAGTAATTAGAGATTTGTACTTACTGAGTTTGACGGTCTTTAGGAGAGCATGATGACAACCTTTACAATGAATCGAACCTGCAAACTGTAGGGTAGCTCCAATACCTAGAAGAAGAGAGACACAAAAGCTCGAAACGATGGTGAGCAAGCGTAGTACGACATTGGGGCAGCAACGAAGACAAAGCAATATAACAAATGAATAAACAAATACCGTTAAATACATACCACAGAACAAATAATAAATGCAATTTAATAAAGAAATAATTTAAGTATATATAACTTCGAAGGATAAAGTTGGGAATAAAACTTTGAGGGTCATTTACATAAAACACAAATTGTATATGTCATATACTAAACGAACTGGGAGAAACATGCCGAATAATTAATTTACCCTAGGAAGGTGGACTCAAGAGGTTTCAAAGTTAGCAGGGTGTATTCTTTATTGTCAGGTGATGTTAATGTTAATAATTTCAAATGGAGCAAGTCCCTTTGGCTTCTTAATGTCCCTCTAAAAATTTCAGCCTTCACTTGGTTGGTTCGTTGAGAGGTTGTTCCAACCAAAAGCTTCTTGGAGTCTAGAGGGGTTCCCATTACAATTTCTAATTCTTGGTGCAAATTTTGTGGTGTTCAATTTGAAACTTCAACTTATTTGTTTATCAATTGTAAGAGGCCTTGGCTGATTTGGTCTGTAGTATTTGATTGGTGGGGCATCTCTGGTTGTATTCTTGGCAATACTTATGATTTTATCTGCTATTGGAATGCTTTATGTATAAGAACAAGTTGTGGCAACCCTTATTTTCAATTGTTCTCTAAGAGATTTGGATGTCTAAAAATAATTTGATCTTCAACAATATACTTATCTTAGTGATGAAAGTTCTACCAATAATTCAGAGCTCTTCTTTTGCTCTTGAGTGGTCTCTTTTCAAACGGAATTGTGCCTTCCCTTTCTCTCCGTGGTCCTCTTCCCGTCAGACTTGTTGCCGAATTTCAAAGTCTGCAATGTTAACACCAGTAGATTAGTTTCTTCTCGATTCCTTTACTGTTTGTTGCCTCTAGTGGTTTTTTGAGTGTGGTATACTAACTTTGGCTGTTGTGCTTAAGCTCTATGGGGAGTGTCTTTTAGTTCTTAGTATTGGACTGATTTTAGATATTTATAGTTGCTTTTTAGGTGTTGGTGCCAGTTTCAGTATGGTTTATGCTTCTGGTGGCTATTTTTGTTTCATTTTCTCTGTTACTTAGGCCTCAAGTCTAGTTGCTTGAGCTTCAAGGTATTGATATTTGGTGAGGCTCCCATTTAGGAGAGCTTTTGTTTGTATGAGAGGTTCATTCCTCTTTCTTTTGGCTTTATTTTTAAGCCTTAAGATAATTAATATATATTAGCCTTCCAAAAAAAGCACATCAACCAATACTATATATAAATCTATATATGAACCAGATAAAGGCTATGAAAAAGACACTATCACTTCAACAATTATATCACATACATGAACACACTGTAAATTCATATGTCATAAACCAATCACGCAGTAATATACATATATATTCATATACATAGCTCTAAGAAAAAATAGTGTATATACAAATACATATCAATAATAAAAACAAACTTCACATATGATTTAAATGCAAAAAAAAAAAGCTTTGATACCAACTGAAGGATCAAAATACATCTTATGTACACAACAGAATAAATTATTCGATCGCATAAAATTAATTGCATCTAAATCAATAATAAAGTTGTAAGATTACTTACTTGATACGTAGAGCAAATCCGATTTAGCTCTGAAAATACGAAGCCTCTAGTGTATTCACACCGGGTGACATTTTGATGCTATCAACCTTTGAGATGACTATGGAAGAAGAACAATTCTTCTATAACATTGTTGGGAGAGAAGAAAAAGAGGTTGGAGAGAATAAGATGACTCTAATTTTAACTCTAATATCTATCGTAATATACTAATATGAGTTATATACTTTTTGGTACCCTTATGTTCCTTCCACGAACGATTTGGTACCCTTATGTTTAAAATGACCAATTTGGTACCCTTTTGTTTTGTCCACAGGCGGAATTGGCATATTCTGTTAGAAAGTTAATGGAATATTCCATTAATGAAGTCATGTGACCCCATGTGCAGCTAAGTGTTAAGTGAAATGAAGATTTTGCCCTTTCTTATTATAGCCTTATAAAATTTACAAATGAAATTACCATTTTATCCTTGTTTAATAATAATAATTAATATTAACTAAACTAAATTATTATGTTTAATTAAACTAACCTATACATATACACCTAAACCTAAACCAAATTCATTTCTACTCTTCGATTCATTTCTAAATCCTAACTCTAGTTCTGATCTCAGTGCACGGGCGACGGCGACGTCAGTGCAGGGCGGCGGCGACGACCTCCGGCGATCCACAACACGGAAAGGAGGTCCTTCGTCTTCCTCACGGCGGTGGCGGCAGTAAAGCTCTGGCAGCGAAGGGTTTCTTCTTCTCCGGTGTGGAGTCCGAGACGAGGGACGAGGGGCGTCGAGTTCTCTGCGAATCCGGAGACGAGGGACGAGGGACGACGAGTTCTCTGCATATCCGGAGACGAGGGACGAGGGGATGCGAGGGTCGGTTTCTAATGCTCGATGGTGAGGGTCAGTTCGTCTCCAGACCAAGTTTCTTGTCCGATTAGGTTCGGTCTCTAGGCATTTTCGATTTCGATCTATGGAGCTCCTCTGGGGAATTAGATTAGGTTTTGATTTTCGGTCGTTTTGGTTTGGTATGAGTTTGGGGGTTTTGATTTGGTTCTACAAATTCGATGTAGGTTTGAGGATTTGGGGGTTTCATCGAATTTGGGACTTCATCTGCTCAAATTCTAGGGATTTTTGGAAATTTAATTCAAGTTCATCTGGATTTTTGTGTTCAATTTTGAAATTTTATTTCTTCATCTTGAAATTTAATTAATGTTTAAATGAATTTTTGTTCTTCGTGACTCTGGTTGCAAACCTGAGTTCTTCGTCTCATAGTTCGTGTTATTTTGGATCTCATAACAAGCTGATTATCACGCCCCAAATCCGGTTTTGACCGGACTCGAGACATGAACTAAAACAATAATAATTTTAATCGAAAATAAGCCAACCAGTCTCAATTCATAATTTTAAAACTTTTAACAATCACCTCGAGCTAACAGCTCGGAAAATACAACGGTAAAACAGTTCAAAAGATAACGGTATGTCTCTAGACACTAGTCCGAATCCCCGACAGCTCCCTAGCTCCGAGAATTCTGCTAGTTCAAGTCCCGCTCAACACTTGAAACACAACAAAGTAAGGGGGTGAGCTTACGCTCAGTAGGAAAAGTAGTTAAGGTTCTAAACCACAGTTCATCACCACGGGTAACCGTCCAATTAGGGCATACTAGTAACGCACAACTATTAGAAACAAATAAACGATTACTCCAAGACAACACTTGGCCTTCACTCAGGCACAACCCGTAAAACCAACTCATAATGATCCGAACTCATACCACTTTCCACAACTAGCTCTTGACCCCCAACACATAACAATTCTCAATGAACAACGCCGACGGTTATCTCACAACCGACCACACGTGCGAACTCGCACTACAACACAGGAATCAGGTACAACTACACCTCGAGTCACCAAACACTCTCCCAAGACCAAAGTCACACTTAAACCAATGCACAAAGCAAACACAATACGCCTATCTCACACAGCAGACCCACCCTAACGTGGTATAATCATTTCCAACGTCTACGGCTATCACGGCCCTTTCCACTTATGTCATACCGTAAGTTACCGATCACTTTCACAAAGTCATAAACATACTTAGAAGAAATGCACACAACCAACCAATGAGAATAAAGCACACAGCAAGACACACACAGATGTCGTAGGACAGCACACAACCAATATGCCAGAAAGGCACGGGCGAGACACACACAGATGTCGTCTAACGGCATAAGCCATACCACCGGATGCACACAGCCACTTATATCGTACTGGACCACACAACATCAGTCCCGATATCTTCCTTTGCACACAGACGAAAGGTAACATCCTCGACCAGGAATCCCTCAGTCCGATGTCTTCCACGCACACAGACGTGGGGCATCCCGTCACATATACTCGGGGCATCTCTCACAACACGTACATGACTGGCACGCGCGTCGGTCATACCTCGTCCCGGACTACGAGTCATCGGGTACTGATCACACAATCCTTGGCCCCGATACACTTCACCGGAACTATCCCTCGGTGTAAGTCCACTCCGGCTACGCCGTCTCTTGGAACACCCAAAACAAAATATTGTTAGTCTTAGTGCCCGTAGTTCAATCCTAAATGTCCAAATGTATATATCACCGTTAGCAATAAAATTAAAGCGACTTTATATTACTTATGTGTTGGAGTAATATATCGACGTGTGCTCTGATCTATGCCCACCATGCGAATAGAACCATAGATCGAGATAGATCACACTCGATGGGTCCCTAGTCAACAAAGCTTCACTAGAAGCGACTAGTATGAAAGATGGCTCTTTATGGCTTACGTTCTGTTAGTCATTGGAATGGGATTCCGGATTCTGATCATAGATATCATGTGGGACATGATATTGGACGACCCGCCCTGAATATGTGCCATAGATTAAGTCATGAACATATTCAGTGTTGTAGCTTGTCATGTATCCTTAGACCAAGGAGTCTTTGTGATCGCTATGTAGTGAACAACTGAGTTTGACCTGAGCCTAACGTTGTCCGTAACAGGGCTTCCATAACGGCCAGGATTGGCTTGGGGACGGGCTACATGAGTGACACGAAAGACGGCTAAGGGATTTATCCCTCATACTAAGGTATGGGAAAGATATCGGTTCTCGGCCGCTTGATCGAGAGTGACTGGAAGAATAGCATGGCCATGCACATGATACTGGGTATCATATCTTCAGTCATCTCACATATCAAGGAACGGTGATTGAGAATAATAAGGATGACGGCTCTATGCCTTATCTCAATCAGGATATCGGAGATAAAAGGATAATGACAGGGACGACGGAAAGGTTAGAATCGACAGGGTCGATTCGTTATGTAGTGTCAGGCAATACTAAAGTCTCGTTAGTTGCCACTTAAATAGGATCAAGTAAAATGGGATTTTACGTTGATCTATTGACATGCATAAACCTAAGGGTCACACCGGAGGATGAAACTCATTGACACATTTATGGAGAATGGCCAAAAGGGAGTTGTCTCGGGACATGACCAAAACTGGGTTTTGGGTCATGTGCCCGTAAGTGAATAGGACTTTACGGATCGAGACAAGGCTTGGAGTCTTGGGATTGATCGCGTCGGATAATGTTGGACATTTCCGGTATGGAAGGCATGGAGGCGATGAGCGAATCACGGGACCTCGTTGGAAATGGCCACGGGCCATGTTCCAAGAAGCCCATGAAAGGCCCATGCAACCAAGGCCCATGGAACTAATTAATCAAGTCTTGATTAATTAGTACTAAGTAAGCAAGACAAGGATTAAGGTGTTGGTGATTCACCACCTAACCCAATCTTGTCTTGCCATACTTTGTCCTATTTACACCTTACTTGTCACCATGCTTGTCCCATGCCTTTAGTTGGACAAGTATGGGTTTTGTTATGTTAAAGTCATCTTTTTTCAACATAACAAACACTAGACAAGAATAGGAAACACATTTTTCTCTCCCTCTTCCATGGCCATTTCGGGTTTGGCTAGTTTCCTCCTCCATTTTTGTGTTCTTGAGTCCTCAAAGAGAAGAACTACGTGGCTTTGATTCCCATGTGGATACGTAGGCGTCTTGGAGACTCAAGCCAATCATTCGTTAACCGGTGTTCTTGTTTTGGTAAGAGATAGTGCTGAATTTTTCTCTTGTGAATCCATTCTTTGTTAGTTGTTTCATGGTTTTAATCGTCTCTTGGTTTTTATTGATTTTCCGCTGCGAGTTGGTTCATCTCCAACCCTACCTCGAGACCCAACAGTGGTATCAGAGCCGTGCTACCTTCGGGATTCACAAGACGGTGTTCATAGTTTCGGTTTTGCTTGAAAGTTTCGTTTTTGGCATGTTGTTTTGCTAAATTGTTTGATAACATGTTTTAAATTCTTGTTTATGGATTTAATGCATGTAAAATGAATTTTTGAAAATTATTTCAAATCTGGAAATTTTGAAAAAAATTTGATTTTTCGGGTCTCGGGAGCGGGACTCTCGGGGAGCCGAAACCGGGACCGAACGGGGCTCCGTTGGACGGAGCTAGGCCAAGCATGACCATTGGATGGTTGATATGCCAAGGCTAAACCGTTTTGTTAGTTATGACGAGTTTGGAACCGTCATGACGAACTCGAAGATCAAATGTTCAAAAGTTTCATTTTTGAACGGTTTCGATAAACCGAGCATCAAAAATTTTCGAAACTTGGCTATTAATTAAAACCGGAAAATCACATGATGTTTGATAACATTCTTGTTTGATAACACGATGTGTGATGTGATGTTGGCATGGTGCACATAATAGCCCCGAGCTCAATTTAATTATTTATCCCTTTTCACGGCCTGCGAGCCGTTAGAGTTAACGTGTAATTATTCTTTCAAGGTGTGGTCGTCGAACCACTTGTTTGTAATATTTATTTATTCCCGACCTGCGAGTCGTGTATTAAATTGTAATATTTTACTCAAGACGAAGAAAGGGCGAAAAGGTCATTTGGTGGCTTTTCGGGTGTTGGCATCGGCTTGGAGTCGGTGGAGCTCAAGAAGCTAGTGGGAGTTAGTTTAGGGGGCTATTATGTGCACATTTACCGCTTTATGCTTGGTTTAGTTTATGCATGATTAATTCTATGTGTTTTAGAATCGCATGCTTAACTTTATTTACCGAGCATATCACCTCACATGCAAAGATAAAATTGGAATTTTAATCCTTGTGTGTGAACCCTTAGAACCGTCATTGCATTGGATGTAGTTGACGGGTTCAAAGGAAGAATTACATTGGATGTAATTTGAGGCATCATTGCATTTGGAATGTAGTTGATGTGCTCATCGCATCTAGGATGTGCCAAAGTTTTGAACACAACTGGACAAGTAAAAGCGGGTCATGTCCGATACCTCCCAATCATCAACACCTTACTACCTCCCCGTCCTATGGGTGTCGTGCGCATTAGCGGAGCATCCATGGGAAAGCGGGGTAGTAGGTTTGGACGACATATGTGGGTGTCGTGCGCATTAGCGGAGCACCTACATAGTGACGAGCCATAGTTGAAAATTGGTGGACCCGACTACGATTCTTAGCCTGAGGTTGAGCTAGGGTAACAGATAGGGTAAGTCGTGTACATAAGTACATACCCTAGCCAGGAGTCACATTGGATGTGATTGGATGGATTCCTACCTACATAGCTCGATTAAGTGGTGAGCATTAGTTCAGCTTAATCGAGTGAATCAAGGATCTTGGTTTCAGATTCTAAAGGTTTAGAATTGATTGTTGGTGTTTAAGCTTGATCTTCATAAAATTTATTCAGTTTACTGATTGAATTTTATCTGTTGTAGATCAAATGGCAAATTCAGCGAACATTAATAGTTTGTCATTAAAAACCATTCTTGACAGGGTCAAGCTAAATGGGACAAACTATTTGGACTGGTACAGAATTTTGAGGATAGTCCTCAAGTCTGAACGCAAAGAATATGTCCTTGACAAGGCTGTCTCTAAGACCATATCAGAGTTACATGAAGTGTCATCAGCTGCTGAGAAGAATATCTCAGGGATCTGGGATCCAAGGATATTCTGATGGTCAACAAGGGAATTGGAAGTGGCAAGGGCTGGGCCCATGCGCACTTGGCAGGAAAGATGAGACACCTGAGAATGTCTGCTTCTATTGCCAACAGCCTGGTCATTGGAACCGGGATTACAGGAAGTTCACGGCTGATCTGAAGAAGGGCAGTGGGACTGCGCCTTCATCAAATAGCCTGGATGATCTGAAGAAGGACAGTAGGACTGCGCCTTCATCAGGAAACCTGGATGATCTAAGGAAGGGCGGTGGGACCGTGCCTTCATCCGGTATTAACTCTATAGAGCTACATCTCTCTACTTCCAAAGATTCATGGGTATTAGATACCAGGACTGAATCTCACACATGCACTTATATATGGTGGCTGAAAGTAGGAGAGATTTGGAAAGCACGAAATGGACCTCAGAGTTATGGCAACTGCTGTAGGATCCATGAGTCTTGCTTTGCCAAGAGGCCTTGTCTTAGTATTGTATAATGTATATTGCATACCTACTTTTAGTAGGAATATTATATCTGTATCCGTGTTTGACAAGGAAGGATATAATGTTAATATTGGAAATGGAGTTTTCAATGTTCTATGCAATGATATGTTTTATACCAGTACTGACATGGTTGGAGGATTGTACATATTAGATATGGGTAACAATGCCTCAAGTTCTATATATTCTGTTAATACCAAGAGGTCTAAATCCAACGATTTAAACCTAACTCTGTTATGGCACTGTCATTTATGTCGCATAAACAAGAAGCACCTATCAGCACTTCAGAAGTGCGGACTTTCAGGTTCATTCGAATTCCATTCGATCGATAGGTGCAAGGTTTGTTTGATGGGCAAAATGACTAAAGTGCCCTTTTATCGATCGCGATGAAAGGGCGGGTGAATTATTGGGGCTGATACACTCGAATGTGTGTAGACCAATAAGTTCACTTGCCAGGAGGGGTTTTAGCTACTTTATCACATTTACTGATGATTACAGTAAATATGGTTATGTCTATTCGCTGAGACATAAGTCTGAAGCTTTTGATAAATTCAAAGAGTTTAAGACTAAAGTAGAAAACCAGCTCGACAAAGGTATTAAGGCACTTCGATTGGATCGAGGTGGACTATACTTGACCACAGAGTTATTAGATCATCTAAAAGAGAATGGGATCCTTTTGGAATGGACTCCTCCTGGGACACTGTAGATGAAAGGTGTAGCCAAACGGAGAAATCGGACATTGTTAGACAATGATCCGTTCCATTATTAGTTGGACTGATCTCCCAATCTCTTTCTGGGATTATGCTCTAGAGATGACCGCATTCATAGTGAATCGGGCTTCGACGAAGGGTGTGGAAGGGATACTATTTTTAAATGGTACGGGATGATGCCCGCTTTGTCCTTCCTAAAGATTTGTGGTTGCGAGGCTTATGTGAAACATTTGGTTTCGACTAAGCTCGAACCAAGATCTGAGATATGCACCTTCATATGGTGTCCCAAAGCAACAAGGGGATACTATTTCTACAATCCCAGTGAGAACATGGTGTTCGTCGCTTGGGGTGGGGTCTTTATGGAAAAGAAGTTTTGTTTCCAAAGACGTCATTGGAAGGACTGTGCATCTCGAAGAAATTCAGGATGGTACAGATCTGTCTAAACCAATTGACAACCCAGTAGAAAGGAGCCAGAGATTGTCGTAGAGTGAGAACCAATTCCTGTTATAATTCCGGAAGGTCCAAGGCGATTTGAAAGGGTCAATCTTCCACCTCCAAGATATGGTATCCGGAGGTGACAATGAAGTCATGGTGGATCATGATGATCTAGCCACCTTTCAGGAAGTCGTGGATGGGCCCGACTCTGAGTTATGGCTGGGAGCCATGAGGGAGGAAATGCAATCCATGTCGGACAACCGAGTCTGGGAACCGGTTGATCTCATCAATGGTGTGAGGACCATCGGATGCAAATGGATCTTCAAGGTGAAGATGGACATGGACGGCAACCCTCTGACCTACAAAGCTCAACTGGTGGCGAAAGGTTATAGGCAGATCCAATGGATTGACTATGAGGAAACCTTATCCCTAGTGGCTATGGTCAAAATCGATCCAAGTTCTTCTTGACATAACTGCGTATCATAATTACGAGATATGGCAAGTGGATGTCAAAACCGCTTTCCTAAATGGAAATTTGACTGAGTACGTTTGTATGTCTCGGCCCAAAGGTTTTGACGATCCGAAGAATAACGGAAAAATTTATAAGTTGTTGAAATCCATTTATGGATTGAAACGAACTTCTCGGAGTTGGATCTTTCGTTTTGATGAAGCTGTAATTGGATTTGGCTTAATCAAGAACGAGGATGAATCTTGCGTTTATAAGAAGGCTAGTGGGAACAAGATTACCTTTCTGGTTCTCATTGAAAACGACATCCCAACCTTGCACGAGACTAAAGCTTGGTTGAGGAAGTGTTTTTCAATAAAGGACTTAGGCGATGCTTCTTATATCTTAAGGATTAAGATATGTAGAGATCGCACCAAGAGGGTCTTGGATTTAAGTCAGGGAACCTATGTGAACAAGGCATTGAGTAGGTTCTTAATGCTCGATTCAAAGAAAGGACTCTTACCCACTAGTCATGGCATTCATCTCAGCAAGACTTAGTGTCCTAAGACACCTGATGAGCTGAAAAGGATGATGAGAATCCTATGCGCCTGGGGGTAGGATCGATCATATATGCCATGACATGTATGAGATCAGACGTCTCGTAAGCCTTATGTTGTACCAGTAGACATCATTCTAACCCGGGGGAAAGATGATGTTGAACTAGTCGTCGAAGGATGAGTAGACGCTAGTTTTCCAAGACAAATCCAGATGACTTTAGAAGTCAATCAGGATATGTGTTTACGCTGAATGGTAGAGCTTTAGCTGGGAAAGCGTAAAGCAAGATACCATTGCCGAATCTACGACAGAGGCCAAGTACATGGATGCTGCAGAGGCAGCTAAGGAGGCTATGTGGATTTGGAAATTCATGGCAGGGCTGGGTGTAATTAAAAACCCATCCAGCCCGGTGAATCCATCTTGCGACAACACAAGGGCCATTGTGCAAGCTAAAAGCCTAGATCGTATAACAAATCCAAACATGTACTGCGGCGTATCCACCTCATCAGATAAATACTGAACTAAGGTGAAGTGAAGATAACCGATATTGCAACAGATGATAACATAGCCAACCCTTTGACTAAGGCAGTGTCACTGCCTGAACATGTTAGACATGTAAAGTCGATGGGGACATATTGGAGTTTAGATTGGAACTAGGGCAAGTGGGAGATTGTTAGTCTTAGTGCCCGTAGTTCAATCCTAAATGTCCAAATGTATATATCACCGTTAGCAATAAAATTAAAGCGACTTTATATTACTTATGTGTTGGAGTAATATATCGACGTGTGCTCTGATCTATGCCCACCATGCGAATAGAACCATAGATCGAGATAGATCACACTCGATGGGTCCCTAGTCAACAAAGCTTCACTAGAAGCGACTAGTATGAAAGATGGCTCTTTATGGCTTACGTTCTGTTAGTCATTGGAATGGGATTCCGGAGTCTGATCATAGATATCATGTGGGACATGATATTGGACGACCCGCCCTGAATATGTGCCATAGATTAAGTCATGAACATATTCAGTGTTGTAGCTTGTCATGTATCCTTAGACCAAGGAGTCTTTGTGATCGCTATGTAGTGAACAACTGAGTTTGACCTGAGCCTAACGTTGTCCGTAACAGGGCTTCCATAACGGCCAGGATTGGCTTGGGGACGGGCTACATGAGTGACACGAAAGACGGCTAAGGGATTTATCCCTCATACTAAGGTATGGGAAAGATATCGGTTCTCGGCCGCTTGATCGAGAGTGACTGGAAGAATAGCATGGCCATGCACATGATACTGGGTATCATATCTTCAGTCATCTCACATATCAAGGAACGGTGATTGAGAATAATAAGGATGACGGCTCTATGCCTTATCTCAATCAGGATATCGGAGATAAAAGGATAATGACAGGGACGACGGAAAGGTTAGAATCGACAGGGTCGATTCGTTATGTAGTGTCAGGCAATACTAAAGTCTCGTTAGTTGCCACTTAAATAGGATCAAGTAAAATGGGATTTTACGTTGATCTATTGACATGCATAAACCTAAGGGTCACACCGGAGGATGAAACTCATTGACACATTTATGGAGAATGGCCAAAAGGGAGTTGTCTCGGGACATGACCAAAACTGGGTTTTGGGTCATGTGCCCGTAAGTGAATAGGACTTTACGGATCGAGACAAGGCTTGGAGTCTTGGGATTGATCGCGTCGGATAATGTTGGACATTTCCGGTATGGAAGGCATGGAGGCGATGAGCGAATCACGGGACCTCGTTGGAAATGGCCACGGGCCATGTTCCAAGAAGCCCATGAAAGGCCCATGCAACCAAGGCCCATGGAACTAATTAATCAAGTCTTGATTAATTAGTACTAAGTAAGCAAGACAAGGATTAAGGTGTTGGTGATTCACCACCTAACCCAATCTTGTCTTGCCATACTTTGTCCTATTTACACCTTACTTGTCACCATGCTTGTCCCATGCCTTTAGTTGGACAAGTATGGGTTTTGTTATGTTAAAGTCATCTTTTTTCAACATAACAAACACTAGACAAGAATAGGAAACACATTTTTCTCTCCCTCTTCCATGGCCATTTCGGGTTTGGCTAGTTTCCTCCTCCATTTTTGTGTTCTTGAGTCCTCAAAGAGAAGAACTACGTGGCTTTGATTCCCATGTGGATACGTAGGCGTCTTGGAGACTCAAGCCAATCATTCGTTAACCGGTGTTCTTGTTTTGGTAAGAGATAGTGCTGAATTTTTCTCTTGTGAATCCATTCTTTGTTAGTTGTTTCATGGTTTTAATCGTCTCTTGGTTTTTATTGATTTTCCGCTGCGAGTTGGTTCATCTCCAACCCTACCTCGAGACCCAACAAATATAACACACAACACAATCCACTGATGGTCTTGGTATACCAACCGGACCATCTCAACATAGCACACAGTCGGTCTATCACTCACCCGGTCATATCACAACCAAGGGTTCACGTAATTAAACACGGCACACTTTCCCACACACAGTCACATCATGCAACACCGAGTATAATCTTATTTAGACTCTCACACAGCGGTTATAGCACACAACACACAATCCTAGGGCTCGACATGGCCCATCTACCAGCACGGCAATTTCCCAAGTAATGAAAGCAGATAAAGCAAGTAAACTAGTGGATCTCGTCCTACATGTTACTAGACTCGCTCGTTTAATGAATTAAGTAAAGCAGTCGTTCTTATATGCCAAATAGGACCTTTCCGGTTATTATTAAACCCTAATCATGCACACTAGTAACTTTCCGTAATTAAAGTGGTATCCGCTACTTTCCCTACCTCAAGACGATACAACAGCTGCGTCTCTTAGCTGCTGACGTCCGGTCCAACTCCGTCTTCTAGGGCGAAGACCACGAAGTCCGAATCTCCCTGGCCCGAGGCCCGTAACCCCCACAAGATCGAGCTCGGCCTGGCTCGTGGGAAATCCGGCAACTTCGGGACCACTTCTGCGAGCTCCGAGAGACCACTCCGGCGAGCTCTTTGGCTTTGACAGGGCGGCGGAGGCGGTAGGAAGGTCTGGCGAAGGGACGGCGGAAGCTAGGAGAGCGATTCCAAGCTTCCCGTCCCAGATCTGGTGATGACGAGGGTTCGCCGGCGTTGCTCTGGCTGACCCATCCCAGATCCAAGCTCGGTCCGGAGAGGAACGCGCTCAGATAAGGAGAGCGGGGAGAGGGTGGTCGTGGGAGGGAGCGACGAAGCCTGTGCGTGTTTTCTCGAGCTCGGGGAAGAA
This sequence comes from Erodium maritimum, assembly GCA_963921825.1. NCBI lineage: Eukaryota > Viridiplantae > Streptophyta > Magnoliopsida > Geraniales > Geraniaceae > Erodium > Erodium maritimum. Next base: position 61,424,055 of record OY997590.1, on the reverse strand, counting down.
GGTCTAGACGAGGAGCTCCGGCGAGGTTTCTCGAGCTCGAAGCCGGCGCGGTTCGATTGGCACAGAGGCGAAGTGAGGGCGGCGAAGTCGTGGCTGCGAGAAGGGGAGAGGAGGAGGAGGGTCTGGAGAGATCGAGAGAGGGAGACGACGCTGCGATTCCCTTTTTCTGCCTAGGTTTGCGTGCGCGGCTGAAGAGAAGAGGAAGAGATACAGTAAATGGGATTAGGGTTGAGGATCTGGGCTTGGGCCCGTAACTTGGCGTGGGCTTGGCGCGTGGTTCGGGTTTGGGCTCGGTCTGCTGACTGGCCCAAGCCTGTTCCAGCCCAAGTCCTCCTTCCTCTCCTTTTTTTTCTTTTTTGTTTGCACTCGATCCAAAGTTCAAACCCGCTTCTCAACCCCGACATTCCCAAACGAAACAATTTAATAAATTAATTATTTTACCCGACACGGTCTTCACAGTCTACCCCCCTTAAAAGAATTTCGTCCTCGAAATTTAAAACGAACGCGCTCCACTTGACCCTATCTCAGGGAACGTCCGTTCAACTCCCAGTCCTTTATCCCTCAACCACACGGAACCACAAAAGCTAGCTAGTCTAAACCGGAGTCCTCCATCGGTGGAAACGTCGCACCGAAACCCATAGCTTGGTCGAGATACCCTATACCGGGACCGTCCGTCGGTATAGGTATCGTACCAGAATCCTTCTCACAACGCACTTAAAAAGGAACCCACACACAGACGCTTCTCTCCAACTAACCACTTCACTTAGACGAGTATCGCGCACACAACCAAACAAAAGAAGTCCACATCCCGTTACTCGGACAATCGGCACCGAACTCCAACGCGGTTACGCCACGACCAACCACACACGGTACCACGAGGAAGCAAAACGTAATCTCAATCGCTTTACAAGTTGTTCCCCCCAAGCCATCACAAAACTCACGACACCACAAATACTAAATGTAAACCCTCAAGTGTGCCCTGCTTAGCAATTGACCCGACCTACCATCCAACGCTTCATAAGGTGCCATAATGTTACTGGCCTGGAAGCACGGTGGTAGTCGTACAACGGCGATTTGTTCCCCCGGTACCTCGTGAGGTACCCTCACTTTTACCACACACTGCACACACTCGTCAAGCAAAACGTACTCGGTCGGGGTGTCACGACGCCAGGACCGCATCAAGATTCTACTCTCGGAACCCACGTCTCATCAAGTGTAAAGAATCAGACGAAAGCGATGCCTGTGGGTTATGGGCCCACCACGCTTCCGCTGCGCCACTCTGACCTCATCGTCACTCGGAGAGCGAAACAAGAACAACAAGGTAACAACTTAAACGATGCAAAAGTTCATAGCTGGTTCAGTAATTAAACGCAACAAAACCAAACGAGTCAAATACAATTCTTACAATAGAAAGTAAGTCTCCAAAGTCAAAACACAAGCGACGCCCAAACTCTCGCTAGCCTCATGCTCCGCGATGTCCTCTAATCCAGAGCGTGCTCGAAGTCGCGATCGATCTCATGATCGTAATCCTGTCTCTCCGGCAGTGAATCGGAGACAGTAAACAATCGACCCTGCTGCATCGGGGTTCGGCCTCTCGGAGGTGGTGGTAGTGCCACCTGCTGCACAGCGCGATGTCCCGACGCTAGTGCGCTAGCTGCTTGTCTCGGCGCCCACTGCATCTGAACCTGACGCTGCATGAACTGTGGCGAGTGCCCTATCTGCGACTGCTGTGGTTGCGGAGCTGGCGCCACCGGATACGGCTCGGGGCACCTGGGAGCGAAGTGTCTTGGACGGCCACATCGGTGACACAGTAGTGGCCCTGCACTCGACCTCTCCTCAGGTCTACCCATCTGGCGATCCACTGATCCGCCGCTCATCTGAGAGTCTCGTGCTATGTGACCTGGCTGTCCACAACGATAGCATGCGCGTCCCGACACGGTAGGCCCAACAGAAGCTACCGACCTGACCTGTCGTGGTCCTCTCAGCTGGGTCTGAGGCTGAAACGATCCCGAGGTCCTCTGCCTCCTAGGATCCCGAGACTCAGACGGTCTCTGTGAATTGCTCGATCTGGGCCTGACTTCCCGAGCTCTAGCTGACTCTCGGAAGCGTCCCTCCATAGTCAGTGCCTGTTCCACCAGCTCGGAGAATACCTGGGTCATCAACACAGCGACCCTGTCCGCGATCGCCGGACGGAGTCCCCCTCAAAACGTCTACATCTGAGATCCTCCGTCTGCACCATCTACGGAGCGAAGCGAGCCAAGGAGGTGAACCTCGCCTCGTACTCCGACACTGACAAACTCTCATGTCGCAGCTCCAGGAACTGTTGACGTATGTCATCCAGAATAGCCCGTGGAAAGTACTGCTCGAGGAAACGCTGTCCAAACAGCACAAAGTCGTCCCCCACTCAGGTCTGCTCTCAGCGCCACAAGTGGTAGGCCTCCCCTTCCAGGTGGAAGGCTGTGAATGAGACTCGAAGTCTATCGCTCAACACCCTAGACATGTCAAGGCTGCGGATGATCCGCTCCAGCCATCGCTCGGCTGCCTCGGGGTCTGGCTCCCCAGAGAACACAGGCGTGCCTAGCCTGCAGAAATCTCGCAATGTCTGCACAGTGTAACTGTCGACCTGCGTGGGTCCATCAGAAGTCGCTGCAGTCGCAGCAGGTACAGGCTCTGGTGTAGGAGCTGTAGCCTCTCTACGGGCAAAGGCAGTTGCCAGTCCCTGCACGGTGCGGGTCAGCTCCTCAAAAGCTGCCTCCTGGACTATCTCAGTCCTCTCATACTGTCACGCCCCAATTTCAGTAAACTGAACTCGGGACGCGAACATTTAAAATAATAAACACTTTGAAACCTTTTCCATTTAAACATTTTAAAATACCAGTTTAGTTCAACAAAATAATATTTACAACTCAAAATCAGTCCCAACAAGTGGACAAAAACATGGTATCCGTCGCTAGACTCAAAATAAACCTAGAATCCCGCTCCTAGCTCTTCAAGCTTCAGAAGCTCATCTAGTCCAACCTGCGACCGGTACCTGTAGGAAAAGCAACTAGGGGTGAGCGTTCGCTCACCACCACGGATAACAGACTGACTACGGCATAATTAGCAGACAATGCTGGTAACACCAACACAAACTCAACACCGGGGGGCACCATCCCCAACCCAAGTACACCGACTGAACATACACCCACTGTTACCTTCCTTGACAAACTCAACACCCTGACACGTAAAGTAGACCCGACACAACGATCACGAGCCCTCCCAAGGACTCAAAAGACCACCACGCAACACCCAAGATCACAAAGGATCGCACACCAAACAAGATCACAAAGGATCGCAAACCAGCTGCCAACTGCTCCGTGCCAAGAACGCTCGCAACCTCCCGAGACTCTAACTCGATCAGGGCAGCCCAAGAATGCTTGCAACTTACCGAGACTCTAACTCGTAAGCCAGCCGAAGAATGCTTCCAACTTACCGAGACTCTAACTCGTAAGCCATCCAAAGAATGCTCACAAACCCAAACCACACACGCGCGACCAGGACCCCTTTATTGGCGGGCGGGCCCCCTACCCCGTCTGAACATGCAGACGCGTGTGCTCGTGGACCCCCATTTCATGAAGCGGGCCCCCAACCTCGGGTAACCACAATCACAATCACAATCACAAGCAAGTTCAACAACCAGTAACAACGCAGGTTCAATACTCACAGGCACTCATGGCCACCCAAGACAGCAACGGTAAAACACGGACTCAACAGCCCCACAGGCACTCACGGCCTCCCAAGATACACCAACAGTAACTCACGGGCTCAACAACCCCACGGGCACTCACGACCACTCAAACCACCAAAAGTAAAGACACGGGTTCACAACCCCACGGGCACTCATGGCCACCCAAAACACAAAAGGTAAAGACACGGGTTCACAACCCCATAGGCACTAATGGCCACCCAAAACCCCAATGGTAAACACACGGGTTCAACAACCCCACATGCACTCATGGCCACCCAAAACACCAAAGGTAAAGACACGGGTTCAACAACCCCACGAGCATTCATGGCCACCCAAAACTCCAAAGGTAAAGACACGGGTTCAACGACCCCACGGGCACTCATGGCCACCCAAAACTCAACAATAATACACGCTCACAACTTCCCGAGACTCTAACTCGTAAGCCAGCCAAAGAATGCTCGCAACCCCCCAGATTATAACTCGGTCAGGCCAGCCAAAGACACCAACCTTAGTACACGGGCTCTCATGGCCACCCAAGACACAACAGTAATACAAGGGCTCTCATGGCCACCCAAGACACAATTACACAAACAACCTCTGGCATAACCAATGCCTCCAACAGTCCTAATATCAACAGTTTCACAATCAACCTCCGGGCTTGGTCATATGCCTCCACTACTCCTAATCTCGATAAGTTCACAATCAACCTCCGGGCATGGTCATATGCCTCCAGTAATTCTAATAACGCTAAGTTCTCTGCTCCTACGACACTACTAAGTGTCACATGCATTCCCAATATTCGCTACATTCCCGTATCATGCCTTTCTAATATTCGATAACCTACTTAACCCACGACACCCCGGTGTCACATGCAATTCTACTGTTAACTTTCCCTAGTCAGGGCCGAGATCCGGCTACTTTTCCCTACCTCGTGCGTGTTCTCCAAAAGCCAACCAACGAGCTCCGGTGATGATCTCAGTCACTCACCCCGCTTTCCCTTGCCTCGGTCCGTGGCACGATCTAAAAGAACACAATTTAAAGGCACTTAACAACTCGCAGGAATAAACTGAAAACCATTAAACTTGGTGCCCAAACTTAACCCCGACAATGTCGATCACTCCCAAACTTCCCAATTACTCGACATTGTCGATAAGGGACCCGTAAAGGCCCGATTCACCCGACATGGCGAATCTGCCCGGGTTTTGTAAATGCCCTTCCGGGGCTCCAAAAATTCCCGTTTTTCGTTTCTACGATCTTAGAATAATTCAAGGGTCCCAATGTACTTGACAGAATCGAATTCCGACTTCCGAGTCAATTAATTACCGTTTCAAGTTTCTAAAACCCGTTAATTATAACTTTTCCAATTTAATTCCAATTTTCGATTCGGTTAAGGATAAATGGTCCGGGGAACGTTTTAAACCACCCGAACACTAAACCCGAGCACGTGGGCCCCACCCGACCCACTTGGCCGTGGGCCCTAGGGCTCAAAGTGGGGCTCGGCCACCATGGTGGTGGCTGGTCCCAGCTCCGGCCAGCCACCACATGGCCGGCCGGCCACCACCCACGGTGGCCGGAGCTCCTCCCGAGCCTCTGGTCACCGGAAAAACGTCATCTTTCCCCTCCAACCCCTCCAAAACGTCTCCAACAATTACCCCAACACCAAAACCACCTTAAACTAATAGTTTCAACCAAACCCTAGCTTTCAAAAATTAACAAAACGACGATCGGTTTAGTACAAACCGTAGAGGAGGATGAGTGGAAGTCGTTTCCTTCTTGCCTTGAGATGATCCAAGGGTTGGATATGACGTGAATAGTGCCCAAAACCCTAGCACCCTTCTTCTCTCTTCTTCTCCTTCTCTGTCTAAACTCTCTTCCTTTCTTTTTTTCTATTTTTTTCTCTTTGATTTACCCCTTGGCCGAACCCTATAGGTCTCCCACCTCTCATTTTCCCCCCAAAACTAACACCACCACTTGTTTGACAATATCAAGGTGGGTCCCACACCTTTTGGAAAATATCTACTGGATATTTTCCAATCAGATTCGCGAAAATCGGACGTTTCGGGCCCCGAACGGGCACTTTTTCCAAGAAATTACGAAACTTGGCGGGCTACAAGGAAACGGCTCAACTAAGACCGCTGCGACGACGGCTAAGCTTTTTGGATCCAAAACGGTCCTCGAATGGACAAAAACGTCGCTCGGTTGACTTTTCCAGCGAAAAGTCAACATTTCCCGAATTGATCAGAAAGTTGCCCTGAGTCCCCCGGAACTCACTTTGGTCGATAACGGGGTCAAATTAAGTCCGGTATGACACTCGGGGTCATTTTAGGTTCAATTTAGTGTCAGTCTTAAAAAGTTTAAATTTTTCCTGTTTTTCGCAGGTTTGACTGGCGTTGAGCGGGAGTGGTTATTAAACATACCCCAGCGGGTGCATCCTGGGCACTAGTCGCCCCGACAAACTCAGCAGTAGGCTGTTGTCCTCGGCCCCTAGCTGGCCGTCCTCGGCCTCTAGCTGGCCGTCTTCGGGTGCCTCGTGGAGCATACGTACGTGCCATGACGTAAAACTCTATGCACAGATAACACACATATCTCAGTTCTTGCCTCGAAAAACGCGCTTATAATAACTAACGCCAGACGCAGTCCACCTCGCTAATACTTATAGTAATAGTATACTTAATATAGTAAAGTCACACAGATGCACACAGCAGAGAAGTTAGCACACTAGTGCTTCACACAGACATAGATATATACACAGATCATATATACACACAGTAGGATTACACACGATTTCACACTTAAGCCACATAGGCTACAGTCACACCACCGGCAAAACCACCAAGCACACTCATATTTCAGTTTCAATTTCCTACCAGTTCTCTTTCTAAGATAACATTCATGTTGACACCGCGTCGTTACAACCCGGTTCAGGCGTCCCCGAACTACGTTGTAACCACTTGGCATCCCCCCATTCACGTACAGTTATAGTGGCCCCTATAGCGGAGTCGTGATGGTACATACACTTCAATTTCTGCAGAAAATCGGGCATGACCCGTTCGTAATTTAAGTCAACCATCCGCTTATGCGGAACAACCAGTTACCTTTGCATACATCACTCAAATACAAATGTAACACATAGCAATTCATTCCAACTTTTACACCTCGGGTCTCGGTAATTTCACTTCTACCGCCAGGTCAAGTCCGATCTTGGACAACAGTTAAGTCAACACGACAACAACCACACAGGTTCAACAAAAGTCTACGGCACTCAGGCCGGACACTACACCAACCCGAGATTCGTTCCGTCTCGTTTCTACGCATAGGACAACTCCGACCTGTGTAACCGACACACAGCACCCTAACGACCCACTCTACCCACCTAGGTGACGTACGGTCCAAGGTTTTGAAAACTCATTTCAAATGAAACAAGGCTCTGATACCAAATTGTCATGCCCCAAATCCGGTTTTGACCGGACTCGAGACGTGAACTAAAACAATAATAATTTTAATCGAAAATAAACCAACCAGTCTCAATTCATAATTTTAAAACTTTTAACAATCACCACGAGTTAACAGCTCAGCAAATACAACGGTAAAACAGTTCAAAAGATAACGGTGCGTCTCTAGACACTAGCCCGAATCCCCGACAGCTCCCTAGCTCCGAGAATTCTGCTAGTTCAAGTCCCGCTCAACACCTGAAACACAACAAAGTAAGGGGAGTGAGCTTACGCTCAGTATAAAAAGAAGTTAAGGTTCTAAACCACAGTTCATCACCACGGGTAACCGTCCAATTAGGGCATACTAGTAACGCACAACTATTAGAAACAAATAAACGATTACTCCAAGACAACACTTGGCCTTCACTCAGGCACAACCTGTAAAACCAACTCACAACGATCCGAACTCATACCACTTTCCACAACTAACTCTTGACCACCAACACATACCAATTCTCAATGAACAACGCCGACGGTTATCTCACAACCGACCACACGTGCGAACTCGCACTACAACACAAGAATCAGGTACAACAGCACCTCGAGTCACCAAACACTCTCCCAAGACCAAAGTCACACTTAAACCAATGCACAAAGCCAACACAATAAGCCTATCTCACACAGCAGACCCATCCTAACGTGGTATAATCATTTCCAACGTCTACGGCTATCACGACCCTTTCCACTTATGTCATATCGTAAGTTACCGATCACGTTCACAAAGTCATAAACATACTTAGAAGAAATGCACACAACCAACCAATGAGAATAAAGCACACAGCAAGACACACACAGATGTCGTAGGACAGCACACAACCAATCTGCCAGAAAGGCACGGGCGAGACACACACAAATGTCGTCTAACGGCATAAGCCATACCACCGGATGCACACAGCCACTTATATCGTACTGGACCACACAACATTAGTCCCGATATCTTCCTCTGCACACAGACGAAGGGTAACATCCTCGACCGGGAATCCCTCAGTCCGATGTCTTCCACGCACACAGACGTGGGCACTACTAACATACGTACCGAACCGGTAATACCATCAGCCGGACGTCTTCCACGCACACAGACGTGGGGCATCCTGTCACATAGACTCGGGGCATCTCTCACAACACGTACAGGACCGGCACGCGCCTCGGTCAAACCTCGTCCCGGACTACGAGTCATCGGGTACTGATCACGCCATCCTTGGCCTCGATACACTTCACCGGAACTATCCCTCGGTGTAAGTCCACTCCGGCTACGCCGTCTCTTGGAACACCCAAAACAAAATATAACACACAACACAATTCACTGATGGTCTCGGTATACCAACCGGACCATCTCAACATAGCACACAACCGGTCTATCACTCACCCGGTAATATCACAACCAAGGGTTCACGTAATCAAACATGGCACACTTGCCCACACACAGTCACATCATGCAACACCGAGTATAATCTTATTTAGACTCTCACACAGTGGTTATAGCACACAACACGCAATCCTAGGGCTCGACATGGCCCATCTACCAGCACGGCAATTTCCCAAGTATTGAAAGCAGATAAAGCAAGTAAACTAGTGGATCTCGTCCTACATGTTACTAGACTCGCTCGTTTAATAATTTAAGTAAAGCATTCGTTCCTATATGCCAATTAGGACCTTTCCAGTTATTATTAAACCCTAATCATGCACACTAGTAACTTTCCGTAATTAAAGCGGTATCCGCTACTTTCCCTACCTCAAGCCAATACACAAACTGCGTCTGCTAGCTGCTGACGTCCGGGCCAACTCCGTCTTCTAGGGCGAAGACCAAGAAGTCCGAATCTCCCTGGCCCAAGGCCCGCAACCCACAAAGGATCGAGCTCGGCCTGGCTCGTGGGAAATTCGGAAATTTCGGGACCACTCTGGCGATCTCTTTGGCCTTGACAGGGCGGCGGAGGCGGCAGGAAGGTCCGGCGAAGGGACGGCGGAAGCTAGGAGAGCGAGTCCAAGCTTCCCGTCCCAGATCTGGTGATGACGAGGGTTCGCCGGCGTTGCTCTGGCTGACCCGTCCCAGATCCGAGCTCGGCCCGGCGAGGAACACGCTCAGATAAGGAGAGCAGGGCGAGGGTGGTCGTCGGAGGGAGCGACGAAGCCTGTGCGTGTCTCACCGGCGAGTTCTTCGCACGAGGCGTGATTCTGGTCGAGGAAGAAGGTCCAGACGAGGAGCTCCGGCGAGGTTTCTCGAGCTGGAAGCCGACGCGGTTCGATTGGCACAGAGGCGAAGCGAGGGCGGCGATGCCGTGGCTGCGAGAAGGGGAGAGGAGGAGGAGGGTCTGGAGAGATCGAGAGAGGGAGACGACGCTGCAATTCCCTTTTTCTGCCTAGGTTTGCGTGCGCGGCCGAAGAGAAGAGGAAGAGATACAGTAAATGGGATTAGGGTTGAGGATCTAGTCTTGGGCCCGTAACTTGGTGTGGGCTTGATGCGTGGTGCGGGTTTGGGCTCGGTCTGTTGACTGGCCGAAGCCTGTTCCAGCCCAAGTCCTCCTTCCTCTCCTTTTTTTTCTTTTTCGTTTGCACTCGATCCAAAGTTCAAACCTGCTTCTCAACCCCGACGTTCCCAAATGAAACAATTTAATAAGTTAATTATTTTAGCCGACACGGTCTTCACACTGATGCCAACAAAAAAACTGCCAATGGAATTTTGCTGCGGGATGAACAATGGATTTTTTAAAGAAGAAATAAAACAAACTGAAATAGGAATTAAAAAAGTTTATTAAAATATTAATTTAAAAAACATAATTATTATAAAAAACAATTGTTTTTTTTAAAATTATTAGAAAAAGATTTTTTTTTACAGAAAATTATTACAATTTTTTTCTAATAATTAAAGAAGAAGCATTTTTTTAATCATTTTTAAAAAACATATTTTTTAAATTATGGACAATTCAAGACAATTTTTTATTATATATAAATACTATATTTTAATAAATTAAAATGATCAAATATAAAAAATATTTATGAAAGTAAAAAAATAATTATGAATTAATAAATTTGAAAAAGTAAAATAAATAAGAATCAATTAATGATTTTATTAATAATTAATTAAAATGTTAAGGAAATTAAATCTATTAAAAGGGTAAAACAGTTTTTTACACTTAAGTCAAAAGTCAACAAAAATGATAAAGGGTAAAATGGACATTTCACTTTGGCCTGTTAGTTTTTTAACTCCATTAGCTCAAAACGTTCATGGACCAAACATAATGGTACGAAATTGGAATAAAAAATCAAAAGGGTACCAAATCGTTCGTGGACGGAACATAAGGGTACCAAAAAATATATAACCCTACTAATATCGATTGGGTTTAAGAATCAATTAGGCTTTAAACCCGATTGGGCCTAGGACAAAACCCAACAAAACATTATCGGGAAGCTGAAACATAGTGGTATAGAAATCAACAAAATATCGTCCCAAAAGGAAAACCTCTCTCCATTCCCTACCTTCCAATACAAACTTTTTTTTTGATCGTCGAATGCAAATTTAAATTAATCTGTCCCAAGGAAGAAAAGATTACACAAAAGCAACCACACTAACGATTGCAAGAGACCAAAGCAGTGAAATCTATCCAACTGAACAAAAGCTAATTAAAGCAAAAACTCAAACCCCAAGCAAAAGAAGATGTTCTTCATCAAGAGCATGTTAGTGAATGAAGCATCAACCAAGTAAATGTAGACATCAGTAGTGATTTGGAGCTCCAAATCAACAATTTCCTGTGATTTAGTGGTTGTGGCACCCAGAGTATGATAATGCTGCACAGTTTCAAGCAAGGAAAGGAATTTATTTTCCCCAAAGAGATTGATAGTGGCAGTGAAAGAGGTTGAGCTTGGGGGTGTAGGGAGTTTGCATCGAAAGGCCGAAAGTCAAGGTGGGTGTGAGATCAAAGACAACAAGGAGGCAAGTGAAAACAGACCTGAAGTGACAGAGAACAAGAGCATAGTTGTTGTTGAAGTTGTGAAGAAGAGATGGATGGTCGCAGACCCGCCCTGAGCGAGGCTGACCAGAGCTGCACCAAGCTGCAGAAAAACGTACTGCCACAAACCCGCCCCGAGCCCGTACCTGAATCACGCCAGAACCCGAACCAGCACAAGAAACCGAACCCGACCCATGGTAAAACCCGAACCCAAGCAAGAGCCAATCCGGCCCAGCCTGAACGAGCCCACGAGCCCAAGCCGAACAGGCCCGATCCAAACCGCAACCATCGAACCTCCACTTGACCTAGCGCAGACGACGAGCAATAGGCGTCGTCCATCGAACTGGACTTCAACGGAGCGACGAATGCCCCGATCTGCGACGATCAGAGCCCGGAGAGGCCACTGAAAGGCGTCCCACGTCGGAAAAGGAAGCAAACGCCGGTGAAGACTTCATGAAAGTCAAAAAGCTCACCTGAGAAGGAGCGAGCTTCGCTGTCGGAGACGACGACGACCACCCGAGAAAGAGCAAGGAGAGGCGAAGAACCAACACGCAGGCACCAGATCTGCGATGAATAAGCCCAAGGAGAGAATCGAACAACTCCCACTCCAGATTTGAAAACGGAAAATGGCCATAACTCCGGCAAGGGGTTGAAGCGCGGCGAGGCCGAAGGAGCAGAGGCGTCACAGAGAGGCCACCAGAGCCGTCGGGGCCGGAGCCGAGATCGTCACCGACGGGGGAGGCGGCGGCTGAGAAGGGAAGGGCTAGGGAAGGGAAAGGGAGCGTGCAAATCTGCAACCTGGGAGTAAAACAAAAGAAAAAAGCAGGAGGAAAAGGATCTGAGAGGGAGAAGGAGGAACTCGCCGGCAACAACCATAACCATGGTGGCCGTGGCTGTCACCGACGAGGGAGAAGGGGCGGCGGTAGAATGAAGTAGGGTTTGGCGCAGTTCCCAAGTCAGAGCAAATTGAATGGTTTTAGCTGCATAAGTACTTTGATTTCCAAACAGACCCCTGAATTTCGGATCCTCAATAAGGGAAATAATGTGTTGAAAAATATACGAGTGATTGGGTTTATCGACCTTCTCTAAATACCAGTCTGAACACATTGTTGGTATATTGATTAACAAAACAATCCCGCTCTCAACTATTACCTTTTTCTTCAACTCATTTTTTTGCATGCTTTATTCAATAAGTTCTTATATAAAGTATTATAATCTTTCCCATCGAGTTGTTAAGCAATGTCACGCCCCAATTTCAGTAAACCGAACTCGGGACGCGAACGTTTTAAGAACAATAAAACAATGAAACCTGTTTTGGATAAACACTTTAAAATACCAGTTTAGTTCAACAAAATGATATTTACAAAAAACTGTAAAATACGCCCCAACACGTGGACAAAAGTACAAGGTATCCGTCGCTAGACTCAAAAGACAAAACCCGGACTCCGCCCTAGCTCCACAAGCTTCGAGAGCTCACCTAGTCCGTCCCACGAACAGTACCTGTAGGAAAAGCAGCTAGGGGTGAGCGTTCGCTCACCACCACGGATAACAGACTAACTACGACATAAATAGCAGACAAAGCAGGTAACACCAACAACAACTCAACACCGGGGAACACCATTCCCAACCCAAGTACTCTGACTGAACACACACCCACTGTTGCCTTCCCTGACCAACTCGACACCCTGACACGTAAAGTAGACCCGACACAACCATTGACGACCTCTTCCAAGGACTCAAAAGAAAGTAACGCAACACCAAACAGCATCACAAGGGATCACACACCAAACAAGATCACAAAGGATCGCAAACCAGCTGCTAAGAAAGCTCATGCCCTCCCGGGACTCTAACCCGGTCAGGCCAACCCAAGAATGCTGTAACTTACCGAGACTCTAACTCGTAAGCCAGCCGGAAAATGCTTGCACTTACCGAGACTCTAACTTGTAAGCCAGCCAAAGAATGCGTGCAACTTACCGAGACTCTAACTCGTAAGCCAGCCAAAGTATGCTCACAAACCCAAACCACACACGCGCGGCCAGGACCCCTTTATTGGCGGGCGGGCCCCCTACCCCGTTTGAACATGCAGACGCGTGTGATCGTGGACCCCAGTTTCATGAAGCGGGCCCCCAACCTCAGGTAACCACAAACACAATCACAATCACAATCACACGAAAGTTCAACAACCAGTAACAACACAGGTTCAACACTCACAGGCACTCATGGCCACCAAGACACCAACAGTAAAAATCGGACTTAACAACCCCACAGGCACGCACGGCCTCCCAAGACACACAAACAGTAAAACACGGACTCAACAACCCCACAGGCACGCACGGCCTCCCAAGACACACCAACAGTAAAACACGGACTCAACAGCCCCACAGGCACTCACGGCCTCCCAAGACACACCAACAGTAAAACACGGACTCAACGGCCCCACAGGCACTCACGACCTCCCAAGATACACCAACAGTACAACACGAACTCAACAGCCCCACAGGCACTCATGGCCACCCAAAATACCAAAGGTAAGGACACGGGGTTCAACAACCCCACGGGCACTCATGGCCACCCAAAACTCAACGATAAAACCCGCTTGCAACTTACCAAGACTCTAACTCGTAAGCCAACCAAAGACACCAACCTTAGTACACGGGCTCTCATGGCCACCCAAGACACAACAGTAATACACGGGCTCTCATGGCCACCCAAGACACAACCAACAATACACGGCTCTCAAGGCCACCCAAACTCAACAATAAATAGTACGGGCTCTCAAGGCCACCCAAAATCGACAAAAAAGCACGGGCTCTCAAGGCCACCCAAACACAAATAATAACACGGGCTCTCATGGCCACCCAAGACTCAAATGAACAATCAACCTCCGGCTTAACCAAAGCCTCCAACGGTCCTAATATCAACAGTTTCTCAATCAACCTCCGGGCATGGTCATATGCCTCCAGTACTCCTAATATCGATAAGTTCACAATCAACCTCCGGGCATGGTCATATGCCTCCAGTAATTCTAATCACGCTAAGTTCTCTGCTCCTACGACACTACTAAGTGTCACATGCTTTTCCAATAATTCGCTACGTTCCCGTATCATGCATTTCTAATATTTGATAACCTAAAAGACCCAAGACACCCCGGTGTCACATGCAATTCTATTGTTAACTTTCCCTAGTCAGGGCCGAGATCCGGCTACTTTTCCCTACCTCAACCGAAGAACACCTGCTACGTTTCCTAGCTACTGACGTTCTGGCTCGCTACCTCCGGGCTTCACTTCGATCGAAGCCGGATGCTAAAGATAACACGAAAGCCATAATTAGAGGCGGTTCCCAAGTTAAATTTAAAGGTCATGATTAATCCAGTTTAAAACCGATAGTTGTCCTTTAAACTCGAGCGGGATAAAAGCGGGGTCACGGCGAATCGGGTTTGAGTACCCGAGCACCGAAACCGGTGCATGTGTCCGAGGCACGGTCCCAATGCACGAATCCCGAGGTCCGACTCATCGGTCCGCTTTTGTTCCTTTCTAAACCCAATTAGCAGTCCATTTTAACCAGAGTTCCAGATTCGTTCAACTGCTCAAATACCGTTTTAAAATCGAACTGATTTTACTTCCATTTTATTTTCAAATCTGATTTTAAACCCCACTTCCAATTTGAAACCGTCTTTATTTACCTCTTTTTAATTTAAATCAGATTTCGTTTTACTTCCAAATCATTTCTTTTTCAACAAAAGAGACGTTTCTTAGTCGGACTCGTCCAGATCGATAACAATTTTTACGTCCGAAATACAAACATCGAATCTTTATTTCAAAACTCGTTTTATTTCCTTCACTGAAATTTACAATACTTCTCGTCGTTTTCAGACAAAAACTCAGATCCACCGCTCGGGACAAAACACAGAAACCGAATTAAAGACGAACGACACGAAACAAATAAACCGGCCGCCGGCGAAGACGTCACCGGCGACTAAACCCCCAGGCACGAACCTCACGTGGAGGGAAGGGCGGCTGGGCGGTGCTGAGGTTGCGGTTGAGGGCGCGGCGGATGACGACGAATCTCCCGTCTCAGAACTGGACCGCACGGTGGGGTCTCGATGGAGCTACGACGCTCCCGGTTCTGCAGGTCTTTCCGGTGGCGGGGCAGCACCGGCGTGGACGATCGAGGGAGAGGAAGAGAGGCTCGGTGCGGTGGAGGTGGCCGGCAACTGGCTCGGGACGAAGGTGGACGATAGGGACGACGGAGAAGACGGCGGTGGGCTCGGATCTGGGAGCGCGCCGACGACCTCACCTCGCCTCTGTACGTGAACGACGACGGTGGGCTCGGGCTACGCACGGGAGGAGAGGAGGAAGGGGTGCTCGGAGGCGAGGTACAGGCACCGGCTTCGATTCCGGCACGATGGCGACGGGAACGCGACGCCGGCGAGAGCTCGCTGAGAGAGGAGGTTGGCTGTCGTGGTTGGACGGAGGAGAAGACGGCGTCGAAGGGGAAAGGGAGGTTGGGACGGCGTGGAGGCGAGGGTGAGAGGGAAACGAGACTAAGAGGCTGCGTAGAGAAATTTAGGGTTTCAACCCTGATTCTGGCTTTTATACGCGGGACAACAAACGGGCTTGGGCCCCAAAACCAGCCTGATGGGCTGAGCGGCCCAAGGACGGCTGGGTCAGCCTGGTCTGCGCACCGGGCCTGATCCAGACCTGAAATATATATTTTTTTGTTTAGTTAAATCATTTAGTTGTTGAAGATTCTTTTCTCTTTTGCAGTCGTTCCAAAAATCAAACCGATTTTCAACCTCGACGTTCCGAACTATAAAATTTAATAAATTTACCATTTTTAACCGGAGCGGTCTTCACAAGCAAGATATTGCAAATTACTTAAAGTAAATTCAGATTTCGTAATATGTTTCTTATTAAGTTCCATACTTGGTTTGACGATGTGACAAATTTGTGTAACACAAGTATATACGATAAACATCAAATTTCTGATGTGAAAGATCCAATATAAATTGTCGATCATAGAGCATACTTATCCGAAAGTCATATTTAAATGTGCATAAATAAGCATGATTAAAGTATAAATAGATTCACACTAATATGAAACTTTGATACCTAGACAACATAGCAAGTCGTGTTGATAGCGTGTCGTGAAACTCGTGCTCACAACGTGTCGTAGAACTCTTCCTGACAAGTTGTTGTAAGTCGAGTTGGATGGAACCAACACCAGGACACCGATGGCCCAAATAATAACAAGAATTCAAGAGGTTGGTGGTTATGTGATGATCATCATGATAACAAGAAAGAACAAACACTTAAGAAATGCAGAGAGAATGAGAGAATATTTCATTCATCTTGTTCATTGAGTTGTCTCATAATTGTGTATGTTTAATTCAAAGAGTTGGTACAAATTATGAACAGCTGTTTAGCTATAATATTTTGACGATTAGAAGCGGATTGATGTTTCTTGAAAGAGGTGAAGAAAATGTCCGAAGGCAAAGCTAAATGGGGTAAATCCCATTTCTGTTTTGGGGGATTGAAAAGTGGGGACCGAGTTTGAAGCACATGGAGAAGAGTCAAGATTACAGAAAAGGAGGAAGGAGATGGAAGGTAACATAAAGAAGAGAGCAGAGAAAGTGGGGTTGTCAATTACACTTGCTGTCTTTCAGGAAAGACAAATCCTAAGATGCCCATTTTCCTTGTGCAGAAACCCTTCTAGAATCTTCCCCTCCCCTCCACCATGCCAAAACTCATTGCACTTTCACTTTCATTCATATGTTAAAGATTTATGAAGAAGAAGAGAGAGGTGATGATCAATGTGAATGTGAATGGTGGCCCAGTTACAGCAGAGAGTGATTTAATAAACAGATAACAACACATGAAGCAAACAAGTCATGGCCTCATAGAACTCTGAACCCTCCTCAGTGACATGAGATGAGACCTCTCCTTTCACTCTACAGATAATTCATTCAAAAACTGCATTTAAGAAGCTACCACCATTGCTTCATCATTCATTCAGGGGTGTGATGGTAATTTGGACCCCAACATTCTCACCACACATATATATGTACTACTTCCTCTTCCTCACTCAAACTGTAGTATGTGTCTTTTGTCACAAAATCAATACAAAACAAAGTAAGAATAGGCTATGTCAACCCTCAATCATCTCTTCGACCTGCCCAACCAGATCTGCTATGTACAATGCGGCTTCTGCACCACCATTTTACTGGTAGTCTCTGATCTTGTCATTGCTTTAAGGTTTCTGTTTCTAATCATCTGTTACTACAGGTTAGTGTCCCATATAGCAGCTTGTCGATGGTGGTGACAGTGAGATGTGGGCACTGCACAAGCCTCCTCTCTGTCAACATGACCAAAGCTTCATTTGTTCCTCTCCATCTCCTAGCTCCCCTCACCAATGACCATCAAGTAATAACTACACTAATTGCTTTCCTACATTACACTCATGGAATCAGTCTTGACCTCTTTTTCCGTTTCGTATTTACAGGCAGATGAAGAAGAAGAAGTGTGTCCTAATAAAGAAGTGGATTATGCTTGGAAGGCTCCGGAGAGGCACAGCCCATCTCATTGGACTTCTTCGGACAACGAAGACGAGGACATAGCTCCTGTCAGCAATCACGTGGTCAACAAACGTAAGAAAGTTGTAGTAACAATATATATTCTGAGAAAGTTGTAGTAACAATATTAATATTCTTCTGTGCAGCACCCGAGAAGAGGCAGCGAGCACCATCAGCTTACAACACATTCATCAAGTGAGAAACATAGTAACTATATATTACGTAGAGATGAAGAGGTTGATATACTACATATATGATCATCTTAATTATATGTTTAGCTTGATGTGAGTTGTTTTCAGCAGAGAAGAAATCAGGAGGCTCAAGGCTGAGAACCCGAACTTGGCTCACAAGGAAGCCTTCAGTACAGCTGCCAAAAATGTGAGTTCATTAATTAACACACCACCACAGTTACTACTATTTGACTCATCATTGGATCAACATGAGAGATGTTTACTATTTATGTTCTCTCCAGTGGGCCCATTTCCCCCCAACTCACTACAAAGGCGATGGAGAGAGCTGCACCCTAAATGACCCCACTTTCATGTATGATTCTGAGGTAAAATGACCTTTTTACCAAAGCTTCATGTTCACTTTCATGATCAAATATTGAGCATGCATTTATATATGACATGAACTATGCCTATGAGGCTGAGAATCCAAGCACAAGCAGCTAAGCAGTAGGCTTTGGTGAAAGCAATTCACGTTAATTAAGCTATACTTTGTCTCATTTCCTGATTGATAAAGTTAATTATCTTTAGTACCCCTTCTCTGTTGGTAACATTCTTCTAGTATCCTGATGTATTGGTAACGCTCTGGACAATATTTTGATCAAGTTTCTACCATTTTGATGATCTGTGACCGATTCATAAAGAAATGTTCTCATATCAATACATATATAAGAGGTATTAAATGATTTGTAACCAATTCATAAAGAGTATTAAATAACAGTTACCAAAATGAAGGGACTGTTATTCAACGTTACAAAACACAAAGGTACAAAATATATGTTACCAATAGAAAAGAGATACAGAAAATAATTAACCCTTCTAAAAATCATTGAGTTCTTCACCAAAACGACAAGTACCCTTCATGGTTTTTTGAATAAACAACCAGTCCAGTTCTGAAAAGTTTCTGTAACCCAAGTGTTTTTTTTTGTTTACAGTACTGAAATGGGTGCATGACTTTCTGTTGTGTGTGTGTACATAAGAACTTGCAGGATCACGAGGAAGGAAATGGTCTTGGGGACGAAAGGCTCCGAGTCACTCAGTATGGAAAGAAGTTAAACACCCTTTGATGTTGCCATAACAAGAAACTGAAGCTGGTGTTAGGGTTTTAGGTCAGTTTGGGTTTAGAGTTTACTTTTTCGGGTATAGATGCTCTCTCGGGAATGTGGTTTCATGTTATCACTGCAACTTATTGTAGACAATAACTCTCACTGACTTTGGAAAGAAAATGAACTTCTGTGTTTTGAATGTTAGTGGCTTAATGATTGATTTGATATAGTATCTTTCTATTTTTGCTGCATGCTTTACCTCAAGTTTAGGGATGGAGGGAATTACTTGCTACGACAACTTTAACTTGATTGATTGGGTTTGTGGTTGACTTGATATGAAGCACGTGCAAGAGTCTAGTTCTTACGCTTTAATTATTTGTCATATTACATTTTGATTCTATCTCATATGTAGGTATCTTTTCAACTTTTCGGTCTACATCTTGTATTCTCATTCTCTCTCGATGAGAGCACCGTCAGGGTTACGTAAGGAGGGAGCCCAGCCGTCACGGTAAATATGGCCGGTTGGCGATGGTCACCATCGGGAGGTCTGCTCGCAAGCTAAAGTGAACGACATTGGAGGAAATGTAGTTTCGTGCCCCTATTCTTCTCGCTGTTTCTAATTTCTCAATCTGGAGTCTTCGAACCCGTTTTATTAGACCAATCGTTGTTTTAGAGTAGATCAGATTCATCCACTGCTCGTCGTAACCCCTCGCCGTCGAGTATTGAACTCTGAGTGGGTTGGTTGTTACAAAACCTTTGGTCGTGGCTTAATCCCCGCCATCGATAGCCTTTGTCCCTGTTCGTCATGTCTCTAACGCGTAGGGAGAGGCGTCAGGGTTCATTTGCATAAACTTTCTATGATCCGATTCGGCAACACTTGATGCTTTATGGTTCTCGATTTAAGACGGATCAGGTGGTTAGCACAACGGTCGTGGCATCGTTGCAAGGGGGAGGGTTGATATTGGTGTCTAAGGAGGACGATGAATCTTCGGGTCGTGATAATAGAGACCGGGATGTGGCGGAGCCTCACAACCAACGTGGGTAATAAGGGGCGGAGGGCCACGGCTTGCGCAGCTAGCGGCGATAAGGGCCGGTGAAGGGCCCTAAGGTTCCAGCTATGTCGTTGGGGCCTCAGGTCGGACGCAGATTTAGCGGGAGAACCACCGGGTCGTGGGCCGGGCCTGGGACAACCCGTTTGAGGGTCAGGTGTAAGAACCGCCCCCGGTCGAACCGGTAAATTCTAAACAAGTTTGACTTTCGGCCGGAAAAGTCAACCGAAGACTCAGGAAGTCATTCGGGACCTTTCCGGGGCCCAAAAAGCTTAGCCGTCATCACGATTAGCTTAGTTGGGCCGTTTCCTTCAGTTTGACTGTAATTTTGTTTAGGTCAACTTTCGGTCAAACTTGGACTTTTTATCGACTTTTCCGACTTAAAATGTGGACAGCTGAAATTAATTTAATGGAAAGGAGCTCCTGCAATGCCACATGGCATTAGAGCCTTGGATGAGAAGAAATGGAGTTAAAATGACTCTTACACCCTCCCAACTCACCTTTAAAGGGATAGACCTTAAGGGCCTTTTGGTAATTGGACAAAATAGGTCATTTAAAGCAACATCAACACACAACTCAGCTCATTATTTGTTGTAGCAGCCGAAATTCACCAAGGGAGAGAGGAAGAGAGAGCTTCATTTCTTGAGGAAGAAGAAAGAGAGGAAAGCTAGCATTTTGGAACTTGTTCTTGGTCATTTCTCCTCCATAAGCCTTCCATCTTCATCATCTCATCTTCCTAGAGGTATGGATGCTCTTAACTTTCTATTTCACCCACTTTCAAGTTTTGGGTTTTGTGGGTTTTGGTTTGAAGTTGAAGAACTAGCTATTTGGGTTGTTGCTTGGAGAAGAAGTAGTGAAGTTAGGTTGTTTTGATTATGTTTTGGTTGAAGCTTTGATGAACCCATTGAGGGTGTTGATGTTTGGAGACTTTTGATGGTTATTTTGGAGTTGTTTGGAGCTGGAAATGGAGTTTTAGGTGTGATTTTCGTGGAATCCGAATTGGGGAAGAAAGGGGAAGGCTCTGGTCAGGTTTGGCACGGAACGAGACCCGGACCGGGCCATGTGCCGGCACGACCGGCCGCACCGAACGGGTCTGGTACTGGCACGGTACGCGACACGGAACGGGCGAGAGTCTGGCACGGTACCTCACACGGTCCGTGTCAGACTCCGGGCCGGTCTG
The DNA here is from genome assembly GCA_963921825.1 of Erodium maritimum. NCBI lineage: Eukaryota > Viridiplantae > Streptophyta > Magnoliopsida > Geraniales > Geraniaceae > Erodium > Erodium maritimum. The sequence goes on along the minus strand of OY997590.1, from coordinate 61,402,820 downwards.
TGACGCGATTCGTGCTGGTTGCCGGGCCGGTCTGTGATACGGTCCGTGCCAGGTTCCGGCACGGCCAGTCACACGGTCCGGATGGTATTTCGGGTCAAACCTCCAGAACCAAAGCCCTTCCTTTTGAGGCCATTTCGATTCCTAAATCATTCCTTTGACTTTGTTTCTATTATTTGGGGGCTTTTATGTGTCTTTGGTTGAGGAACGCTCCGTTGGATTACTAATTTTGGTATTGTTGTGGTCCAAGACCGTGAGCCCGAGCTCAAGAGGAGGAAAGGCCTTAGACCCGAGCTAGAGAGACGAAGATCACTCCGGAACCCGTGTGAAGAACGGAGGAGAGACTAACCGGCTTTACAACAGAGTTTTAGAGGAAGACCACAAGGTAGGGAAGGTCTTAACTACTCGAGTAATTCAATACAAGTATGCCTATTAGGTTAATAAAATCGGAAAGGTCCTAGAATTGCATATAGGATGCGAATAACTAGAATAATCGTCTTTCAATTACTAATAACCGAACGTGTCTAGTGTACATGCTTAGGATGTGAATAACTAGTGTAATTCGCTTTCAATACTTGGGAATTGTTTTACTGGTAGAGAGGCCGTGATGAGCCCTTGGATTAGTTATGTGTGTTTGCTTCACATGCTTGCTTGCTTAGTTTAAGTTAATTTAAGAGTCTAATGAAACTAGCTAAATCATTTATTTGAATGTTCGATTGAATGTTGAATGCTTGATTGATTGATTGAATGTTTGAATAATTGAATGCTTGAACGGATGATCGAGTATGACTGGTTGTGCCAAACGGTACGATCAGGTGATCGATGGACCGGTAGATCGTGACTAGTAAGTAACGGTAAGTGTAAATGGGTAACTGGATGTCTTTGGTGTGTTGTGGTGAAAGTGTGATTAGCTAAGGGTTGATGTGTTATTGTGGGTTCTCTTATTCTTACCCTTAAGATAATTGGTTGTTCGGTATGGTACTTACACCGGGGGGGGGGGGGGGGGGGGGGGTAATCCGGTAGTGTTACAGTTGTTGGTGTTTGGTAGACCCTGCGGGGTATTGTTTGGCTGATCCTGCGGGATAATCATTGATTATTGGAGCCTGCGGGAATTGGTATTGGACCCTGCAGGGCATTGATTATTGGAGCCTGCGGGCATTGGATATTGGACCATGCGGGGCGATTGGATGGTTTACCCTGCGGGGAATAGTTACTTGTGGTTTCACCCAAGTGTATGCGTCCTGCGGGAGCACTACCTTGGTTCCCTATGACATATGGTCCTTTGGAGGCATTTCCAAGAATTCCGATGATAAGCGCCCCTTTGGGATTTTTTCCGGTGCCCTTATGTATGTGCTTCCTCTGGATCGAGGGAAAATATGATATGAAATGGATACTCTGGTGGATCGGAGTATGGGACCCGACGTGACACCAGAATCTATCTGTGGATCGGAGGCTTGAGAAAGCAAGAGGTTGGTGTGATATTATTTGCTCCCATGTTAGTAGTTATGAATTATTTATAGTACTTTTCATGTAATCTTTTAAAGTTACTGTTATCTTTAAGAATGCGTTACTATTCTTAGTCATACCGTTTCCATTGCATTTCTTGATTAATAGTGTTTAATTGGAAATTGCGTTGCCATGCTAAGGCACCTTCATTACTAAACTGGTGGTTAAATTGTTTACGATTTTCCCTACTGAGCGCAAGCTCACCCCTATTGTTTTCTTACTGTTTTTACAGGCGTACCTGATGTTTAGGGGATTCGAGGCTCGGGAGCTTTGACTATTTTGAGGGTTATTCTAGAGACATGTTGGTCTTTTGTACTAAACACTATTTACCTCGCACTTCATGTTGAGTTTTGACTCGTATTTGAGATTTTGGATTATTTTATTATGAGGATTTGATGGAGTTTAGTTGAACTTTTCAAAGGTTTATTAATTGTTTGTTATTTTCTATTATCAACTCAGGTCATGTCTCGAGTCCGGTCAAAACCGGATTTGGGGCGTGACATCAGGTCTGATAGGGCCATCTTTTTGTAGGTCGAGTCTAAAAGCCTACCTTCTTGTGGGTCGAGCAGTCATAGAGGCCCACTAGGGTTCTTCACGTTCCGTAGGAACTAACCGTTTAGCGACGGGGGAGGGGGGGGGGGTCAAGCACCCTCACCTCTGTCAATGAGGAGTTCGTAGTCCAGTGGGGGGTCGGCCAACGACACCGCCCCACTGGACATAAGTTGTGGTCCCACCAAGTTCTGGTATGGTACTCTTCTACCATCTCGGAGGTCAGCAATCCCGCATTTTGGAGCCCTACTTTTATTATTTCAGGGAGAACGACGCACACTGACAACCTAGGGGAGTATTTAGTCCGCCACAGTACTTTTCCGACAATGGGTCGGCTTTACCCTAGCTTCTAGTTCAGATTCGTAGTATCAGAGTCGTTAGACGCTACCTCAGTACCCCCTTCTGAACATCTCAATGAAGCGGTTTGATGCCTTGAGCTCTTTTACGTTGTGTTGAGGCCCCCTTTTGTTAGGACCATGCTTTTAGGTTTTTTTAGTTTGGTGTTTGGTAGTTTATCTGCTTGTAACACTTTTTATAGATAATATTACAATCGTATCCTTTCAAAAAAATCATACGTAGGTAAATTGTCTGTAATTGGGTGCATCAAAATCCAATTCTTAATGTAAAAAAACATTAAAATATGTTATCGATATAATTTACAAAATTGCCCCAACCAATGGTTCAATCTCATCTATTTATGATTTTATATTTTTATCCCTCATTAAAGAGAATAAAATCTCAAATCAAATTTTTATTCCCTCATTCACTTCATTCTTTCGAATTCAAACAACTATTCTTTTTTTTCATCTTCGTTTATTGTTCGGCTCCAAATTTGACCCAGGCCTACTCTCCAAGCTCTAAGCACGGCATACACTTACGCTCTAAGCTTGACCTAAATCTACGCTCCACGCTCCAAGCTAGACCCACAACTCCTTCTCTACTAAGATAGGGACTGAAATTTCAACATGAGGTTCTGTATTCCCAGTACTCGATGGAATTTCCCCAACCTGGAATTCGTTATTCCCAATGTTGGGATGAAATTTTCCTAACCTAGGATGAAATTTCCCCAACCTGGGAAAGTTCATGTAGGTATGGTTGGTTTTACCCTTCATTTAAAGAGATAAATAGAGAGTAAAATCAAGAAATCACTAAAAAAGATAATTGAATGGCATGATTAATATATGTAACACCCCGTCGTGCCCCACACAGGGCCCCACGTGCGGCAATGTTAGGTGTGCAGCCCAATACACCCCAACCCCTCTGGTGTATTGTCCACAGACAAATACCAACCTAGGTTGTTGGTGAGACTTGAATCCAAGACCTCACCCTTTATAGCATTTCCTTGAGTGATGCTATCACCAATTGAGCTGTCACGCCCCAAATCCGGATTTGCCCAGACTCGAGACGTGACTAACCATTTACAGTAATACCAAAAAAAATGAAATAAAATAACGTTTCCAAATGATATAAATCCTTCAAAATGTAAATAGTCACAGCTCAAACGGTAAAATAAAATCTCCAACATAAAAGAGTACACGTCTCTAAAACTAGCTAAACCCTCAAGCTCCCAAGCTCCGAGAGTCCGGCTAATACTGCTCCCGCTTAACACCTGAAACACCATAAAGACAGGAGGGGTGAGCTTACGCTCAGTAGGGAAAATGCATAACCAGGTCACCCTTTTTGTTTAATAAACAGGAGTTCACAAGTTCATTCAAATCTTAATAAAACGAGAAACCAAACCGATGATGAAATACGGAGGCAAACCGAATGTTAAACAATTTTAAAGAGTCAATAGTGATCGTAGGAAAAATAAGAGAATCAATGCATTTCTTAAATACTCAATAGAAGATCGAACGTTCAAGTAATGTCGTGGGACATGAAGTCGCCACCCTCCGATCCACAATACTCGTAGTGTCATGTCGGATTTTCCCTCGGTCCAGAGGAGACTCATAACGTCGCAAAGACGTATAACGCCGAGAATGCCGGAAACATCCCTAGGAGGACGCATATCATCGGGATTCTCGGAAACGTATCCAAAGAACCATATGTCATCGGGACAAGTAGAAGAATGTCATGGGACATGTAGTCGCTACCCTCCGATCCACAATACTCTCTGTGTCATATCGGATTTTCCCTCGGTCCAGAGGAGACGCATAACGTCGCAAAGACGTATAACATCGAGAATGCCGGAAACATCCCTAGGAGGACGCATATCATCGGGATTCTCGGAAACGTCTCCAAAGGACCATAAGTCATAGGGAACCAAGTAGTGCTCCCGTAGGACGCACACACTTGGGTGAAACCGCTGTAACCATCTCTCATAACGCAATCCAACCAACTGCCCCGTAGGGTCCAATAACCAATGCCCTCAGGCTCCAATAATCAATCCTCATAATATCCATTAACCAATGCCCTCAGGCTCCGATAATCAATCCTCAGAATAACCAGTAATCAATGCCCTCAAGCTCCAATACTCAACCAATAACTCACAGTATCTGCCAAACTCCAACCACCACAACGGCACCGGATTACACCCCCCGGTGTAGTACAGAACCGAACAGACAAACATTCAAGAACATAAATAAGGGAAACACACCATAACTTATCCACCAATCAACAATTCTCGAATCACACTTCCATCACAACACACAAAAACATTCACTTAATCCTCAATCTTAGAAGTACACACGTTCATCAATACACACCACACGGTATTCATACCCACAATTACCCTTACCGTCATACTTACCTGTCACGAACCATCGGTGCATCGATCACCTGATTGTACCCTTTGGCACAACCAGTCATACTCGATCATCCGTTCAAACAAACAATTAATCACCACTCAATCAATCAACAATCAAGCATGCGTTCGATCTAGTTTCATTAGACTCTTGATTATCCTACTAACTAGCAACCAAGCCTGTGAACCTAGCACACAACTAATCCGACAGCTCAACATAGCCTCTCTACCAGTAAATCAATTCCCAAGTATCGAAAGCAAGTTACGCTAGTGATTCACATCCTAAGCATACTTACTAGACACGTCCGTTTATTAGTAAATGAAATACATTTATTCTAGTTATTCGCATCCTATAAGCAATTCTAGGATCTTTCCGATTAAATTAACCTAATAGGCACACTAGTAACCTAATACTCGAGTAGTTGGGACTTTCCCTACCTTGTGGTCTTCCTCTAATACTCTGTTGTCAAGCTCGGTAGTCACTACTCCGTTCTTCACACGGGTTCCGACGTGATCTTCGTTCTTCGAGCTCGGTTCCAAGGCCTTTGCTCTCGGGCGAAGTCCCGTCTAGGTTTGACAAATAAAACGTCCAATCAATACTGATGAATGACCAACGGTCCTCTGATGTTTAAATTAAATCTTTAATTTCTCACCTTAAAATGATTAAATCAGTTAATTAAATATGATTTTAAAAAATATTTTTCTTTGAAACCGGGTTGACCCGGATCCGAGCCCAAACCCGGTCCAGACCCGGTCCGAACACGGATTCAAGCCTGACCCGGACCCGAGGACCAGACCCGGTTCAACCCTGGGCTTGGCCCAAAATCTGAGCTTCCGGCCCAACTCTAAGACCTGGCCCAACTCTGGCACCTGGCCCAAAGCCCACCAAGGCACGAGACAGAGCTCATGCCAACTCCGGCGAGCCAAGGCGTCTCCGGCCGTCACCCACGGCGGCAGACGAGGTCGACGAGGGGAAAAAGGAGGCAGAGGAGGGGTGTCAGGGCCTTGGGGCGACGAGACCACGGCGGCGCTGGCTCGAGGGCGACCCAAACTCTCCCTTCGTTTCAGATCTTCAGCACACGAAGGTCGCCGACGAGGGGTTTCGACCGAACTCTTTCAGATCTAGCTTGGGGAGGACGTTTTCAGGGGCGGCGTGATAGGGAAAGTGAGGGGAAGGGCCCGAGGAAGCACGAACCGTGCGTTCTTGGCTTCGCGGTGCTCGAATTGAGCTTGGGGAGGACGAGCTCGTCCGGTAGGCCTCCGACAAGTCTCACTCCGTGCAAGGCTCAATTAGGGAATGGGTAAGGAGGAGAACTGTTTTCTGGGTTGAGGGGTCTTTTCGCAGTGAAGACGGGAGAAGGGAGGAAAGAGAGAGGTGGAGAGGCGGGGTCACAGAGACGCCGGCGATGGTATCGTGTTCTGGTACGCGAGGGAGGCGGCAAACCCGGGAGAGAGATGAGGCGAGGGAGACGAAGCAGCTCTGCCTCGGTTCGCATGCGTGCTACTGAAGGAGATGAGGCGACGTGAATTAGGGCATCACGTGAGGGTTGGGCCGGTTGGGCTCTTGCGTGGACGTGGGCCTGGTTCGCTCCTGGCCAAGATGTAGGTCTGACTGACCCAGCCCAAGTCCTCTTCCCTTTCTCTTTTTTATTTTATTTTCCTTCTCCAATTTCACTTGTTGCAAAAACCCACCTTAACGTTTCAATTTTCAATTAATACCCTTTTGAATTTACGTGGGGTTTTACAATAGATCACTATTAGATAAAGCCATTTAACAAAAACTCAAACCGTATAAGTCATAAATTTAAAGAACTGACAAATATGGTCATTTCACAAATTACCCCGTATGTTCTCACGCCTACATAATAAAATAAGTTACACACAAACATAGTCGGAATCCAGCTTTTTTGTCACAAGCTGAAGTTCGACAAGGGAAGCGATGGCCTCTTCCTCGCTTCCCTTGCCGGAGTTCAGCTTTTTGTTGCCAGACCGACAGTTGCCAGATCTGCTCCCTCCAAATCTGGTAACTCGTTGGCATCCACGGGTCCCGCCTCTCTCGGACTCGTCAGAGCTCTTGACGATCGCGAATCCTCCGGTCGAGCCTCCCCGCCACACCCCTTCTCTTGTTGAACAGTCAGATCTACACCCATCTATTATCAGGAAACCATAGTCCGATCCATTTAGTCAAGTTTCTGCATTTCGTGTTTACTCGGCCAGAGCTGTGCACCAAACCAAGCGGATCAGATATGTACCCGCTGATGCCGGCCTCCTCGTCCTAGACTTCAGAGGCCACCACGAGCAGTTTTCGCCATTCGTTGTTTTAGTTTTTTAATTTTTTTATGTTGTATGTTGTTTTGTTCCCCCTACCTGAATCCGGATCTCTAGTAGGTGTGGTTGTTGCCTTAAGTGGCTAGTCCAGTCGGGTCTCACTTTTGACGAATCTTTATGGAGATCCGATAAGAAAGACCAATTTGGTAGTGTTGGATTCTCTAGGCACTGCGTCGCCCTGTTGGAGAGCTATTCATCTCGCTAGTCGTTTCGGATTCCCGATAACGATTGATGGATGCAACACTTATATGTTTCGGTATGTGTTGTATGTCTAGTAAGGTTGATTAGTTATTAATGAATCTTTCCGTTAAAAAAAGTATACATGTTCTAAGGCTATCCACAGTGGCGTAGAAACTTCGTGTAATAGCGCTATCGAATCGTACGACGCGCAGATTCCTGGTGTCGAATATGTGTTGTAGAGTCTGTTCCCTGTCGAATCTTCGAAACCCCTGAATTGACTTCAAGGAAATCATAGACTCGGAAGGCCGTCTAATCGACAGATTTAGTCCCAGCAAAATCGGGCCCAGTGAATCTCCGCCCGACACGTGACAACGATTCTCAACCCGAAATTTAATTTTTGGCCTTTATTATCCAACGTTCAAAGCGTCTTCCTCACGAATCCTCTTCAATTTGAACACAATATCAGCGTTTCTCCGACTATTTGCTTCCCTAACCCCTGATTCAGTCACCCTTTTTTCTACCCCTGTTTCTCCGGCGTTTCTCCGAACTGCTTCGTCTTCCCCGTTTCTCTGAGATGTTTCGTTTCCCCCGTTTCTTCCCATTGTGTCCATCACAGTTCTCTAATAATGGCTGGCTTGGAAAACCTCCCCCATTCTAATTTTCAGGGGAAGTTTCGCCACCCCAAAGTTGTGTCGACGATAATCATGAAGATTACCGACATAGAGGAACCCAGGAGTGGGAATTCGTGCCTGATTCGCATCATTACTGTGAAAACGAGGAGGAGAGGAATTGGGCCCATGATCCAGAGGCATACCTCCCTTCCCTACCAGAAACCCTTGTCCCGAACCGCAACCCTGACACCTTCGGTTCATCCTCGTCATTCCTCAATGGAATGATGTACGAGAGCCCAACGACTTGGGAAACAAGAACGAGGTCCGGAAATAACAGGCCATGCACAGGCTATACCGGGACGACAGTACGTATAGTACACCGTCCTCGACTAATGTACTAGGTTCGCGTACCACCTCCCACTTGGGCCAAATCAGCCCGTTGGGCCAACCAGTCAGCTCAAGCTAACGTGGGCCGCCCCAACTGGCCAACCCAGCCCAACACGCTCAGCCTCAACCTTACGCGTCTCTTCTTCTTCTTCTTCTGCGCGTGCACGCATCCCGAAGCAAACTCATCGCCGCCCTCGTCTCTCTCTCTCAGACTCGCCTCTCCTCTCCCTCTCTCTCACGCTCATGCCGACCAAACCCTCACCACCGCCGTCCCTCTCTTCGTCTCCGTGCGAATCAACCACGCCGGTACTGAATCGAGTCGCCGCCTCCTGAAACCTCGTCGTCTTCTTCTTCCTCGAGCCCCAAATCGCACCGCGCCTTCAAGTGACAGGTGAGCCACGCTCTGGCCTCGTCCATTCTCCGACGACTTCCCTCGCCTGTGAATCGTGCAGGTACGAGACCTCTCCGTCCGGAACCCATCGCGACGTTTCTGCTCCCACGCCGGAAGAGTTCGACCCAGATCTGATGGCTGAGCTCGAGTTTTGGCTCTGCAAGGGCGTAGAAAGCTCGCTGGGCGTAGGTCGCCGGAGAATCTCACCAGACCTGCGACGGGGATCAATTTCCAGCGTCGCCACGATGCCTCCGAGCTCCATGCCGCCGCCGCCGATGGCCGGAGTCGAGCCCTCGCCACCACTCCTCGTGCTCGGACTCGAGCTTCTAGACGAAGTGGGCTTTGGGCCGCGACAAGCCTTGGGCCAGGATAACGTGGGCCAGGAGACTCGGGCCTTGGGCTCAGGATGGGCTTCGGGCCGGACCAGACCTGGTCTGAACTCGGGTTCGGACTCGGGTCGGAGCCGAGTCTGGGTCGGGTCTAGAGCCAGGTCCGGGTCGGTTCTGGGTCAGGTCCGGGTTAGGTTCTGGACCGGGTCGGATCTGGGTCGGCAGTTAATTTAATTAATTAAGAAATTTGATTGAATTAAAATAGAGGACTTAAAGGACAAAACTAATAATTTAAAGGACTAATTGGACAAATCTGAGGACTATTGGACTACCGAGACTGATTGGACTTTTTACCTGTTAAACCCAAACTTGGACTTCGGCCGAGAAGACCGGAGTTAGGCCAGGACGTCAGCAGCTAGGAAACGCAACTGTTGTGATCGTCTTGAGGTAGGGAAAGTAGCGAATACCGGTTTAATTACGGAAAGTTACTAGTATGCATGCTAGGTAATTAATAAACTGGAAAGGTCCTAGTTAGCATATAGGAACGACTGCTTTATATTATTAAATAAACAGATGAGTCTTAGCAACATGTAGGATGCGATTCACTAGATTACCTGCTTTCGATACTTGGGAAATTGCCGTGCTGGTAGATGGGCCATGTCGAGCCTTAGGATTGCGTGTTGCGTGTTATAACTGCTGTGTGAGAATCTAATTAAGATTGATTCGGTGCTGCATGATGTGACTGTGTGTGGGCAAGTGTGCCGTGTGTGATGTAATGTGAACCCTTGATTGTGATATGACCGGGTGAGTGATAGACCAACTTGTGTGTTATGGTGAGTTTGACTTGGTTGGTATACCGGGATCGAACTATGTTTTTGTGATACATGTTATACTTTTGATGTGTGTTCCAAGAAAAGGCGTAATCGGAGTGGTACTTACACCGAGGGATAGTTCCGGGGTAGTGTATCGAGGCCAAGGCTGGCGTGATTGGTACCCCGATTCTCCGTGATGGGAAGGCTTACGACCGAGGTATGTGTCGGTCTAGTATGCGTGAGGCCCTGATTCTACGTGACAGGAAGACGTCCGACTGAGGGATTTCCGGTCTGGGATGTTACCCCGATTCTACGTGACGGGAAGATGTCGGGACCGAGGCTTCGTGATCTGGTACGATATAAATGGAACGGGTCGTGTTGGGCCTGCAGGTCGTATTGGGCCTACGGGTCGCGTTGGCCTACAGGTCGTGTTGGGCCTACGGGTCGTGTTGGGCCTATGGGCCGTGTTTGGCACTAGGTGTCTTGTTCCTACCCCGATGATCTATGGTCCTTTGGGGACATTTCCAAGACTTCCGATGAGATGCGTTCCTAGGGAACGTTTCCGGTAGCCTTGACGCATGTGCCTCCTCTGGACCGAGGGGCGATACGAGATGATACGATGACTTTCCTGTATGATATGATGGAGTTCAGGGATCGCAGTACGAGACGTGTGCTGGTTGCTTTTTTGTGTGATACGTTTTGCTGTTTGGTTAATGTGATTCTTGTGTGAACTCGGTCGTTGAGTGTGTTGTAAGTTTGGCTATGAACCCCGGTTTGGCAGTTAGTTGTGCTGCACTAGTATGCCCTAATTGGACGGTTACTCGTGGTGGTGAGCCGATGTTCATTACCTTAACTACTTTCTCTACTGGGCGAAAGCTCACCCCTTACCTTGTTGTGTTCAGGTGTTGAGCGGGATTGGTACTAGCTGGACACAGCTGAGCTTGGGAGCTGGCGAGGGTCTTGTCTAGTAGGTCTAGAGACGTGCATCTATTTTTGAACTAAACCTTATGTATCGGTTTTAATGAGTTGTTGACTCTTCCGTTTGATTTATTATTATATTTAAGTTTTACCTATTGTGCTTTGTCTTTTTTTATTTACTGTTTTTTTGGTTCGCGTCTCGGATCCAGTCAAACCGGATTTGGGGCGTGACATCATCGAGACTGGGGAACGGCGCACACCAAGAACTCTCAGACTGAGCAACTCAATGTCTCAGATGGACATGCTAGCTGCCATTACTGAAGATGCCAATGGTCTTCGGCCAGGACCAGTCTGCGGTCGCCGTTCTATCGGTCGGAATGTTGCGAAGGCTAGAAGGAGAAAGGGAAAAGAGACGGTCGGTGGGCTTGACCACGTCGCATTTCCCGATAGCTTGAAGGACATCGAGCATGAGCGGTCGGCGTAGCTACTGACCCATGATTCCCATATGCGGGAGTTCTCCTTACTCTAGGATAAGGATATACCTCCAACATGGACCTTGAGGATTTGGCTACCCATCGGCTTTTTCTCCATGGCATGGCCAAGAGGATTTCAGGGTTGGTCTGAGATGTTGTTTAGTTGTTTTTTATAATACCAAAGTGTGCTCTTTGTACCAGCCCTTTAAATATTATTCTACATTTTCAGGATGTTGGGGAGGTTTATCATTCTATCGCACAACGCTAACAACATTCCACAAGAGCATTACACCAACACGTGCAACATTGCACCAAATTTATAGGGAAGCAGAAGAGGACTTAACGGAGCTTTCAATAAATTTTCATACTTGTAATTTACATTCAAGTCGAACATTTGTAGTCGACTATCTGTATTCAACATGAAAACCGTTAACATTTCAATTAAAACAAACAAAATGCTATACATCATCTATTCAGGGGCCAATCACAACCTAATTATCACTATGAACATAAAAAAAATTAGATTTTATTATTGGGTCTATTCAAAGTCAGTTTAGAGTTTATTCCAGGTCATATAGGATTAAATCCAAATAAAAAAAATATAAATCTATAGTGCTACAGAGCGGCGATTAGGGTTCTCCTTTTCGCCGCCATTGATGCTCCATAGGTGTGATCCTTTGGTTTTGATCAATATGATTGGTCCGCTTATGGATCTATTGATTCTATACTTGCTCAAGGGAACCAAGCAAGTGCGGATTAGGTTTGGGAAACGACTCGTTTTCCTCCTCCTCCACCGTTTGAAATGTATGGGTATGGCTTCTTTTTCTTGTCTCTCCCGGATATGATTTGCATGGTACGCTGTTGGATATTTGCAGGTTTTGACCGGCGGGTCATGAAAATAGCACAGGGCGTTGCGTGATTCCTCCAGCGAGGGATGTCACGAGGGTCAGAGGATTAGCCTCGGGTGACCAGTTAGGTCTCGTGGCGGAGTTACATATGCTCCAATAGTGGATTAAGGGACAGATGACGATGGGGCATGACAGCGGCATGAGTCGACGCGAGTCTACTCCGGTTGATACTTAAGGGAAACTGAGTTCCTCTTACAATTATCCCTTTGAGAATCCGACACTGTACCAAGCATAAGCTGCCCTTGTCTCGATCCAACACCGAGGCCGGATACTGTGGAGTAGCAAATGTGGTCTCCGAAGCTTGCTGGATTCGTAATCTACTACTTGAGCTGCATTTTCTTTTATCCCGAGCCACTCTTGTCTATTGTGACAATATCAGTACGATATACTTGACGGGTAATCCAATTCAGCATTAGCGCATCAAACACATTGGATTGGATATCCATTTTGTCCGAGAGAAGGTTGCCAAGGGTCATGTCCGAGTTCTGCATGTGCCATCCTGTTCCAGATTGCTGACGTTTTCACCAAAGGCCTACCGCATGTTCTATTTCTTGATTTCCAGTCCAGCCTAAACGTCCGGGAACCTCCCGTTCAGACTGCAGGGGCGTGTTAGAGATAACTATCTTATCTTATGTAAATGGAGTTTGAATTGTTTCAAACTCTAAAATAGATTTTATAGTTTCAAACCACTTAGCCTATCCGAATTGTATCTATATATGTACATTGAATATACAGTAAACAAGAACGGTTTAAACTCTATCAATATCGTTAAGTTGTCTATAAAGATTGAGTTGCAGACCAGGAAATCTTAACAAATTTTCGCCTAAATGTATAATCTCGAAGACCTCGTAACCGAGAATAGGAAGAAAATCGAGAAAGAATGCCCAAAATGAGAAATTCAAGTTCAAAGCTGAGCTCTCCTCGAAGTATACATATTTTCTTTTGGTAGACAAATTTAACTCTACGCATCTGGCCACATATAGCGAAATAATGACACTCTGTGAAAACATATTATTCAACGAGGACAAATAAATTTATGTATTATTGTACTTCTAATTTTAATTATTTATATAATTTAATATTTTGTTGATGTAATTCGACATTTTTTTTTTCAATTACAAAAAAATCATGCTTTATTTTGTGAATTAATGCTTTTCACGACATTAAAGTTAACAAGATCAAAAATTGATTTTTGATATGTAAAAGAGATCACATGACACAATGATATGTGACCGCAATGATCTAGACAAATTTAATTTAGTTAAGGTATAATTACAAATGATTAATCGAATGTATGGCCGAAATTCACATGACCACTAATATTTTGTAATTACACATGACTATTCGAACGTAAATAACTTTTAACAAAATTAGTTTTCCACCCATTTTTACCGTTTATTTCTTTTGTTAAATGACGAAACTGCACTCATTTTATCGAACTTAACCTTACTCTATTTTACTTCCTAGCTACTTCTCATTTTTCAGTTTCATTCTAAATCTCAAATTAAGCGTAAGCCCAAGCCCAAGCTCCATCACATCACCTTTGAAAGACCATGACTTCTATGTCTATAACCTATGTTCGCAACCCACTCTCTACTTTAAGTAATTTTAGTTTGAAGGTTCAACTAAGACGAACCGAAAGCATAGCGTTGTCCTCTATCTCCTCGTGCGGTTGTTCATTGCCATCCCAAGATCTCTCTATCGTTGCTGAAGATCTCGAGATTGAGCCACCAACAACGAGAAGGAAGAGGAGCAGTGGCTTCGAGCGACCAAGTTTTCTCATTTGGGTCTCCACTACCTTGAGTTCTTTTTAGGCTGAAGGATTGATCTATCACAGACCAATTTACAGAGTTCCATCTGTAAGAACCAATAAAAAATATGGCTTTTTATATATGGGTTTTGCAAAAAAATATAGGACTTTTAGCGGAGGGTTTGTGAGAGAAGAATGTTTAGATATGTGAACGTTGTAGACGAAAACATAGATTCGATTTGAGCTTCTTCTTCCTCACCTTCGTGGTGATTTTGGCTTTTTTGTCTACCTTTTTTTCCTGAAAAATATTGGCACCACGTGGACAAGTGTCTATTTTTTTTGATCAATTCACTAGTTTAATCATTCCCGCTTCGTTTGAACTCTGATTAGCTTCGTTTTTACGTCAATATTTTATTTCTTAATGGCTATATCAAGACCAATGATAAGTATACTTTGAAGCACGAAAAACACTTATAGTAGGGTGATTTGTTAAAAAAAAGGGAAAATCTCATTATAATACCCTGCAGAAGTTTCATTTTCATTATAGTACATATACTGTTTTTTTTTTCAGTACCCCGAAAAAGTTTTAGTTTATACCTGTCATTATTTTTCCATCGAAAACAGGTAGAAAGTCCAAAATATCCTTGACTAACAGTCAAATTTTCAAATCATGCCATTAGTTACAAATTGATGAAATGACAATAATACCCTTCATTACCTTTCAAATTTTCAAAATATACCATTAGAATACTTTATTTTTATTAATATTAATCTTTATTATTTTTATTATTTTAATCTTAATTTTATTTTGAACATATAAGAGAACCTTTATTAATGAAAATTAGACGTACAGACGCAAGCAAGAGCATAAGACCGAAACTAATACGGAAAATAAATTGGAAAGTAAGGGGGTGAGACAGAAGACCTGACCAGTAGGTAGAGACGTTAACCCTATAACTAGATACCTGGCTATACCAGGGACAATTAATGGTGGACAATCTCCACACGGATGGCCACTTAGCTGCAGCTCACAATAATCATTTTTTTATCTCGACCTGAAACTATCCGTGATATAATTGGAAACCATGAAGAACATCAAGAAACCGGAGATCTTGGATGTCGGGTTTGTACCGACCTTCGTAGGTCGAGGTGTGCGTCCCCACACAGGCCTCAGAGGTATCACAGACACAATACTCAGTTCCTGACTCGACTTAAAAATGCTTGCCCCGATTGATATGAATCAGTTGAAAGGGGGCAGGTATCCAAGGAGAACTCCGGGGACTAGAGGAATCAGGGTGTCTGTCAAGGTCCAACGCTTTTAGGGCGAGGTGTGTATCCTCATACACACCCCGTTTCTTGTCCATTGCCTCATGGTGTAATAACCACTCCCGGTCAACGCCAGTCAAACCTGCGAAAAACAGGAAAATTTAAAAATTTGAAGACAGACACTTAAATGAACCTAGAATTGACCCCGAGGGTCATACCGGACTTAAATTGACCCCGATATCGACCAAAGTGAGTTTCGGGGGACTCAGGGCAACCTTCTGATCAATTTGGGAAATTTTGACTTTTCGCTGGAAAAGTCAACCGAGCGACGTTTTGGTCCATTCAAGGACCGTTTGGGATCCAAAAAGCTTAGCCGTCGTCGCAGCGGTCTTAGTTGAGCCGTTTCCTAGTAGCCCGTGAAGTTTCGTAATTTCTTGGAAAAAGTGCCCGTTCGGGGCATGAAACGTCCGAATTTCGCGAATCTGATTGGAAAATATCTAGTAGATATTTTTTCCGAAAAGGTGTGTGACCCACCTTTCCACTTGTCAAACAAGTGGTGGTGTTAGGTTTTGGGGGGAAAATGAAAGGTGAGGGTTAAAGGGGGTTCGGCCACACTTAAACCAAAAGAAAAAAAAGAGAAAAAAAATAGAAAGGAAGAGAGAAGTTAGAGAGAGAGGGAGAAGGAGAAGAATAGAGGAGCTAGGGTTTTGGGAGCACTATTCACGAGCTCAACCATTGGATCGTCTCAACGTTGCAAGAATCGAACTCCCCTCGTCTTCCTCTACGGTATTCACCAAACCGATCTTCAAATTGATTAATTTTGAAAGTTAGGGTTTGAGTAAAACTATTAGTTTAGGGTTGTAATGAGGTTGGGGGATTGTTGGAGACATTTTGGAGACGTTATGGGGTGAAGGGGGACGTTTTCCGGTGACCGGGAGCTCAGGAAGAGCTCCGGCCACCATAGAGGGGTGGCCGGCCACCATGTGGGGTGGCTGGCCGGAACTAGGGCCGGCCACCACCATGGTGGGCCGGGCCCCAAAGAGCCCTAGCCACCCACAGCCAAGCTTGTCCGGGTGGGGCCCACGTGCTCGGGTGATCGGGTTTCGTGTTCGGGTGGTTTAGAACGTTCCCCGGGTCTTTAATCCACAACCGGATCGAAATTTGGATTTAAATTGTAAAAGTTGTAATTGACGGGTTTAGAAACTTGAAACGCTAATTAAATTACTCGGAAGTCGGAATTCGATTCCGTCAAGTGCCTAGGAACCCTTGAATTATTCTAAGACCGTAGGAACGAAAACGGGAATTTTCGGAGCCCCGGAAGGGCGTTTTCAAAACCCGGGCAGATTTTCCATGTCGGGCGAATCGGGCCTTTCCGGGTCCAATATCGACAATGTCGAGTAATTGGGGAGTTTGGGAGTGATCGACATTGTCGGGGTTACTTTTGGGCGTCAGGTTTATTAAAATTCAGTTTATGCCTACGAGTTTAAAAGCGTTTAAAAATTGTGTTCTTATTAGATCGTGTTGCAGACCGAGGGAAAGGAAAGCTAGGCGAGTGACTGAGATCACGCCGGAGCTTGTTGGTTAGCTTTTGGAGAACATATACGAGGTAGGGAAAAGTAGCCGGATCTCGGCCCTGACTAGGGAAAGTTAACAGTAGAATTGCATGTGACACTTGGGTGTCGTGGGTTAAGCAGGTTATCGAATATTAGAAATGCATGTGACACTTAGGGTGTCGTGAGTTAAGTAGGTTATCGAAGATTGGAAATGCATGTGACACTTAGTGGTGTCGTAGGAGCAGAGAACTTATCGATGTTAGAATTACTGGAGGCATATGACCATGCCTGGAGGTTGATTGTGAACTTATCGATACTAGGAGTACTGGAGGCATATGACCATGCCCGGAGGTTGATTGTGAAACTGTTGATATTAGGAATGCTGGAGGCATTGGTTATGCCCGGAGGTTGTTTGTGTAATTTGTGTCTTGGGACGCCATGAGAGCCCGTACTTTACTGTTGTGTCTTGGGTGGCCATGAGAGCCCGTACTTTACTGTTGTGTCTTGGGTGGCCATGAGAGCCCGTGTTTTACTGTTGGTGTCTTGGGAGGCCGTGAGTGCCCGTGGGGTTGTTGAACCCGTGTCTTTATTGTGGGTGTGTCTTGGGTGGCCATGAGTGCCCGTGGGGTTGTTGAACCCGTGTCTTTACTGTGGGTGTGTCTTGGGTGGCCATGAGTGCCCATGGGGTTGTTGAACCCGTGTCTTTACTGTGGGTGTGTCTTGGGTGGCCATGAGTGCCCGTGGGGTTGTTGAACCCGTGTCTTTACTGTTGGTGTGTCTTGGGTGGCCATGAGTGCCCGTGGGGTTGTTGTGCCCGTGAGTTACTGTTGGTGTGTCTTGGGAGGCCGTGAGTGCCCGTGGGGTTGTTGAACCCGTGAGTTACTGTTGGTGTGTCTTGGGAGGCCATGAGTGCCCGCGGGGTTGTTGAGCCCGCGAGTTACTGTTGGTGTGTCTTGGGTGGCCGTGAGTGTCGTGGGGTTGTTGAACCCGTGAGTTATGGTCGGTGTGTCCTGGGTGGCCATGAGTGCCTGTGGAGTGTTGAACCTGTGTTGTTGATGTTTGTTGAACTTGCTTGTGATTGTGATTGTGGTTACTGAGACAGGTCGACCGCTTGGCCTGACCGAGACTGGCAAAGCGCGTGAGTGAGAGAGGTTACTGAGACAGGTCGACCGCCTGGCCCGACTTTGTGTCGGGGAAGCGCGTGAGTGAGAGAGGTTACTGAGACAGGTCGACTGCCTGGCCTGACCGGGACTGGCAAAGCGCGTGAGTGAGAGAGGTTACTGAGCAGCTGGCGTGCGATCCTTTGTGATCTTGTTTGGTGTGCGATCCTTTGTGATCTTGGGTGTTGTGTGGTTGTCTGTCGTGTCTTTGGAGGAGGTCGTCAATCGTTGAGTCGGGTCTACATTACGTGTTCGAGTGTTGAGTCGGTTGAGGAAAGTAATTGTGGGTGTGTATCAGTCGGAGTACTTGAGTTGGGGATAGTGATCCCCGGTGTTGAGTTTGTTGTTGGTGTTACCGGCATTGTCTGCTAATTATGCCATAGTCAGTCTGTTATCCGTGGCGGTGAGCGAACGCTCACCCCTAGCTGCTTTTCCTACAGGTACCGGTCGCAGGTTGGACAAGGTGAGCTTATGAAGCTTGAAGAGCTAGGAGCGGGATTCTGGGTTTATTTTGAGTCTAGCGACGTATACCTTGCTTTTTGTCCATTTGTTGGGACGTACCTTTAAGTTGTAAATGATTATTTTGATGAACAAATGGTGATTTTTAAAGTGATTAATGTAAAAGGTTTCAAAATGTTTTATTGTTTTAAACGTTCGTGTCCCGAGTTCGGTTTTGCTGAAATTGGGGCGTGACACATGGAATCTGGTAAGGACGGTGGCGGCTCTGGTGACAGAAGAGGAGGTGGCGGCGGCTCAGGTGGTAACGGCTCTCGTGATAAATGAGGTGGTGGAAGTGCCAACGCTGATGGTGATAGGGGCGGTGATGGCTCAAGAGTCGGGAGTAACGACGTTGGTGGTGACATTTGGATCGGTAGAGGGGAGAGACGATTACGCCATGGGGGGCTAGCACTTTTTGTGGAGAGAATCATGGCCACTACGACGATTGAAACTTGTAGACCTATGAACTACGGGGGAGGTAACTGAGGGGATACGATGACCTGTTGTAGTGATGGTGATAGACGGGCAGCGACGTGGAGGACGGTGACGCTGGGGGCAGCGGCGGTGATGGCAGCGATGGTGGAGGTGTTGTATGAGGTGGGGCGACTCAAGAGGTGGAGGCGGTACCGAAGGCGGAGGAGAGGGCCACGTTACCTTCTACTTGGGTCGCTTGGGGGCATATAAACACTATTGATAGAGTCAGGGGAATGATTCGAGATCCGCCCGCTGATGGGAGTAGTGGATTGGAGACCATGGAATATGGAGAGATAGCGAAATCAGCTTGGACGAGATCAACCGCTATTGGTGCTTCCGGTGCCGAAAGCAACAACATGACTTGTAGGCCGATAATAGAGTGTGAGGTGGATGGAAAGGTTTCCATGGCTGACGGCGCAAGCTTGTAGGAGCCCTTGCTACTTGTAAAACCACACTCATTCAAAAAGGGTAATAATTGAAGTATGAAACGTTGGGGTAGATTTTTGCAACGAGTGAATTTTGAGAAGAAAAATCAAAAAAAAAGAAAAGAAAGGGAAAAGACCTACTGGACTGAGAGGGAGTTGGGCCGGACCTGGCCCAGTTCAGGAGCGCACCCCAGGCCCGCTCGTGAAGCTGAGCCCAAAACACACAAGATAGGCCCAAAGGACGCGTATAAAAGGGTCAAAACCCTGATCGAGGGTCACTGTTCATCGCCCCTTCGCGTGCCTCTCTCCCCCTCTCCGCGATTCTGAAACCTCGCCGCCGTTCACCCCACTTCTCCGATCCCAACCTCCTTCCCTTTCACCTCCGTCTGCAACCTCACCTTCTCCTTCTCCTCTCACGATTTCTCTTACCTAGTCCTCACTTCCTCTCTCTTTTCACTCGACGCCGCGCTCAAAACCAGACGCCGTGCCGGAGATCTCGCTATGGGTTCACCTTCCCGAGCTCGAGCAACGCCGGCGACGGTAAATCAACAGGTTCGTGCTGAACCTCGTCGAGTCCTACACCCTCGGCCTCGCCTCGTGTAGATCTGTGCCCTCCCGAGCTCAATACGAGCGATTCTGGCCGAAACCCTCGACGATGAACTCCGCCTCCGTCAGATCTGAGACGGGAGGCCCTGGGTCACGTTTCTCGGCACCCACGACACAGACACGGTGTCGCCAGAGTCTCAACACCCGTCACCGCCCTCTTTTCCCCCCTCTTTCGAGCGTATCTGATGCTGTAGATGGTGGCCGGAGCACCATGGCTCGTTGGAGACATCGCTGGAGCCAGACCGAGCTGGAGCTCGTGTCCGAGCAGGCTTTGGGCCAGGAGAAGACCGTGGGCCTGGTCACAGGCCATTGGGGCCAGATTTGGCATGGGGCTGGACTAGAGAGAAGACGGGCCTTGGGCCCAGACCAGGACTTTGGGTTCGGACACGGGCCGGGTCTAGACTCGGGTCTGGACCGGGCTCGGGTTCGGACCGGGTCGGACCGGATCTGGATCCGGGTTTGGGCTTAGATCCGGGTCGGATCCGGGTCAACCCAGTTTCAAACGAAAATATTTTAAAATCAGATTAATTAACTGATTTAATTAATTTAAGGTGAGAAATCAAAGGATTAATTTAAACATCAGAGGACCTTTGGACAATTATCAGTATTGATTGGACGTTTAATTTGTCTAACCTAGACTGGACTTCTCCCGAGAACTTGTGCTTGGACCTGTGTAAAGACGGAGAGGAAGCTAGCTCGGACTTCGACATCTACGAGTATTATTAGAGGAAGACCACGAGGTAGGGAAAGTCCTAACTCCTTGTTTAAATAACGCTTTAGTATGCCTATTAGGTTAATAAAATCGGAAAGGTCCTAGAATTGCATATAGGATGCGAATAACTAGAATAAATGTCTTTCAATTACTAATAACTGGATGTGTCTAGTCAGCATGCTTAGGATGTGAATCACTAGTGTAGCTCGCTTTCAATACTTGGGAATTGATTTACTGGTAGAGAGGCCGTGATGAGCCCTCGGATTAGTTGTGTTTGTTTCACATGCTTGGTTGCCTAGTTTGGATAAGCTAAGAGTCTAATACAACTAGATGATTCGAATGTCAAACATGAATGCTTGAATGCTTATTTGATCGGATGCTTGGATGAATGATTGTATGAACGTTGAGTGTAATTGTTTGTGCTAAATGGGACATGATCGGGTGAATGATAGACCGATAAAGTGCGATTGGTAAGTAATTGGTAAGTGTAAGGCTACATTGATTCTTGTGTTGTGTTGTGATAAAATTGTGATTGTTAAGCTTTGGTTGCACCATGATTTTTGAGTATGTTATTCTCTTGTGAGTCTTTGAGTTGGGATCTATATTGGTATGGCACCCACGCTGCGGGTGGGGTACTGCCTGTAAGGTACCCACACCAACGGGAATGCTGGTGTGGGGTAGTACCTAAACCGATGACTTGGTATCCGGAATGGTACCCACACCGAAGGAAGTACCGGTGTGGGGTAGTATCATAGTCCGTATCCAGTATGGTACCTACACCGAAGGAAGTGCCGGTGTGGGGTAGTATCATAGCCGGTGGATTGGACCCTGCGGGGCATTGATTATTGGACTCTGTGGGGCATTGATTATTGGACCCTGCGGGGCATTGGTTATTGGACCCTGCGGGGCAATTGGATGGTTTACCCTGCGGGGGATGGGTATTGGTTGATTCACCCAAGTGTATGCGTCCTGCGGGAGCAATACCTTGGTTCCCTATGACATATGGTCCTTTGGAGACGTTTCCGAGAATCCAGACGATAAGCGCCCCCAGGGGTTGTTACCGGTATTCTCGACGTTATACGTCTTTGTGACGTCATGCGTCTCCTCTGGACCGAGGGAAAATCCGACATGACACAACAAATATTGTGGATCGGAGGGTGGTGACTTCAGGTCCCACGACATTAATTGGACACCCTGTTTTCTAATGATCTTTAAAGAAATGCATTGTTTCCCTTATTTTCCTATTATTATTGTTAACTCTTTGAAAGTGTTAAACACTCGGCTTGCCTCCGTATTTCATCATCTGTTTGGTTTCTCGTCTTATTAATATTTGAATAAACTTGTGAACTCCTAATTATTAAACTGAAAGGTCGCCTTGGTTATGCATTTTCCCTACTGAGCGTAAGCTCACCCCTATCTGTTTATGACTGTTTTACAGGTTTGCGTGATGGGTAGTGGACTCGAGGCTCGGGAGCTTCTATGGTCCGGGTGCTTGTCTCTAGAGGCGTTGGTCATATTTTGGTCATGAACCTTTGTTAAGGGATTTATTATGAGTTTTATAAACCTTTTGTTAAAGGATTTATTATAAGTTGTTACTCGAGACATTTTGATAGAATTAAAGTTGGAGGATCTTGTTGGCTTTATGGTATTTTATTGTTATAACTGCTTTTATTCCTTAAGTCACGTCTCGAGTCCGGTCAAAACCGGATTTGGGGTGTGACACTACTAGTGGGATTGATTGGCGGCGACACAATATTTGTTGCAGAAGCCCTTTCGGTTATAGGTTGAAAGCTCCCTCGTTTAGGGTAGATTTTATTATTTTAAACTTCATTAATTATATATAAATCATATTTTGATTTAAAAGTATATAAATCATATTTTATTTTGAAAATTAAATATAATTCAGAATTTTTAAAGATTTTATTTTAAAATCAGTTTTTATTTTTACAAAAATCAGTTTTTTATTCTAAAATTAGTTTTTATTTTTATAAAAATTAGTTTTATTTTACAAGCGACGTTTTATCGTAAACCTTGTGCTCTATTTTTTTTTATATAAATGATGATTTATTAACAAAAAGTATTATATATTTATTTTACTTTTCTATTTATAAAAATAATTTTTATTTTTATACTTATTTTATTAATTTTATTTATTATTAAATAAGAATAAAATAATAATTTTCCTTATAAAACCTATATGGTTCAAATAAATAAGAGTAAAATCTTTATTTCATTAGCATTAATTAGCACGTGCGTCACATGACTAACATTACAAAATATATTGTCTATTTTTTTCTAACAGATGGATCATGGATGGGACTAAAACACAGAGATAACACATTCGACATTTTTTTGAGTATATGGAACTATAATACATGTGACCAGAACAAAACTAATTAATTCTATCAAGAAAAAATCAAAAGGGTGTCAAGTAGGAATACTCTTAGCAAAATAACGACGGCTAGGGTTGAGTTTTTCTTCGTTGTTGGATGGTTTAGTACTTCCTAAATACTCTTGTTCCAAGTGCTTGTTTAATGGATTGGTATTTGCTCAGTTGGTTTTTACAGGTGTTGCTTGACGACAAAAGAATGGATACATGGGGGAAGGAGCCTTAACCTTTAGTGGTTGTTGGAGCTCTATGCAATTCCACGTATTAGGCGATCGGCGACGGAGGGTGGAATGGTTCTACAACCATTCCAATATGGGATCCATCATCTTGTTATTGGTCCAAACGGTGTGGTAACTCAGGGACTTCCCACGGCGGGGGTGGTAGCTGTGGAGGAGGTAGTAATAGAGGATGAGGTTCCAAAGATGATGGTGAATACGGTGGAGTTCTTGGTGGTGGCGGCGGTGGGTGCTACTCGTACGACGAGAGCGGCCTCTTGGTCGGGGATTACGGATAAGGTGGGGGCGGCTACAGATGTTCGTAGGGAAGGGAGGACCGAGGTGGGGACGGGGGGTGTGGAGAGGTCGTTTGGCTAGGGACGGAGAACAAGACCACAATGGTGGCGGTTATGGAGGTGAAGGACGGTATGGAGGCAGTGAAAGTAATCGGTGGTGCATCGATTCACAATTATTGTTCGGTTGGTTGTAGGGTGGACATGTATCGTAGGGATCTGGTTCTTAGTCGGTGGCGGGATACCTGTTTGTTGTTAATGCTCGGGCGTTCTTTGGTTCGACGCGAACTCGGGGCACTGTCTTAGAGGGTCCTATGGGGTCGTATAGATTGAAAGTCCAACCGACGAGGGATAGAATGCACCCTCGCGTCGATCAATAAGGAGTTTGTGGTCCAGTGAGTGGCCTACGGGTACTACCCATACGATATATATAATTAAGGGAGGACGACGCGCGATGGATCTTCGAAGAAGTACTTAGTCCGTTTCTGCGCCATTCTTCAAGAAAAGACTCTGCTCTATCCTAGCTCATCGTTTAGAGCAGCTGTACCGGTTGCCTCGATATTGGTCGTGATCATTATCGCAGAATCCCTCTCCTGACATCCATTCGAGAGCATTTCGGCACACAAGCACTTTAAAAAAAAGAATTTCTTGTCATCCCACGATGTTCGGACATTTCAACCTAATTCTTAATTGTTATGTTTGGGTTTCATATTCTCTTTTATCATCCCATGAGATTTTATTGTTGATTAATATATTAATTAACATTACAGTTAAAAAGAAAATATACGAGTACCAAATGATTTAAACCCTTGTATCTATTTGCACAACAAATCCCTTCTGGTCCATTCCTCTGTTTTGTAGAGTAGATGAAATGTTTCGGTAGCCTCTCTTTTGGAGGCTACATGTTGATACAGGTTGAATCCCCTGGTTGTCCTCCCACATGTTGGAGTGTTAATTTGTATATACTATATAGGGTGGAACTTGAATGGCAAGGGAGATTGGTTGCAGCTCCACTGAGGTAACTTAACATCACCATCAATTCACCACACGAAGGTTTCTGTTCCTTAAAGCAACCCTAGGCCTGCATGTTATGATCAAACAGGATCTTTGTGCTCCCATGTTTGGTCAGCCTCATATACCGACTTTCTTTGCATATTCAAGACAAACCAAATATAGATTCGTCCAAGGAGAGTCGAGAATTTCTGTGCACTCGTTGAGGAGTAAAGCAAAACTTTCCTAGTCCTAGAAGAGAAAATAAAATTCCTTCTACTTTAAGTGTAGTCATGGATAAATTGTAACACCTTCATCTACTTTCAAGTCAAGCCATACACCCCACTAAACCCCCTTCATTTTCGTCGCTAATCCAACAAACATATAAATTAATACCCAATGTGGCCATGGGATTATACAAAACAATCAACCCTGCAGGCCTGAAGGAGCAAATAAAAATGGACAGGTTCTTCTTGGTTTCCTTTCTTGGTTTGCTGATGGTGGCATTTGTAGCAGCTGCAGAGAACCTAGGACCGGACAAGATGGGGATACTCGAGGAACTCGAAAGCTGGGACATTGAAGAAGACAACGAATTTGAACTTGGTGACTTGCCATCGTGGACGAGTGGGCAAGGAGGCAAGGTTCTTGTGAATGTGGATAGCTTTGGTGCAGCCGGGGATGGAGTCACAGATGATACTAAGGTGAAATATCGAATACTAAAACATATCAATTACAAGTTGTGTTTCTGATGAACTGTTATGAGTATCAGGCATTTGTAAGTGCATGGGAGACAGCTTGCAACACTTCAAAATCGGTGCTCTTGGTGCCCCCTGGACGTCGTTATCTTGTCAATGCAACGAGATTCAAAGGGCCTTGTGCAGATAAGTTGGTGATTCAGGTAATGCATATTTGGTATATATGTTGTCAGTTGTTACCATAGTTATAACTTTGGGTAATGCTGGTGGCAACAGATTGATGGAACAATAGTAGCACCAAGTGAACCCAGCGAGTGGGATCCAAACCTACCTCGCATTTGGCTCGATTTTTCGAAACTCAAGGGAGTAGCCTTCCAAGGGAATGGAGTTATAGATGGTTCAGGCACAAAATGGTGGTCATCTTCTTGCAAAAAGAATAAGTCAAATGTACTTGTAAACTTATATCCTATTCTTTATGTTGTTATGGAAATAAAGTTTTAACATTCCCCTCTTAATTTACAGCCTTGCAGGGGAGCACCAGCGGTGAGGATCCTTTACCTTATTCTTTGTCCTGAAAAATGTGTTACGTAATTTGAATAGAAGTGTAAGTTGGAAGTTTGTTGCAGGCACTGACTATAGAATCGAGCTCAGCGATAAGGGTGAACGGCCTTACCATCCAGAACAGCCAGCAGATGAATTTGGTCATTTCCAAGTCTAGTTCTGTTCGGATAACTGACGTGGAAGTGTCGTGCCCTGAAGATAGTCCCAATACTGATGGCATCCATATCACCAGATCATCCAACGTTGTTCTTCAAGACTGCAAAATAGGAACAGGTTATCAAATTCCATCCTCTATCTCAATAACTTAGAAGAAACTTAACAGAGGCTATCTTGGGGCATGAGAATGTTCCCTTTAGATAATGCTTGAGTCTTCATTATCATATATAAACATAATTAGTTTGATCTTCAGGAGATGATTGTGTGTCAATCGTGAATGCTAGCACTAACATCAAGATGAAGAGAATTTACTGCGGTCCAGGCCATGGAGTCAGGTACCAACATGCTCCCATGTCCCTCATAAGCTCCATTGCAACTTTGTCCAAGTTTATGTTTTGTTTATACAGCATAGGAAGTCTGGGGGAGGATAACTCGATGGGCATAGTATCGAAAGTGGTGTTGGACACAGCATACATGAAAGAGACTACCAATGGCCTCCGGATCAAGACATGGCAGGGAGGATCGGGATATGTTCGCGGGGTGCGTTTTGAGAACGTCAGGATGCAAGATGTTGCAAATCCCATCATCATTGACCAGTTTTACTGTGACTCACCATCAGCATGTCCCAACCAGGTACAGTCTTTTTAGAATATAAAACTATAATTGAGTTTTCAACTATCAGTTTGAGCTGTTTAGTTTTTCCACACTATTTTATTGCTTTGTCTGCATTGTATTGTGTAGACATCAGCAGTGGAGATAAGCCAGATCATGTACAGGAACATCAGCGGGACCACCAAGAGCGCCAAGGCCATGAAATTTGCGTGCAGCGACACGGTTCCATGCAGCAACATAGTCCTCAGTAATGTAAACTTAGAGAAGAAGGATGGCTCGGTCGAGACTTACTGCAACTCTGCCACAGGCTTTGGCTACGGCATTGTTCATCCCTCTGCAGACTGCCTCAACTCCAACGACAACAAGGACTATAACATCATGGATCCCACGGACCACCCTGATATTCTGCACACAGAGCTCTGATTTGCCTCTTTATACAGGCACTTCAATAACTCATGTGTTATATATAGTATACAAAAAAAACGGTGTTTCACATATAGCATATGAAGTTGGGTACGGGGACTGTAGAATATATATTGGTAGAGGCTTCTTGGAGGAGGAATGTACGGAGCGCCCAAGTTAAATTTTATGGGGAATTTACACATTTATATAGTTATGTATACAAAGAAATTACAGTGGCTATACGTTAAGAGAAAACTAGATTCAGTATTTATCCCAATTGTGAAATGCAGGTGATCATGCAAAGTGCTAAAATTCTATTCAAGAATTTTAAGTTGGGTTTAACAAATTACTATACATTGGGACAAACTTTTAAGTTTTGAACAATATGTAAAGGTTGTTGCTTAACAAACAATGAAGCCTCCTGACCCGCCCCCTCCTCCTCCCTCTTCTCCACCTTCTTCTCGTCTCTTTATCAGCAACCTTCCTCCCGACTACACCCAAGACCTTCTGTTCAATCTCTTCTTCGAGTTCGGCACTGTGAGCCGAGCCTTCATCCCCTTCCCCTGATTAAGGTTAGCAAACGTTTTGATTTTGTGTTCTTCCTCAACAAAGAAGTTGTCGTTGCAGCTAAGCACAGACCGTGGTTGGGATCTTCCAGCTTGATTGATGACTTCGCCCACAGTTTTTATCTTCAATCGGTCGTTGGCCCTCTCTGCGTCTCTGCCAACCGGTCCTTCTATGGTCCCTCCCGAACCCCGATCCTACAAGGACCTCACAAAATCCTGGATCTGAAATGGATATTCTCTCTAACATTTTTGATGGAAAAGCTGACACCGATCACATTCCTGAACTTGTACGCAATTGTCAGCCCGAAGGGGAAAAGGCGGTGAAAGTGAGGAAGGCAATAGTCAGGTCGTGAATCAAGGAACCATGTTCGTGGACGAGAAATGGGAAAAAGGCCTTGAGACAATACAAATGAAGTCGGTAGAGAACCTCATGCACGAGTACCTGGAGCTGCAAGACAAGGACACCTTCGGAATGTACCCCGGTGAGAAGCAAACCCATAGCTATTTCTGCTCAGCATGACAAAGAGAATCAATTGATTTGTTTGATGTGATGTAGTTTTTTTTTTGGGAAAACTACTAATACCTACCCAAAACCATGTCCAATTAACTGATGTTTACCGTTGTCACGCCCCAATACGGTTTTGACCGGACTCGAGACGTGAAATAGAAATAATAAATAAATAGTAATTAAAGTGAAATTTAACGAAAACCAACTCGTAAATCTTTAAGTTTCAAAATGATAATTTCGATAAATAATACATAAATCGACCGTTCAAAACGAATCAATTTAAAACGATGTTTAGTACTGAAAAAGAGGTACGTCTTCTACCACATCAATCACCCGGATCCTCAAGGTGCTCCCAAGCCTTGGGTCAACGTCTAAATCTACTCAGCAAGAAACCTGTAACAACAGTAAACATAAAGGGGATGAGCTTACGCTCAGTAGGGAATAAAACAAGTAAAAGCAACCTCCCATTTTGTAATCAAACCGAATTAACACAAATGGTCACAATTTACAATTACCACGCTTAACCAACAAGATTCTATGATAAAGAGAACAACAATAATAATAATTGTAATATTCAACGCGTAAGGGAAAACAATTCAAGATGATTAAGGAAAGGTGATGCAATCTTTGATAGAACAACTAAAAAGAGATCACTAAATATCACGTCGATAACATAAACCACATTACTCCGATCCACAATTAGTCATTGTGTCATTTCGGATTTCCCCTCGGTCCAGAGGAGACACATACATCGGGGCTACCGGAAACATCCCTGAAGGGACACATATCGTCGGGATTCTCGGAAATGTCCCCAAAGGACCATAGATCATCGGGGTGAAACAGGAACCTTCTGGGAATGCTCACGCAGGACGCATACACCCGGGGTGAAGCAACAAGTAACCATCCCCGCAGGGTAAACAATAACATGTCATACCGGAAACGCACATCGGCCTAGACATCTTCCCGGAAACGCACATCGGGGTCAACAACGTACATCATACCAAAAACGCACATCGGCCTAGATGTCTTCCCGGAAACACACATCGGGGTACACAACCATATATTGTACCGGAAACGCACATCGGCCTAGGTATCTTCCCGGAAACACACCTCGGGGTACATAGATAACACCACACAATATCATATCGAACACAATATAACAACCACAACCTCGTCTATGCTCACACAACACGACACAAGGAATTCATAACAACAATCACATTTACTGACATACTTACCAACCACGATCCATCGGTCTATCACTCACCCGATCATACCATTTGGCACAATCGATTACACTCAAACATTCATTCAAGCATTCATTCAAACATTCATTCAGGCATTCATTCAAACATTCATTCAATCAATCATTCAATCATTCATTCAACAATTCATAACACAAGCATTACAATTTATCGGGTTTAGTTAGACTCTTATCTTAACCTAAATGCTAGGCAAGCACGGCATGTGAGGCAATCACAAACAATCCTGAGGCTCATCACGGCCATTCTACCAGCACGACAATTTCCCAAGTATTGGAAGCGATTTAAACTAGTGAATCACATCCTACATGTTACTAAGACTCGTCCGGTTATTATTATAATTGAAAAAACGGTTATTCTAGTGAATCACATCATATATGCAATCTAGGACCTTTCCGGTTATTATTAACTCATAGGCATACTATCAGCGTTATTTATAGGGTTTACTCCATGTCCTAACCTCGTACTACACTTAATTGTCAAATCCGCACCCAAGTTTTGGAAAATTGTCAAATAGTAACGAATTTCAAAACTGAATTATTAAAAATCAAAAGGTACTGTTTAAATTGACTTTTTCCGTGAACTGTGAATCACGTGCTGCCCACGTGACTCATTTTATAATGGAGCTTGCGCGAGCTGAGCTCACGAAGAGATGAAATTCGAAGCTTGGACACAAAGAGATGAAGTTCGAAGAGCTGAGATGAAGAGATTAGGTCACAAAGAGATGAAGTTAGGCCAAATTAACATCCGTAGGAAGAACATATTTTAGGGTAAACTCGACTTTTCACTTGGCCAAGGTAACGTCCGTTTAAAATTAGAAACAGTTGGCAATTTCAGTTAATTAACCGTTACTACATGGCAATTTCAATTGTACAGGGTTTGGATTTAACAATTTCTGAAAGTTGGGCGTTAGGACATGGAGTAACCCCTTATTTAAATTATCAGAAGAGTTTAGTACTTTTCCCTACCTCAAAACGAACCAACAGCTACGTCTCCTAGCTGCTGACGACCGGGCCTACTCCGTCTTCTCGGGCGAAGTTCAAGTTCTCGGGCAAAGTCCAAGCCTGGGTTTTAACAGTTGATGTCCGATATCAGTCCCGGTGTTATCCAAGGGTCCTCTGATTTGTCAGACCAGTCTTTTAAATACCCATTTTAAGTCAAATAATTAAATTAAATATGATTTTAAAACAATTAATCTTTAAAACCGGTTCGACCCGGATCCGAGCCCAAACCCGGTCCAGACCCGGTCCAGAACCCAGACACGGTTCCAGACCCAGTCCAAACCCGGATCCAAGCCTAACCCGGACCCGGCTCCAGAATCCGGACTTCAGACCTGGGCCTGGCCTAAGGTCTGTGACAAGGCCCAAGATTGTCACGCCCCAAATCCAGTTTTGACCGGACTCGAGACGTGACCGGAATTAAAAGTAGAAAAGCAATAATTAAATGCTAAAACCTTTATAATAACAAGGTAAACTCTCTCAAATCAACAACCATAAATAGTTCCAAAACTTCCAATGAGTCACAGCAACATAACTCTAAGATAAACCCCAAAATGTCCAAAAGCTCCCGAGCCTCGTACTCAGTAGACATCAGCTACGCCTGTAAAACAGTAAGAAAACCAAAAGGGGGGGTGAGCTTACGCTCAGTAGGAAAAACCTTAACAACTTAACCCTTAGGTCAATACTATACTGGATAAACAGGTAACTCAAATAACAACAAAATACGAGTAACAACGAGATAATATGTAACGAGATAGAATAAGATAAATGCGATGAAATGATATATATAAACAAAATAGAATAAGATAAGCACTGTACTCTTAAAGATAACTTTAACTTGAAAGGTTCCATAAAAGAATTATTATAAAGTATCATAATGATTAAAAGGGAGTAATTGATGTCACGCTAACCACTTGCTTTCTCAAGCCTCCGATCCATGAATGGATTCTAGCGTCACCTCGGTTCCCATATTCCGATCCGCTAGAGTATTCATATCACATCAGATTTTCCCTCGGTCCAGAGGAGGCACATACATCGGAGCACCGGAAACCATCCCATAGGGATGCTCATCGTTGGGATTCTTGAAAATGTCTCCAAAGGACCATAAGTCATAGGGAACCAAGGTATTGCTCCCGTAGGACGCACACACTTGGGTGAAACCGTTGCAACCATCTCTCATAAAGTAATCCAATCACTATCTCGTAGGATCTGCCGAGCTTTCAAGCTCCTATAATCTATCAATATCCCGTAGGATCTGCCGAGCTCTCAGGCTCCAATAATCAATCAATATCCCGTAGGATCTGTCGAGCTTTCAAGCTCCTATAATCTATCAATATCCCGTAGGATCTACCGAGCTCTCAGGCTCCAATACTCAACCAATATATCACTGTATCTTTCAAACTCCAACCACCACAACGGCACCGGAGTACCCCCCCCCCCCCCCCCCCCCCCCGGGGTGTAGTATCGAACCAAACAAACAATTCAAGGATAAGAAGGAATAAACAAGCACTAAATTCATCCAACAATGAACACCTCTCAAATCACACTTTCACCACAGCAAAGACACCCAATAACATTCCACACTTACCGTATACTTACCTGTCACGAACCAGCGGTACATCGATCACCTGATTGTACCCCTTGGCACAACCAGTCATACTCGATCATCCGTTCAATCAACAATTATATCAACACCATCACTCAATCAATCAAGTAAGCATTCAACCAATCAACAATCATGTGAACGATCAATTAAGCATTCAATAATATAAGCTAACTAGTTTCATTAGAATCTTAGTTGTCCTAATAACGAGCAACCAAGCATGTGAACCTAGCACACAACTAATCCGAGAGCTCTTCACAGCCTCTCTACCATTAAATCAATTCCCAAGTATTGAAAGCGAGTTACACTAGTCATCTTCATCCTAAACATGCATTCTAGACACTTCCGGTTATTAATAATTGAAAGACGACTATTCTAGTTATTCGCATCCTATAGGCAATTCTAGGACCTTTCCGATTTTATTAACCTAACATGCATACTAAGCGTGTAATTAAGAAGTAAAGACTTTCCCTACCTCTTGGTAAACCTCTAAAACTTTGTTGTCAAACTCGGTGGTCACAACTCCGTCCTTCACGGGTTCCGACGTGATTCTTCGTTCTTCAAGCTCTAGTCCAAGTTCATCCTTCCTTCCTTGCTCAATACCACGGTCTTAGACCACCATAAGACCAAAGTTAATAACTCAACGATGTTCTTATCCCCAAAGTACAGAACAACACTCAAATAATGGAAATAAGGTTTGAAGAAATGATTTAAGAATCGAAAAGGGCTAAAAGGAAGGGTTTTGGGTTCTGGGGGTCTGATCCGGAACGCCATATGGACCGTGTGGCTAGCCGTGCCGGAACCTGGCATGGACCGTATCACAGTCCGGCCCGGTAGCCAGCACGGACCGCGTCACAGACCGGCCCGGAGTGCGACACGGACCGTGTGAGGTACCGTGCCGGACTCCCGTCCATTCCGTGCTGCGTGCCGTGCCGGTACCAGGCCCGTTCCGTGCAGCCTGCCGTGCCGGCACCTGGCCCGGTCCGGGTCACGTTCCGCGCCAAACCTGACCAGTTCCTTCCCCTTTCTTCCCCAACTCGAGTTTCACGAAAATCACCATTAAAACCCCATTTCCAAGTCCTCTCAACTCCAAAATGTTCATCCAAGGTTACCCAACATCAACACCCTCAATGGGTTCAT
This sequence comes from Erodium maritimum, assembly GCA_963921825.1. NCBI lineage: Eukaryota > Viridiplantae > Streptophyta > Magnoliopsida > Geraniales > Geraniaceae > Erodium > Erodium maritimum. The sequence continues at coordinate 61,369,854 of OY997590.1, read as the reverse complement.
CAAAACTTCAACCAAAACACAATCCAAACATCCTACTTCACTACTTCTTCTCCAAGCAACAACCACAAAGCTAGTTCTTCAACTTTGAACCAAAAACCCACAAAACCCAAAGACTGAAAGTGGATGGAATGAGAAGTTTAGAGCATCCATACCTTGAGGATGTGTAGAAGATGAAGCTAGCAAGCTTGGGAGGGAGAAATGGTGGGAGGATGATCCAAAAACCTCCCCTTTGGTCTCTTTCTTCTTGCTCAAGCCAAGAGCTCCTCTCTTCTCTCCCTTTAGAATTTCTCTGCAACAAAATGATGGGGAAATGCTGAATTTGTGTCCAACAATTGTCTTTAATGACCTATAAGCTAAATGACCCAAAAGCCCCTTGCTAGATTTATCCTTCTAGAGCTTTAGAGGGTCAAGAGGTCATTTCAACTGCTTTTCTTCTCATCCAAGCCTCTAATGCCATGCGGCATTGTGGGAGCCACTTTAAATTAAAGAAAACTCAGCAGTCCAATTTTAGTCGTGAAAGTCGATATAAAGTCGAAGTTTGACCAGAAATTGACCGTTACAATATTACAGTCAAACTAAAGGAAATGACCTCACTAAGCTAACCGTGATGACGGCTAAGCTTTTTGGATCCCAGAAATGTCCCGAATGACTTCCTGAGTCTTCAGTTGACTTTTTCCGGCCAAAAGTCAAACTTAGTCGGAATTCGCCGGTTCTACCGGGATCGACCGGGGTGGTTCTTACAAAGATCCTCTTGGTCCAAAGACCCACCTTGGTCCAATGACCCTTCGTGGCTCAGCCAGACTGGCTCGAGTCCAGCGAGGGTTCCGGCTGAGTCGAGGCAGCGGCGGTGTAGCTCTAAGGAGGGACGACTGGGTTGGGAGAGGCGTCAGGACCTCCGGCGAGCTCCTCGTTGGGCCTTGGTGGCCGTAGCGTGGCCCAATCGCCTTCCCTGATCCAGATCTGAAGATCCCAAGTGGATCTCCGGCGCGGGAGCTCTCGGTTGTCGCCGTGTCAACGGAGCTCGCCCCCAACGAGCTCGGGAAGAGGGTTTCTCAGGCGACGTGAGGTCGGAGAGGATGAACGGCACGAACCCAAGCGGTTCTCTCCATCGCCGGCGCGGTACGACTCGAACCCGTGAGAGAGGAACTGGGCGGTGAGTCTCCGGCGGTGGCGTCTCACGTTCGTTACCGGCGAGAGTGGTTGTGTATGAGGAGGGGACGGCTCGACGAGGTGTTGTCCAGTGTAGATCTGAGAGGGGGAAGTGCGATGGAGTGAGAAGAAAGAGGAGATCGAGAGAGGTGAGGTTGAGTTCGAGAGAGGGAGGCCGTTCTTGGGAAGCGTGTCGCGGATCTGAGGGTCTTCGCTAGGGTTTGAGGAGGGCTCGAGCCTGGCATATTGGGCCTCGCGCGCGCGAATCTTATTGGGCCCAAACTGGCCCAATCTCTAACTCAGTCCAGTTTTCTTCTTCCCCCCCCCCCCCCCCCTTTTATTTTTCTTTTCAAACACACTTGTTGCAAAATCTTACCCCTAACGTTTCAAATTTCAAAATAACACCCTTTTAAAATAAGTCGTGTTTTACAACCGTGAATTTTGAAGTTAACAGATAAATACCCTGAAGTCTCAAAATCTAACTCAGACCCCCTTCCGCTAGTCAGCTCAGTTAGTTTACTGTTCAGTTTTCATAAAATAACCAAAATACCCCTAACATATATCTGATTTTATTTTAATAATAAATCTCATTTATTCAATTAAACTAAAATAATTAATTAAACTTAACAAATTAATTACCTAAACTATCTCTAATTACCCTTATCTATAAGTAATTACCTAAACTAATTTGTGTAGTTTCAACCCTAAAAACACAAAGCCGTCACAGACGACTTCATTCTTTTCATCTGATCCACATACGAGCTTCATCTCTTCACCTTCATCTTCTCCAACGAGACCAAAACGTGAAATAGAGCTTGTCGAGCTTCACAGACGACGTGAAGTAGAGCTTGTCTAGCCCGAACATCGGGAACAAGAACTCCACCGTGATGATTGGGAGCATAAGGTTGAAGTCGAACGACGCCGCCATTGATGGGGCGGCGATGGCTAGCTGCGAGGTGGCGGCGGCGGCGAGGAGGGAGATGGATGTGAGAGAAGTTGAGGTTAGGGTTTTGGGGAGGGGGATTTGGGCGGAGATTAAGGGCTTGGGTTTTGGAGGAAGAAGCTAGTGTTGTTGAATCTGACGGAGGAGCAGACGGTGGCTCGCCTGAATCTGGCGGCGTCACCGACATTCAGAGAGACCGAGATCTGGACCTCAATCTTTTACCGAGCCCTAGACCTAAAATATAACCCTAATTTCTATTTCTTTCTACAAATCTAATCCACAGAAAAAATTTCTTCTCTGTCATGCTTAGAACCAGATTCATGGAATGTTTTGTTTCTTGCTACAGACCTAAAATTTTCTCCTCTTCCTACAGTTCAATTTTGGGGATCAATTTCTGTCCATGCGTAGAACCAGATTCATGGTGCCGGAGAAGCCGAGGTGTGGCCGGAGAAGTTACAAAACAAATCAGAAAAATGATTTCTTTTAGAAAATTTCAACTGATGAGTAAGCAAAAGGAGCTCGAAAGGGCCCCATGGTGGTAGGAACCAATCTGGCTCAAGGCTCAAATAAATAAACAATAATTAGTTATGTCAGAAAATAAAAAGAATTATCAAATCCAAAAAAATGTTCCCCCTTCTTTCAGTTATTTTTTTTTTTTCGTTTTTCCTCTGGTTTTCGGATCATCTCGTCAGAATCTGTCGTGCTTAGCCTAGCCGGATCAAGGTGGTGGAGTGGCTCGAGGCCGGCGTGGTTGTAGTGGTGATACTCCACCTTCTATGGTTGCTCTGTGATCAGCTTCGTCTGCGATTTTTGTGGAGCTAGAGCTCGTCGGGGACGTCGATCCGTGTTCTAGCCGGAGCACTTACTCGCCGGAGCTCATCTACAACGATGGGTTTTGTATTTGACTCCTCCTCGGCAGATCTAAGGCTATTCGGTTGTTAGGCGCTTGGTGGAACGGGTTCAGTTGGCTTGTGTGGAGCTGCTGCTCACCGGAGGGTCGACTTGCCGTCGGCCTGGTGGGTTGCTGCTCCTAGGTGCAGATCTGAAGTCCTCAGAGTTGCTGGGTTGATGCTGCTACGGTGGGTTGCTGGGTTGCTGCGGCTACGGTGGGTCTGGGTTGCTGCTGCTTCAGTGTCTTCGTGTTGTTGGGTTGATGCTGCTTAGGTGACTTCTCCGGAGATGGCTTTCTCTGGCAGGGTGTCGGCGGGTTGTGGCCCAGGCCGGACTTGTTGCTCGGGTCTTAAACTGGTAGAGTTTTGGTCCGGGTCTGGTGGACTGGGCCTTTCTGATTTGGGCCTGGTCCGGGTCTGGGCCGGTTTGGGTCTAGTCTGGGTCTAGGCCTAGGCCTGATCTGGGTCTGGGCCTGGACATGCCGGGTCAGTCGGGCCGGTTTGGGTTTAGGAAGGGTTTTCTGACCTGTTCTGATTCGTGTCTTGTCCGGTCAAATGTGTTTGTGCTAGGTTGGAAGCTTTGTGTTTCTGTGTGCGGCGAAGTCGTTGTGGCGTGATTTGTCCACAGAGGAGCTTTAGGAGTGCAGTTCAGATCGGGTGTGGGACTACTTTCATATCATTCGGTTGTTGATTGTAGCAGCTCTGCTCTCTTTGCTCTGGGAGTTCTTCTCCGTCGATACGTGGCTCACTTTTTTGTCCACGGTGTTTATCCGGCGGCTCGTTCTAGGCCCTGTATGAGAAGCGTTTCTACAGTAGGAGATCGTTGGGGTCTTGTGTGAGCTGAACGTGTTGTTGGCTGTTGTGGTGTTGGCCCCAACTCAGCGAAAGTGCTATAGCGTTTCAGGATAGGAAAGTGTTCTGCTCATTCATTGGGTGGCCGAGCGTATCGTTGTTCTCTGTTCGTGGGGCGCGTTTCTCCATCGCCTGGGTGTTGATCGTCTTGGATTCAACGGTGCGTCGGGGTTTTGGTACTGTTGGCCTTCTTGACTACTTTAGTTTGAGTCCCCGCTTACCCTTTTATCGATATCTGTTTAATTCATTTGCTTCCTTCCACTTTTGTGGTTAGGACTTTCCAGTTTAAGGTGTTGGCCGCCGGTGAGAAGTTTGCCATTTGCGCCTCTTAGCTGTCTACTTTCAGTTTCAGTTTTAGGGTTTAGTGTGTCTGGCTGGGTTTGAATCCCCGAGCATGTCTTTGTCGTTCGGTGTTGGTCGTCGACGTATTAGTTTTCATCTTCTAGCCTTTATGATTGGTTGAGGATCCTAATGAGACATTGTGTTTTCATTCTTAGGCAAACAATCAGTTTTTTTCAGTATCGCTTGCGCTTAATGGTTGCAAAATCCGGGTGATGGATATGCGCTTCAAGGTAGGAAAATCTGGGTTTTAGACCTGTTTTACAGTTGGGTTCTTAATGGTTGTAAAATTTGGGTATTTAGACATTTTTCTTTGTTTGCCCACCTTGTTGGGTTAGTCTTGAGGCTGTGCTTTTTTTCCAGCGCTCGCGTCTGTTGTTGGCTCTTCAGATTGTTCCCCTTGCTGGGGCTGTCATGAGGCTGTGCTTTCACGCCAGCGCTCGTCTTTTAGGTTTCGCCCATGCGTGGGCTCTGTTCATGGTGTGGGTTCTGCCTCAGTGTGTTGAGGTTGTTCATGAGATTTCGATTAGAGAAGAATGCTCTTTCATTGTGTTTCACCCCTGCTCTACGCTTCATAGAGCATGTTTTATAATATGTCTTTGTTGATAAAAAAAAATTGTTTCTTCTGTTAAAATTTCTTTATCTGTTTCGATATGACAAGAAAATAACTATGTTTGAAATGGAGAATGAACATAGCGTCATATAAATCTAGTTATACATGAAAACCAATTCATATGACAACAATTAGAAAAATATTTTATTTTCATAGTTAACGCTGTGTAAATTATATATCAATTATGAGGACATGTATACGAATTATTAAACGAACAAGACAAAATAATATAGTTCTCTTATAAATATAGTTTATATTTTATTTTTTATTATTAAATTTAACAATTATTGACGGAACACCCTGAATTATATTCCTGGTTCGCCCCTGTTTAGAAGTTGGCCGCCAATAATAAAAGTCACCAACTAACCTATGTTTGTCCTAATACATTTCATGGCGACGTATTTTTCTAGCCGGTCGAAATATATTATATAGCAACGTGCCAAAATCAAGTCGGTCGCTCGATTGCAAAATAAAATTTGGTGGTGTTTCATGTATAGATAACGTTAGGGGTGGGCATGGTCGGTTAAACCGAACATGAGCCCCAATCCACCACCAAACCGCAAGTCCCCTGTTCGATGAAAGTTCAGATCAGGACCGCAATCACAACTGACAAATCGTTGATTTTCCGACCACCACGGTTTGTGGTCGGTTTGGCGGATAATCCGACCACCCACCATAAACATGAACAAACTCATAACATAAAGAAAATGGGAAAGAAAGATGGATGAAACTCATATGGAAGATAGAAGAGCACATGTATCAACAGGAGAAAAATATAGAAAGAGGCGAATCTAAAGAGAAATTGTGTGACTGTGTGGTTGTAGAAGTGAAAATGTAACTAAGTATGGTTAGTCTAACTACTTGATTTTAATGAGTTATTAGAAAATGGGTTGCATTGATTAAATTTTGGGCTCGCAAGTTGTAAGACCAATATAATAAATAAAAATTAACAAACAAGTCATAGCTCATTCATGAATTGCTTCTTCAACCTCTCAACGTCAATGCAGAAGAAGAAAGTTGCAGAGGCGTCGGCACTGGAAAAGTTGTTGATATAGTTTGTGGGCCGGTCGGTTTCGGTCGACCACCGGTGTAGCATTTTGGGACCGGCCACCGACCATCTTGTCTCCGGTTCAACGTTTTTGACACCGGGACCATGCCGGAAACCTCCGATTCCGATTTTTTCCGGTCCCGATTGCGGTCGGGTTGGTCGGAATCCACCGGTACGAACTATTTTGCCCACCCCTAGATAACGTAGTGTCACTCACTTCATTCTCATCTTCGCATGTCATCACCCTATGTCCATTCCCTTTGTTATCGTCGAACTCTTACAAAACGCAACGCATCAAATACTGGCATCTTCCACTTTGGGGACGGGGATGGATGGGTAAAATTCGGATAGAAAAACAAAAACCCAGTAACATGGGTCCAGCGAAGATGCTTCAAACATTTTGCCACCTATATGGTCTTTCATTAAACTAGGTATGTCCCCACTCCTCAGGCATAGGCCTATCCTATGTTTAGGTTTCTGTTATTGCCAAAAACATATTTGTATGTTGTAACCTACGGTTTAGCTCACACCCTCATTTTCACAGGACACCCACTCCCAACACTCATATCCTATCTATCACCCCTTAACTTGTCTATACCATATGTTAATACGTAGATATATAAACAAATATACATTTCTGTCATTACGTTTACAAATTAACCCATGTGCACAGACTTGCAGCAGTGAAATGTTGGAGCTGAGTCGTAGGAACCCACGAGAAGATGCCACCATTAACAATCTAATTTCCATCCCCAAGTCCGACCTTGTAAAAGATAGAGTATGTAATCAACTGAATAAATTGTAGGAACGATTGATATTTTAATAGTAATTAGATGTGGATGTCCATGTGGATCGGGTTTTACATCCACACACATACGTGACATATCTCGGATTGGTGGTGGTGGTGCGGGGACGGGGAGGCTATAGTGAGTGTGGGTGAGGGACGAGCCTTGGTATAGAGGTCATGTTGGTGGTGTGGTGGGCCTGCGACCTTGTCTTTGTCCTTGACTAACCACTAAAACAAAAGCGATAACGATATTAACTTATACTATCTCTCTAAAAGACAATTTAGGTGGCAAAAACTGTAGGGGCCTCAAGGCTCAAACGGATCCGTGACTTCTAGCGGTCCTAGGATATGGCCATTTGTAGGCCATGCAATATATTAGGATTGCAATCCCTCTACTACATTTCAAGTATAAACTCATATCTAATAATTATGAAAGAAAATAGGATTAAGTATGCTTACATATCATGTACTATACATGTTTAACGGATAAATACTTAAAAAAAATCGTAACGAAAATCTATTTTGAACTAACACTTAATAACAACATCCATAATTCCGTTTATGTCTGTTAGTTTTTTTTGATAAAATGACATAAACACCGTCAATCTTAACACGTATTTGTATTTAAACAAAAACAAAAATGAAAAAAAACATCTCATTCTAAATATGTCTCAACTCTCAACCACGTTTTCACACGTCCTACGTCTCCGACGTCCTCGTCTTTGGTATCCATGGAGAGGTGTGGTCGCAATCTCGTCGTAGCAAGCCTCGTCCATAGATCTGGAGCACGACGATTGCCGAGCATCTCTTCGTTAGATCTTCCTCTTCATGTTTAGATCTAACAATAAATAAAGGGGTGGTAGTGGCACTGAAAATACTCCGACAGGGTCATTCTGTGAAGCTTCCGTCGTGTCCATCGTCCTCATCTGCTTGTGTTCATCGTCCTTGTGCTCATCGTTTCAGAGCTCATTGGTTGCCCCACGACGAGGAGGTGTCGTGTCCACGGCGATGAAGTAAATTTTCTTCTCCAGCGAACCTGTCTCTCCGAATTTCTTCCTCGAACACCCGGTTGGGGATTTTGGGGATAATGATTTTGGGGTTAATGATTTTGGTGGACTTTTGGGATCTTCTTATATGAGCTCTTGTTTTTTTTATCAGCAAGACATATTATAGATCATGTTCTTTGAAGAGAAGAACATGGATAAAGCTACAGACAAGGAGCATTCCTGAAACGGAACCTCAAACTACCACATCACCTCTACACACAGAGGGAAACCAAGAAGAACACCACACCCTTAAACAACAGGGCAACAACTTACAACAGAAGACCAACAAAACACAAACTACCAGCAGAACAACAAGAAAAAGAGAAATAGGAAAAGAGAGGCCAGCGGGACAGAGCAGATGCAATCCCCTGAAAAAACAGAGTCTGAAACTCATAGTTAACCACCATTAAGCCCAAAGATAAAAAAATGATCTAGAAATCATATTTGACTACCATGAAGAACAATTGAGGAGAAAACAACATGTTGGCCAAGCCAAACCCAGTGAAAACTAACCCTTTACCTTGCTAGAGAAGAATTCCCTAGCCCAGAATGACCATACCAACCCTAGGAGATGACTTCTGAAACGGGTAGACAACACCCAAGACCTCGCCGGCGGCCAACACCTTGAACCGGCGAGCTCGTTTCAAACCAAAACGAGAAGAAGTGAAGTCAGATCTCAAAGGGAGGAAAAAGTCAAACTGGGAAGCGAATCAACTTAGCAAGAGAAAGGGGAAGAGCATACCTCGAAAAGACAAACTTCATATCTTGCTACAGCCCATCAAGCTAGACTCGGGCCGATCCTCCTGAGGCATCCAGCTTGTAACGGGAGAACGCCCCAACAAGGAGAATCCGATATTTCTACCGGGCCAGAGCCTGGGCCTTTGAGCTGTAGAGAAAGAGGAGCCACCGAGCTGGGAGAGGCGACAACACCTTACCGAACCTGAACCGATGAGACCGAGCAGAGGCCAACACCTTCATCCACCAATGGCAAGATCCTTCCAACTCCCACGATCCAAGCCGGAGTCGAGAAGCGCGTCCCACTGTCACGCCCCAAATCCGGTTTTGGCCGGACTCGAGACGCGACTTGAGTAGACAATTAAATAATAACAAAAGAATAAGAAAAAAACCAATTAAATACTCAAGAGGTTCCGATAAAATACTCGAATAACATGTTCCAAATCATAATTAAGAGTCGAGTCTCCATAAAGAATACGTAAAACATGGGGTTCACTACAGTGATCAAAAGACGTCTCTAAGACCATAATTCCCAGACTCTCCAGAAGCTCCCGAGCCTCGAGTCCACTACTCATCAAGTACGTCTGTTAAAACAGTCAATAAAACAAATAGGGGTGAGCTTACACTCAGTAGGGAAAATCATAAACAGTTTAACCTCCAATTTAATAATAAAATAGCTTTATCATGACAATACATATTGAAATTAATACCTTTAATTGAAATGATGTTACAACATAGGCAAGATAAGAACAATATCACATTCTTAAGGATAACGGTCTTTAAGTTTAACAAATAGAAATTCATAGTTTCGTTCAGGCCTTAATGATACGGAGAACTAAGATGTTGAAATACGGGAATAAAACGGGTATTTAACGCTTTAAAAGAGCCAGTAACAATCATAGAAAATAAAGTAAATAATGCATTTATTAACAATCAATAGAAGATAGAGCGTTTAAGTAATGACGTGGGACATGAAGTCACCACCCTCCGATCCACAATACTCTTTGTGTCATGTAGGGTCCCATACTCCGATCCACAAGAGTATTCGTGTCATATCATATTTTCCCTCGTTCCAGAGGAGGCACATACATCGGGCTACCGGTAACAATCCCTGAGGGACGCTTATCGTCGGGATTCTCGGAAATGCCCCCAAAGGACCATATGTCATAGGGAACCAAGGTAATGCTCCCGCAGGACGCATACACTCGGGCGAATCTCAAGTAAGCATTCCCCGCAGGGTAAACCATCCAATTGCCCCGTAGGGTCCACCAACCAATTCCCCGCAGGGACCAACAATACCCCACACCGGAATCCTCCACGGTGTAGGTCCAACAACCAATGCCCCGCAGGGTCCAACAATACCCCTCACCGGAGTCCTCCACGGTGTAGATCCAACAACCAATGCCCCACAGGGTAAACCATCCCCTCACCGGAATCCTCCACGGTGTAGATCCAACAACCAATGCCCCGCAGGGTAAACCATCCCCACACCGGAATCCCAACGGTGTGAGTGCCATACCGGACCACCAATAATCGTTCTCGTAAACCATCCCCACACCGGAATCCTCAACAGTGTGGGTACCATAACCAATATCCCGCAGGATCAACCAATCAATGCCCACATGGTCCATAACCAATAAATTCAAAGACTCACAAGAGAATAACCTACTACACAATCATGGAACAACCGAAGCTGAGCGAATCACAATTCCATCACAACACACCAACGAAAACCATATACCTTTACACTTACCGTTATACTTACCAATCACGATCCATCGGTCCATCGATCACCTGATCGTACCGTTTGGCACAATCAGTCATACTCGATCATCCATTCAATCATTCAGTCATTCAAGCATTTATTCAATCATCCAATTATTCAAGCATTCAAACAATCATCCAATTATTCAAGCACTCAAACAATCATCCAATTATTCAAGCATTCAAACAATCATCCAATTATTCAAGCATTCATTCAATCATTCAAACATACGATTTAGCTAGTTTCATTATACTCTTAATTTATCTTAAAACTAAGCAAGCAAGCATGTGAGGCAACCACAACCAATCTTATGGCTCATCACATCCTTTCTACCAGTAAAGCAATTTCCCAAGTATTGAAAGCGAGTTAAACTAGTTATTCACATCCTACGCATGCATACTAGACACGTCCAGTTATTAGTAAAGGAAAAACGATTATTCTAGTGATTCCTACATGCAACTAGACATTTCCTATTTTATTAACCTAATAGTCATACTAAGTATTTAAGTGCACGAGGAGTTTAGTATTTCCCCTACCTTGTGGTCTTCCTCTAATAATACTCCTAGCTGCTGACGACCGGCTTGCTACCTCCGGTCTTCTCTTCGATCGACACCGGACTCTAATTTAATCACGAAAAGCGATAATTAAAATCGGTTTCAAAGTTGAATTAAAAAGGTCATGATTGTTTCAATTTAAGTTCAACGGTTGTCTTTTAAACTCGATTGGGCTAAAAGCGGGATTACACGACAAATCGGGTTCGAGTACTTGAGCCCCAAGCACAGAACCCGGTGCACGTTCCCCGAGGCACGGTTTTCAAGGCACGAATCCCAAGGTACGAGTTTCGTGGCACGATTCCTGAGGTGTGGGTTTCGGGCACAATTCCCGATGCCCGATTCAGTGTTCCGCTTTTGTCCCGTTCCAAGTCTGATTAACAGTCCATTTCAATTGTCCAGGGTCCCAAGATCGTTCCAGATCCGTTCTACCGTTCAACAACAAACCCTTTTTCAGTAAAACTGAATTTTCGTTCTAAACAATTTCCTTTCCTTTCTTTTATTCAATTCTGATCTTGTTTTAAAATATTTTCCCTTTATGATCAAAACATTTTCTTTATTTTTCTGTTTCAACAAAACTGATCCGAACTTGCACGGATCCAACAGAAGCTCGAAAAGACAAGAACGAAAGGACAGAGGAGGGGTTTTGGTCAGAATCCGACCGACGGCGAAGACGTCGCTGGTCGGGATCTCACCTTAAAGGAAACAGATGACGCGGGGAGGTGAGTACGGTCCCGGGACTGACGAATCCGCGTCAGGACGGCGTCGATGCGTCGGATCCGGAGCGACGCGGGGAGGGACGGCGGGTCGGACTCTGTTTCGGAAGGTACTAAAAGAGAGGGGGCTCGGTGACGACAACGAAGGGAAAGGGAGGCCGGGATCGAGAGGAGGCCGACGAGGATGGCCGGCTAGTTCGTTTGAGCGGAGAAGACGAAGGGGGGGGGGGGGGGGGGGGGGGGGGAAGAGATGGGTGTCGCGCGTGAAGGAAATAGAGGGAGAGAGACGAGTAGAGGTGGTCGGAAACGAGCGCAGGTGAGTGGTGGAGATCGATGCGGCTCTGCGTGGTGGTCGGAGAAGGTGAGAGGTGGTCGAGGGAGAGGGTCGGGGTTGAGAGGCTGCGATACAGAGAAGAAGAAGAAGAAATGGGTTGAAAACCCTAAAAAAACTTTTATACTCCGGGCTTGGGCCGGGTCAGAAGCCTGGGCCGGGTCGGTAACTTGGGCCGGGTCTGTCTGGTCAAGCCCAAACCCTTTTTTTTTCTTTTTTTTCTCAAATTTTACTCGTTGCCAAAAATCTACCCCAGCGTTTCATAATTCAAAATATTACCCTTTTTGAATAAGTGGGGTTTTACAGTCTACCCCCCTTAAAAAGAATTTCGTCCTCGAAATTTAAAACTGAAGAAGCTTAAAGGTCGAGCAGGTAGGGAATACTTCGCGTGAATCTCATCCTCGCGTTCCCAAGTCAATTCAGCTCCTTGGTGTTCCATTACACTCGCACCAGTGGGGGAGTTTAGTCCCGCATGACCTTCTCCCGCGTATCCAACATTCTGACTGGCTGCTCCGAAAACGAGACATCACCAGCTACCTCGATGTCCGTCCACTTGATAACGTGGGAAGGGTACGCAGTGTACTTCCGTAGTCGGAATACAAGGAAGACGTTTTGCACTTCCACGTGTTGTAGTTGTAAGGCTATAGGCAACGGCTCCAAGTTGCCCAAATCTCAAAAGATCTGATAAAACGCAGGGTTAGCTTGCCTCCGCCGTATTTGAACCTCAATAGTTCCTTCTTCGGGCTCACCCTCAGAGATACGTAATCACCAACCGCAACTCAAGGGTAGACGTAATCTATCTGCGTAGATCTTCTGTCAGCACTGCGCGGTCTTTAACCGTTCCTGAAACAACGTAACCGTTGCTTAAACGCTCAATACTTGAACACACTAGTTGCTCAAACGCCATACTTGACGGTGAAAATAGTCTTTCTCAATAGTTCACAACTCAACGAGTAACGTCTCACAACAACTCAAAGAATAACCGAGCAAAAACACAAGCCAAATAGCAGTCAAACACTTAAAAACCTCTGGTACGGTCTAGATATCCTATATCGGAATTTTCCATCGGCATAGGTATCCTGCCGGGACGCTCTGCAAGTCGAACAGAGTCGGAACCACACACCAACCTTACTTCTCAGTTTCCTCCTTAGCAACCATTACAGAGACTAACCACAACAGAACTCAAACACTACTAAGTCAAGACCAACCACAAACAAATCTACAAGGAAGTAATACCCAAATTCAAACTTGGCGTTTGACGAACAGTATTACTAACCAGTTCACAATTTCAACGTGAAACAAATTAGATCTACACAAGGAAACAATGAGTACAAACAGTAAGTCGATTAGCCTTCAGACACTGAGGAATAACAGATAACGATCATGATAACCTATACTGGAATCCGGCGTCGGTGTAGATAGTGGGCCGTCACAGGCAACCTCGATGTAGATACCTCTCACCACAATCCTCAACGGTGTAGGTATCACACCGGAACAATCGACATCGGTCTAGACATGCCATACCGTAATTTTCCATCGGTATGGGTGTCTTACTGGAATACTCCGAAAATAGGACAAAGACGGAGCCGTCTGCAGATGTAATTCCTCAGTTTCTCTTTAGTAACCGTCACACGAATAGTTCACACTGGAACACTAATAAGGTCATGTCACGACCTAACACACACAAGACGAGCAAGTAACACACAAATGCAATCATCCAATCAAAGGTTCGCATAACCACTGCAGGGTTTGGAACAACCGCTCGTTTCATCCCATCTCGTGGAAAGGTAGACGTATCTCAATCAAGTAAATGGTACAATGTACCGGCACTTAGTCGAAAGGCGACATGCCTCAAAACATACCTTAATCAAAAGCTCCTGTCATACCAAGCATGGCACACTTGTCCAACGTAGCAACATGTCACACCGGGTAAACCTTATCAAGATTCTAAACCTGATACGGATCAGCCACACATCAAGCATCACTATCCTAGATCGTGGTAAAACCATCAACACTTAACTGCGATCCATCAAGAAGGTTATCTAACTCGCGATAGTTCTCTTGACGTCGATACCTATTCACAACCCCTGACCAAACCACTTTACAAGTCGCTTCATCCAAGTCACCACTTAAGGAGTAATCAACACGCACTGAACTCTCACGGATTTGAACAATTCAGAAAACGAGCGTGGTTCTGTCAATCGTTTCTCGAACAACTCAGAACCAACAACGGTTAACTCTTAACCTTCCCTGTGCCCTACATGGCACATATCCGACCTACTACACAACGCTTCGTCCGGTGCCATCTTGTTACTGGCCTGGAAGCTTGTGCTAGTCGCCCTTGGCTGTCAGTTGTCGGATTTCAATGTGAGGTGCTCTCACTTCTATGGCGTAACTTAATGGTTAACCTTAGTCCTCGCGGGACGTTTGGCGTTCGTTCTACTCTTGCTTATGGAGATATGCCTTGGTACTCGGTTTATGTTCTCCGTATTCTTCTCCGCTGGGAGAGTCGTCTGATTAACTTTCGGTGTTATCCGCCTGTTCCGGGTGGCTCGTGAACTGGCGGCAAACCGACTAGTCCCTCTGGGAAGAACGTAGGGAACACACTCTAATCCAATCTCTCACGTACGGCACCCATTCGTGCAACTTTTCGCTCGTTAACCGGGATGTCGATACAAAGTCGTCTCGAAGGTTCAAATCTTATGACCTAAATCTTCTAGCAGGGGTAGAAGAAGCTGGATATTACGACGCCTGTGGGTTAAGGGTCCACCACGCTTCCACTGCGCTACTCTAATCTTATCGTCACTCGGTCATCTTCGGTGACCGGTCGGACCGTTTATTAGTCAGTTCGTAGCCTTTCTCCGCTTGGGCATTCGCTGCTGATAGCACTCGATGAACGCCTAATGTTTCAACAATCGATTCTTAAAACTCGATCCACACGCTCGAGACATTACAGGAAATCTTCAGTACGACAAGTTCTTAAGAACGAGACGGTTTGTTACTCCACTTTCGTCTCAGACCGACACTAGTCGGTACCACCACACCTCTAGTCGGTGTGTTAAAGTATGGGTGGGCTTAACAGTTTTTTTTTAAAATAGTTCCAACATAAAGTAATCATGAAACAATACAACCAAGTGTAATACTCAAGTGTCAGCAAACACAAAAACCATAATGTAAATAGTAACAAGTAATCTAAGCGATCTTAGGGTCGGTATCAAGTCCCTCAGCTCGGTGCCCAGCAATCGTGTATGCTCGGCCCCGCCGCATCAGAGGTCCTCCTCTCGGTGGTGGTGGTAGTGTCACCTGCTGCTGAGGTCTAGGCTGGTGTCGCTGGGTTGCTGTTCCCGCCGCCTGACGCGAAGCTCTCGGCTGCTGTGCCTGTCGTGGTCGCCCAAGGGGTGCCTGACGAGGCTGTGCCTGCTGGGGTCTTGGCACAGGTGCCAGTCCAAATCGATCAGTACATGTCAAGGCAATGTGCCCATGTCGGTCGCAACGATAGCACACCCTCTCCTCAACCCGTTGTCTATCCCCAAACCTCTGTGGACGATCAACCTGTCGATCTGCGGGTCCGCTGCTCCCCGGACAGTCTCGGGCTAAGTGATCATGCTGTCTGCACAAAGGGCACAGCTGTGCTACTGGGGAAGGTCCAACTGATGCTACTCCTCCTCCCCGACGCATGCCACCCTGCTGAAACTGTGGCTGAAATGACCCAGAGACCCTCTGCCTCCTCGTATCACGTCCCTCGGACGGCCTCAGAAACCCACTCGGCCTAGGCCGGACATCCCGCGCTCTAGCGGTCTCTCGAAAATGTCTCTCAACAGCTAATGCCTGATCTACCAGTGTGGAGTACACATCAGTCCTCAGGGCAATAATCCGATCTGCAATCGATAGAATGATCCCTCTCTCGAATCGCCTGCAACGACTCTCCTCAATCTGCACCATCCCAGGTGCGAAGCGGGACAAGGATAAAAACTCACTGCATACTCAGAAACGGTCATCCGTCTCTGTCGCAGCTCTAGGAAATGTTGGTGCCTATCATCTCGGACAGATCGAGGAAAGTACTGCTCCAGGAACAGTCTACTGAAAAGCTGGAAGTCATCACCCACTCTGGTCTGCACAGACTGCCACCAATAATATGCCTCACACTTGAGCTGAAGGTGGAGAAAGAGACTCTCATACGTCCCTCAGACACCCCAAAAGTGTCAAGGTTGCGGGTAATCCGCTCCAACCATACTGCAGCTGCCTCGGAGTCTGAACCTCCAGAAAAGATAGGTGTACCCAACCTACGAAAATCGCTGAGAGCTTGGGCCGTGTAGCTTCCCATCTGGCCTGGCCTCTCGGTAGTGACTGCGTCGGCAGTAGGCACAAAATCTGGTACCGGTGCAGCAGTCCCCTGCTGAGCGTTGAGCGCTGCTAGTACTGCACGTAACCACATCCTCAATAGGGGCCGGCTGAGTCGGCTCTGCGATTGGAGAAACTCTAGGTGGTGATCCTGGCGGTCCACCCTCAAAACTCTGGTGCTCTGTGGAAGCAGCACCCTAGGCGCTCGCTGCCCTTGTTAGCCCAACAACTGGTGCCTGACTCTGCCCCACAGCTGGCGGCTCTTGGTACCTCTCGGAATGTAAACTCTGGCCATCTCGTATACCTGCTGCATTTATAACGTATATATTCATATTTCAGTTTGCCAAAAGCGGTTTGGTTTATCATATCATGACGTTCTCATGCGTCTCACAACATCAAGCAAGCAATGCAACCAAACAAGTAGTTCAATCAACTCCCACAGGAGGTATAGTTTCACACAATCACACAATCAATATACCGGACCGGTATCCATCTTGGTCGGGTATCTTCCCATCACGTGGGGTTCAAATCAAATTCAGTTCCATAAATCATATCCTTAATTCCTTTCTCATAAATCTCAACTCTTTTCATAAATCTCAACTCTTCCTTTTCTCTTATACATTCATGTCGATATCGCGTCGTTACAACCCGATTCAGACGTCCCCGAATCTCGTTGTAACCACTTAACATCCCCCTATCACGCTCGACTACAGTGGCGCCCCTGAGTCAGCCCGCGATAGTACAAACACTTCAGTTTTACAGAAAATTCGGCATGCCCCGTTCGTATTTTCCACTAACCATCCGCTTAAGCGGGGACATTTAATCATCAATTTCTTATGGCCTTCGGCCCACAAAGTTCCCACAACTATCAAGGATGAAGGAAGGAACAACCGAGCTCACCGAAGAGCCAAGTAACGATAGAGGGGAAAGGGCCCGAACACCCTGGCCTGAGAGTAGAAACCCAGCCAATGCAGCACTAATCGAGCCACTCCCGCAGACGAGGCCGACTTCGACTAGCCTTCAGCCGCACCTGTGAGTGCCACGCGCCGCCACTACCACGCATCAAGAGGAAACCGTCCCAGATCCGCGTCTATCCCAACAGGGAACAAAGTCCCACGACTGGATCTTGGGAAAGAACCACAGACGAAGACGAAGGAAGCTCTGGTCGTCGGCGACCCACAAAACCTTCACCCATCACCCCAACGACCACCAGGAGTTGCAGAAACCAACCTACTCGGCCAGATCTACACCAAACAGAGAGACTGGGGTTAGACCTGAAAACCTAGATCTAGAGAGATGAAAGCTTGACGAGGTTTGAGAGAGGAAAAAGGAAAAGGGGAAGAGCGACGACGACTAAAAAAGAAAAGGAGGAAGCCAGCGATGGCCTTGATGGCCGTAACCATCGCTGAAAGCAAAGAGACGGGAGAGAGGGGAATTCTAGAGAGATACGAAAATTTTCCTCTAAAATGCAAGTTTATATGAGCTCTTGTTTGAAGAACTCCATTTAAGGGTTATGGTAATTCATCCACATTGTTCAATGTTATGAGTCAGTCCCTTCGTTTCCTATAAGCACCGGTTGTGAGTTTTACAGCAAGGGATTTGATTAGGGGTTTCTAGTGAAATAACTCCAACATAGATTGACATACAAACGAGGTGCAAACCAGATCAAGAAACATCTTTTCTTTGAAAGTGTTAATTGGGTTTTAATTCGGTGTGCTATACCGCCCGAGATTCCAAACTGGTGGAGCTCGAGAGAAAACAATGTATTCATCATGTAGGAAAGAAATGGACAGAGTTAATGAAAATCATTTTTTTAAATAGTTAAAATCTGTTAAAGAATTAAAAAAAATAGTAGAATTTTTTTTGGAGGAATGACAATATTATTAAGATATAAAAGCCAACAAGTGTTTGTCTGTCGACAAACCCCTTACAAAACAGTAAACTAAAGATAAATAAACCGAGACATAAATGCTGAGAAATAAATTGTGCTCATATGCATAGAGGCGGTCAGGGGGTTGATTGCGGTAGCATCCATGGATACTGATACAGTATGCTCCAACCATAACACACTGATCGAGCAGACCAGGTGAAAGCTGAACATTGGTGGACCGATAACTCCCCCGGTAAGTCAGCGTGCATCGTCCTCCCTTAAATGATAAGTGTAGGCACCTGAATGCGGGAATACCGACCCCGAAGTGGTAGGGGAGTATCTCAACAACTGTTGGCAGAACCACTGCCACCAAACTGCCAGGAAGGGGATACAGTCGACCAAACCCTTCTTGGGTCTCCAGGCTCTCATTCCTGGAGGCGGGGGTGCTTACCGCCCCCTGCCACTACATTCGATGCTCCCTCATAAGTTGACGATCCTGTCTGTTCCTCAGGTTCCACCTCCCTCTTGCCACGTTTCTTTCCAGAAAGGGATGGCGACATCTCCCTGGGAAACCACCCAACTGGAGCCTCCTCCTCTCTGCAGACAGATTGTCTCCCCTGCTCCTGTGGTTCCTGGGTCCTTTGAGGAGTACTCGACCCCACCACCTTGAATCGCCCATTACCCCAGCCTCTCGGGTACCTCCAGTTTGTTCGTGGCGTCGCCTTCCCATGTTTCGCCCTCTCCATCCCAGATCTGGGATCCACCAGTGCCTTCAGCGATGGGCCCCTCTTCCCACCCACCACGGGGCAAACTGGGAACAAGTGGCCAGCACAACAGCATCCAAAACAGTGCTCAGGAAAATGTTCATATGAAATCACCAGTCGAGTACGTACCTGAGACACTGATAGTCGAACCCAAAGTTGGCTCTGCAGGGGAACCCTGATGTCCGCTCTGATCCTAACCTTCATAAAGTCTCCCCAGCATAGTCCATCCTTATCGACATCCACTCCCTGACAAACATGCAGGGAATTCCCCACACGGAAGCCCACATCCCTTGTCCACGCCCCTACTGGCAAGTTTGAGATCCGCGCCCAGACTGAGAAATGATGGAACTCCAGGTCCTGGACCTGCATGTGGGCCCGCAAATCTGTGAATAATACTAGGGATTCCCAAAACGACCATGGCTCTCCTAGAAGGACTTCTCCCTCTCCTTTGTTGTTCTAAAAAAGAAAGGTATTAGCCCCCCCCCCCCCCTCAAGAGGTTTGGCCTCCACTTTCATCCCCCAAACATCCTCCAATATTTCTACCACTGACTTCCAGAAGATCTTCTTAGACGTCAGTATCTTGGCTGCCAGTGCAAAGCGATACAAATTACCCCGTCCCGTGACCTCTTGCACCGGCAGCACCACCTCCCTGATTTTCATCGACCCCATTTGGGAGCCCAGATCCCCCAACAGATGTCCCGGCCGATGCCCAGCAGATTCCCGTGATCCGAACGGGTTATAACCCGTGCCTCCATGGGTAGAGTGAAGCTCCGGATCCGCTTCCAACCGGGTATGTCCACAGTCCACCCGTACCCCCTGACCCGATCCGGGTAGATCCACCCGCACCCCCTGGCCCGAACCAGGTCGCAGTACCCGACCCGAGCCCAACCCGTAGCGAGCCGCCCACTGGGCCACATCACCCTAGTCGGCCCGTGTCCAGCCTGCCCTGATGTTCCCATCTGGGCCTCTTAGGCCTGAACTGAACCCAGCCGAGGTTGCCAGCCCGATTTCCTCGCATCAGCCATCAGGCCCGGGCCCATCTCTCTATCCCGAGCTTCCTTCGGAACCCTAGGGCTCAGCGCCGCCGGCGCCTTCCCTTTTCTTATCCGCCACGCCACCACCTCCTCCGATTCAGTGGCCTCTGATCCAGACGCCGATGATATGATGATTGGGATCAATGCCGCCTCATCTCGGAGCGACTCCCCAGGCTCGTCCTCCGACCCCGTCACCTCCTGCTCCACCTTCGTCACTGCAGCAGCCGAATCACTTTCTTCCGCGGTCGAGGTCCTACGGCCTGCACACGACGTGAGACC
The DNA here is from genome assembly GCA_963921825.1 of Erodium maritimum. NCBI lineage: Eukaryota > Viridiplantae > Streptophyta > Magnoliopsida > Geraniales > Geraniaceae > Erodium > Erodium maritimum. The sequence goes on along the minus strand of OY997590.1, from coordinate 61,349,801 downwards.
CTTACCTCGCGTCGGTCGTCCACCGCTTGCGCCGAGAACTCCATGCTTCTGTCCGCGTCCCTGCACGGAGACTAAGCCGTCGGGGAAGAGATCACCAGAGTGATTGAGTCCCCCTCAGCCCCTGCCGGACGTCTTTGTCCATCACCTACCATCCATTCCAGTACCCTCTCCGAACTAGGGGTCCCAGAATTATCCACTCCATGCTCACCCGGAGCATCAACGATCACATCCGGTGATACCGATCTCCCCTCAAGCGATGTCGCAGACACATTCGTGCGTGAAGAGGAAGCCGGAAACACAAAACCCTAGCAGAGAACCTATGTCACGCCCCAAATCCGGTTTTGGCCGAACTCGAGACGTGACTTGAATAGAACGAGAAAAGAATAGTAAAACAGTAATAAAATCCTTTAAAGCTGAAATGAGTTCCAAACGGTTTCTCAAATAATATGATCCAAAAACTCAAATAAGGAGTCAAATCTCAACATGAAGTATAAGGTAAAAACAAAGTTCAACAACATAGACCACCACGTCTCTAAAACAACCCTCAAAACATCCAGAAGCTCCCGGGCCTCGAATCCACTAGACATCAAGTAAGCTTGAAACAACAGTAAAACAACAAGTAGGGGTGAGCTTACGTTCAGTAGGGAAAATAACTAGCAAGGGCAACCTTTAAATTTAGAAAATGGAAAATTCACAATTTCGTTCAAATCTCGATAATACGAGGAGCTAAGAAAATGTTCAAATATGGAAATAAACCGATATTCAACGCCTTTAAGAACGTAGAAAATAAATATAGAAGTAAGGGAAAACAATACAATTCCTAACAATCAATAGAAGATAGAACCTTTAAGTACCACCGTGGGACATGAAGTCACCACCCTCCGATCCACAATACTCTTTGTGTCATATCGGATTTTCCCTCGGTCTAGAGGAAACACATAACGTCACAAAGACATATAACGTCGAGAGTACCGGAAACATCCACATAAGGACGCATGACATCGGAACCCTCGGAAACGTCTCCAAAAGACCATAGATCATCGGGAACCAAGGTAATGCTCCCTCAGGACGCATATGCTCGGGTGAATCAACAAGTAATCAATCCTCGCAGGGTAAACCATCCAATTGCCCCGCAGGGTCCGAACACCAATGCCCCGCAGAGTCCAATCTACCGGCTATGATACTACCCCACACCAGCTTTCCCTTTGGTGTGGGTACCATACCGGATCGCAAGTCATCGGCTTAGGTACTACCCCACACCAGCTTTCCCTTTGGTGTGGGTACCTTACAAGCACTACCCCACACCGCAGTGTGGGTGCCATACCGATATGGAACCCAACTCAAAGATCCAAAAGAGAGTAACACATTAAACAACCATAGAACAACCAACGCTTAGCACAACACAATTCTATCACAACACATCACATGAATCACAGTAAATTTACACTTACCAATATACTTACCAATCGCACTCCATCGGTCTATCGTTCACCCGATCATGTACCATTTAGCACAAACAATTACACTCAACATTCATACAATTATTCAACCAAGCATTCGATCAAGTAACCATTCAAGCATTCAGAGTTCAATCATTTAAGTTATCTAGTTGTATTAGACTCTTATCTTATCCAAACTAGGCAACTAAGCATGTGAGGCAAACACAACTAATCTGAGGGCTCATCACGGCCTCTCTACCAGTAAAGCAATTCCCAAGTATTGAAAGCGAGTTACACTAGTTATTCACATCCTACTCATGCATACTAGACACGTCCGATTATTAGTAATTGAAAGACGATTATTCTAGTTATTCGCATCCTATATGCAGTTCTAGGACCTTTCCAATTTTATTAACCTAATAGGCATACTAAGTATTGAAATGCACGAGGAGTTAGTACTTTCCCTACCTTGCGGTCTTCCTACGAACAAATACTACTATCAACAGCGGTCCGGCTATCCTCCTCTTCGTCTTCTCGTGGGTCCAAGTCTCCTTCTCTCTTCGAGCTCGGGCACTCGGTCTTGGACCACAACAATACCAAAATTAGTAACCCAACGGAGTGCTCTTCAACTAAAAATACAGTACAGTCCTCAAGGAATAGAAACAAAGCTAAAGGAATGATCTAGAAATCGAGATGGACTCAAAAGGAAGGGTTTTGGTTAAGGAGTTCAGATCCGAAATGCGGTCCGGAACGTACCACAGGCTGTGCCGGAACCTGGCACGGACCGTATCACAGACCGGCCCGGTAACCAGCACAGACCGCGCGACGCACCGGCCCGGAGTCTGACACGGACTGTGTGAGGTACCGTGCCTGACTCAAGCCTGTTCCGCGCCGCGTACCGTGCCGGTACCTGGCCCGTCCCGTGCGGCCTGCCGTGCCGGCACATGGCCCGGTCACGGTCTCGTTCCGTGCCGAACCTGACCAGAGCCTTCCCCCTTTCTTCCCCAACTCGGATTCCACGAAAATCACTCCAAAAACTCCATTTCCAGCTCCAAACAACTCCAAAATAGACATCAAAAGTCTCCAATCATCAACACCCTCAATGGTTTCATCAAAACTTCAACCAAACACAATCCAAAACAACCTAACTTCACTAATTCTTCTCCAAACACAACCAAAAGAGTTAGTTCTTCAACTTCAAGCCAAATACCCACAAAACCCAAATTGGAAAGTGGATGAAATGGAAAGTTAAGAGCACCCATACCTCTAGGAACATGAGATGATGAAGATGGAAGGAAAGTGGAGGAGAAATGGTCAAGAACAAGGCCAAAGTTGCTTGCTTTTCCTTCTTTCTTCTTCCTCAAGCAATGAACTCTTCTCTCTTCTCTTCCTATGGTGATTTTCAGCTGCAACAACACAATATGACCTGAATTGTATGCTCCCTTTACTTTAAATGACCTATTATGTCCAATTACCAAAAGCCCCTTAAGGTCTTATCCCTTTAAAGGTAAGTTGGAAGGGTATAAGGGTTAATGGAAGCCCCCTTTTCATCCTCCAAGCCAAAAATGCCAAGTGTCAAGTGAGGTCACTTCCACTTAAATAAATTTCCAGCCGTCCAAAATTATATTGAAAAAGAACCGATAAAAAGTCCAAATTTGACCGAAAGTTGACCTAGCCAATATTATAGTCAAACTGAAGGACACGGCCTAACTAAGCTTGCCGTGATGACGGCTAAGCTTTTTGGGCCCCGGAAAGGTCCTGAATGACTTCCTGAGTCATCGGTTGACGTTTCCGACCAAAAGTCAAACTTGTCTAGAAATCACCGGTTCGACCGGGATTGACCGGGGGCGGTTCTTACAACCTAAACCCTAGCAGAGCTGTGACTATTCAAATATAATTGAAATCAATTTGCTCTTAAAAATGATAAATTATATTTTGTAATAAATAATGGTAAAAGTTAATTATTAATTTCGGTGATTAAAATAATTGAAATCAATAACTGATATATATATATATAGTTGGTATCAAGTACAAACCACCCCTTATTGTGCAAACTACAAACCAATCTGAACCATGGGATCCCCCCAAAGTGATGTCAGCAGAGCGCACCAGATGCTGACACGTGGGCAATAAATATATAAAACATCGCACCTTATTGTGCAAACTACAAACTCACCAGGTGCTGACACGTGCGCGCGCGCACAGTACTGATAGTTTGCATAGCACGGTGATGATCGTTTAGTACAACATGTGCTGATAGTTTGCATTTGTACTAAACTATCAGCACCCGCGCACGCGCGTGGTCAACACGCGCTTCTATGCGGGCAGAGGCGCGCGCGAAGCGGCCACGTGTCAGCATCGCGCGCGCTCTGCCGACGTCACTTTGACCGCATCATGTGGCTTAGAGTTTTATATTTATATATATATATATATAAGGTTGGTATCAGGTACAAACCACCCCTTATTGTGCAAACTACGAACTCAACAGGTGCTGACACGTGGGCGCGCACGCTGCTGGTGTGCGCGCACAGTGCTGACACGTGGCGCGCATAGTGCTAATAGTTTGGGCGCACAGTGCTAATAGTTTGGCATTGTGCTAAACTATCAGCACTGTGCGCCCAAACTATTAGCACTGTGCGCGCGCGTGGTCAACACTCTCACGCGCGCGGGCAGAGGCGCGCGCGAAGCGGCCACGTGTCAGCATCGCGTGCGCTCTGCTGACGTCACTTTGACCGCATCTTGTGGCTTAGATTGGTTCGTAGTTTGCACAATAAGGATGGTTTTTACTGGATAGCTATATATATATATATGGGAACTTTCAGGTACAAACTGAAATTCAGGTGCGAAATATAATAAACCAACCTAATCCATTGGTTTAGGGGAACAGATGGCCACCAAAGTTCAAAGGGATGAGATGATTGATTACGAAATTAATTACAAAGACATACATTAATGATTATATATATATGGTTTTTATATATTTTTAAAAGTTATAATACGATTAATATATACTTAAAAGTGATTTTAAAAAACTGTATTTTTAAAATAGGAGTTTTATTTTTTTAAAATAAAATAGATATTTGAAAATAAAATTCAGATTTTCTGAAAAAATTATTCTTAAAAATAAAGTGCATCTTTGTAATTTTTAGAAAAAATGAACAGTAAACAAATGGAAAAATGGACAGAATTATGGATGTTGTTACTAAGTGTTAGTTCGGGATAGGTTTTCGTTACAAATTTTCTTTGAGGTATTTATCCCTTAAACATGTATAATATGGGGTTGGTGAGCGTAATTAGCTAAAAGAAAATAATTAGAAATAAGCTTGCGAGTTACATCAATATAAGAAAATCAACTTTATGAGTAACAAAAATTATAAAGGTTTGTGGGGATGTCTTCCTTCAGTGGAAATGCGACATCGACGATAGTAGGTGGAGGCTCAGCTTCCTCGTCCTCCCTTTCGGCCTCCCAAGACATAGCTCTTTCATCTCGTCCATTGTAACGGTCCATATGGGGATAGCAGTGACGTCGAATCTAAGGCTGGTATTCTTTGCCCAAAGGGGCGACAGAGACGACTATACCTCCAGATGTACGGGCGGGAGGTGGCGGCTTTTGTCAGGGCTCTCTTCTGGATAGGCCTTAGGGTATACTGCGAAGAACGTCGACGAGAAGCCCTCTAAAGACACAATAGACCTCTTCCTTTCGGGCTTCTCTCCCCTCTCCACAGTTTTCGGCGTTTCAAGCGGGTGGTTATGGGGAGAAAGAGCTTCGTGGTCAAGGGTGGGGATCAGAGGAAGAAGATGAGGCCGATGACGGGAACACGACTTTAATGGGAGGTGATGACCCCGGATTCTGGGAGAATCAGATGGATCAAGACGGGCGGGGATCAGAGATCCCTTTGGTGGTGTCGTAACGTCTCAAGTAGGTTGTACCGGGTACGATGAACATATGGCGACGTTGGGACTCAGTCACCCATCATCAGATTCCTGCTCCACCGAGGAACCACGAGGGGAGAAAAGGGTCGGATAGGATGGGCCGTCTAAGGATGCAAAAAGAAAAGGCCCAATGGGCCTGGGCACCAGCAGGCCGGACCATGGGGATTTTCCCTTTACCGGACTGAACCGAACCAAGCGGAGCCTAGTCGGGGAAACCTGGGCCCAGAGAACATTCCCTTCCAGGAATCGGAGGTTTGCTATACCTACGTTATATGTGGAGGAGTTAGAGTCATGGATAGCGGTGGTAAACTTTCGGGCGGTGGCAACCCTGGACGAGGGTCATAGGGAGCCGACGCGGGGACACCGGATGCAGACACTCCTACTGGTACCGACACAAGTCAAAGGGCTTCCTCAGCAGGTGTTTCCGGACGATGACCAGAAAGGACGATCGGTGTCATTATCGGAAGAGGACGGAAGAGGAAAAGATAGAGTTGGGATACCTTCTTCGTGAGAGTCAGAGAAGATGGTAGGGGCATGGGCTGTCCTGGTGAGAGAGGCGCCTGAGAGAAAATATGCACTGAATGCGAGAGGCATGTGCGATCGAGGAACATGCTAAGACCTGTGAATGTCGTCGACAAAAAAGTCTTAATTTAGACATGGTAGTCGACTTATGCATTATAATAGATGGAGCCTAAGGCCGACAAACACAGAAAAGAGAGCTTCTTTTTCATCTCATATTAAATTATCCCTTAGATATGATTCATGTACTGATTTTTTTTTACTTTTATAATAAAAAAAGATTGTATTATATTTAGTGGTCGTAGATTATAAAAGATCTTTGTTGGATGGTTAGAAATCATAATTAACTGATTAGATTATGAAGTACCATTTTTTTAATGTAAGAGCATTTATAAATCGTGGCCATAAAAAAAACAAGTACCATAGCTCTAGAAGCTCCTTCTTCATACTCTAGCCATCATCCTTGTAAGAACCGCCCCCGGTCGATCCCGGTCAAACCGGTGATTTCTAGCCAAGTTTGACTTTCGGCCGAAAAAGTCAACCGATGACTCAGGAAGTCATGCGGGACCTTTCTGGGGCCCAAAAATCTTAGCCGTCATCACGGCTAGCTTAATTAGGCCATTTCCTTCAGTTTGACTATATTATTGTAACGGTCAACTCTGGGTCAAAACTGGACTTTTTATCGACTTTTTCCAACTTAATTTGGACAGCTGAAATTAAATTAAGAGAAAGTAGCTCCTACAATGCCACATGGCATTAGAGTCTTGGATGAGAAGAATTGGAGTTAAAATGAGCTTTTACCCCTCCCAAATGCCTTTAAGTGGTTAATACTTGAGAGGGCTTTTGGTCTTTTAGCTATCTAGGTCATTTAAAGCATTAGTTTGAGACAATTCAGCTCATAATTTGGTGTTGTAGCCGAAAACCACCAAGGGAGAGAAGAAGGGAGAGTTCCATTTCTTGAGGAAGAAGAAAGAGAGGAAAGCAAGCAACTTTGGTCTTGTTCTTGACCATTTCTTCTCCATTTTCCTTCCATCTTCATCATCTCATCTTCTAGAGGTATGGATGCTCTTAACTTCTCATTTCATCCACTTTCAAGTTTTGGGTTTTGTGGGTTTTGGCTTTAATTTGAAGAACTAGCTCCATGGATTGTTGTTTGAAGAAGGAATAGTGAAGTTAGGTTGTTTTGATTGTGTTGGTTGAAGTTTTGATGAAACCCATTGAGGGTGTTGAGGTTTTAAGGGTTTTGATGAACTTTTTGGAGTTGGGAGAAGGTAGATATGGAGATTTTGGTCTGATTTTCAATGAACTCGAGTTGGGGAAGAAAGGGGAAGGTCCTGGACTGGTTCAGTATGGAACGTGACCCAGACCGGGCCATGTGCCGGCACGGCAGGCCGCACGGGACGGGCCAGGTACCGACACGGTACGCGGCGCGGAACGGGCTTGAGTCCGGCACGGTACCTCACACGGTCCGTGTCAGACGCCGGGTCGGTGCGTCGCGCGGTTCGTGCTGGATACCGGGCCGGTCTGTGATACGGTCCGTGCCAGGTTCCGGCACGGCCTGTGGTGCGTTCCGGACCGCATTCCGGATCTGAACTCCTGAACCAAAACCTTTCTTTTGAGTCCAAACCGATTTCAAGATCATTCCTTTGACTCATTTTCTGCTAATAGAGAACTGTTTGTAATTTAGTTGAAGACTACTCCGTTGAGTTACTAATTTTGGTATTATTGTGGTCTAAAACCGTGGAACAAAGCTCGGAGAGGATAAGAGGATTTGGACCCGTGAGCAGACGACGAGGAGACTAGACGGACATCTGCAGCAGAGATTTTAGAGGAAGGCCGCAAGGTAGGGGAAATACTAAACTCCTCGTGCACTTAAATACTTAGTATGCCTATTAGGTTAATAAAATCGGAAAGGTCTAGTTGCATGTAGGAATCACTAGAATAATCGTTTTTCCTTTACTAATAACCGAACGTGTCTAGTATGCATGCGTAGGATGTGAATAACTAGTTTGACTCGCTTTCAATACTTGGGAAATTGCTTTACTGGTAGAAAGGTTGTGATAAGCCATAGGATTGGTTGTGGGTGCCTCACATGCTTGCTTGCTTAGTTTAAGATAAATTAAGAGTCTAATGAAACTAGCTAAATCGTATGATTGAATGATTGAATGGATGATCGAGTATGACTGATTATGCCAAACGGTACGATCAGGTGATCGATGGACCGATGGATCGTGATTGGTAAGTATAATGGTAAGTGTAAAGATATATGAATCTCTTGGGTGTTTGTGGTGATGAAAGTGTGATTTGCTAAGCTTTGGTGGTTTGATGTGTTGATATGTGATTCTCTTGTTCGTGTTCTTAAGATGTTTGGTTGTTTGGTATGGTACTTACACCGAGGGGGGGTAATCCGGTAGTATCATAGCCATGGAATATTGATTGGTGGACCCTGCGGGGCATTGGTTGGTTAATCCTGCAGGAGAATGATGGCTGGACCCTGAGAGGCATTGATTATTGAACCCTGTGGGGCATTGGTTATTGAACCCTGTGGGGCAAGTGGATGGTTTACCCTGCGGGGATTGGTTATGCGTTGTTTTACCCCGGGTGTATGCGTCCTGCGGGAGCATACCCGGAAGTTCAACCTGTTTTTCCCCGATGATCTATGCCCCGATGACATATGATCCTTTAAGGACATTTCCGGGGGTACCGATGATATGTGTTCCCTTTAGAGCGCTTCCGGTAACCTGATGATATGTGTCCTCTCTGGATCGAGGGGAAATCCGACATGATACAAAATTCTTGTAGATCGGAGTGTCGAGGCTTAACTCTTCTACTTGATTTCTACTGGTTCTTCCTTTAAATTTCTCGGTAGTATTGTTATCTTCTTAAAATGCAGAACATTCGTTCGTTCCTCTATTTGAGTATTTCTTGAGTGATGCAAATCTTTGGAATTCGAGTTAATTGAGTTACTCCCCTTTATTAAAGTTGTTAACCACTGTTTGCTATTTTCCCTACTGAGCGTAAGCTCACCCCTACTTTTATTTATTTATTTTTTGTACAGGCGTACTTGATGTCTAGTGGATTCGAGGCTCGGGAGCTTCTGGATGTTTTGAGGGTTGTTTTAGAGACGTGGTGGTGTATGTTGTTGAACTTTATTTATCTTATACTTCATGTTGAGCTTTGACTCTTTATTCGAGATTTTGGATCATATTATTTGAGAAATCGATTGGAACTCATTTGAACTTTAAAGGATTTTATTATTGTTTTACTACTTTGCTCGTTCAATTCAAGTCACGTCTCAAGTCCGGTCAAAACCGGATTTGGGGCGTGACAAGCCTCGTCTTTATTCTTCCCACGATGCCACTATCGGTAATGGCTATGGCCTCCGACCAGGGTTATGGTGATGGTTATCTCTCCCCTCCTCCTTATGATGTTTAAACTCTCCTTCTTTCAACGCTTCTTCCCCCTTCATCTGACTGTTTCTTTCGTCCTTTCCTCACCGGTCGGATTTGTCAGATCCTCTCCTCCTAGTGGTTGTTCCGACTCCTCTGTGTAGAGCGTACACTTGGCCTGCTATTTCTTCATATCTCCCCTCCAACACCAATTTGTCCTCCTTTCGGTACGCCTCAGATCTAACCTCGTGGTCCTGTTTCGGCACGCTTAAGCATGGACATGGGTCCGATTCGGACTGCACAATAGCGATTTGAAATGTGCGATGGTGGTGCCTCGTTTCTCCTGGCGATTAAACCAGTGGTGGCATCTTACCTTGGCCAGACTTGCCCACACAAAAGCCTCTCCCACACTTTGGGCATCTATTTCTTAGCATCAGACCCATGGTCGTTGCTATTTTAATTAAGCTTGGTCATGAAGCTCTCTTCCCACGAGGATGAAGAAGATGGAGCTTGGTTGGGTTTCGGATTTCGGTGCTGGCCCGGCGGATGGTACTGGTGTCCTCTAGGGCTGATTGTGTTTTGATCGTGGGATGAATTTCTTCTCTTTGGTGGAGATTATCGCAAAACCGCCAGCCTTTATTGTTGTGGTGGCTGCTCCTACCTCGTTGTTGCGACAAATCTCGCTCCTCATATCAGTGTTTTGTCCTGAATCGGTCGTGGGAAACTTTTCTTCGCTTACTCCGGTGAGGATTGTTCTGATTCGGGTCCGAGCTCATTGGTTTGGAGGTCGGGTTTCTGTCTCCTCGGGAATGACTTTTCTCTCGTATCCTTCCTCCCTCTGAGTTTCATTTGGTCGATCTGCTCTTCTTCGGATACTGTTGTGACAGAGGCTCGACAGTATTGGTGTTGGTCGGCGTCGAGGGTTTGGTCAAGTATTGGTTTTGTTTGCAGATTAGACTGGGTGGAGGTCAGTGGAATAACTCTATCGTGTAGTGGTGTTTACCATCAGGGTGCTGAGTTCCATCAGTGTGTTTTAGGGTTGTACAAGTTTTAGGTCTCTTGTTTCCGGGTGCGTAATGTTTGAAGTTGTGAAAGAGGCTTTCCGTCTGTCGGGTACTTTAGAGGTAGTTTACTTTGTGGTTTATTTTGTTATTCCCTTGGTGGCAACTAGTTTCAGTCTCACCTTCTTGGCTTGAGGTTTTTGTTGTGGTGGACTTCATAGTTGTCATATATGATACTTAGACCACGTTTTGTTAGTTATGTTTTTCTAGTTGCTTTAAGGTTGTTTTACTTGTTGTTGGATTTTTAGTATTTCATAGCAGTAAAATCTAGGTAGGAAATCTATTGTATACTCAATGTTTGGGTAAGTTTGGATTTTTGTTGTCCAATTTTAAGGCTCTCTTTGTGATAGTGTTCTTGATTTGTTCTTGACTTTCTGTTCAAGTATTGAGTTATTACTAATATATTTGTCTTAAAAAATGTAAGTGCATTTGAAAATGGGAGAGGGAGAGATCACGTGCAACACAAACACCCCATAGACAGCAACATAAACATGTGTAGAAGCTGAGCAGCAACAAGAACGACAAGAAGATCCCAATGGTGGTTGGGGGAGGCTTTTTAAGATCGGAGACATGATTTTCTAGAATGATCCGTGAACCTTTTCGTACTTCTTGGTTTTTCTACTGTTTATGTAGTTAATTATAAAATTAGTGGAAATTAATTGATTAACATATACGTATCGGTATCGTACATCCACGTTGTTAGTCGTACATGACCATGTGAACTCATATGCGTTACAGTATGTATTATTTATCTATTAACATTTGCATTTAGTTTTTTGAACCAATTGCATTCTTTTCTTTTTGCAACAGTCATAGTGATTTGGATTTTCTTACTTTAAATTGGTACACATTTTACAGGCTGGTGAACTTTTATTTTATATAATATTACTCCCCTTTCAGTTTTTGTTTCTGTTAAAATTAATCCAGTTTTGGAATTGTTTGATGATTGATGGTGTTAATTTGTTGCAAGGAACAATAACAAATATGAGTGGACATTTGAAGATAATAATGGGTTGTGACTTGTGAGTACGACTTCTAAAAGCCGTCGTTTTACTATGCCTTCTCGTGAACCTTTTTCTTTTCTAGCTAGTCCTCTCGTGAACTCCATGCACTCGGATCTTTTTCCGGAAATGAAACAAAAACAATCATATTTGAGACTGTAATGGTCTTAATCGTTGTTTCTTAAGAGAAGCTACCATAGGCATTAGGCAAACTAATTTTTAAAAATACGTGCCAGGTAATGATTGATTTAAAATTTATCACGTTAACATACATATCCAATAATTTAGAGCACACGGGTAAACCCCAACCCCATACCATGGAAAACAAGTTTTACAAGAGGTTCAAATTTACTAGATTCACCCCCTTAATTTGAACCTCTATACACGATTACTTCACAAGCCGAGTCTAGAGAGAGAAGCTCTTGCCTCTCTCTAGACTTTCTCACCGAAACCTTGCTTCGCCGTCTCTTCCGCCGCGCCCGTTTACTGTCGGTGGCTTCCTTGGCTCCGGCCGAGGGAGTCACCGGTGGTTCTCCCCTCACCAGTCTTCACCTTCCTTCACTTTCCTTTTTTCTACCATCTCGTTAACCTTCCTCTGTCATCCACACCGGTTTTCTTTCTCCTTGGTCGGCCCTTTCACCGGTGGGTCGTTTAGATCTGCAGTGGGAGACCTTCCTCCTCATAGATCTGGGGAAGTTGGTCGCGGATCTGAACCTCATCTATGTTTCCCTTCTCCTGGTGCGATGGGTCTTCAGATCCCTCTCCTTCCCTAGAAATCTCCGGCGATCTGGCATATTAGGCCTTGTTGTTGCCCCGGTGTGGGATTTGTTGAGTTTTTTGGACGTTGGAGCTCTAGGGTTGGAGGGTGGAATCGGGGTCCTGTGGTTCTCAGATCTGAGTTCGGCGACGTGTCGACGCTCTGGCTCTTGCTTACCCTCGTGGCCCTGCTGTTACAAGTCTTTCTCTCCAGTGGTGGTCGGTGTTCGGGTGCTGGCCCGTTGTCGGGATCTGATTCTTCAGATCGGAGATGGGGTCATCGGTGGCTCTTAGCTTGGGTCGAGAAGGACAGTGTGGTAAAACCCTTTTCCTAGTTTCTCTACCTTTATTCCTGATTTCCTTTTTCCTACACCTGATTTGTAAATTTTACGGTGTTGGCCGGATTTGCTCATCGATGGGGGTTTTCGGAGTTTGGGGTAAGGGTTTGCTTGCTATACTCACCCCTGGATGGTAAATCCTGTTTTGTTCTCGGTATCATTTGCTACCGGCTCATCGCCTTTTGGGGACTCTCTCAATGTTGGCTGGGGAATCTAGGCTTTGGCCTTGATGAGCTGAGAACTTCAGGTCCTCCAGGTGGTGCTATAGTTTTGCTCTAGAGGTGCTTTGGTTTAAAGGGATCTTTGGGGTGCGGCTTTGGAGATTCATTGCTTCCCTCCCCCTCTGCTCGGTGATTGACTGGTGTTGTTTTGTTTCTTCTACTTCAGAGGTTTTCAAGCCTGGTTATCCGAGTACAAGACTCTGTTTTAATCTTAGGGCTTCAAGGTGGTTTATTCGAGTACTCAGACTCGTTCCTTTTGGTTTATTTGTTTGTACTGTTGTTGTTTGCCTGTAATGGCTTTGTTGTGGTTTGGCTTTATCTGTGGTTTAGGAACTTGTTAGATTGTTTCAGTTCCTTAGTTGCTGTATTTGGTTAGATAAGCCTTTGTTGTAATGGTTGAGCTACCCTCAGGTAGTCTCGTGTTTGTACTTGTTGGTTGGGTCCTGCCCATGGCCATGTTTTCATTTTGAAAACATGGTTTTTATAAAACAAAAAATTGCTGATCAAAGAAAAAAAAATTGAACCTTTATACTATACATGATCTTAGTTACAACATCCACCTCATGTGGTTTTATACTAATCAGTGAATCGCGAGTTTTATGATATGGTGTCACGTGTGCGGGTTTTGATTTACTAAATAGTGCATCAAAATCATAAGTTGTAACTCACGAATTCACAAATATGAATCAGATGCGCGAGGTTCACGAATCGTTGGCGGCCAATAAAAAGGCGACTAGTGGCAAATTGGGTTTCAACAAATTTAGTTGATGTTAAATATTCAAAAACGACTAAATCACACTCCAATCAAAAGGCATCAACTTCTCACTGGCCCATTTCCTCTGCCATCTCTCTAGACTCGTAACCCTAGTTCGACTTGTTCAGGGCCGCCAGCGACGGGCTGTGCCTTCTGGCTAGCTTGTCGCTGGTGGCTCTCGGTCTCCTCTACTTTTTTCTTCGCTTTCCCCTCCTTTCTCTGGTGGTTCACCGCTTTTCCCGACCGTCTTCCCTTGTAGCGGTTGCCTTCCTCCCTCAATTCTTTGGTGGTTATCCTCCATCGACGGCGACGGTCCTAGATTTGAGTGGGCCGTTCTTCTACACCGGTGTAGATGACGAGTTTTGTGCCTTCACCGTCTTGCTCTCCGTCTTCTCCGGGCTCAGATCTCTCGCGGTGGCTTTCTCGCCCCAGATCTGTTTCTTCCTCATCTGTTCTCGGGTGATTTCGGGCCTCGTCGGAGCGACGAGGGGTTTTGGTCAGAGTTGACCTTGGTGTGGTCGTTTCGGAGCTGTGGGTGGGGATGCTCTCTCTAGGTCATCGGTTCTGGGTTTGTAGGAGCTGCGAGTTTTCTACCCTACGCGCCTTGGCTCTCGGTCAGAGTTGTCTGTAAGTCTCCTTCCTCCACTTGTTTACTCCTCCTTGAACAGATCTGGATGCCAAAACCTCTTTGGTTTAGGTCTCTCCCCTTGGTTCGTCGGTGAGGTGTAGGTCGCCGCCGGGATCTCTTTGAGATCTGAGAGTTTCAGATCTGGTCTTACTTCTGTCCCTTTCTCTGTCTCGAACGAGACATACTCGATGCCCACTAATTCTTGCTTCCTTCCTCGTCTTCGTTTCTGTGGACGAGGCCCAACAATTGGTGTTGGCCATTGTTAGGATTTGCCTAACAGTGTTTGGAAGTAATAACAGTTAGGTTATGGGGTATGAATCTGGTTTGACAGGGTGAGGGATAGAAGTCTCAGTCGTCTCTTTTCTGGGTACTGGGGATTGGTTGGTGTACTTAGTGGAGGAAGGTCAGAATCTCTACCGTTTCTGGTTCCTCAGTTTTGGGTGTGGCGTGGGGTGGAGACTTTGGGAGCGGGAGCGACACTTTGTTTCCTTGGGGGCTCTTTGTTGGTGATGTCTCTCACTTCTCCGGCATTTTGCACCTGTTGTGACCAGTGGTGGTTCACTTGATTCGGCCGGTAGTTACAGATCCTGTTCAGTGCGAGGTGTTGGGAGTTTGGACTGGAGCAGCGTCGGTTTAGTGTCTAGCTAGCGTGGGGCTCGAGGCAGGGTTAAGCTTTTTAGGTCTTTTTTTCTTACTCTGTTGATTGTGTATGTTTGGGCCTTATTTCCCCTGTTGGTTGTGTTGCCTGTTAGGTTTTCCCCTGGTCGGGCATAGGTAGTGGTTGGTTGGGCTTGGCCCGTCGTTGTTTTGGTGCTGGTTTCCTATTTGGTTCTGAGACAGTTCTGTTTTGAGTTTAGGTTGTTGTTTAGACCCTTAATGTTTAGTTGTTGTACTTCATGGTAGAGAAATTTGGGAATTTAGTCCTTTGTTGTACCTATGCAATGGGTTAGGTTTTCTAGTTTGAGGTGTCGTGTAGGCATACTCTTTGTTGTAAGTTGCACCTGAGGGTTTACCATTGGCCTCGTTTTTCACTTTGAAAACTTGGCTTTATAAAACCAAAAAATGTTGATCAAAAAAAATATTCAACAACGACTAAATTTTAATCCAGTTGCTAATGAATCTAAACCCAACTTTGTGCCAACGGTGTCCATAATTTACATATTTATAGTCGTTAGGTTGATATTATTCTAAAACAATGATATAATGTCTTTTATCACAAAAAACATTGATTTGCACTTCAAATAGAGAAAACGAACAAAATCTTAATTCAGCAAAATAATATTAGTTATCCAATCATTAAAGTTTATATATTTTGTTCATTAAGTATTTTATTAGTCAATATTCAAAAAAATCTATTCTCTCTCTTTAATCGAGAGCTAAACCCTAGCTCTAGCCGCCTACCTCTGCGACTATGGTGCTTCCTCCCTCTGCTCCCGCCGACGACACATTTGACATCCTTGTTGTTGTAGTCCCTACCAGCCCCGTCATGTCTCCCCTGGTGCAATCCACTCCCTCGAAGACCACGCGGTCCTATGAGGGATCTCTGTCCATAAATCCACGGTGTAGGAGAAAGCCAAAGCCAAGTTAGCCAACCCTAATCGGGTCGCTTGCAACGCTTCCTCCATCTTTGGTGGTTGGCTCGATCCTCTCGCCATCCACGGCGGTAGTACCCTTTTCTGTGGGTACCTCCACTCCATCATCTTCTACTAAACCACGACGAAGACATCTGAGGAAGCCTAAGGCCATTGCTTCGGACGCAAGTAACCCTCTGTTGTCTCTTCCTCCGCCGCCACAGCCCAGCATCCCTTCGTCATTTCTTCCATGCGTTCGGATTCCTCGGGTTGATCCATCTCCCACTCTTCAACGGAACCCGATGTGGGGAAGGGCTCCAAAGGAAGATCTCCCAAGGACGACGGCGGAGAAATTAAGGTTGGGGCGCTGTCTTCCTCATCAGGATAGAATCCTGATCCTCTCCTCACCTCTCACTACTTCGGATGGCATGGGTTGTGGTCGGAGGGTGGCTCTTTTGCTGGATGAATCCCCGTCACCTCCTGCTCCGGCCTTATCGGAGTTGCAGGTTTCCATGGAAGCGCTTCAAGAGGGACTGTCGAGTTGTTCCATTGAGGATGAGGAGGAGGTCGAGATCATGGTCTCGTTCTCTCCGGTTGCTTCAACGATTATTGGCCGACAGTACTGTGAGCTGTTGGGGAAACTGTGGATGACTAAGCTTCCTCAAAAGTACTCCCTTCTTCGGATCATTACCACCGCGTGGGGGCAGGCAACAGTTGGCCTCGTCGTCAAGGACCTCGGGTCGGGACTCTTAAGCTTCTACTTCCGATCAGCGAAGGCACCTTCATGGGTCTGAGGTAATGAGCCCTGGTGTTTTGATGGGCGACCCCTTCTGCTTGGTGATCTTAATCTGTGTGCCCAAGAGCTCCCAGCGTTGGATAGGATGCATATTTGGGTCCACACTCGGGGCTTCCACCGTTGGTCTAGACGAAAGCTATCGGAGAAGCGATCGACTTAGGGGCTTGTGTTATGGTACCCTCCGATTAGTGGGGCAAGTGTTGGGGCGGTACTGTATGGGTACACTATTGGCACCTACTAGACCGCCCTCTCAAGCTGAGCCTGGTCCTGCGTTTCAAGGAGTTCCGGATCCGGTGAAGGTGGAGCTCACCTACACTAAACTCCCAAGATTTAGCTCCAACTATGGGTGTATGGGGCACGTTGTACGAGATTGTGAATTGGAGCTGAAGGATACCCCGAGGTATGACACCTCTATGTTGCATTTTTAGTAGGATAAGCAGGTGAAGCCGTACGCGATAGACTGGACTGAATCACCACCGAGAATACCACCCGACTTGGGGAATGTTCCCCCGAGCACTGTATCTAAGGGTTCCTCGTCTCGGGGACGGAGCCCGTATGATTCCCCAAGCACTGTATCTGACCATATAGAGGCTCGGGTCTGGACCTAACTCGGGAAGATGGATCTTGGCTGGAAAAACATTTTGTCCGGCCACCTCTCCAGTGGCCAGGTCAGTGAAGTTTCAACGCCCGTTACATCCAGACTTGGAGATATTGAAGGGACTACTACCGGTGGAATGAAGAGGAATGCGATTGACGCTCTCGGGGATGATCAAGAGAGGGTTGGAAAACAACCCCCTAGGAAGAATGATAGGGTTCCCAGGCTTTAGGGACTGGCTCCAATAGGGGTCCCTTGTGAAAGCTTTGCCTCCTACTACTGATGCAGTCCTTGGCCAAGTTTTGGAGTAGGACTTACAGTATCGTATTCTCATCCCCCGCCCTTCCTTTTTGCCTATATGGCGTTTCAATACCATCAATGACGGTTCTAGTACTTTAAAAATCAACGAACATTATATTCTATGTCTGCTCTTCCTCGTGGTCAGGGAGTATGTTCCCTGACGCACTATCTCTATAATGAATTTATGATTTATAACATTATATCTTTTAATAATAGAAATGTCAATATTCAGTATTATGTATTGTCGTAGTTCAGTATTGAATAAATTTAGTAAAATAATATTAATTATTCAGTCAACATATAAGAATTTTTAGTAAACCCTTATTAAAAACCCCTGATATAAAAATCAGTAATTTTTAAGTCGAAAATTCATATATGGGATTCAGATTCTCTACTTATGAATCTATTCTTTTTTTATAAGCAAAATTTATTGATGGAGCGGGTTTTCAATATGAAAACAAGACCAAGGGAAATCCCGCATATACAAACCTAGAGAATGCCTCACCGGATCCTCCACATCAGTACAAACCAACCCTTTTCGGGTACAGACAGGTCATCATACCCAGATATTGCTAACATGAAGAAAACTAACAATACCCAACAAGGGGAAACCTACTAACCACAAAGTTCTAAAAAAACTAGATGGAAACAATACAGAACAACCACAGGCCACAATCCAACATAAACTTAAAACAAAAGAACAAAGAAAACTTCCTACGCCAACCGGAATCAGTAATGCACACCAGAACAGTAGCACAAAACCAGACCTCAACCAACAATCCTAGTACCCCTGCTACCCAATCCCCCCACCAGTTAATCCTCAGAACAGGCTACACCCGGCCAGGTCAACATAACCCAAACACATCACGGTGGCCACACCGACTCACCGTGAGGCCCCTACAACATATGGGCGAGAAGATAAAACTAGAAAAGGAGCAAGAGGCAACATAAGTACTAAGAGAGGAAGAGGTTCCCTCTGAAATTGCGAATAACGGACTCCACTCCCGATTATGCTCCAAAACTAGCGCACCCCGTGGCCAACATCAACAGGAAAATCGGACCCGGACGACATCCATCAAGTCACCGGAGACGAGAAGGAGAGTCCGAGCACGCAACGACCGAAACGACTAGAGAAAAGAGCCGAGAACTCCAGATCTACAAGCTCGATAGTCCCACCTTCACCAAACACTACTCAAGTTCCCAAAGAGAAGCCCACCAAAGCCAGCACTCGACGACAAACCATAGGGCGAGTTCTGATAATACCCCCCCCCCCCCCGACCCTCCACCGACAAGGAAACGTAGAGGAAAGAATCCAAAGTAAGGTGAAGCCGAACCTGAGGAGACAAGAGAGAGGGGTGAGACGGTCTTCGACAAAGTGAAATGATCCTGTGACGAAAAAAGGACAAATTTGAGAAGTAGGGGTTCCAGATCTGACCACCAAGCCTCACCAAAACTGGAAGCAGAGAAGTGGGGAAGAAGAAAGGCCACCACTGATAACCATCTGACCTAGAGGAGGACCAGACCGATCACCGGTGGCAGCCGCGGAGCTCCTGGAGGTAGGAAAACGGCGAGAATCTTTAGGATTTTCTAAAAAAATAAAAGTGGGAGCACTAGATTTTGTCCAAAATATTGACCTAAAAAAATATATTTATGAATCTATTCTTAATCCCTACTTATCAACCCCAACGATGAATGTGTTCTTAACCATCCACGGTAATTACCTCAAAAAAAAAACATCCTCGGTAACTTTTTAAACTTCCAAAACTAAACTTACCCAAAGAGCCTGTAAGATTAAGTTATTACATATGATCGTTGCTACCATTCACGACTTAAATAAGGGTCTTTTCTTTTCTCTCTCTTCCATCATTATTCTCAATTTTGAGAGCAACAGTTCAGTGACCAACAATGTACAGCTATAATAGATTCATCTACACATAGAATTTACTTTATTGTGCTATGTGTTTCACAATTTATTGCCCGTCTCCAATTGTGATGTGTAGGTCAACATATTTTATTTTCGTTCATTTTATTTATCGGTAATTGTTTTTTAAATGTCAATTTACACTACTCACTGTAGAATAAAGTGATGATGAGGCACAAAAGAGAAGACAAGCCGATGACAATCACCCCCTTATGATGGAATCCAAGAAAAATGTATTCCACTAAGACATTTTTTGTTTGATAAATTATGATGGTTATAACATTTACTTTGACTTCAGTTTTCAATAGAATTAGTAATTTAATATGATACCAAAAATTGAAATTTAAATGAGGATGAATAGTCTATATCTCATATGCCAGATTTGGAGACGGATGCCAGCTGCAGCACATGTGGGTCCAAAAAGAAGGTCTGTTTAGTTGATGAGAAAAATTGTACGAAGTGAACAAGGAAAATAAGATGAAGCTCATATGTCAATTGGAGGAGAGGAGAATGAGGATGAGAATGAAAAGGAAGTTTGGGTGCCGGAGCAATTCCCCAGTGGCGGTCTCGTGAATATGTATGTGAACTCATGCATATCGATCTAAACAGTATATAACACCATATTATAATTATTCACCCAATTTTCCCTTTATACAAATAAACAAAACCCAACGCAAACCAACAAACATGCGATGTTAACGTATGAAATGCCAACGGCTTTCCCGTCATTTTCTATTCCCTCCTTGTGATTTGTAGCACAAACATATTTTTCTATTCCTACATTTCTCAACATTCAATACTAAATTTGGATTATATTTTTCTTTGCAATCGATCTTTAGTATTTCTTTAAGTGGCGACACATAGGAAAAACATATTGACAACGCTAGTGGAGTGAAGGTCCGAGAACAAATTTTGATGCTATGTTAACGTCAGCCCAATCTACAAAATCAAATTATATGCTAGTGAGATAGAGAATGACAAAGAAGATTTTTATAGGACAGTAATGTTATTAGGAGAACTTTGCATAAAGTTCAATGAGATATAATCTACAGACTAAAGAGATGGATGGCTTGGGGATCAAGAAAATATCTATTATAAATCAAGTAATACTAGCAAAGTAGTGGTAGAGATTTGGTACTGAAGCTGACTCACTTTGGAAGAAAGTAATATGTGTCGAGTACAATTGGAATCTATCAGATTGGGATCTCTCTTCAGTTTTTAATAACAAAGGTGTCAGCTTTATTGAACATTTTTCCTCTTCAATGGAGGACCCTACTTTTAGTCATACTTTTGAATCCCCTGGACTGATATGGAATTTTGGAGATGGGGGAAGGACAAAATTTTGGGAGGATTTGTGAAATTTAGATATTCCCTTCAAAATATAATTTCAAAGACTCTATCATTTAAGCACACAGAAGAACTGCAAGTTACAAAAATTTTGGAGGGATGAAGATTAGCTCTTTTTATTCAAAAGAAGGCTTAGAGAGTGGGAGTTAGATAAATTCAAAGAGTTGGGGATGATTTATACTCTTGCTCATTATATCCTAATAAAAGAGACTCAGTTCAATGGAGGATAGAAGATAAAGGATTTTCAGTTAGTAAGATGTACACTTTTCTATCTGTTGCTCCCATTAATTGTCTTTGGAGCCAGTTTTTATGGC
This sequence comes from Erodium maritimum, assembly GCA_963921825.1. Lineage (NCBI taxonomy): Eukaryota > Viridiplantae > Streptophyta > Magnoliopsida > Geraniales > Geraniaceae > Erodium > Erodium maritimum. The sequence goes on along the minus strand of OY997590.1, from coordinate 61,328,918 downwards.
TGCCTAATCTTCCTCCTAAGATAGCAACTTTCTTCTGGTTGGCCTGTATTAAAACAATTCCTACTAAAGGGTTCCTAGAGGCAAGAGGAATCAATATCTCTATTGCTGACTCTTGGAGTAGCTTTAGTGGGAATCATTTTGAGGAGGCAAATCATCTGTTTTATTTTGTAAAAAACCTTGGGGCATCTGGTCAAAGGTTTTGAGATAGTGGGGCATCTCTTGGTGTATTCCTTCCACCATTACCTCCTTTATTTCCTCTTGGATCAGCTCTGTCCATCAAACAAGCTCTGGAGAAATATCTCCTCCATTGCTCTCCGGAAATTCGGCTTGCTAAAAACTCAGTAGTTTTCAACAATTCTCTTCTATCAGTCCATGACATAGTGCTGAGAATTCAACATTCTTCCTTTGCTTTGGAATGGCCTTTGTTCAAGTCTAATCATGCTTTCTCCTTCAACACTTGGTTTTTCTCTCCTCACCTATGTAATAGATTGAGGAGGAGGGCCATCACTGTTGACAGGATGTTCTGGTATATCAGTGGGGTTTTAGGGGGTGGTTTGGGGAGTGTGGTGAGTTTGGTAAGACTTGGTTTTGTTGGTGTTTTCTTCTTCTTCTGTGTGGGTTTCTTCGCTTTTTCCTCTACTTGCTGCATTGACTCTGTGAGTGGGTAGAACTATGTTTCTAGGTTGAGAGTTTTTTCTCCTTTTTGGTGGTGCTCTTGTTAGGTACTTCTTTCTGCAAGATTAGAGATTCATTGTACGGGCTTTGGTTTTGTACATTATCACTTGGTTGTCTCCTTCTCATTATTACTTATGAGGGCAAGGCTATTTAACGACTAAACCTAATTAAATTAAAGGGGGCTTTGGTTAATTCAACTATAGGTTAAAAGCAACTTTTGGTTACAATTCAGCCCATTCTACACCATTGCAGCCGAAAATTGGAGCAAGTTCTTCACCAAATCTTCTCAAAAACCTCACAATCTCCATCATCTCTTCATCCCCAAGGTAAGTAAGCTCTAACAATCCACTTTCAATCATTTTTGGGTTATGGGTTTTCTTAGATATTGCATGAACTTATTGGGTTTTGATTTATAGTTTGTTGGATGTTGGTTTAGTGAAGAGAAGTAGAAGTTTTAGCTAGAAATTTGTGGGTTTTGATTGTTTTGATGGAACCCTTGTTGAATATTGAGGTTTGGGGGTTTTAGTGACTGATTTTGGAGCTTGATGATGTTAGAAATGGAGTTTTTGAAGTGGTTTTTCGTGGAAACGAAGTTGGGGAAGAAGGATTTTGGGACTGCCCAGATTTGGCACAGAAAGAGCCTCTGGCCGGCCCTCTGAGCGACACGGAGAGGGTCCCTGACCGGCCCTCTGAGCGGCACGAACCGTGCTTGGTACCGGCCCTCTGAGGGGCACGGACCGGGTCCCAGACTGGCCCTCTGAGGGGCACGGTCCGGGCCTGGTGCCAGGTCGCTGAGGGGCACGGTCCGAGCCTGGTGCCGGCCCTCTGAGGGGCACGGACCGGGCCGAGTGCTGGGCTTGTGGGCTGCCCAAATTGGGCCTTGTTCGGGTCCAATTTACCTTTTGACCCAAGTTTTGTCGTTAGGGGCAATTTAGGTATTTCACTTTAAAACCGACATTTAATGTTTATTAATTCTAGTATTAACTTATGATCCTAGACTTTATTCTCGAGCTCGGAGGAGGAGACCACTAGGCGTTCGTGTGACTAAGCGTTTGGAAAGCACTTGAGGTAGGGAAGAGTAGTAATTACCGCTTTTATTTAAAGATTGCTAATAATATGCATGTAGGATGTTAATAACCGGAAGAGTCTTAGCTTGCATATAGGATGTGATTAACTAGAATAACCGCTTTCAATTATGGGAATTGTCGTGCTGTAGAATCACATGTGGCCATGTCAGGCCTTAGGGTTGTGTGTTGGTCGTGTTTGGTTGTGTTTATTAGTCCTTAAATGTTGAGGAATAGTATCTTCTTCGATTACTTTAAGAATCTTGTTATGCCATATGAATTGTGATGAATGTGATACGAATGTTTGTTTCTTGATATGATTGGTTGAATGGATGTGATGAATGTGAATTGAACTGTTGTCTTGTGATATGATCGGGTGAATGATAGACCGATGTGGTGGGTTTGGTAAGTGTATCGGTAAGTTTGATGATATGATAAGTTCGGTGTAACATGTGTGGTATGGCATTGTGTGTTATGGTACTGTGTATTGTTTGCTTACCCCGAGGTATGTTTTTCCGGGAAGACACGTAGGCCGATGTGCGTTTCCGGTATGGTGTATTGTTTGTTTACCCCGAGGTGTGTTTCCAAGAAGACATCTAGGACGATGTGCGTTTCCGGTATGATGTATTGCTTGTTTACCCCGATGTGCGTTTCCGGGAAGACCGATGTGCGTTTTCGGTATATGGTTTCACCCCGATGTTGTGTGTTCCGGGAAGACATCTAGACCGATGTGCGTTTCCGGTATGATGTATTTTGTTTCACCCTGAGGCTGGATTCCGGGAAGATATCTAGACCGAGGCCGTGTCCCGGTACGATATGTTGAGTTGCGTTTGTGAGTCGGAGTATCATGTTTATTGTCTTTATGTTCGTGTGATGTCGCTTTAAGTGATGTTCGTAGTGGTTTTAACGGTATAACATTATGTGGTTTATATGTTTTCTTAGCTTGGTTCTATGGTCAATAATGTTGGACTCCTGTGGGTTTTCTTTTCGCATTGTCGGTTATTAGTTTATATTTCTTGACTTAGTAATATGGTGACGAAGCGGATGTCCAATCCCGTTACTACTTTTTCCTACTGAGCGAAAGCTCACCCCCTCTGTTTTTACTGTTTCACTGTTTCACAGGTTTTGTTGGTGAGTCGGTGTAGAGGACATCTCAGAGCTCGGGTGCTCATCGAGAATCCGGGGGATTTCTCTTTCTTTTAGTGACGTACTTTACCTTTTGTATTGACCTTACTCCCTTTCTTTTGGATTTAGAACATCGACTTATGATTATCGGAGTTGTTTTTTTTTTTTAACTAAATTCGAAGTTTTTGTTATTTAAATTTCTTTATTTTCTTGTTTTATTATTTTATTTAGTTCACGTCTCGAGTCCGGCCAAAACCGGACTTGGGGCGTGACACCGCGTACGAGACCAGGATAGCCCTCCTCGGCCTCTTCAGCGACAACAACAAGAATGTCCATCTCAAACATTGGCGCGGCCATGAAAGATGTTCTTAGGGTGCGACGTCCACTGCAGAAGTTGAACTCGCCAGTGATAGTGGATAGCTTGTTCTCGAAACAGTTCTTCCAACAAGACTTCTTTCTCACTATATTCAACCAATGCTTATATGCGAAGACATGGTCGTATTTCTTGAAATACTCATGCTCGATGTCGACCATGAACTAGTTGTCGGAAAGATAGATGTGGTAATGTGTTTGAACTTGAACCAACGTCCCTTAAACATATTCACTTTTCTGTTTGTCACGTTCCAATGTTATTTGTAGTTCTTCGTCGTGCGCTTTATCTCTGTGGTTTTCCATGTAATGACGGAAATGTCTTTCTTAATGTTCTCCAAGAAACGATGGCATGTCTAGTCCGCCCTGTGGATCGAGTCCTCTAAGTAGTTGAGTCAAGCACTCACAAGGGATTCCTCCTTTAAAAGCGTCCACTTATGGTACATCCGGGCTCGTTTGGTTGGGTTAGCTTGGCATGCGACGGTCTAGTCAGGGTCGGGGGGACCCACACTCGCATGATCGACGTCAAGGGACTGGTTATCAGGACGGGCATTGAATGATGGCATGTTCCTGAACTCAACCTCGACACAGTAGTAAAGCTCTGGAACGTGGTGGATCTTGGGAAAGTTATGGCGCTCAAGTAAATGGAGGAGTTTGGGAAATTAGTGGAGCCCAGGTAAATGGGGGAGTCCAAGAATGTCAGATGCATCGGGGACGGGACATACTCTCTCTAAAAAACCTTCCTGACGATCGCATGTGTAATGTTGCGAATCAGGGACGTAATCCCACTCGTAGGAGAATCCGGGTGGCTTGTTCGATTTGTTGGGGTATGCCATGTGTGAAGCCGGAGAATCAGGTGTGGATGGCCGGAAAACGACTCACAAACAAAGATATATTATCCGCATGTTTCTCATTTCTATTGCAACTCCCGTCGTCGAAGATTCTGCTAAACCGAAAATAAACACCGGAAAAGAAGAACTAGAGCTGAAGAATTGTTTTGTGGGTAAAGAAGAACGCACCTGTTGGCAGTTATTTATAGTAGATATTACCTTTCGGCTTTAATTACGTTTACTTTTCTCACCACTTGTCACCCTACAATTCGACAATTGACGATTCCATGGCCCCTCATGCGTCGAATCTGTAGACTGTCAGCATCTACAAACTCACCGACGATACATTTAAGGGTCGCATATTCGAACTGAGAAACAACCACTTTTCAAGAATTCAATCCATTTTTTCGTGGATTCGGAGTAAATTGACGACACGATGAGACCACATTACAAGTGCTCTTAGATGAGCCGGGTATGTGTAAAAGGGGCGTAGATGTTACATGTATAAATATGCATGAATGGGTGAGGGAAATGTGGAGCAAGGAAGGGCTATACATGCGGCTGAGATGGTTGTTTGGAATGGACAAAAAGGGGTACATTCTGGTTTCCAGTTGGTCGTACGAAACAAAACCTTCCGTATACATAATACAAAATACATACTGCAAACCAAAACCAAAACCATGGGCTGCAAAAAAGGGAAGGAGGTTTTCACTCACTATAAACTTCGAAATGGTATTATATGATTAAGCCACTGTTAATCAAAGCATAATTAATCCCCAGAAAATCACGTGCAGTGCAGTCATACATATGGTGCTTCCATTTTTGCTCAATCTGGGCTCATCGAGAGACTCAAAACATAATTAATCAATAAGATGGTGATCTTGTGAACCGTATATATTGTGGCGTGCTGCTGATGTTGATATTCTGCCGGTCAACAAGCCAAACTTGCTAGTTATAATCACAACAAAATAGAAAACAAAGGAAAAAAAGAGAATGGCCCGTGAATCCTTGCATGTGACCATAAAAGACCTGTTATTATCATATACACCCACTCACGTGTGTTCTCTCTGTTTTTTTTTTCTTTTCTTTTTTACATTCCTTCCCGTCAAATCATGAGCAGCACTAAAGTTACACGTCTATAATCGCTTGTGCTCCAATCGAGTTTCGAATTTCGTCGGGGTTTCTCATAAATTCACTTCACCATTGTAGTGGCTGAGGAAGAAAATGACCAGACAGACACAAGTGGAAGAGGGAGTTTGCCCCAGCACCTAGTTCATAAAAAACCATCCCTGCACACAAACAAATCTAATTTTGTGAAATAAAATGAAAAGCTACTAATTTAAACTTGATTTCTATTTCAAAAATATGCATGAGATATATACTATATTGGGCAACCACCAAGCAGCCAGGTATTGACATGTGGCACAAAGTGGACCCTTTTCTCATGTGAAGCTAATCTATACACCAAAAAGCCAACCAAAACTTCACAAAAAGGAGGAGAAGATAATTAATTAAATGTAGAGAATGAAACATAAATGCTATTATAGTTTCTCTCATTCTCAAATCTCAATACTCAATAGTAGAATGTGTCCTCTACTCTTTCTATTTAAACCCAACCACCACTTGTTTCTGGCAATCCGCTCACAAATCATCATCATCATCATCATCATCACAAACACAACATAGCACACCATACCCATCTCTTCTCCCTCTTCTCTCTCACTCACCCAAAACACCATGACTAGGTTTACCTTGAGAAGCTTCACATTTGTGCTCTTCATTGCATTGCTGGTTTGGTCTTCCAATTTGGAGCCCTGCAATGCCAGGAGAGGAGGGCATGGGAGGCACAGAGGAGCTGCTTCTTCATCTTCTCTGATGAAGAAGAAAGGAAAGAATCATGGTCATGGAAGTGGTCACCACCAGCATGGAGGAGGAAACAAATCCAAACCCAAACCCAAGCCCAAATCTCCCGCTCCGGCAGGTAAAGCTGCTCCATTGCCTCCTACCACCAAGCCCAAGCCAAAGTTCGATGCTCCTGCACAGTCAACCATCTTCAATGTGATCAACTTTGGCGCCAAGGGTGATGGACACACTGATGACACAAAGGTGACTCCTCTGTTCTTGATGGTTCTTAGTCCCTAGAGAAAAACAAAGCACTCAAATTGTGTTCAAAATTCAATGTGATTCTCCAACAGTTTTAGTTGTACTCTACTGTTCTTCAAGTAAAAACTGATTTTTTTTTTTTTTTTAGGGAAAATGTTGTTTCTGGACCTTCTGTGACCTTTAGTTATCACTTCCTAACTAATTCCTAACTTAAAGGTAGTATTTTGTTACAAAAAACTAACATAAAGGTGGTAGTTTGTTACAAAAAGTAGCATAAAGGTGATATTTTTTTACAAGGAAAAACACTGTTTTCATGCTTATTTTACACGTGATTGGTACTTTTTGTAAACGTGTACCACCTTTGAGTTAAGAATTGTCACAAAAGGTCGACCTCAGTTAGGAAGTGAGAATAACTTTTCCACCTAGGTCCGGAATCGACGTTAACCCTCTCTTTTTTATATAACTTTTAGAACTGTGAGGGATGCCTCAACAGCCATCTCTTTTTAGGTAACAATATGTATTCTTTGTCCGGGCAATCACTAGTTCACAACTTAGGCCTCTAAGCTACTGTCACTAAAAAAGGTAATGCAAATTATGCAATTGATTAACAATATGAAATCCAAAATTGAAAATATGTAGCAATTCTTTTCACTTCCTTGCCCTTTTACAAACTTAAATGCCATTCAAGAAGCATAAGTTTTTTTTTTCCTTATAATTTCATTGATAAGCATAAGTGTGTGAAAGAAGGTCTTTGGATAGTGTTTTTGAACAGTAGTTACAGAAGAAACCAAATGCTACGACTACAGGAAAACAAAAAAAGAAACATAGAATGTGTAATAAATTATGTAAAATATAGAGACAACAAAGTCACCAAGTGGGGTCCATGCAAAATAATTGATTCTCTCGTTATGGCAGTTTGGTCACAGGCATCAAATAATATTAATTGGAGTGTACCATACAGTTTGTATATCTGTACAAAACTAACAACAACTTTATATTATATGAGTCATGGGTGTGAAACTTACTGTTGATGCTTTGTGGTAAAATATTAAGAGTAACGTTACGGTGCATCGCAGGCGTTCCAAGCAGCCTGGGCATCCGCCTGTAAAGTGGAAGCATCGACGATCATGGTCCCAGAAGAATACCAGTTTCTTGTAGGGCCCATTTCTTTCTCGGGTCCTTACTGTGCAGCAAACATAGTCTTCCAGGTAGAAGAAGCTGATTTCAATACCTGATCCCTGCATGTATGTCAATGTTAGTTTTAGGCTGCATTACAGGAACTTATTAGATCAAAATGGTAACTTTCAGCTGGACGGTACCATCATTGCTCCCACTTACCCAAACGCCTGGGGTAAAGGCCTGCTGCAATGGCTTGAATTCACAAAGCTGAAAGGAATTACAGTCCAAGGTAAAGGAGTCATCGATGGAAGAGGCTCAGTTTGGTGGCAGCAAAAATCCCGGTTTGATGATCCTTTTGAGGTTGAACTGAAGCACGAACAGAAACTCATTGTTCCACTAAACAGCACAGAAGGAAACAACCCGCCAATGCCGGTAATTATATCATATACAGCTTAATTGGTTTCTTGATCACATGAAACTGATTGGTGCTTTTTGTCCTGAAATTGAGATGCAGGTAAGGAGTGAGCTCAGTGGGAACATGCCAAGCATTAAACCAACAGTAAGGACCACTTAATAGAAAACAAATAATTCAATGACTACTATTGCTGGAGTACTTAGCATGGATGTTGCATTTGTTTTTGCATAGGCACTGAGGTTCTACGGGAGTTTTAACGTGACAGTCACAGGCATAACTATTCAAAACAGCCAACAGTGCCATCTTAAGTTTGACAACTGCATGGGAGTTGTGGTCCATGATATGAGCATCTCATCTCCTAGTGACAGCCCTAATACCGATGGAATCCACTTACAGAATTCCAAAGATGTGCTAATCCATAGCACCAATCTTGCTTGCGGTAAATTAACTTTACTACTCCACAGGCAACAAGATAAATATTTTCTTTTATCTCTATGACTGTTCCTTTGTCTTCATCAGCAACTACACCATCTCCTTTTTAACACAATGGTACAATTGAGAGCATAGAAATAAACAAAATGAAGCAGTAGAAATCAAAGGCTTGTATTTCAACAGGAACAGAGCAACAGATTTTGAAATGTAACATAGATATGTAATCAGTTTTAAAGCTCCTAACTCTTATGCTTCTTGCAGGAGATGACTGTGTATCTATACAAACTGGATGCTCAAATGTGTACATACATAATGTGAACTGTGGTCCGGGACATGGAATCAGCATTGGAAGTCTAGGAAGGTATAATACAAAGGCTTGTGTCTCAAACATCACTGTCCGAGACGTCATTATGCGTAACACGATGAATGGCGTCAGAATCAAGACATGGCAGGTATGTGATTGCATAAATTTTATAGAGGCAATATACAGAGCTGATATATAAACAGCATTTATGATTTGACAAGCAATCATATAAATTAGATGACTTACCAACCAAAACTGTGGAGCTCAATACAACTCTACTTCTTTGCCCCCCATTAACTACTAATGCATAAACCAGCTGATGTTCTCTCTGAACTTGTTACTAATGCAAGACTTAATCAACCTTCATCCCTTAACATTTTCTTTTGCAACATCTGCAGGGTGGATCAGGTTCTGTCCAAGGAGTAATGTTCTCAAACATTCAAGTTTCTGAAGTACAACTTCCAATAGTTATTGATCAATTCTATTGTGATAAAGGAAAATGCAAGAATCAAACGTCGGCTGTGGCTCTATCAGGAATTACCTATGAAAGAATAAGAGGGACATACACAGTGAAGCCTGTACACTTTGCCTGCAGTGACAACCTGCCATGCGTAGATGTTACTTTAACTACCATTCAGCTGAAACCACTACAAGAAAAGTATCGCCTTTATGATCCTTTCTGTTGGAAGACCTTCGGGGAGTTGAGCACTCCTACTGTTCCACCAATTGATTGTTTGCAGATTGGAAAGCCGTCAAGCAACAGGGTTCAGTCTGATCATGACATATGTTGAGGTTGAGTTAAGCCATATATGACTAATGGTGTATTTACTTGTGTGGTCGGCATGACCTTCCTGACCCCTCTAACACCATTACCTAAGGCATGTAAATTTGGGTTGTCCTTAGTCTATAGGAATTCTTCTTTACCAGGCTTCATATTAGTTCCTATCGTGCGAGGGTGTATTGCTTCGAGTCATAGTCCTATAGTAGAGCATAAGGTATCCTTGTTTGGTGTGGTAGCTCTTCTGGTTGTGAGATAGTATACGTGCTTGATTCTAGACTTGAAATAAAATTATCATCATCATCAATAATTCAACACAGATGTCAGTTTCTAGATATCACGATCACCACAGATGATTCAAGAAAGTCCTTTGACATCAATAATGCAGAACCAACTTTCATATTTTGCTTCTGGTTTACAGACCAAGCACCATTGACCCAGTTACGAAGAGAAATTGGAACAACCTTGACCCAAACCCATTTGCATCCCTGAAAAAAGAAATTGGTTTTGATCCTAAAACTTGCCTTGCACAAAACCTAAACAAACAAATCATGATAAGCCACCATTATCACCACAACTATGAAATCAAGTTATTACCATTTTCAGTAATTCACCAATTGATTAAGTGGAGTAATCAATACAAGGTAGGAGAATAGGGTTCTCAATCAATCGCCAAAATCACCCATTAGAGATTGGCTCCTCAAAACTGTTTCATTCGATTGAATATGAAAAGAAGAAGAGAAAATGAAGTACCCAACATTCTAATTCGCGGGATGTTTCTGGGTCTCTCCGTGCTGCTTAGTCGAAAGAGAGAAAATGAAGTACCCAACGTGCTAATTCAGAGCAGAGAGTCAAGTGTTTGGAAAGGTAAAGTGTAATTATCAAAACGACTGTCGTTACCGCTGTAGTTAGCCGTTGAAAGTGAAAATCAACGGTTAATGTAAAGAAACGGCCTGTCGTTTTCAGTAATCTTATCATATGTGAATAGGCCATGATCATCATTATCTTCTTCGACAGTTCAATCTCTAAGCAAAAGCTTTGCATTCTACGCACTATCTGTCCTGAAGACTTCAATCACGCGAAGCAATCAATGGAGGAGAAGAACTTGAGCTCCGCGAGGAGAAGAATTGCCTCCGTCGCGAACCATCTCGTTCCTTCAGCTCCGTTAGCTTCCGCTTCCGCCTCCGTTGAGCTTCGAAATGCATCGTCCATGAGCGACAGCTACCACCGCGTGCACGGCGTCGTTCCGAGTGACCCGGTTGTTTGGAGAATCGCTTCTGATGAGTCCGGGAAGGAGTTCACTGACATTGTTTACGAGAAGGCTGTGGACGAAGGAATAGCAAAGGTCGGCCTTTTTTGGGCTACGAAGTGAATGCCATTCAGGTGTTCGACGAAATTACTGAATGAGTTTTGGTTGTGATTTCACTTTTTCGCAGATTACCATCAACAGGCCTGAAAGAAGAAATGCCTTCCGGCCTCTGACAGTTAAGGAGCTCATTCGTGCCTTTGATGATGCCAGGGATGATAGTTCAGTGGGTGTCATCATTCTTACCGGGAAGGTAGTTTGGAATACTATGATTTTTTTGTGTCTTGTGTCTGAAAGCCTATGTAGTTGTCATTTGAAAGCCTATTAAATGTTGATGCAGGGGACCAAGGCATTTTGTAGTGGTGGTGACCAGGCATTGAGAGCTTCCGATGGTTATGTTGATTACGACAATTTTGGCCGTCTTAATGTTTTAGATTTGCAGGTATGTAGTTTGGTTGCATGTTCATCAAGATATTTGTTAGTCTTTGCTTCTTACAACTTAATTTTCTTCTTCACTTCTTATTAGGGAGTTCTAGCTATAAGGCATTTTGCATCGTCAAATAGTTAGCATATTTACTATCCTGGTTATGGAGATTTTAATGTGTTGTTTCCCTCTATAATAACGCAGGTACAGATTAGGCGTCTTCCAAAACCGGTGATAGCAATGGTATTTATCTCACTATGCATCTTTTTTGTTAGTGAAGTTCTTGATGGATATATAATGGTTGATAAGGAGCTATGAAATTTTAGCTGTTAAGCTCTCGCAAGCCTTGACTTAGTTTAAACATCAATGGGTTCTGTGTTGTATATATTTTGATGTGTAGAGTAGAGCTACTCATTATACTTGATAGATGAGATCAAATATGTACAATTTACATCTCACTGGTACGCAAATGCCCTGAATTCCAAACCAGGTTGCAGGCTATGCTGTTGGGGGAGGACATGTACTACACATGGTCTGTGATTTAACCATTGCTGCAGATAATGCTATATTTGGTCAAACAGGTCCTAAGGTGCTTACTCCCTTACCCTTATACCATTGTCTTCTGAATTTGAACTTTTTAGTCTCCAATGCTGCCTATGGTTGATAAGGATAAAACGGTTCGACGATTATGTTGTTCCGGTCAAAGTATCCCATACTTCACCACCACAATTAGTTCTATGAACCAATGAGCACTTATGTTACTAACTTACCATTCAATTCATTTCAAATGTTTTGCATATGGTAGGTTGGAAGTTTTGATGCTGGTTATGGAAGCTCCATCATGTCCCGATTGGTAAGCACTATAGGTAAATGTGCCGTCCATTATTGTTGGTGACAAATCTACGTATCACATGCTCTTTTTCGGTGGAATAGGTCGGGCCTAAGAAAGCTCGTGAAATGTGGTTTTTGGCAAGGTTTTATACAGCTTCTGAGGCAGAGAAAATGGGACTTGTCAACACTGTTGTACCCGTGAGTGCACTTTCACATTGAACTTCAACATTATAATTGTCTATGACAACCTATACAAAAATGTCTTGTCATAAACTTTACATTTATTGGTTAATTTTGTTGTGTGACATATAAATGAAATATTATAGGTCTTATTATGAAACTAATTTTTATCGAGATTGGGAGTCTGGAAGTTATATAGCGAAACCATGCTAATTTTCACTCAACTAACCTATGTTTGTTTTCCAGCTAGAAAAGTTGGAGCAAGAAACGGTTAAATGGTGTCGTGAAATCCTTAGAAATAGCCCCACTGCCATTCGGGTGCTCAAAGCGTCTATTAATGCTGTTGACGATGGTCATGCTGGACTCCAGGTAAATTTAGTCTAAAATCCACACATGGCCTGCAAGATTGCAACCATGTAGCTTGTGGTTATGCAATTGAAGAACTCATGATTGTCATCATCCACAATGCTCTCAAGTATTTCTCATGCATGCAGGAACTTGGTGGCAACGCAACACTCATATTTTATGGCACTGAGGAAGGTAACGAGGGGAAGGAAGCATACATGCAACGAAGACGCCCAGATTTTACAAAATTTCCCCGACGGCCTTAAAGATGACCTTCTCCTCATTCCTCATTCCTCACATTCAAGTGCCACTACCACATCTGTTTTTACTTCTTTAGTTTTACAAAGGTCTTGTAAGGTGTATGTCATTCAAATATTCGGCCACAGTGATAATGTTGTACTGGAATATGTTGGTGGAGAAATCCCGTGGTCACTCACGAATGCTGCTTGTATTGTCGAAATCTTGAATGCGGTTTCTGTTGAATATAATTCTCACAAATGGAACCTTTTAATAATCAAGTGATTCAATATGGTTGTTGGGATTCAAGTCCCGAGCATCTGTAACAAGGGGTTGTTCCTAGGAATGGCAACGGGGCGGGTTTGGGTCGGGTATCGCAAAACCCGATCCCCCTACCCCGTACCCGAACCCGCCCCGTGCCCGGCGCCGCCCCGACCTTGCCCCGCACGGGTCGGGGATTACCCGCCCCGCCCCGAATGTCAAAACAAATAACAATATGTAAAAAAAAAAACTTTTACTGTAAAAACAAACTTTTAGTGCAATTTATATTTTAGAACCACTGATGATACATTGTTAAAAACAAAATCTAATTTACAATATATCTTCTAATGACCAACCAACTTGTATTGTGAAAACAACTTACAACAATAATAATATACATTAAATAATTCATTGTAAAACCAATTTAGATATACATAAGTTTAAAAATTAAAACATATTCTTCAATCACCATAACACATCAAGTAGTAAGCAAAAATTAAAATTTCAACATTATGAATCCAAATAAGCAACATGAAAATAATTCAACATTAATAAATGGTATTTTGAACCATGGCAGTTTTTTGAAAATTTGATGTAAGATGAGGGCTATTTTGGACATTTTATGTTCAATGGATGGAAAGTTAACAGCATTGGATGGAAAATCAGACGTTGGGTACTAAACTGGAATAAACAAAGATTTAGGGTACTGAAGTGGCACAAAAAACATTTAGGGTACTAAAAACAAAATCCGAAAATTTTAGGGGTACTAAAATGGAATTATCCCTTAAAAAAAGAACAGAAACAGAAATTGTTTGTAGTTGAGTTGGTAGAACCTCTTAATTATTTGAAAAGGTCTTGTGTTCGAATCTCCCTTATGCAATTTTAATATTTATGATGTGGGCTCCGGACTTCATATTTATGTAAAACTAAGATGTTAACAACACAAATTACCTTTTGTTGAGTTGGTAAAATCACAACTATGAGTGCAGTATGTCACGAGTTCGAACCATGGCAAGCTACTATATTTATACTCAGAGGTATAATATGGAGTGCTGGACTATCGGGGCGGGGCCTATCAATCCCGAGTCCGCCTCGAACCCGGTCAACACCCCGATACCCGTCCCGGTGGTGAATAAACCAGATCCGAACCCGCCCCGATCGGGTTGGGATCACCGGGTACCCATCGGGTTCGGGTTAAATTGCCATCCCTAGCTGTTCCAGGATTATTTGAGGGATGATTTAGTTGGAAAGGTGGAAAAGGCAGGGCTATCAACCCTTGGTAGGGCCGTCTGGCAGGACATGGCTACTAAACATTTACTTTCAAAATGATAACATGATAAATTTTTTTTGTAGTTTTATACCTAAGCCAAACATTTACTAACATTTTCATACTTAACCATCAGATTCGGTTAACTTTTCATCCAAAACATGTAAAATGTCCATAATATTCTTAACAATCACTCAAATTTTCAAACTCATGCCATTTATTTTCAAAAATTATTTTTATTTTATAAAAAAATCATATTTTAATTTTTAAAAGTAAGTTTATTTTTTTAAAATTAAGTTTTTAATTTAAAAAAAATCAATTTTTATTTAAAAAACAATTTTATTTTTAAAAATCAGTTTTTAGTTTTCTTATAAAAATCAATTTTATTTTTTTCTTTAAAAACCAATTTTTATTTTAAAATTTGTTTTGTTTTAAAAATGTAATTTGTATTTATAAAAAAAGTAATTTTTATTTATAAAAAAGTAGTTTTTATTTATAAAAAATTAATTTTTATTTATAAAAATTCATATTTTATTGAAAAAAATCAATTTTAATATTTCTTAATCAATTTTTTAAAAATAAATTTTATTTATAATTTAAAGTTTTATTTTAAAAAATCAATTTTTATTTATGAAAATCAATTTTATTTTTCAACATTCATTATTTTAAATCTCAAAATTTGATTAAAAATATATATAAATATTACATTTTAATTGAAAAATGTATAAAAATCATATTTTAATTTAAAATATATATAAATTTAAAATCCTCCCCACTAGTGATAGACGATACCGTCCATCGAAGATGACCGGAATCACCTCCGTCGGGACCATGACCACGACATCATCCTCCAACGACCCTCCACCCCCTAATCGGTCCGAGATGATCTCCCCGGGACCTTCTGTCGTGATGACAGGCAAGAGCAACTGCCTTTGCATGATATTCTCTATCAGCGGTGTCGTCGTGGGGCGGAGAGAGGTCATGCCACCGGTTGCTTCTCACGAATTTGAGCTTGCCCGTGTTGTCCGTTGGGGCGGGATGCATGTCTCGGCGACGGCTCCTACAGGGGACCCCACCGCGAGGCTATGAGTAGATAAGATCATGTGCGCGACGACGAGGCCTTGTGGGACAGAGCTCATTCGAGCAGTGTTGTTGGTGCTGTTGAATTAGACTCACAGTCAAGCAAAGTAGAGTGTCGCGACAGACATTAGCTCGGGACAACTTCGCCACGCCCCGTGAGCCTAGACCCGACTTCCTGGGGCGACAATGATGAATCCTTGGTGGCGCTTGCCTTCTAGGTCGTAGAGGAATAAGAGAAGGAGCCGGTATTAGCCATGAAGGTTTGGATGGCTTGGAAATGGTGGTTGAGAAAAAAGGAGAAGGAATAACCTTAAGAGTCTATTCAGCTTTAAATAATAATATTGTTTATCAAAAGAAAATGAAAAACGTAGATAATTAAATGAAAATTTCCCCGTAAAGATATATAGAAGATTTTCGGGGAAACGCTATATCCCAACTATGTTTCACCTTTGATTTCACCATCCTAACTGCGACTGACCTTTGGTCACAATTCTATCTGGTGAACTTTTCGCGATTCCTAGAAAGTAACAAAATATGTTATTTCAGATGACACCGTTAGTTTTGCTTGGGAAAAGACGTATTTGCCCTAAAATTTGACTGACCTTTGTTCAGCTTTGATTCCATCATCCTAACTACGACTGACCTTTGTTCACAATTCCATCCGGTGAACTTTTCGCGATTCTTGGAAAGTAACAAAATCTATGATTTCAGACGGTATCGTTAGTTTTCCATGATCTATCTTGTTGTAATGCATTTTCATTTCGTTAAGCTAAGATCACCTTATCATGTCTAATTGTTCTCAACAATAGATTTAAGAAACATAATTATTGCACTGCATAAATAGTTCACACACTACAACTGTAAAGACCGCCCCGGTTTAAAAGAGTTGAATAATTAAATTTATTCGTTGGAACGTCATGGTTGGAAAACTGTTCGAAAAATTGGAACGAGTGCAAAAATAAAAAGAAAAGCAAAAAAAAGGGATTAGGAGTTGTTCTTTTGGGCCAGGATGACTTGGGCCCAGTCTGAAGGACCAAGCCCAGCACCGCGCCAGCCCAGCCCAACTCGGGCAACCCTAAACGCGTCACTGCTCCTCTTCTTCTTCGCGCAGCCGCACGCACCCCGAGGCTCACCTCTCTCCCTCACTCTCTTTATCCTTCCTCCTTTCTCTCTCGCCCTTCTTCTTCTCAGATCTGCACTGAACAACGCCTCGCCGAGCCCGTCCTTTCCGAGTACAAATCGAACCTCGCCGGTAACGAGCGCGAGACACCATCGCCGGAGACTCCTCGCCCTAATTCTCTCTCACGGGTTCGAGTCGCGCCGCGTCGGCGACTAAGAAGAAAGCAAGGGTTCGTGCCTCCGCCGTCTCTTTTGGCTCCTCCGACCACGGCCAGCCTGAAACCCCCTCGCGACGGTACGGATTTGAGCGAGCTCCACCAGAACAACGCCGACGACCCCTTCTCTCGCCAGATCTGGGACGGGAGCGGTCTCTGGCTGCGCAACGACGACCACCACCCTCGTTCTGGTCAGGCAGACGCTCCACCGTCACTCCCGAGCGTCGTCGGACGTCCCTCCGAACCCCCGCCGTCGTTTTCGCCGTCATCGGCGGTCTGAAACAAAACCCTTGCCGCCCTCTTGTACTCGGACTCAGGCTTCTAGACGAAGCAGGTCGTTGGGCCAAACAGAACCAGCCTTGGGCCTTGGGCCAGGATTGTGGACGGGCCTTGGGCCGGACAAGTCCTGGTTGGGCCTCGGGCCAGGCCAGGCCTAGGTGTCTGGACTCGGGTCGGAGTCGGATCTGGGTCGGGTCTGGAGCCGGGTTCGGGCTGGTTCTGGGTCAGGCCGGGTCTGGGTTCTGGAACGGGTCAGATCCGGGTCGGATTTGGGTCTGCTTCTCGGATTCGGGTCGGATCCGGGTCAGGACAAATTACTAAATTAATTTAAATTAAAGAATTAAATGGATTTAAATCAGATAATTCAAAGGACTGAATTGTTAAATTAAAGGACTGAACTAATGAAATTAGAGGACTGTTACGGACTAGACCGGGATTGATTACCGTCCTTTTGTTAAACCCAGGCTTGGACCTCGATCTTGGAGAAAACCGGAGGTAGGCCCGGACGTCAGCAGCTAGGAGACGTAGCTGTCGGTTCTTCTTGAGGTAGGGAGAGTAGCGAATACCGGTTTAATTACGGAAAGTTACTAGTATGCATGCTAGGTAATAATAAAACTGGAATGATTGTTTATATTATATAATAACCAGACGAGTCTTAGTAACATGTAGGATGTGATTCACTAGTGTTAGCCGCTTTCAATATTCTGGGAAAGTGTCGTGCTGGTAGAATGGCCATGTCGATCCTTAGGTTGTGTGCTGATTGAAATGCTTGATCTTGTTTGAGATGCCCGTTGTGTGACTTAGAGTCGATACGATAGAGAGTCAAGGAATATTATATTCGGTGTAACATGTTGTGCTATGTGTGGGCCAGTGTGTCGTGACTGCTATGATGTGAACCATTGGTTGTGATATGGTCGGGTGTGTGATAGACCGATGTGACGTGTAATTGTAGTAACATTGTTGGGCTTGGTGAGCCGTGTTTGATCTGTGGCACTACGATGCGGGATATTATCTTGATGTGTGTTCCAAGAGAATTGTATTCCGGTATGGTACCTACACCGAGGGGGTGTGCCGGTATGGGGTAGTACCTAGGCCGACGATGTGGTCCCACGTATGCGCGGTCCACCGGTGTGTTATTCCGGTACGATGGCCTACATCGAGGGGGAATTCTGGTGTAGGATATCTAGGTCGACGGTTGTGATTGGGCCTACGGGTCGTGTTGGGCCTACGGGTCGTATTGGGGCCTACGGGTCGTGTTGGGCCTACAGGTCGTGTTGGGCCTACAGGTCGTGTTGGGCCTACATGTCGTATTTGGGCCTACGGGTCGTATTGGGCCTACGGGCCGTGATTGGGTCTGTGGGTCGTGTTGGGCTTACGGGTAGTATTAGGCCCTACGGGTCGTGTTTGGGCCTACGGGTCGTGTTTCTACCCCGATGATCTATGGTCCTTTGGGGACATTTCCCCACCCCCCCCCCCCCCCCCGATGAGATTTGTTCCTAGGGAATGTTTCCGGTCGCCCCGACGTATGTGTCTCCCCTGGACCGCGGGGCTATCCGAGATGATACGATGACTTTCCGGTATGATATGACGGAGTTCGGGGACTGCGGTACGGGACGTGTGTTGATTGCTTTGTGTGTGATACGGTTTCTTGTTTGGTTTTGTTTTATTGTGCGTAAGTGGTCGTTTGAGTGTGTTGTAAGTTTGGCTATGAACCCCGGTTTGGCAGTTAGTTGTGTTGTACTAGTATGCCCTAATTGGACGGTTACTCGTGGTGGTGAGCCGATGTTCATTACCTTAACTACTTTTCCTACTGAGCGAAAGATCACCCCCTTACTTTGTTGTATTTCAGGTCTTGAGCGGGATGTGTACTAGCTGGATGCTCGACGCTTGGGAGCTAACGAGGGTCCTAGGCTAGTAGGTCTAGAGACGTGCAATTATTTTTGAACTAAACCTTATGTATCGGTTTTATTGAGCTGCTGACACTTCCGTTTTGATTTATTATTATATTTTGAGATTTACCTATTTTAAATTGTCCTTTTATTTGTTTATTCTAAGTTCGCGTCTCGAGTCCGGTCAAAACCGAATTTGGGGCATGACAGCAACATAAGTACTTCAACATTACAACTTCATAATAGATCATAGTTCAACATTAAAAAAAAGTTCAAAATTACAAAAACTTCATATTTCAACATTACATACTTCATCATAGTTCCACATAGTTCATCCATTCAACAACATTACTTTTTTTCCATCTACCTACTACATAAAGAACTTATACATTAGTACATAACCAAAAATGATGAAGCACACAGTTTTCCAACCAAAAGGCATTGTTGTTTTCTTTGACAGCTTCATGTTCTTTGTTCCAATGTTCTAATCTTGTGAACCAATTCAGAAACCAATTCTCTCCCACGAGGACATACATCATCATCCACCCATTCAAAAAATTTGCACTTGTGGTATGCTTGTCAAAACAAATACATTAATTACGTAAACTTAATATGAACTGAAATTTTAAACTCAAATATAAACTACTTACACTGAATTTATCACATCAAAGAACCTTCTACCTAGATTTTCTTTTGAGAACGATGTACGCATCAGAGCTCTCACACCACAATAACAATTAACAACTCTTGGCTTCCCTAAGCTATCACCCTTATACAAACAACATGCATACATTAACTACATAAGGTATTGTGATGCTTTATTTTCAGAGCTAAACTTCAGACTCAGTGTTGGTTTTCAAAAACCTATATTTATGGTTCTTTTGCTTCAAAAACCTAACATTCAGCATATACTCTACCCCAAGCCTCATTCTCAACTACAAACAACAGTTCTAAAACCAAAAACAATAACCCCAAAATTCATTTTGTAGGTTTAGAAACATGTTGCCCAAACTCAAGAACCTTCATTTTGCAGGATTCAAAACATGTTGGCCATATATAGTGAACCCCGTTTAATACAATCTTAACCTTTCTATTAAAAAATTCTAATTTGATTTTTGAAAATTAACTAACCCTATTTTCAACAATGCTTAAATACTTAACCCCAAATTCCAAAACCCTTTCTATTCTGATTTGAAAACACAAAATACATAAATGCTAAAGACAAACACATATTTTCAGTCTTCAAAAATTGAAAAAAGCATTTTCAGTTTCAATAATCAACTAACCCTAGGTTTTGCTTCTAAATAATTAAGTCATTATCTTCTTCTCTGTTATCGACATCCTTCACCTTCGACTCCCAGCAGATTATTCGATCCGACACCGGTTTCTCTCCTTCACCTTCGTCTCCACTTCTCCAAATCCCTCTTCTCCTTAGTTGTGTACGCGACCTCAAGATTTGACAAAAAGGAGCTGATTGTTCATGTTTTAAATGAAAGATATGAGGGAAATCTGGCCATTTACGAAAATATTTAAAGCCACGTGACGGTCACATGCAAAAAAACATGAACGATGTCGTCTGAAATAACAGATTTTGTTACTTTCCAAGAATCGCAAATAGTTCACCGATGGGAATTGTGACCAAAGGTAAGTCGCAGTTAGGATGGTGGAATCAAAGGTGAAGGGCAATCTAGCCATTTACGAAAACATTTAAAGCCACGTGACGGTCACGCGCAAAAAACATGAACGGGGTCGTCTGAAATAACATATTTTGTTATTTTCCAAGAATCGCGAATAATTCACCGATAGCAATTGTGACCAAAGGCAAGTCCCAATTAGAATGATGGAACCAAAGGTAAAACATAATTGTAATATGACTTTCTCCAAGATTTTCTTAAACTTCATTTAGTAGGAAAAAGATTAACACTAAAAGGTGGGCCCAGGTGGATGACATGTAAGTTCTGTAGCTCGATCAGGTTACGTTCACAAAGTGTTCCCTTCGCTTCCGTTTATGTCTCTTCCACGCGAGCTCAATTTTCTTTGCCCTCTGAGCTTACAAACTCTGCCTCAACTGTAGCTCAGGTACACGAAACTCGACGGCTACGCAATCCAACTACTGGTCAATCCATGCGAAGCCACCGGTTCTAAGCCCTAATCACCGAAGCCATGACCGGAAACGAGTTTCGTTTCTTCTTGTCCTGCGATATCAATCTTCCGGTCACCTTTCGCGTTGAGAGATTGGAAGGAAATTTGCCTTCGGATAAGTCCTCCACTCCTGGTACGTTTTCCCTCCAATCTCCTCCCCAATTTTCTGTTTGTTTCCCGGGAAAACAAACGTAAGTGCTTTTTCATTTTCATAAATCAACACTTGCGGGATGAGTTCTTTCGCTGTTTGTTTGAATTAAGTTTAGTTCTTTACTTTCTGTTGCGAGACTAGAATTATGTACTGTGCTTGGATTTATAGTTCGCTAAAAGGGGCAGATCAATGTGCTAGTGATCAATCAGTACTTATTAATTGTGCGATTTGGAGAAGAAAAAGAGTTTCTAATTGGGGATTTGTGGAAATTTAAGTAATTAAGCAAGGGAATTATGTACTTTTTGATAAAGTCAATTTAAATTGTTTCTCCTGCAGAAGTTGTCTCAGCAGCAGAGGAAAGAAGACCGGAGCTATATGTGGAGTGTGCATTGTACATTGATGGTGCTCCTTTCGGGCTTCCCATGAAAACAAGGTTGCACCACTTAAAACAGTACCCTTATGATGACGATGACAAATGAACTTGCACTTCACATAGCATCGAGTTTCTCATTGTCTTTTTTTTTGTTTCTATTGGTTTTGGTTGATAAATTAGAGCTGGTGTCAAGTTTTGAGGTTGATAATAGGCTTATAGTAGAACTTGGTTTTCCAGGAAACGCATTATGGTTATCTGGAGGAGTGTTTAGTCCTATAGGCTTTGGAAACTATGTTGTTAAATGGTTTACTCCATCCCAAAAAAAGTGTACCATTTGACTTATGTAGTTGTGGAGCTAGTGCTTGATTTTCCCCCCATATCTCCATTAGCTCCCATGTGCTCACCCGCAAGTTATTGTAACTAACTCTGAGAAATTATTTTATTGTGATTTTATGTATAACTAACTTCCTAAAAGAGAAAGTGAACTTATTTTGGGATGGAGGGAGTATTTGCTAAAGCTCTCTTACTTTGATTTGGAGACTTATATCAGCTATGCAGGGTATTTACTTTGGCTATACATTTTTCTTTTTCTTGGGCCAGGTTGGAATCTGCAGGACCATCGTATTGTTGGAATGAACTGATCACACTGAGCACTAAATATAGAGACTTAACTGCGCATTCTCAACTTGCTTTGACAGTAAGTGAGCAGTTTCCCTTCTATCACTTGTATTTAGGGATCCTTCATCTAACTGTTCACACACTGAAAATTCTCGTTTACTTATATGCACGCTAGTGAAAAATCTTATCCCAAGACCTGATTTTATGAAGCTGTGGAATTTTGCATTACGATATTGCTAACTATGACCACCATAAAGAGGTGCCTCATCTATGTCACCCATTTGTTCAGAATAGAATTTGGTCTCGTATATTTTATGCCAATGTCTATGTAGTCAACTTTTATGTACTTGGAAATTCAGGTTTGGGATGTTTCATGTGGGAAGGATGAAGGACTGATTGGTGGGGCTACAATTCTTCTCTTTAACAACAAAATGGAACTTAAAACAGGGAAGCAAAAACTCAGGCTTTGGCAAGGAAAAGAGGCAGATGGATCATATCCTTCAGCTACACCCGGAAAGGTTATCTATTCACCACCTCTACTTGTGATAATTGATCTGAAAATTTCAAGTTTCTGTCTTCCTGGTTTTAATATAAATTGCTCGTGTCTCCTTACACTGGTTCTTTTCTTTTAGGTTCCCAGGCATGAGCGCGGGGAATTAGAGCGTCTGGAAAAGCTTGTGAATAAGTATGAGAGGGGTCAGATTCAACGTATTGATTGGCTAGACCGCCTTGCATTTAAAGCAATGGATAAAATCAAGGAGCGCGAGAGCTCTAAAAATGGAAGTTCTCATATAAACCTTGTTGTTGATTTCTGTAGTTTTGAACATCGAGTTGTTTTTCAGGTAATGCATGTTTATTGTAATTAGGTTCATAAAGTCATTTGTTTTGGTGAAAGTGTAAATATGCCTTATAATCTCTTCCAATAGTTGTCAAAATATGTTGTAAGCACGAAGCTTGCTTTCATTTAAAACAGTTCACGTGATTCTATTAGTTGCAATCTTTTGCTTTGCGAATTATGTTATGTACGTGACTTGAGTTATGTCTATTTCACATGTAGGAATCTGGAGCAAACTTTTTGTTGCCGCCTAATATGGCTTCAACAAATGAACTTGTTATTGTGTGGGACCAGGAATTGGGGAAGATAAATCCTTCTGAGCACAAGCAACTAAAGCTGGCAAGGAGTTTAACCCGTGGTATCATTGATAGAGATCTTAAACCAAGCTCTAACGAAAGAAAGTAATCTTCAATTGCTTGATCAAAGATTCGATTTTACTCTGCTTTTTGTTACTATTTTGAATAAGTCTTTAGTTTAGCTTTTTTTCACCATTTTAATTCAACTAGTATAGTGTGTTGAAATGGGTTTCAATTGCCCCAATATAACACGTACTTAATAATCCCAGTAACCGATTATGTTCGACAGAATATATACTGATTAACTGATATTTTGCAAATGAAATAATGTCTGGTTGTGATGATTTTTAGCAATAATATAGTTTATAGATTGTCATTATATTTTTCTTCATTCTTCTTCCTCTTTGATGGATTGAGGTAGTTACTCGTAATTGTCATTAATATTCATAACCTTTGCTGTAGTACTATGTTTATGCATTCATTTATCATGAATTAATTTTTTTTTTCTTTTTTGTTGGTTATAAGGTCAATACAAAGGATACTCAAATACCCGCCAACTAGGACTTTGAGTGGAGAAGAAAGACAGCTCCTATGGAAATTTCGTTTCTCGTTAATGTCAGAGAAGAGGGCTCTCACAAAGTTTCTTCGATGTGTTGAATGGAGTGATCTTCATGTAGGCATTTGCTCTTCTTTTTCCAGTAAACACCAACTTGTGACCAACTGAATCAAACACTGCCTCTCTCTATCTCTCTCCATTGTATCTTAAATGATTCTTGGACTTCCTATTTATATAAGACCTTTTGCTGTTTCCATTTTGATACATATGTGCCGTACTGACATTTTATGGTCGATAACAATTTGTTCACTGAAGAAGATTTTCATACTTGTGTATTTGCAGGAAGCCAAACAGGCATTAGAGTTGATGGGTAGGTGGGAAATGATTGATGTATCTGATGCATTGGAACTTTTATCTCCGCTATTTCAAAGTGAAGAGGCAGGTTATGTTTGCATACGCTTGGTTTTGATTTCTAGGATTTTTAACCACAAGCAGTCCGAAAAATATGTATCACTTGTTATTGTAGAGGAAATGGCATTATGTATATATGTTAGAAAACATTATGTTCTCAATTAGTAACCTTTTGTAATCCCTTGGAATAGGTTCGTGCATATGCTGTAAGTGTTCTCGAAAGAGCTGATGATGAAGAGCTGCAGTGTTACTTACTTCAACTGGTTCAGGCCCTTAGGTTTGAGCGTTCTGATAGATCTTGCCTTTGTCAGTTCCTTGTTCAGCGTGGTATGTCTATGGTAAACTTGTATATAATTGAGCGTGCACAAACTTATTAAGTTATACAATTTTTCCTAGGGTTAATTGCCAAAAACTACAACATATTTTGCCCACTTGCTAAAAACTACAGAGTTTAAAAGTGGACAAAAACATACAGTACGTATTGCCCATCGTCTTCTGTTAAAATAATGAACAGAATATTCTGTTCTGTTAAGTATTGGGTCATATGTTTTGCCCACATTACTTTTCAATGCTATATGTTTTCACCACAATACGTTTCAATGCTATATATTTTAACCACGATACTTTGCAATGCTATATGTATTGTCCACATATCTTGTAGGGGTTAAAAGAATTGTTCATTATTTTAAAAGAAGACTGAACAATACGTATTGTATGTTTTTGTCCACTTATAAATGCGGTGTAGTTTTTAGCAAGTGGGCAAAAAATGTTGTAGTTTTAAGCAATTGACCCTTTTTCCTAGTGAGATGTAGCAGTTAAATTATTAGTGAAGTCTGATGGTATACCTGAATTTCGATAGCTGTATGCAATATCGAGTTGGCTAGCTTTCTTCGCTGGTTTGTTGCTGTGGAACTTTATGATCCTGCATATGCCAAACGTTTTTATTCTACCTATGAGCTCCTGGAAGAGAATATGAAAAAGGTGTGTTTGTATAGGTTTTAATTCCATCTTTCATTGAATGTAGTGGTGATGCCACATGCTTTACACCCTTTAAAGTAGTTGGATAATTGTGTCATCCCTGCTATTGGCATTTAGAGTAATATGACAGTAATAGACGGTAATTCCTGCTTATGCAGAAGATTTGTAAGTTTCCTGGAATATCATTCTTATTTGGTTACATATGAAGTGTTGGCTGTTTTGGTTTCTGCAGTTCAGTGATAGCAGCATTCACTTACCTCATGGAAAAGTAAATATATTAACTTTAGTTGCATCAACTTTATGTAGTCTGCTGATAGTGTTAATGGAGATGAGGATGGGTTTAAATTGTGGCAAAGTTTGGTGCGCCAGACAGAATTGACTGCTCAATTATGTTCTATAACAAGAGATGTTAGAAATGTACGGGGTAATACCCAGAAGAAGATTGAAAAGCTTAGGCAGCTCCTCTCTGGTCTTCTCAGTGAACTTACCTACTTTGAAGAGGTAGATATGGAGATTTAGTTCCTTGTCTATGTGTTAAAAACTTCTAAACACTTGTTTTTGTCAACTATAAACATCTGCTGAACTTTTATTTTCAGCCCATGCGTTCACCACTGGCTCCAGGGCTTCTTATCACAGGGATTGTTCCATCAGAGTCATCAATATTCAAAAGTGCACTAGCTCCTTTGCGCCTGACTTTTCGGACAGCAAATGGTGGAAGTAGCAAGGTCATATTTAAGAAGGGAGATGATATCCGACAAGATCAATTGGTAATGTTGGATGTTTACTGTTGCATCAACAAATCATAAATTAGGCATAAACTTGTCATCTCTCTCTAACTCATGTTCATATGTTATTACCCATGTCACCTGCACCTTGAAAGTGATCTGGATAATAGTGGAACATATGCATTGATGTATCTGTGACACATAGTATGCTATGTGGTTCAAGCAGGTCGTTCAAATGGTATCACTCATGGACAGACTGCTTAAATTGGAAAATCTTGATCTACAATTAACTCCATATAAAGTTCTAGCAACTGCACAAGATGAAGGAATGCTGGAATTTATACCATCCCGTTCTCTCGCACAGGTATTTCATCCTTTGAAGACATTTATCTGTTTTCAGTAAACCATTTATTTCAATTTTGGAAATATTTAGGCTGCATTGCATCATTCTGTTTTCTACGTTCAGAGCATATTGCACTGTAAAGCTGTTGACCTCTGTTCCATTTTTTGTTATACTTGTTATTATCCTTTGAATAATAGGGCTTTGTAGAAAATATTTCCATGGTTTCTGCCGGCATATAATTTCAGTAGAAAGATATTTTTGTTTAATGAATGCTAAGGCTTCATGGCTCATGGCTCATGCTTTCTGTTAGATCATGAGATGGGCAAATGTAAATGTGGAACAAGCAGATGAATTGTCAGTTTCACAGCTTCCAGTGAAAGTTATCTTTACCATTCAAGCAATTTAGTGGTTAGGATGTTTTCTCGATATAGTATCGGTATCCCTCTTTCTTGATTTCCGCATCAATACTGCCGCTTACCAGGTTTAACTCTGACCCTTGGGCGAAGGACCCAAGCAATTGACTACATAAAACTGTACTAATATGAAAATTGTTACTGTTATCTATTATGTGATCTCAGTTTTCAAGTGTTAGCATTGCAATCGTACATAATAATACTCTTCTATTTGGATTATAATTATTTTTATCTTTAAGTGAGTTTAATTCTTGTTATATCCAGATTCTCTCAGAGCATCGCAGCATTATAAGTTATCTGCAGAAATTTCATGCTGATGAGCATGGACCTTTTGGGATTACCGCCAGTTGCCTTGAGACGTTTATAAAAAGCTGTGCTGGCTACTCTGTTATCACATATATATTGGGCATCGGAGATAGGTGATAGTTACAATTAGTTCTATAGATCGAGAGCATCAAATATGCAGCTTGTTAACTTCCAATGTGCAAAATGAATTGTATTCCGAGTAAATTAATCTTGTTTGTCTGCAGGCACCTTGACAATCTTCTCCTTAGGGACGATGGGGCTCTTTTCCATGTTGACTTTGGTTTTATTCTTGGCAAAGATCCCAAGCCTTTTCCACCACCTATGAAGCTTTGCAAAGAAATGGTTGAGGCTATGGGTGGAGCTGAGAGGTAATTTAATTTATTTTGTTTTATATTGGTTGATGGATGTAATTCCATTAAATTCGTGAGAATTTTGTATCTGGGACAAGAAGTTAACTATAAACTACAAGAAAGCAAATTGAATGGTTATGTACTTTTTCCTTATGCAGCCCATATTACACAAGATTCAAATCTTACTGTTGTGAAGCATACAACATTCTCAGGAAGTCTAGCAACCTCATATTAAATTTGTTTCATCTAATGGCGGGTTCCAATATTCCAGACATAGCCTCTGATCCTGAAAAAGGAATTCTCAAGGTAATCAATCACTTGCTAAGATCATGCTTTGTTCTCTTGCTAATTAATATGTTCTGTTTATGGTTTACAATAGCTTCAAGAGAAGTTTCGGCTGGATTTGGACGATGAAGCCTGCATACATTTCTTTCAGGATCTTATAAATGAGAGTGTTAGTGCATTGTTTCCTCAAATGGTTGAGACTATTCATAGGTGGGCTCAGTACTGGCGTTAATTTGGCACCTGTAGGGGAAATATCCTAGACATAAGTTAAGTCAGTGTTCTGTATTTTGAAATGTCTTAAATTAGCACGATCAAATATTATTTAACATCATTGTATATTAAATTTGCATACATTTTGTGGTCATATGTTAGACATGTGATCTTTAAAATATGACGATCTCTTTTCTTAGAGCTCGTTGTTTGATAATCGATCTGTTTTCCTTCGGCCTCTCTCTATTCCCTCGTCAGTACAATTTTACATTTGACGATTACGTGTCGACCGGTAATCAAATCTATCTGTATATCTCCACACCAAGTTCTGGGAATCCATTTGCTTTTCATTAACAAGTCATAGCCGAACTTTTGGGGCTTGTCAATCTCCACCTGTAAATCTCCGGCTTAATCTCTTTTTCGGTGGGTAAATATGCAACTTTGTACGTCTACCTTAGCCTTGTTCCATTAAACTCCAATTTCGGATACATGCCCTCATCTCCAAGTGATGAAAGACACCGACGTAGTATTTCAAGTACATGATATTAACTTGATTTAAGATTATAATACGTTAACGTTATATTGACGTGTGGTTTTCCTAGAGGACAAATCGGTTAGGAACCATTCTTATCCTAAAAACTATGAGAACTCATCATCATAGTCACACACTTTTAAGATCCAACATTAACCATAATGCCACATCATCACCCCAATCTCACCTAAATTCAAGTCACTTTTTATTCTTTCTCACACAAACAAGGACATAATTGTAATAGCATGGTGCCACATGGACAAATGTCCATTTTTTTCTTAACCAATTCACTAATTTAATTATTTCCGTTTCGTTTCAACTCCAATTAGCTTCAAACTTGCGCCAATATTTTTATTTTTTCAAGGGCTTTCAATCAAGATCGGTGATGAATATATTTTGAAGCACGGAAAAAAATTATATTAGGGTGATAAAACTATTGTTGAGTATTGATAAATCTTCACTAATAAATGTTTCATATCGGGGTGATAAAACTAGTGTTCGGTATTGATAAAACTAGTGTTTACTTTTGATAAAAAAACATATGTTTGGGTGATAAAACATGTGATAAAGTGATAAAAAAAAAATAAGTGATGAGGTGATAAGTACACGTGTAATGTGGTGATAAACCTAGTGTTTAGTGTTGATAAAACTAGTGTTCAATGTTGATAAAACACATGTGATGAGGTGATAAAAATCATGTTTAGTTTTGGTAAAATGAGGTGATAAAACTAGCGTTCCACATTGATAAAACTAGTGTTCAGTGTTGATAAAACTAGCGTTCAGTGTTGATAAAAATCACCTAGATATAAAAAAATTTAAATCAGCCCCAAAAAAAAATCGTTCTTTAAAATATATTCATAATTGATCTTGATAGAAAGACCTTGTAAAAATAAAATATTGGCGTAAGTTTGAAGCTAATCGGATCAAACGAAGTAGGAAAGATTAAATTTGTGAATTGATAAAAAATAAGGGAAAACTACCAATACCCACCCAAAACCATGCCCATTTAACCGATGTTTACTCTGAAGTTTAAAGTTAACACATACATACCCTGAAGTTTCGAAATGTAACTCAGACACTCTTCCGTCAGTCAGCCTTAACGATGAAGGTTAGAAAGACCAAAATACCCTTGTTTGAAATTTAACAAAACTGAACGTTTTGTAACCCTATCACACAGAACAGACGAAGAGACGAGAGATAAGCCTTGTTCGAGCTACGTGTTGAAGAGTCCGAGCAGGTGGAGAGAGTCGGTGGCCGCAAGCGAGGAACTGAGGGGCTGCAATGATGTCTGGACCGTCGGAGTCTGAGTCGGAGAGCGATGGTTACATATACGACGAAGGTTTCTCAGATGCAGAAAGTGTAAGTTAAAAACCCGTTAATTTTTGCTCTGTGAATGTGTTTGTGCGATGAGAATTTCTATGAAGCTGAGGTTGTGTTTTTGCGAAGTGAATTTCAAAAATTAGGGTTTTCTGAAGATAAAAAAGATTAGGTTTTTCTGGGTTTGAGTTTGTGAGTAAGGATGAGTGTCAAATTTGCAAGCACTGATTAGTGTCTGTGATTTAGGGTTTGAAATGTGTAGTGTGTAGGAGGTAAAGAATTTAGGCTTTAACTGGTTTGTTAAAACGAAATGGGGATTTGGTACAATTTGGAACCTATGGCTTCTGAAGTGGAGTTGAAACCAAAATTCAATACTGTTACCAATAATTTGTGAAATAAAGTAGGGGTTTTTTCAAATATTTGGGGTCAGTTTGGTAGAATAAATTAGGGCTTTGCATACGAACTGTTCTATAGTAAGTACCTGACATTAATTGTATTGTTTGTTGGTTGTTGTTGGTGTTTTGTGCTTAAATCCCAGCCTCAACCTCAAGTTATTACCAGGATGTTTGAATTTCACTATGGGGGGATTTTGTTGACAATGGAACCAAATATGAGGGAGGTACCGCTGAGTTTGTGGCAATTCTACAGTCCCAGTGTTCACTTGACAAGTTTAAGAAAATTATAGCTGATTTAGGATGCCACGTAAATTCTTTGATATGGCGGAAGGTCCCAGTTAGGCCTAGTGGTTTTAATGAGTGGTTGGAACCATGGTTTAAGCTTATTGAGGGTCATGAGGATTTTGTTGATATGTTCAACACATTCCCTGAAACAATAGCAATAGGAATTTATGTGGGTTCAGGGATAGAACCTATTAGAATTGTTTCTCCTAAAGGGAATGTCATCTGGTCATCACAACCTGAAACAGATGAGGATTATCAACCAATAGAGGAGTGTGTGACAAAAGATAAGTGTAGGCTATTTGTGAGCCCAAGTAGATATAAGAGGATGCTTGCAAAAGGTGATTTTAGGAGAGTGACTAGTGTTCAATCACTTGAATCAGACACTGAAAGTGATTCTAGTGATCATGGGGATGAAAGTGTACCTAAGAAGGGAATTGATGTTGACAATCAATCCCCACCTCAAAGTGAACCTCAAACCCAAACTGAACCTCAAACCCACACTGAACCTGAATCCCTAAATTATCCTTTGTTCCTAACTGCACCTCCACCCCGACCTGAACCTCAATCCCACAATGTCAAGGCAAGGGGCACAACCGGAGGACTTGTTATGCGAAAGACTACGGTGAAACTGCCACCCAAAGAAAGGCCAGACATCCCCAACCTGAGAAAGCTAAGGTTGGGAAAATGTTTATCTGTGTTCAACTTTACTTCATTACTCGATAACTTGATAACTTCATATCTGTGTCTGTGACAGGGTAAGAGTATAACTGCTGAGGAGGCTGCTCAGAAAGATGTTGAGAAAACAAAGTGGAGACAAGAGAATATTACGAAAAGATTGGAGAAAAGGAGAAAGACATGTACTTTAGAAGAAATTGAAGCGAAGAGGCAAGAAGCTCTCCGAAGGATGCGAGCTCGGAACCCTGAACCAGTAGCACCTCCACCATCAGTTGGCCTAGCCCAACAAGAATTCAACCTCAGTCAACAAAACAGTCAGGTAAATTTTGGTTGAAACTTCTTTACAAATTGTCAATTTTTGTATCTAAACTTCATATGTCGTAGCTAACCTCAATAATTAATAAACAACAAGCATTTACCTCACTGGGAGGAGTTGGAGGGACAAGATTCATGCAGGAGGCCAGAGTATTTGTTGGTGGAGCAGCCTCACAACCACCAACTGGGTCTGCAACATCTACAAGAGGAAGAGGGAGATGGAGAGGAAGAGTTGCAGGGAGAGGTGGGAGAGGCCGAGGAAGAGCTGGAGGCAGATCTGAGAGCACCTCACAGCCAAGTTCCTCCAAGACTTGGCTGCCTTAGTCTTCTATGTAGGGTTTTTTTTGTGGTCCCCAAGTGTACATCAACTTCACATGACAATTGTTGTCCTTTTTTGTAAGAAAGATTATGTATGTTGTTAGTGGGGTGTCATTTTGCCTTGGTAGGTGGAACCTTTGTGGTTCTTTAAGTGTTGAATTGAATTTCACCAAACATCTAAATTTGATGACAATTTCAGTTTCATTTGTATGCTTGACAGAGTTTGCTATGAATGTTGTATGGAAGAAATTTGATTCAGTGTATTATATGCTTCACAGGTTGTATGCTTCACAGGTTGTATGCCATTTGTATGCTTCACAGGTTTTGGTCATTTTACAACCAAGTGATGTCAAAATTTTCAAGGACAAACATCAACCAAGTGCATCAACCAATTGACACTACTAACCAACACCCAATTCAACCAATTGACACTATGCTTCAGTAATGGAAATTGCCAAATTCATGAACTACAATAACCAAATTGCTTCACTTAGCTCTCTTATAACCAAATTCCAAAGGGATGAACTTCAATAACCAAATTGATACATACTACATAACCTCAAGCAACTTGCACCAACATGAAATTCATTTCATTTCCAATCTTGTACAAAAGTAAATTGTATGAAATACATCTAATTAACCACACACATTACAACAACCATACACAATATGATACATATTACATTGATGCACATCCAATAAAATTTATGTTTCTTCTCCATTTTTAGAAGCTCCATTTCCATTTCAGCTTTTGCACTTACAGCTACTTCAACCTCCACTTCAAGACTTGAGTTTCTCCTCTCAATTTCAGCAACTAATTTATGTAGTTTAGCATTTTCTTCATCTACACTTTCAATTGTGCCCTCCAAAGCTTTGATTCTTGCATACAACCCAGGCATCACCCGTTTCCCATTAGCACAAGTAGGTTTATCAATCCACTTGAAAAAACTGCATTTGCTTGAACTCTGCAAAATTGATAATTGCTGAAACTGAAATGCATAGCAAAATCACTAAAATCACTACAATCACTAAAATCACAAACTAAAATCACTACAATCACTACAATCACAATAAATTGATAATTGCAGAAGCTAAAATGCATAGCAAAATCACTACGATCACGAAAATGCATAGCAAAATCACACAAACAGCACCAAACGCATCCCCCATTCCATTTACCTTACCATATCACTTCAATTTCACAAACCCTACACATACGATTTTAAGGCAAAAAATCAAAACTAACCTTGTACCGTGCGCATCCAGCAAATTGTCTACCGGGGTTTTCGTTCGTCTTTGACACTCGAATGGGCGTTACGAGGCCGCATAAACACCTCCAAACATCAACCTCCATCGCCATCGTCTCTGTCGCTTCCCTTCGTGGATCCTTACTCCCCATTTCTGTGTCTGTGTCGAACAGAAAGGAACATGAAGAAGAAGAAGGGTGTTGAGGGCAATCTCGCCATTTTTAAAAAATATACCTGGCGCGTGACATACACGTGCTCATCATCGTTAAGGCTGACTGACGGAAGGGGGGTCTGAGTTACATTTCGAAACTTCATGGTATGTATTTGTTAACTTTAAACTTCAGAGTAAACATCGGTTAAATGGGCAATATGATAGTTTTACTAAAAAGTTCCTACAACTTACCAAAAAATTGATGTGTTTTTTCAGTCAACAACTTAATTGCATCTCTTCCATCCATTTATGAAATAGATGGCTTGAATGAGTTCACACGGTTTTTAGGTTAAGAGATGGTTTCTATTTGATATCTATCCTCAATCCACCTCATTACTTTAAATGTAGTTTCAATTTCCATTAAAACTACCTTAAACTTTTTTGTTGTCTCGCTATTCTGAAGTTTCGTTTGTCTCAAATTAGTACATTTCGTCTAACTTTCTGTCCAAAATAGATAAAATGAGCATAATACTTCTCACTAACAGTCAAATTTTCAAAGTCATGTTTTGAGCTCTCAAAAGCAGCGGCGTCGATCGTTTTCTCTAACACAAATCCAAATTGGACAAAGAATGGATGACGACGGCGTATGAGCTCGATGCCGAAACAGATCGACATTGGACGTGGGGTGAACGACAGTGTCGTACGAGCACCATGTCGAACTAAATATTCACCGGACGTGAGGTGAATGGCATCAACGTATGAGCTCCATGTCGAACCAGATCTACACCGAACACGGGGTGGACAATGTTGGCGTACGAGCGGTGGAAGATGACGACTAACACAAACTCGCAGATCTGGTGGAGAAGATGGCTTTGGTTGATTTGTGAAGACGGGCTCTAGGCTCGCCGTGGTGGTGGTCTTCCCCAGTTTTGGGCTTCTTGTGGTTGTTTGCTTCAGGGTTTGCGTGCCGATTCATTGTGGTTGTTGGTCTTCCCCGATGTAGGGCTTCTTGAGGTTCCGAGAGGAATGCTCCTTTATGTATCAGTTCCATCCATCATATTCTTTATTTCAAAGGATCGATATTTTAATATATACTTTGCCGATCAAATAAAAAATTTCAAAGTCATGTCATTGACTGTTTGGAGCAAAAAAATGGTGAAATATCACTAATGCCCTTCATTAACTTCCAATTTTTCAAAATATATCATTATAACTTTTTTCCATATATTTTTATAAAAAATATTTTCAAATTTTAAAAATATATTTAATTTTTAAAAAATATATAAAAAATATGTTTTATTTTTCAAAATATAGAAAAATCATATTTTATCTTTAAAATACATATAAAAATCATATTTTATTTGAATATATATATTATTCAAATCATATTTTATTATATATATAAATCATATTTTATTTTATTTTATAAAAATATTTTTCTATTTTAAATTTTTTTATTAATTTAATTCATATCTTGTTAAAAGAAATTCATTTTTCTACTCAGAAAAAACTTCTTCAACCTCGGGAACCCATCTCGCAATTTCTGCAGCGCATAGCAATTTTATGTAGCGGATTATGTAAAATTGGAAGATTCAGGATTACTCCCATAACCCCGTCAGTTGTTGGACGAGGAGGATACCGTGGATGGCAACGATCAACATGCGACAACTCTTCTACAGTCTCGCCAGGAGGAATGAGAGGCTCTAGGAAGGAGGGGTTGGCTAGGAGAAGGCCTACCCCAGAAGACCCGAGACAGCCAATCCTGGGGAGTCTCGGGATAACATACAGGACAACACACCTTTCCTCTTTTGTTCCCTGCTTTAATTGGTTTCATTTTGGTCTGACTTTTTATTGCTTTCTGTTTAGTTTAGATTTATATTCTGTTTTTAGAACTTTTGAAATGTCGGTATGAGGATGTCCTCAAGTGTTGTTTACGATCAAAAATAGACTAGTTATATGGGTCCAAGAGAGCCGAGTCCGTTTCGATACATCCAGACAATATTCTGGTGCCCGGGGCTTTTGTCCCCGCTTTGTATTCTTTGATTGACAATAATGCACTTCTTCAAGTTACTCGCTTAAAAAAACAAAATAAAAGTGACCGAGATACATATGTTTCATTGGACGAGTAGACTCACAAATATAGAGAATGTCGTAAACGAATTTGCTCAGATCCAAATAGGTGATATGCCTATAGACAAAAAGATACAAAAATACCGACTACAATACGGAAGAACAAAGTTAATCAAAACATCAATTCAAATATTAAAAAGCATGAATTGAAGAATGCCTAAGAAAACACAAGAAATACACCACAAAAGAAAAACCTGCTATTGTAAATTTTGAAAAAGAAAACATTCACACGGATGATAATTCGATGGGATATTCTTGAAATCACTGCGATTAAAATTCGATTATCAACAGGCAATAACGACTAGTCTCCGACTGCGATAAATTCGATTATCAAAAGAAAACGATTTTTTTTTGTAATTGGTTTTGACATTCGAATTTGAATACCAACAGGCAATAACGACTAGTCTCCGACCGCATTTAACCCAGCGGCAAGCTTTCGACGACGCGGCTTGAATTGATTGGGCCAATATTGTCACCTGCGAGGGGCGTTTTCGTCTTTCCGATCCTAGACACAGTATACCGTTCAGCTCCGGATCTGAACCACGACGACGTGGCAGCAACCGATTGGAACCATCTGCGTAAAACACACGCGAAATGACCACTCTACCGTACAGGGGTACTTTCGTTATTAAGCCCAATTCTGGTGTCTCTTTCGCACCGTCGGCTCTCTCCGTTTATATAAATTCTCTCGCAGCCAATTCTTACCACCCCATTTTCACGCGTTGCTCTGGAGCGCTCTCTCCCCCGCTCCCTCCTTCGCGAAACTCTCGATCAAGGTAAATTTCGTGTGTTGTACTCCTTAGATCTTCTCTCCTTCTAGTATCGATCGTCGTTGTAGCTCGATTCATGCATTTACAATGTTAGTTTTTCTATAGAACACAGTTCATGGAGCTGTGTGGATTTTGTTTGGAATTCGCGGTTCTATTGTCATTTCTGCATCGATTTAGGGTTTTGTTGATGAGTTTTATGTGGTATGGCTTAGGTCTGTAAGTGCGGTGTTGTTTCTGGTCTGGTCTGAGAGTTGCTTGGTAAACTCGTTTCAATCTCATTTAATTGTTGGATCATGTGTGTAAAATGCAGTCAATTCTTGTTAGCTCCTAATCTAGCTTAACAATGAACTTCTTACAGACTGTATAATGATTTTTTAGCTGTTCATTTTGGCCCAACATTTCAGATCTGTTTGATCTTGGGTACAGTAATAGACAATTCAGTTTGAGTAGACCTTATTTGTATGCTTGACTATATTGGTTTTGTATGCAGCTGTTGTCCCGCCTTATTTTTTTTTTAATTAAGCTGTCATTTATCGTATGTAAATTGGTGTTTGTATGTGCAGGGATCCATAATTAGAAAGGACAATGGGGCTGACATTCACAAAGCTCTTCAGTCGGCTTTTTGCCAAGAAAGAGATGAGGATTCTGATGGTTGGTCTTGACGCTGCTGGTAAGACTACCATCTTGTACAAGCTTAAGCTCGGAGAGATCGTCACAACAATTCCTACCATCGGTATGTACTTGTTGCTCTGATGAGTCAATCAATATGACTTAATGTTTGTTTGAATATCCCATGGTTTTGTGGTGTTAAGTAATAGTTATGTAAACCTTTTTGTGTCTTAGATTTATGCAATATCAGCTAACATTAGTAGTAGAACATTAGCTTTCAGAGCACATGCAGTGAGGTCTATTGGGTATATCGTTCGGCCTCAAAAGCCCAAAAGGTGGGTCTAATCTCATTATTTGGGTCGAATCTGCATCTCAAATACATTAGTTCTTATTAGATGTAGACAAACTCTTTCACGTCTCTAACCAGTGGCATGGCCATTTATTAATTGAAGATTAGACTTTTATTTCATATTTTAATTAATTCAATTTTTCCTAATTTAGGATATGTGATTAAGTTATTTAGGATTCTTAATTGATGATTAGGTAATTTAATATTTTATATTTAATTAATATAATATTTCCTTATATACGATATTGATTAATTTAGGAATTTTTAATTCAAAATTAGGCAATTAAAATTTTTTTGAGCGGGTAACGAGAGTAATATATTAATAAAAAGAAATATCAGGGGTACAGTTTCAAAATGGTCACCTAGGAGAGACAACTAACAATTAAAATAACAGCAAGGAAACAAAATAAAAGATCCACACATTGTGGGACAACGGCTAAATTGAAAGGTACTCTTTCAACAAAGTGTTTCAAGGGCGTCGACAGGAGAATGATGCGATAGAGCCGAGGCAACCGGTACAACGACTGAAGACTATGGAGTTGAGCCGAGTGAACCCTATAATCCGAACAGACACAAATTGACTCTGGACTGTGCCCAATATATTATTGAAGCCCAAGAGTGACAGCCTGGGCAGTCTTGTAACCAGGGATTGAAATGGCTCAAGTAGACTATGCATCCTTCCGAGGAGACAACTACATCGTTCCCCCTCTGATGATAATGAGGGCCTTTAGAAACGTAAAAGTGTTGGTACCCGATCTGATTGAAGAACGTTGCGCTGATACTTGGTGGAACTGATGCCACCTTACGTCCAGTGAGGCGGTATTACCGATAGACCCCCCACTGGACCACAAAGTCCTCATTGATCGAGGCGACTGTGCGTTTCACTCCTCGTCGGTTGTGGTGTCCCTCCATTGGACTCCGTATTTCCCTTTGAGTCAATGCTCAGGATTAGCGTTGGACCATTCAACGTCCGAGCACTAACAGTAGACACGTGCCTCCTGTCGCTGATTGAGAACCAGGTCATTACGGTACCTATTCACCCTGCAGTTAGATGAACAACAGGTGTGGATCGCAGGCCCGGTCAATCATTCTCATTGCCTCCACTTTGTCATCCGTCACTATTACCGTTGTCGTCTTGCCCGCCGAGATCACACCCCAACGTTGCCGTGACCAACAACCACTTGATGTTTTGCACCGCCCGCCACCGTCGATGGTTGACCACCTGAACACCTCATTCTATTAACGACGCCAAGGTCAACCCATGGACCCTCGACCTACTGGTTTCGCGTCCATTGCCACCGACGAACAAAGGCCCTTGGCCCTTCCTTTTGTCGTCGGTCACAACCTTCAAACACCCCATGGCACACCAACAACATACAACACACCAGCAACGTACCAGACAACTCTCGGCCGTCCGTTCTTCCTCCCCAGGACAGATCTGATTGCGTGAGTCTAACCCTCGAACCCTCACCTTTCTTGGCTCGACGCTGCAATCACCTTCCCCGATGGTCCAACCTCCTTTCCCCCATGTACTTGCTTCCCCAACGCTGCACCATGTCTGCAAACATCCCTACACCAGTACAAAGACAAGGACAAAACACTTGCCTTCAAGAGCACACACCTGTACCACTCCACAAACAAGGCTCCCTGGTCCATCATAGAAGCAAAGAGAAGATCAAACGGAAAACGGCGGCGACGGAAAAGCAAACCCTAGCCGCCCCCTAGAGCTCTCTCCGATTCGAACCTAATTGATTAATTTTTGGAGTATTTTTATTACTATCAATACTAACTATGTAGGTAATTTAATACTTCATTGAAGATTAAGTATTTTTAATTGATTTCAGATTTTTTAATTGAAGCGTCCTTTGTCTTAAGATCTTCTCCTAACACCAGTGCTTTGAAATTGAAAAAGGCCTGCCTTGCTTTGAAAGTTTCCTAGATCAGGGCCAGCTGTAATGTTTAGTTTTTCTTTTGTACCTATGCAGCGACAAAAGAAGTAAATTCAGATTATCATCTCAAGTTCTCGTGAAAATAATAATTGAGGCCTTTCTATCAGCATTTTCTGTTGTGCCTTCTAGACCTGATTGTTTAGATTCTCTATTCTCAAACTTTTATGGCTTTCTTCATCTTGATATGATAATATGGTGAAGGTAGCCAGGTTAATTACTTTGTTACATCTGATTGGAGTAATCATTGAGGACCATTTCTGCATTACAAAGATAGTCTTCAGTATCACAAATAAATTGAAAAGAGTTTCGTGAAGGTGTGTCATGGAAATGTTGCTTGTAATACGAGGGATGATCCAATGATTCTTATTTGCCACTGGTCAAAATTTGAAATGTGAAAAAGGTTGTTAGCTGCTTGTTAGTTAACCTTTAAGGATTGCTGTGTATCATGTTCCCACTAATATTTGTTAAGGTGAATTGATATTCAAAATAGCACGAATAGCTTATTATCCCTTGTCCTTACGCAATGCATGTGCATATGGTTTTGAGGTAGTTAATTGATGTAACTAGGATAAGAAGTGGGGGAGAGAAAATAGGAGAGAGAATAATAGAATTCGTAAACAAAGTAGGCTGTCGGCAAAATGTATTTTATGAATGAGATATTACATCCCCTATTTTTCCTTAATAGTGGAGTACATTTAATTAGGTAATTTGTGATGATGAACTTTATCTCCTTCACACTCTTAAGCCTGAGGGCCATGAACTCTTTGTGCCATAAACTAGATGTTTTATCATGTCCAGGTTTGTGCATACTTTGGATAATTGTAACTTAGCTTATATTTTCTGACAGGCTTCAATGTGGAAACAGTGGAGTATAAGAACATCAGCTTCACTGTCTGGGATGTGGGAGGTCAGGATAAGGTGTGAACTAGTTACTATTTCTATCCCTTTGCTGGTCGTCATTTTAGGAAACACAATTTTATCAGTGTCTCGGGTTTTAGCATTTCTGGCTTGGTCAAACTTTATTTTTGAGGTTAGGTCGTCATTGAGTTATATCCCTTCTGATGTGATGGGACATCCATATTTTGCTTATCATACAGATCCGCCCATTGTGGAGGCACTACTTCCAGAATACTCAAGGGCTCATATTTGTGGTGGACAGTAATGACCGAGACCGAGTTGTTGAGGCAAGAGATGAGTTGCACCGGATGTTGAATGAGGTATCTTGATGCGGGTTAGCCAAATAAATTATTAATTAAAGTTAAGGGAAGTGAGACATTTTGCATTGATTGGAATGCTGTTTAGATAAGGAATTACCTTGTTAGTTGTATAAAGTGATTCAGGAATCAGCCCTGTTTACTCGATGCAATTGTGTTACCTGTTAGCAAGTAAAATCTGTCGAAAGTACTATAGGACATCTTTCCTTAAGGAACAGCTAAGAACTAGACTAATGCTTACTTTCGGTCAGGATGAGCTGCGTGATGCAGTGTTGCTTGTATTTGCCAACAAGCAAGACCTTCCAAATGCAATGAATGCGGCTGAGATTACTGATAAGCTTGGCCTCCACTCTCTCAGACAGCGCCACTGGTGAGCTTTTTGGTTGTAATACTATGCTCTAATCTATGTACATTCTGAGTCATTGTTAACTTTTCACTGGGCTTTCAGGTACATCCAGAGCACCTGTGCAACCACTGGAGAGGGGCTTTATGAAGGGTTGGATTGGCTTTCCAACAACATTGCCAACAAGGCAAGTAGTGCAAGCCTTCTCCCAACAATTTCACTGAGATTATAGGAACCAGTGCATTTTGTCGGCCAAATTGTATACCAGTGCTACCGCTGCCCAAAATAGTTGTCCTTTGGAATTAGTGACTGCATTTCCCAATATGCCCCTATGCCCTCCCGTGTGCTAACCAACCTACTTAGTGATTCGAACTAGTTCATATCAAAGGCATGTTTGGTAATTCATAAATAATTAACTTCTTTTCCAGTAACCATACATAATTAACTTTAAAAGGTTAGTGCATTCTCATGCTCTGTAGTCTGTATGATAGTAGCGTCCATGATTGCACTAGTATTGGTAGAGTATAACTTTCCATTCTCATTTTGGTTTTCCTGTTTTCCTACAGGCATGATGAGAAATCATTTGCAGAGTGGCTGTTCTGGATGCAGGGTGGATATT
This sequence comes from Erodium maritimum, assembly GCA_963921825.1. Taxonomy (NCBI): domain Eukaryota; kingdom Viridiplantae; phylum Streptophyta; class Magnoliopsida; order Geraniales; family Geraniaceae; genus Erodium; species Erodium maritimum. The sequence continues at coordinate 61,288,061 of OY997590.1, read as the reverse complement.
ATCTAGTTTCTTTTACCCTCAAATTTCTGTGAACAATAGGATTTGTGGTTACGTCTTTAGTGTGGGAGATTTACCCCCTTCATTTAGGAACTTAACTGTAATGGATTGATGGCTGATATATCTTTTTGAGACTACTTTGGTCTTTTATATCTTAAATTTCTTGCATTCTGATTGTATTGACCCGTCATCAGGTTCATGTTGTAACTAGTGCTAGTACTGAATTAGTGTTTTGATAATTTGCTCTCGAGTAGTTGGCTTTACTATCACGTCAAATTTGCATCGAATGTCAATATGGCAGGTGTTGAGGCATACAAGAGAAGACACAATTCACCTCATGAACAGAAAGAGGAGAGGAGCAAATAAATTTCAATCGATGAATATTGGGAGGAAGTGGACTGGTTTGAGGTTGAGCATCGATTTAGACAAAAAATTGTCTCAGATGTGCTGGTTTGCTTACCTTAACCCTCGTCATCAACAATAACTTCGAAACCTATATTATATCTATATCTCCATTCTAAACACTCATCAATGGCTCCCGGAGTGCCCGTAGGCATTATGTGAAGGGTCTCCATAAGGTCAATAGGGCTTACCCTCTTGTGGTGGCGATGTTGCCAGAGGAGCACCGTCCAATCTTAAGGTTTGAGGGTTGTATTGTCCGTGAGATTGTTCCTATCTACCCAGAAGAGAACCAAGTACAGTTTGGTATGGCACATATTGAATGTAAGTAAACATATGAGTTTATGATATATTGATCTGCTATTTGTACCGTGTTTCAAGTCAGCACAACTTAAAGAACATTTAATCTTCTTTAATCATAAATTTAAGCCATTTTCTGCTTTCACGATAACCCTATTCGTGGGAGTTGAATTGGCCTGCTGAGATTATTCCCCTCTACAATGCTGGAATGTTCTTGTTCGAGCCAAGTCATTTGACATATGAAAACCTTCTTCAAACCCCTTCAGATCACCTCATCGACTCCCTTTGCCGTGAAAATGAATCTATAACTTACCGTGTGTGAATTAATTTGACATGATTTCTTCAATATGTTCTTCAAAAAGTGCACAAGTAGATACGATCATGTTCTAGCTATGCTGTGACACCACCTTGAGAAAGTCAAGTACTGTGCTGCTGTCATTACATCGCTTATGTTCTGACTAATACTAGACGTTTAAATATCAATTGGGTGATAAGCTAGCTGATTACTAATTACTATTAGTGAGCCATCTTATATATTCTCTCTTTCTAAAATGGAGCTACACAGGCGAGGCAAGGAAGTTAAGATGGGGAGGGAGGACATCAAGGTGCTAGTGGTAAAATGGTGAGATATTTACAACAACCAATCACAGTCCATTGCAGAGGAGAGGATCTCAAGGTCATCATCAACCATCGAACCTTCCGTGTCCTATGTTCCTGCTCCTTGTGCTGCACCAGTCATACTTGTACACGTGGAGGGTCTTTGCGCTCAGAGCAACCATACAATTGCCGGGATCTGCTTAGTCCATGCATTTTTGGTACACTTTTGAAACAAGTGATAGAAAAAACAATGTCATTATGCCAAAACTTAATGTTACTGGAATTCTTGATCTGGTAGTCATATTAGGCTCCAAGTCATTGATGGTATAAAAATACAGATGTACTAAATGTTACTAGAATTCTTGATGCATGGTATGAACATGAATTAATGGAAGAAACTGCAAGAGTTGTCACCTTCTTCCAAGTCTTGATCATTGTCGAACGCTGGTTCTCCAATGCAATCATCTTCGAAAAGATAAGTTGCAGCTTCGGTTTTTCTCCCCGGGTTTCTATCATTCATCTCTATTACTGATATAATTTTTCCCCTGATACAATTTTCGAGCATATCATGTTCAGTTGCTTTATACTGGAGCCCAAGAAGAGAAAAGCATTCTTCTCGGAACTTTGTGTCAATGGACGACAAAACGAGGCCAGAGATTGTTTTTGCAAGATCAGGGGCATAACCACGAACCTTAGCATGAAGAAAAACAAGTTTAATGAGCAAATTATGTTCAACTATCTACCCTGAACACTATCAACAAGTAGCTAAAGAGGAAGCTGACAGAACATAAGATAGGCAATATATTAAGAACATTTTTTTTGCATGAGATAGATGATATTGCTACATTTAAGAACAAGCAGTAGGGTTTGATTTGATCATAATTTTCTCAAGAAAATGGACCAGTGTTCAATCTTTCTATTAAGAAACTCTTAATGTCATTGGTTGAAACCATCCAAAGTCTATGAATATAGTGATGGGAAAAAACTATGCGTATTTCAATTAGCAGCCAAAAACTATTGATATTTATAACAGATAAGTGATATGCACGTTTCTTTCCAAACCAAGGGAATATTGAAGGCACCAGTTTCATTGCAAGGATACAATTAGCTTTCGGAAGTGAAAAATTTCAAGACTAGATGTGTCGATCATGATCATGTAAGACAACATACAAGATCAAATGAAAATAACAAGTACAATCACATTGCCTGCCATTAAAAAAAAATAAAACTTTAAGAACCCCAACTGACTGCAGTTTACAGCTTCTATCACGAAATGGCCTATAGAAGAGAGATTTACCTTCAGGGCGTGCGCACTTAGAAGAACTCCTGTGTGCTTCTCCTTCAAATCATCCAATGCAAGTTTTACAGCCTTTTTAACAAGATTCCGGTCAAGTTGAATCTTTTTCCTAGCAGATGATGTAATGACCTTGGTGACAAGTCAAGGAACATATATATTCAAAGGAGGAATTAAGCAAAGCGAAAATCTGCTCAGTTATGAACTACCAAGAAAATGAAGAAATGGAATTGGATATTGCTTATGGTAGCCATGGAGGACAATATCAATACGAGCAAATGGTGGCAAGTTCTCCCATTCTATTAATGCATAACCACCTTGATCCACAATGCTCCCCAAAGTCAACCCATACTTTTTCCAGTCAATGCTTTTCAGTGCATTCAGAGATGATTGCGAAATTGAGCAAGGTGCAAAATCAGTAAAATACAAAACCTGGAAATTGTCAAATGTCCCAATTAAACACAATGTTTTACATAAATAAAGTTGTAACTGAAAATACACAAAATAGAGGAGCTTGTACATTCTAATATCAAATAGATAAACTAAGTCTCTGTTTCCTTTGGTATTATTTTAGTGAGTTGAGCAGTTTTGTAACTAAACTCTGAGATGCGTTTTTTATTTATAAATTATTATCAACCAAAAAGGCATAATAAGATGGATTCAATTCACTCTTTTTTCTCCTCATGGCTTGTGTTATTTCAGACGCACTTGATACTTGTTTAGTCAAACACAAATTTCAAAGTATATGCAGAGGAGTGATACAAACCTCGGTTTTGACTCCTCGCCTCATGAAGCAAGGATTGTTTGGCTCTGGTAACTCACTTATCATAACTACAGCTTCAACCATCAGTCCATCATTCCTATTGCTTTCTGAGTGGCATGCTACTGCACTCCCAACTTTCAAATCTCCCCTAATAAGCAGGGAAGAAAAAACATATAAAAAACAACTACAACCATGGGATTTCGATTTTTAAGCAAGATATTAATACATGATAGAAGACATGAGTGGCAATGACCGATATAGAGGCTCAAACAACAATAGTAGATTTGTTAAGGTAACGGCAAGTTCCTGAGTTGGTATAAACTTAGATGAACTACCAAAGCAACTTAGGACATTCCCACTAACTTCTCATTGGTGCAATTTTAATCAACAAATGAAACAGAAAGCTAGCATAATCCGAACTTACCAACAAGAAAAGCAATCATCACACTTTTTGTGTAAACTATTCCCGTGCTTTAAAACATAATCTTGAAGGCCTGACTTCAAACGTTCAACATTTGAAGCTGAAAAGGGTAAATAGTTGAACTCATTTGCAAGAAAAACATTTTCGTATCGTGACCCAGGAACATCGACATATTCAACCGCTAGTTCCATTGCGACATTCTGGAAAAAAATCAAGTCAAACAACTATTTAGTGCCACAATAATTACCATGATCACGAAAACTCCAGCGTATGCCTGATATGCATTTAGCTTCTCATTTTTTTAGTTAAAAAAAGCAATTCCTACTATTATGAAAAAATAATTAAGTAGAAGTGCGAAGTGATAAGACTAAGAGAATAGCAATCAGAATGATCTGTGTTGGCATCATCATAATCTTGGAAATCAGTATTGCTTTAGAAGTGCACTTAATTCTAGAGAGGTTTTCATTGCGACATAAGAAATTCTATACCACATAAAGTCCTAACATAACGTAAAGAGTGTAGAAAGCTGAACTTACAGGAATGTTTAGAATAAGAATCTGCAAGAGAAGCACAAATCTGTAAATAAGGAGGAATTGAATGAAATATCTACATTAATGCTAGTTTCAGAGAGAAATTTTCAGTAAGTGTCAGCAGAAGTTTGAATAAGCAACTCAACTTATTGATGGAAGGCTCATAGTGAATCTATGTCATGATAAGGATCTTTATGAACTGGAGCATTGTATTAGCAGTTACATTGCAGGCCAATAGTGGTTACAACAAATTGAGGTGCATACGAGCAGAAGAAACTGTCTTGACTACCCAGTCATTTTCTATAATTTATAGGTGACAATGACAAAGTTGGAAGCAGGCAAGGAACTTTACCCTTTGATTTCTTCTTTATGGTAATATGAGAACCCTCCTCCTAGTCAAGGTGCTTGATATAGTGCCTTAAATGAACAGTGCAAGATAAGCATGCATCAATTTAGTGACAGCCTATTTAGTATTTACTAAAATTGACTTTCATTCCCAAGGTTGGGGTACCTTAGTATATATAAATAGCCCTCTATCTAGCCAAATAGCACTACTGTTATCCATGTTTGAATGTGCATCTATCAATCTACCCAGTCAACTGATTACTATCAGGTAAAAGAGAAGCAAGCAAATGATGCTGCTAAACTTGAGTGGTGTATCAACATTTCTAAGTTACTGACAGCCAAAGTTCCTCATAGACCTATCCTCCAATTGCTTGTGCCACAGCATGAGAAGAGTGATTTATAACTGAAAAATTAATACTGATTCACTATAAAAGCTATTGGTCAAACATGTGTAGTAGTGAAAAACTACCTTAAACAAAGTCACGTGAAAGATAATACTCAGCAGAAAACGAACAAACCTTTCCAAAGATGCGGTTTATATCTGCTACTAAACCATCAAAGCTTTCAGACAAGGACAAACATACTTCAGTCCCACTGGAATAAGAGCAATCTATCAGTTCATAATAAGCAAAGAGAAAAAACCAACAACAAAGAGAAGTTAAATCTTATGCCTGAACTTTCCACCATTCTTAGGGGTTGAAGGAAACCTAATCAGCCTTCCAGTTGATGCATCATCCTTCAAATTGACTTGATAATGATATATCTCATTGTCAGAAATGTCTGCAATCCCCACAAAAAATAGAAACAGCTCAGAAAATTAACAGTATATTTCAGAATAGAAACATTCATGAACCCTTGTGTACACATTTTCAATCATAAAATCCGAACAAAAACTTCCAATCAAACACGGGAAGATTAACTATAAGCAAGAATGTTAACTACTAGTCTCTTTCAATATGAATATGCCACTATTAGCTATCAACTGAATGCAAGAAGTAAATTGAAAGACTGAACTCACTAGTTGTTCTGATAGAAAGCACTCCATCTGCATCACAATGCGCAATCCATGTTGATCAGTCCATCCAAAAACATCACATACGCATAAGAAACTAAAATCAATGACTCGCAACAATAAGCCTCGAGAATTGGATAACAATGCCAACTAAATAACAAACAGGAAAGTGAAAACACAATATTAAGGCGGTTAGTTACCCCAATTTTGAGCTGAAACACCTTCCGTAGGCCATTTCAAGCTCTGGTACTCCTCCAAACAGCTTCCGACACCAGTATCTGAAACTGCACATTACAGATCTAATCAAAGCTCGCTTAAGAAGAACACCATACACTAAACCGCGATACCACCATGCGCAGAAGAAATCACCGAGAGCGACGACGGGGATATTTACTTGAAATGTGAAACACAGGAGGCTGTGGAAGAGAAGAGGATCTGAGAACAACGGTCAATCGGCAAAGCTCTTCAGATACACGGCATCTTTGAAACGCTGAAGAAATAAGCTGCAAAACCACAAGCTCCGATCGGAATCAGTTTGAAGAAATTGGATGAATTTCAGTGAAGAAACCCAAAATCGACTCACATGGAGACAGAGGTTTTGAACCGAAGAAATGTCCATGGAACAAACTCCCGCGCAGCTCAATCCTTATTTACTGGTGACCCTCTGGGGTATTTATAGCGCTTCAGTTCATAGTCCCACATCGGCTACAACGGATGCTTTTCTTCTATTAATATAGCTAAAGGTAGGCGAGGCTTCGAAGGGTTTTTATTTTGGTATTGTTCTTTGTTTCGTTTTAGGAAAAGGCTTAGCCTTTTAGTTCCTCCTTATTGGAGTTCCTATGTAATCGTTGTTTTTTTCCTGTTCTGCTTGAACAGGACATTCCGGTTCCTTAGGAATCGGTCTTATTAATAAATTTTCGAACTTATCAAAAAAAAAATAGCTAAAGGTAGAAATGCTTTTGGACCCAATAGCCCTCATTTGTTTTGCACTTTCTTCCTCAAAGGTTTCCTGCTTTCCCTGTTATAACCTTTCATCGTCAGGTGAATTTTTAAAAGGGTCTCTACAAGAGAAAAAAATAAATTTGTGCTTCATGGTAGATAAATCTGGTTTATAAACCTATTTTGTTTGTTGGGATGTTTGTTGTATCTGTTGTTTCTGGGAGTTTCTTCTGGCTGTATTTGGTTATAATCTCTATGTGTAGAGTTGTGTGGTTGAGGATCCTGTTTGGATTGTTCATTGGTTTGTATTTGCTCTTCTCCTCAAAGAACATGTTATTTAAATATGATTTGCTGATAAAAAAAGAGATGTATATTGAGAAAAAAAAACCTCCTTTATGTTATATTTTTGGAAAAAGACTTCCTTATTAATAAAAGTTTGATATTTTTCTTTTTGTCCTCTTGTATTTTTGCAAAATACACCCTTTTGAGTACAGTCCCATAATAGAAACTCTCTCACCCCTCTTCGTACCTTGCTTCGACCAACTGAGAAACGAGCACCGTCGTCCACCGTGCCGACCGTGCTGTGTTGTTCTTCATCCTCTTCGTGTCTGCCAGTAAAGCAAAGCCCATGTAAGCAACCTTAGCTTTAATTTGTGATTTTCAGTTCTAGGTTTGAGTTGATTTTCGAATTGTGGATGGGAAAACGATATATTATGGTTTAATACATATAAAATTAGTGAATTAAACAAAGGATTGGAATTGGGTGGTTTAAGGGAAGCTTATATGCGTTTGGGAAAACTACAAATGACTACCCTTAAGTTGGCACGTTTAACCGATGCTTACCCTAAAGTTCAAAAACTACTGATGTATACCCTGAAGTTACAACTTGTAACTAGAAACCCATCCGTCAGCTAAACTGACGAAAATACCATCAACTACACTTTAATAATTATTTAAAAAAATTATTTAAAAATCATTTTTGTTATATACTTATTAAATGAATTCATTTTTATTTAAAAAATCACTTCAGTTGTATTTAAAAAAAATTATTTAAAAAAATTACTGAGGGTATTTTCTTTATTTTAGCTGACAGAAGGGGTTTCTAGTTACAAGTTGTAACTTCAGGGTATGCATCAGTAGTTTTTGAACTTCAGGGTAATCATCGGTTAAACGTGCCAACTTCAGGGTATGCATTTGTAGTTTACCCTATGCGTTTTATTGAGGTTTTGGGTGATTTTTTCGTATTGCAGAACCAGTACTGCCGACCTACGGAATTAAGGCGTAGATCGGTAAAAACATGGAGTTTTACATTATTGGGAGAAGGTTGCCGATCGGCTGATACGCGTAGCCGATCGGCGGTTTACACATAAGGTCATATGGCTGGTCGGCTGGAGAAACCCATCGAATGACGATGATAGACGGTTTCTACACCATGGACTAATATGTCATTCGTCGTTCGACGGGTTTGTCCAGCCGATCGACTGTTTGCATATTTATACATGAACCTGCTTATTTAATAATATTCTCTACGGCTAATTACTTAAGTTGATGAGGTTGTAATTGTTACAGGAATGGGTCAAGTTGTAATTCTTGCTACTTACGGTGAGGAATATAAGCTAGATGATGGGAATTATAATTGGATATCAACAAACAATAAATTGTTTAGTGTAGTTTTTGATGATAGTGCCAATGTAACATTGAACATATTGAAGGACTCTAAGATCAGAGTGAAGGAAAATGATATCGATTTGAAACTTAGTTACATACCTTGTGTGCCTAATTATAAAGGAGTTATCCCGCCATATGAGATTGTAGATGATACAAATGTGTGGGCTTTAGTATTGGAAAACAGTAACCTAGGTTCTAGAACCATATTACATGTAGAGCTGATCAAAAAAGTTACCACTAGTGCGGACGTTGAACTTATGGTAGTTGAACCGATGGTAGTTGAACATGTTGGAGTTGAACAAGTTGTAGCTGGCACTGTTGCAATTGAATAGGTTGTATTTGATACTGTGGTCGTTGATCATTCTAAACATGATCATGCTGGGCATGATAGTTATTTTGACGTGGATATTTGCAGTGGTGTAGAGGTTCATAATTTTGTTCTTCCACTTGAAAGTATACCAGAACATTCAAATGCAGTAGCATCATCTCCTATCGGAGCACCAGTAAGTTTGGATGATATGGAAGATAACAGTCAAATGGTGGAGTATGTTCCTGTAAATCAGGAGTTTCCGTTAGATTTGATGGATGCAGAACAAAGTATAATCGGTTTCAGAGATCAGTCAGATTTGGTAATTGGTAAAGAGTTTCGGAATAAGGAAGCAGCGATAAAGTATCTAAAAGAGGTTGCAGTCAAGGGTAAGTTTAGGTTAAAGCGAGATAGATCAAATAATAGTTTATACATTGCAATATGTCACGATACTAATTTTAAATGGAGAGTGCATGTTACAAAATTGGGACTTCGAATAGATTTCCCGTTATAACATATGAGCCTTTGCATACTTGTTTGTTGAGTGAGCGTAACTCCCAAAAGGATCAAAATAATGCGAAAGCGATTGCTACTATGTTGGTTGCAGAATATAGTCGAAGAAAAAAGATGTCAACTCCAAGGCAGATTGGAGACAATTTGTTCGGTAGATCCTATGGCACCATAACATACTGGAAATGTTGGAAAGCAAAAGCACTTGTTAGGACTAAACTTCTAAGGGATGAAGACCTAAGTTATGGATTACTCCCTGCATATTTGTAGCAGGTTCAGAGAATGAATCGAGGCTCAGTAACTCATTTGAAGGTGGATTCAGATAGTAGATTTAAATATGTTTTCATAGCATATCGGCCATGCATTGATGGATTTATTCATTCCATGAGAAAGGTTATTGCAATAGATGGTACTTGGTTGAAAACAAAGTATAAAGAGGTAATGCTAATGCAACAACGCAAGATGGTAATTATCACTAATATCCTATTCCTTGGGTTGTGGTTGACTCTGAGAATGACGCTTCATAGACATGGTTCTTCGAGAAGTTAAGGCCGGAGATACCGGACGACCTCCCTATTATTATACATCTAGTACGGGTACAACGAGAGCGATATGAGAGGCAATTTCATATTGAGAATGCCTGGATTGAAGAACCTGAGTGTGACAGGTTAATCCAACAGGAATGGGCACAACCTGGTGGGCGACATATCAAGCATGACATACGGGAAATTGGGAAATCTCTAGATGTGTGGGGCCAAATTGTCTACAAGAAGACAGCCAATACGATATGGTGTTGCCAGCAACGTCTTCAGGAACTGAATGATAGGGATGATCGTGTTAGTCTTAGTGCTCGTAGTTCAATCCTAAATGTCCAAATGTATATATCATCGTTAGCAATAAAATTAAAGCGGCTTTATATTACTTATGTGTTGGAGTAATATATCGATGTGTGCTCTGATCTATGCCCACCATGCGAATAGAACCATAGATCGAGATAGATCACACTCGATGGGTCCCTAGTCAACAAAGCTTCACTAGAAGCGACTAGTATGAAAGATGGCTCTTTATGGCTTACGTTCTGTTAGTCATTGGAATGGGATTCCGGAGTCTGATCATAGATATCATGTGGGACATGATATTGGACGACCCGCCCTGAATATGTGCCATAGATTAAGTCATGAACATATTCAGTGTCGTAGCTTGTCATGTATCCTTAGACCAAGGAGTCTTTGTGATTGCTATGTAGTCAACAACTGAGTTTGACCTGAGCCTAACGTTGTCCGTAACAGGGCTTCCATAACGGCCAGGATTGGCTTGGGGACGGGCTACATGAGTGACACGAAAGGCGGCTAAAGGATTTATCCCTCATACTGAGGTATGAGAAAGATATCGGTTCTCGGCCGCTTGATCGAGAGTGACTGAAAGAATAGCATGGCCATGCACATGATACTGGGTATCATATCTTCAGTCATCTCACATATCAAGGAACGGTGATTGAGAATAATAAGGATGACGGCTCTATGCCTTATCTCAATCAGGATATCGGAGATAAAAGGATAATGACAGGGACGACGGAAAGGTTAGAATCGACAAGGTCGATTCGCTATGCAGTGTCAGGCAATACTAAAGTCTCGTTAGTTGCCACTTAAATAGGATCAAGTAAAATGGGATTTTACGTTGATCTATTGACATGCATAAACCTAAGGGTCACACCGGAGGATGAAACTCATTGACACATTTATGGAGAATGGCCAAAAGGGAGTTGTCTCGGGACATGACCAAAACTGGGTTTTGGGTCATGTGCCCGTAAGTGAATAGGACTTTACGGATCGAGACAAGGCTTGGAGTCTTGGGATTGATCGCGTCGGATAATGTTGGACATTTCCGGTATGGAAGGCTTGGAGGCGATGAGCGAATCACGGGACCTCGTTGGAAATGGTCACGGGCCATGTTCCAAGAGGCCCATGAAAGGCCCATGCAACCAAGGCCCATGGAACTAATTAATCAAGTCTTGATTAATTAGTACTAAGTAAGCAAGACAAAGATTAAGGTGTTGGTGATTCACCACCTAACCCAATCTTGTCTTGCCATACTTTGTCCTATTTACACCTTACTTGACACCATACTTGTCACATGCCTTTAGTTGGACAAGTATGGGTTTTGTTATGTTTAAGTCATCTTTTTTCAACATGACAAACACAAGACAAGAATAGGAAACACATTTTCTCTCCCTCTTCCATGGCCATTTCGGGTTTGGCTAGTTTCCACCTCCATGTTTGTGTTCTTGAGTCCTCAAAGAGAAGAACTACGTGGCTTTGATTCCCATGTGGATACGTAGGCGTCTTGGAGACTCAAGCCAATCATTCGTTAACCGGTGTTCTTGTTTTGGTAAGAACTAGTGCTGAATTTTTCTCTTGTTAATCTATTCTTTGTTACTTGTTTCATGGTTTTAATTGTCTCTTGGTTTTCATTGATTTTCCGCTGCGAGTTGCTTCATCTCCAACCCTACCTCGAGACCCAACAGTGGTATCAGAGCCGTGCTACCTTCGGGATTCACAAGACGGTGTTCAAAGTTTCGGTTTTGCTTGAAAGTTTCGTTTTTGGCATGTTGTTTTGCTAAATTGTTTGATAACATGTTTTAAATTCTTGTTCATGGATTTAATGCATGTAAAATGAATTTTTGAAAATTATTTCAAATCTGGAAATTTTGAAAAAAAATTGATTTTTCGGGTCTCGGGAGCGGGACTCTCGGGGAGCCGAAACCGGGACCGAACGGGGCTCCGTTGGACGGAGCTAGGCCAAGCATGACCATTGGATGGTTGATATGCCAAGGCTAAACCGTTTTTTTAGTTATGACGAGTTTGGAACCGTCATGATGAACTCGAAGATCAAATGTTCAAAAGTTTCATTTTTGAACGGTTTCGATAAACCGAGCATCAAAAAAATTTCGAAACTTGGCTATTAATTAAAACCGGAAAATCACATGATGTTTGATAAAATGCTTGTTTGATAACACGATGTGTGATGTGATGTTGGCATGGTGTACATAATAGCCCCGAGCTCATTTTAATTATTTATCGCTTTTCACGGCCTGCGAGCCGTTAGAGTTAACGTGTAATTATTCTTTCAAGGTGTGGTCGTCGAACCACTTGTTTGTAATATTTATTTATTCCCGACCTGCGAGTCGTGTATTAAATTGTAATATTTTACTCAAGACGAAGAAAGGGCGAAAAGGTCATTTGGTGGCTTTTCGGGTGTTGGCATCGGCTTGGAGTCGGTGGAGCTCAAGAAGCTAGTGGGAGTTAGTTTAGGGGGCTATTATGTGCACATTTATCGCTTTATGCTTGGTTTAGTTTATGCATGATTAATTCTATGTGTTTTAGAATTGCATGCTTAACTTTATTTACCGAGCATATCACCTCACATGCAAAGATAAAATTGGACTTTTAATCCTTGTGTGTGAACCCTTAGAACCGTCATTGCATTGGATGTAGTTGACGGGTTCAAAGGAAGAATTACATTGGATGTAATTTGAGGCATCATTGCATTTGGAATGTAGTTGATGTGCTCATCGCATCTAGGATGTGCCAAAGTTTTGAACACAACTGGACAAGTAAAAGCGGGTCATGTCCGATACCTCTCAATCATCAACACCTTACTACCCCCCCGTCCTATGGTTGTCGTGCGCATTAGCGGAGCATCCATGGGAAAGCGGGGTAGTAGGTTTGGACGACATATGTGGGTGTCGTGCGCATTAGCGGAGCACCTACATAGTGACGAGCCATAGTTGAAAATTGGTGGACCCGACTACGATTCTCGGCCTGAGGTTGAGCTAGGGTAACAGATAGGGTAAGTCGTGTACATAAGTACATACCCTAGCCAAGAGTCACATTGGATGTGATTGGATGGAGTCCTACCTACATAGCTCGATTAAGTGGTGAGCATTAGTTCAGCTTAATCGAGTGAATCAAGGATCTTGGTTTCAGATTCTAAAGGTTTAGAATCGATTGTTGGTGTTTAAGCTTGATCTTCATAAAATTTATTCAGTTTACTGAGTGAATTTTATCTGTTGTAGATCAAATGGCAAATTCAGCGAACATTAATAGTTTGTCATTAAAAACCATTCTTGACAGGGTCAAGCTAAATGGGACAAACTATTTGGACTGGTACAGAATTTTGAGGATAGTCCTCAAGTCTGAACGCAAAGAATATGTCCTTGACAAGGCTGTCTCTAAGACCATATCAGAGTTACATGAAGTGTCATTAATTGCTGAGAAGAATATATCAGGGATCTGGGATCCAAGGATATTCTGATGGTCAACAAGGGAATTAGAAGTGGCAAGGGCGGGGCCCATGCGCACTTGGCAGGAAAAATGAGACACTTGAGAATGTTTGCTTCTACTGCCAATAGCCTGGTCATTGGAACCGGGATTACAGGAAGTTCACGGCTGATCTGAAGAAGGGCAGTGGGACTGCGCCTTCATCAAATAGCCTGGATGATCTGAAGAAGGACAGTAGGACTGCGCCTTCATCAGGAAACCTGATGATCTAAGGAAGGGCGGTGGGACCGTGCCTTTATCCGGTATTAACTCTATAGAGCTACATCTCTCTACTTCCAAAGATTCATGGGTATTAGATACCAGGACTGAATCTCACACATGCACTTATATATGGTGGCTGAAAGTAGGAGAGGTTTGGAAAGCACGAAGTGGACCTCAGAGTTGTGGCAACTGCTGTAGGATCCATGAGTCTTGCTTTGCCAAGAGGCCTTGTCTTAGTACTGTATAATGTATATTGCATACCTACTTTTAGTAGGAATATTATATCTGTATCCGTGTTTGACAAGGAAGGATATAATGTTAATATTGGAAATGGAGTTTTCAATGTTCTATGCAATGATATGTTTTATACCAGTACTGACTTGGTTGGAGGATTGTACATATTAGATATGGGTAACAATGCCTCAAGTTCTATATATTCTGTTAATACCAAGAGGTCTAAATCCAACGATTTAAACCTAACTCTGTTATGGCACTGTCATTTATGTCGCATAAACAAGAAGCACCTATCAGCACTTCAGAAGTGCGGACTTTCAGGTTCATTCGAATTCCATTCGATCGATAGGTGTAAGGTTTGTTTGATGGGCAAAATGACTAAAGTGCCCTTTTATCGATCGCGATGAAAGGGCGGGTGAATTATTGGGGCTGATACACTCGAATGTGTGTAGACCAATAAGTTCACTTGCCAGGAGGGGTTTTAGCTACTTTATCACATTTACTGATGATTACAGTAAATATGGTTATGTCTATTCGCTGAGACATAAGTCTGAAGCTTTTGATAAATTCAAAGAGTTTAAGACTAAAGTAGAAAACCAGCTCGACAAAGGTATTAAGGCACTTCGATTGGATCGAGGTGGACTATACTTGACCACAGAGTTATTAGATCATCCAAAAGAGAATGGGATCCTTTTGGAATGGACTCCTCCTGGGACACTGTAGATGAAAGGTGTAGCCAAACGGAGAAATCGGACATTGTTAGACAATGATCCGTTCCATTATTAGTTGGACTGATCTCCCAATCTCTTTCTGGGATTATGCTCTAGAGACGACCGCATTCATAGTGAATCGGGCTTCGACGAAGGGTGTGGAAGGGATACTATTTTTAAATGGTACGGGATGATGCCCGCTTTGTCCTTCCTAAAGATTTGTGGTTGCGAGGCTTATGTGAAACATTTGGTTTCGACTAAGCTCGAACCAAGATCTGAGATATGCACCTTCATATGGTGTCCCAAAGCAACAAGGGGATACTATTTCTACAATCCCAGTGAGAACATGGTGTTCGTCGCTTGGGGTGGGGTCTTTATGGAAAAGAAGTTTTGTTTCCAAAGACGTCATTGGAAGGACTGTGCATCTCGAAGAAATTCAGGATGGTACAGATCTGTCTAAACCAATTGATAACCCAGTAGAAAGGAGCCAGAGATTGTCGTAGAGTGAGAACCAATTCCTGTTACAATTCCGGAAGGTCCAAGGCGATTTGAAAGGGTCAATCTTCCACCTCCAAGATATGGTATCCGGAGGTGACAATGAAGTCATGGTGGATCACGATGATCTAGCCACCTTTCAGGAAGTCGTGGATGGGCCCGACTCTGAGTTATGGCTGGGAGCCATGAGGGAGGAAATGAAATCCATGTCGGACAACCGAGTCTGGGAACCGGTTGATCCCATCAATGGTGTGAGGAGCATCGGATGCAAATGGATCTTCAAGGTGAAGATGGACATGGACGGCAACCCTCTGACCTACAAAGCTCAACTGGTGGCGAAAGGTTATAGGCAGATCCAATGGATTGACTATGAGGAAACCTTCTCCCTAGTGGCTATGGTCAAAATCGATCCAAGTTCTTCTTGACATAACTGCGTATCATAATTACGAGATATGGCAAGTGGATGTCAAAACCGCTTTCCTAAATGGAAATTTGACTGAGTACGTTTGTATGTCTCGGCCCAAAGGTTTTGACGATCCGAAGAATAAGGGAAAGATTTATAAGTTGTTGAAATCCATTTATGGATTGAAACGAACTTCTCGGAGTTGGATCCTTCGTTTTGATGAAGCTGTAATTGGATTTGGCTTAATCAAGAACGAGGATGAATCTTGCGTTTATAAGAAGGCTAGTGGGAGCAAGATTACCTTTCTGGTTCTCATTGAAAACAATATCTCAACCTTGCACGAGACTAAAGCTTGGTTGAGGAAGTGTTTTTCAATAAAGGACTTAGGCGATGCTTCTTATATCTTATGGATTAAGATATGTAGATATCGCACCAAGAGGGTCTTGGATTTAAGTCAGGGAACCTATGTGAACAAGGCATTGAGTAGGTTCTTAATGCTCGATTCAAAGAAAGGACTCTTACCCACTAGTCATGGCATTCATCTCAGCAAGACTCAGTGTCCTAAGACACCTGATGAGCTGAAAAGGATGATGAGAATCTTGTGCGCCTGGGGGCAGGATCAATCATATATGTCATGACATGTATGAGACTGGACGTCTCGTAAGCCTTATGTTGTACCAGTAAACATCAGTCTAACCCGGTGGAAAGATGATGTTGAACTAGTCGTCGAAGGATGAGTAGACGGTAGTTTTCCAAGACAAATCCAGATGACTTTAGAAGTCAGTCAGGATATGTGTTTATGCTGAATGGCAGAGCTTTAGCTGGGAGAGCGTAAAGCAAGATACCATTGCCGAATCTACGACAGGGGCCAAGTACATGGATGCTGTAGAGGCAGCTAAGGAGGCTATGTGGATTTGGAAATTCACGGTAAGGTTGGGTGTAATTAAAAACCCGTCCAGCCCGGTGAATCCATTTTGCGACAACACAAGGGCCATTGCGCAAGCTAAAAGGCCAGATCGCATAACAAATCCAAACATGTACTACGGCGTATCCACCTAATCAGAGAAATACTGAACTGAGGTGAAGTGAAGATAACCTATATTGCAATAGATGATAACATAGCCAACCCATTGACTAAGGCAGTGTCGCTGCCTAAACATGTTAGACATGTAAAGTCGATAGGGGACATATTGGAGTTTAGATTGGAACTAGGGCAAGTGGGAGATTGTTAGTCTTAGTGCTCGTAGTTCAATCCTAAATGTCCAAATGTATATATCATCGTTAGCAATAAAATTAAAGCGGCTTTATATTACTTATGTGTTGGAGTAATATATCGATGTGTGCTCTGATCTATGCCCACCATGCGAATAGAACCATAGATCGAGATAGATCACACTCGATGGGTCCCTAGTCAACAAAGCTTCACTAGAAGCGACTAGTATGAAAGATGGCTCTTTATGGCTTACGTTCTGTTAGTCATTGGAATGGGATTCCGGAGTCTGATCATAGATATCATGTGGGACATGATATTGGACGACCCGGCCTGAATATGTGCCATAGATTAAGTCATGAACATATTCAGTGTCGTAGCTTGTCATGTATCCTTAGACCAAGGAGTCTTTGTGATTGCTATGTAGTCAACAACTGAGTTTGACCTGAGCCTAACGTTGTCCGTAACAGGGCTTCCATAACGGCCAGGATTGGCTTGGGGACGGGCTACATGAGTGACACGAAAGGCGGCTAAAGGATTTATCCCTCATACTGAGGTATGAGAAAGATATCGGTTCTCGGCCGCTTGATCGAGAGTGACTGAAAGAATAGCATGGCCATGCACATGATACTGGGTATCATATCTTCAGTCATCTCACATATCAAGGAACGGTGATTGAGAATAATAAGGATGACGGCTCTATGCCTTATCTCAATCAGGATATCGGAGATAAAAGGATAATGACAGGGACGACGGAAAGGTTAGAATCGACAGGGTCGATTCGCTATGCAGTGTCAGGCAATACTAAAGTCTCGTTAGTTGCCACTTAAATAGGATCAAGTAAAATGGGATTTTACGTTGATCTATTGACATGCATAAACCTAAGGGTCACACCGGAGGATGAAACTCATTGACACATCTATGGAGAATGGCCAAAAGGGAGTTGTCTCGGGACATGACCAAAACTGGGTTTTGGGTCATGTGCCCGTAAGTGAATAGGACTTTACGGATCGAGACAAGGCTTGGAGTCTTGGGATTGATCGCGTCGGATAATGTTGGACATTTCCGGTATGGAAGGCTTGGAGGCGATGAGCGAATCACGGGACCTCGTTGGAAATGGTCACGGGCCATGTTCCAAGAGGCCCATGAAAGGCCCATGCAACCAAGGCCCATGGAACTAATTAATCAAGTCTTGATTAATTAGTACTAAGTAAGCAAGACAAAGATTAAGGTGTTGGTGATTCACCACCTAACCCAATCTTGTCTTGCCATACTTTGTCCTATTTACACCTTACTTGACACCATACTTGTCACATGCCTTTAGTTGGACAAGTATGGGTTTTGTTATGTTTAAGTCATCTTTTTTCAACATGACAAACACAAGACAAGAATAGGAAACACATTTTCTCTCCCTCTTCCATGGCCATTTCGGGTTTGGCTAGTTTCCACCTCCATGTTTGTGTTCTTGAGTCCTCAAAGAGAAGAACTACGTGGCTTTGATTCCCATGTGGATACGTAGGCGTCTTGGAGACTCAAGCCAATCATTCGTTAACCGGTGTTCTTGTTTTGGTAAGAACTAGTGCTGAATTTTTCTCTTGTTAATCCATTCTTTGTTAGTTGTTTCATGGTTTTAATTGTCTCTTGGTTTTCATTGATTTTCCGCTGCGAGTTGCTTCATCTCCAACCCTACCTCGAGACCCAACAGATCGGGCTGGTATACAACTTCGGACGGCCATCCAAACCCAGTACGAGCATGCCTTATCGAAACAGGACACGTTCTGACGGCAACGAGCAAAGCAACATTGGTTGGCTGAGGGGGCATAAGTACAAAATTCTTTATGGCTGCTATGAGAAAAAGACAGAGTAGAAACAACATCACAGTTCTCGAGACAGATGAAGGTACTACAATCACCTGGACTGTGGGTATAGAGGCTCTGTTGGTGGGTTATTTCGAGAATTTTTTTTACTGATGGTCCAGAATGGGCGGTAGGGCTACCTATTGATGTCCCAAGAATGATCACAGATGAAAAGAATGTAGTGTGGGGGGCACAGGTCGAGGCTAAAGAAGTAAGGACTGCTGTATTCCAGATGGGACAAAATAAGTCTCCAGGCCCGGACGGTCTTAATCATCTCTTTTACCAACATTATTGGTCAACGATGAGCAAGGAAGTAGTCAGATTTGTTACCCAGGCGGTGGCAACGAGAAATATCGATTCTGATGTCAACCACACCACACTAGTCCTCATCCCCAAGAATAAGGATCCTAAGAAAATAGCTGATTTACGCCTCATAACACTGTGCAATGTGATATTCAGGGTGTTGTCGAAGGTCCTCGCCAACAAATTAAAGCCATTGTTGGAACCAATCATATCATCCCATCAAGGGGCCTTTGTGTTGGGTCGTGTGATTCAAGATAACCTCTTTATTTAGTATGAAATCATCTGCACACTGAGGAGGAAGACACAAGGAGAGAATGGCTTTATGACGCTCAAATTAGATATGAGTAAAGCTTATAACCGGGTTGAATGGAATTTTATCTTGGATATGATGAAAGCGTTTGGTTTCAGTCAAGATTGGAGGGGGCTGATTCTGGCGTGTATGAGATCCATCCAATACACTGTCAAAGTAGGGGGAAACACACAAAAGCGTTTAAGGTAGGACGGGGATCCAGAAAGGTGACCCGCTATACCCCTATCTCTTCTTATTTTATATGGAAGGCCTCTCCAGATTACTAGCACAGACAAAAAGGGAAGGCAAAGTACACAGTGTATCGGTGGCAAGAGGGCCCCTAGTGATATCACATATATTTTTTTCAGATGATTGTTACATTTTTTGCGGAGCAGACTAAAAAGAAGCTGAACATCTGCAGGGTATCCTCCATGTATTTGGGCAGCTCTCGGGTCAAGCGATCAATAAGCAGAAATCTTCAATCTTTTTATCACGAACACGACCCCGACAAACAGATTACTCTGTTGCACTACACTGGGCATTCGGGAAATTTCGCAGGCATCAATGTATTTGGGCGTCCCTAACATGCTTGATCAGAAAAGAGGCCAGAGCCTTCAGTTTGTGTGTGATCAAATTGTAGCAAAGATCAACTCATGGGATGGTCAGATGATATTGGCTGGGGAGAAGGACATGATGATTAAATATGTGCTCCAATCCATGTCTATCTATACTATGATAGTTTTTCTACTACCGCGCTCCTCGGTATATAGAATTCATGTGGCGCTTGCTCGATATTGGTGGGCGGTCACGCTTAGGGCCGGGAACCCTATTATATGGCAGGATTGGACGACATTATGTCTTCCGAAGGAAACATGAGGTATGGGGTTTCAAGATATGTATGATATGAATATCGATCTTCTAGAAAAAATGGGATGAAAGTTACTATCCGAGCCTGAAGCTTTAGTGTCGAAAGTCCTTAAAGCCCGGTATTTTAGAAATGGAGATTTTCTTACAACAAGAAAATGTCTAAATCCGAGTCAGCTGTGGTCGGGAATAAGGGCGGCACAAGATCTATTGTGGGAAGGTCTGGAAGACCATTGGAAACGGACAATATACCAATGTTGAGGGGATCCCCTAGCTTATGGGTGACTTACCGATCATCCCCCTAGGGACGGGCCCCCGGGAGGACATGCTAGTCTCGGAGTTAATTACCGACCAAAGAAGTTGGGATATACACAAAGTTAATACGTCGTTCCCACCCGTTTTTGCAATAGAAGTGTAGAATACCCCAATCCCAAATCATATAAAATCGGATAGGTGGTATTGGACACGGGATATTAGAGGTCTGTACAGTTTCAAGGAAGGATATCAACTGCTGGCTAGATTGAATGAACGGTAGGTACCGACTCCGGGAGTATCGGTTTAGTCAGCCATATGGGACCTTGATATTCAACCTCGGATCAAGGTCTTTCTATGGCGTGCCATCTCAGGAAATTTATAAGTGGAAATGAACCTCCGGAAAAAAAATTTCCCTATTCCGGAGGAGTGTTCGGTATGTGGTATGGATCACGAGATTACGTTTCATCTACTAGTGCAATACCCGTTTGCTAAGGAGGTATGTCAACGTGCCCAAGTACTCATCCCGTCACCCCCAGTTGCCTCTTTCCTCTAATGGATGACTGTTGTTGTGGCGCTCCCCGATATGACAATTAAGAGCCGGATTGCACTCACGCTCTGGGAGATTTGAAAAGCTCGTAACAGTGTCATATGGGATCAGGTTCATATACCAGTTGCTTCGGTCGATATCACAGTTAAATGTAATGTACACATCTGGAAGGAAGCACACCACATCACACCACCGCAGACCTAACCGAGGGCGGACCCTCGCACAAAGGGGTGGAAGCCACCACCACCGCTCTGGTTATCGCTGAATGTTGACGGGAGGTCTTTGACGATACTTCTCAATTGGGATGTGGTTTTATATGCAGGGACGGTAGAGTGGATGTAGTGGAAGGGAGGAATGGGATGTAGAAGGGCACCCCGGGGCCTGAAATGGCTGAAGCTATGGATATACATCAGGTCTTGTTTTGGGTAAAGGAGACATGGAGATCGTGTGTTATTGTCCGGAGCGATGCCAAATTTATGATAGGCCTAATTAATGGAGCCACCCTACTTTTCTCTCTAGTAGGCCGCATTATTGAAGAATGTAGGTCTCTCATTATGTCTCTCGAGGATGTTAAACTCGAGTTTATTTCTAGAATTGCGAACGAGTCTTCCCATTAGCTTGTTAGAAAAGCCCGTTCTGTGCTTGTTCTAGCGTATTCTGGTATACAAATACTGGATACAAATACTGGATGCACTGACTTGTATCAGGAAGCATTTCAAGTAATACCACGTGTTCCTCTTTTTACAACAAAAAAAAAACTTTCTGAAAGTCAAAAAGAGAAAAGAAATCATGTCTTAAAGATAGTCAAACGAACAATAAGATAAGACAACGGAATTGGGAACACAAATTACGCACATATGGTGTTCGATGAAATGCGTGAAACAAAATCCACTGTGAACGAACGACTTGGCTTCCGGATTGCAGAAAACGACGTCCCAGAGACGAAAATTCGAAACACAGGAAATGGATCCAAAACTCGTGGAAATGCAAGGGAATTCCGACGATCAAATAACTCATTTATCCTTGGATATTGGAGGTGAACTTCCCGACTCCACCTCTCTTTCAATTCTCTTATCGTTTTAACGATTGATTGATTCGATCTTGCCTATTTTTGTTACAATCAAAATTTACCCTTGTCTGAGGTTCACTTGGTCAATCTAGAATATGGGTTGGTTTTGTTTACCTTGTTACTACTAATGCTCCGCTCATGTTTTTCTACTGAGACCATAGGTTCTTACTGATATTGATTTCTCACAATCTGGGTTCAGTGAAGGTCAAGTCTTTTTGCAATATGTATTTGAACTTGAGCTGAACTTCAACTTGGTTTAATTTCAATGCCTTTTTTAGGCTGACAAGTTTGAAAGAGAATGCATGCTGATAGTTTTGTGATGGCTTCCCCCGAACTTGCTAGTTTTGATTAGTAATAAGAAAAGCATCTACAAAGGTTCGAGTATGTTGATAGTCATGCCTGCTGATCCTGTGGCTTTTATAACTTGACATGGTATTATATTATTTGTTTGAAAAGATAGATTTTGTCCGAGCTTTGACTTGCATATATTTTGTTACTCCCGGCACTAAATAATTGTACTCGAACAATATTGGCAGGCTCACTCATCAAGTTGGCGTATTTCACAAGAAAGAGTGATATTGTGGTTGATGAGGCAGAGATAGTTGCTGGGGAGATTAATGCATTTCCAAATGTGGATGTGAAATATCATCTTGTTCATGGGAAACTTAATTTTGCTAAATTTGAAACAAGCAAGATAGCTGATTGCTTACGGTTTATCAGTTCTCAAAAGCTGCACCTTGGTGGTATGTATCATATGTCCTTTAATATTACTGTTTGTTATTAGACAAACCTTTCTTATGCATATAATATTTATTCATAGTCATGGAACAGTATCAGCATAGACAATTCAGTTTTTCTGTAGTCTAGCATCTCAACTTTCTAATTTCATGTTATTAATGAAGTGCATTCTACACTTTGATTACTGAGTCATGTCTTCTTCGTGCTTACCTGGTTAAGCTGTGCACACTGACAAAATTTTAGATTCCATGTTCTTGAAATTGATTTCAGATTCACTCTTTATTCAAACAATTATTCTGTTACCTTGCATCATGTTCTTATGAATGAAGATGAAATCAGGTTGCCAGCATCACAAGGCTCCTACCAGTGACAAGATCATCGTTAAGGTAAATAAACTTTTGAAACTGGAACTCGCAAATAGGTCCACAAATTTCTGAACTATGCTCAAACTCTTTATCTATGTGAAGGCCACAGGTGGGGGAGCACACAAATTTGCTGACCTATTTAAAGAAAAGCTTGGAATATGTTTTGATAAGGAGGATGAAATGGACTCTCTTGTGTGTGGAGCAAATATTCTGCTTAAGGTGGTCTATGTTATAAACGTTAGGAAGTGAATTGATCTCATATAATCTAACTTCATCTTCTCATACTCTTCAAAGCATACTCTAAAGTCAATGTTTCTGACTCATACTTGTCTGCATACCTTACATCCATATGTGATCATTTACATTACTCTAGGCATCCAGTTCACAAGACCTTTGTTGTTATAACCTTATTGGATGTTGGTCAACTTTTTCTAGCTGCAACTCTTCTACTTCAACTTCTTGCTTTTACCTTCCTACAATTAGCTGCAAGCTATTGTTGTACTAGTAAGCTAGCTCCTTTGAAAGGTTGAAACAAAAGTTCTCGAGTCTGTATTCTCTTGCATAGTCTTCGATGTTTTTTTCTGGGATTCTGATTGTGCTTTGAATAGGCGGTCCACCAAGAAGCTTTTACATACATGAACGGTCAGAAGGAGTATATGCAGATCAACAATGATTTGTATCCCTACCTCCTTGTTAATATTGGGTCCGGTGTGAGCATGATTAAGGTAGTATAATCTGCTTTCATTATTATTTTAGTTCCATTGATCTAAACTTCCTGTTGATTCTTGTTTTCTTCGTCTTATGTTAGGTGGATGGAGATAGCAAGTTTGAGCGAGTTAGTGGAACAAGTATTGGTGGTGGAACTTTTTGGGGTCTGGGAAGGCTTCTAACAAAGTGCAAGAGGTTTTTGGTTCAGTTTGAACTTTAAATACCATCTCATTGTTACATGACTTTTGAGGACTGAGGCATACTTTCTGTTTCAGCTTTGACGAGTTGCTAGAGTTGAGTCAACAGGGAGACAATAGGGTAATAGATGTGCTTGTTGGAGACATCTTTGGTAGAATGGGCTATCCTAAGGTACATGTTCTTGATTGGCCGGGGTCCTAATTTAGATTGAGAATTTGTTTCTTTGTTAATGGGCTTTCCATCATAGATTGGTGTAAGATCTTGTTACTTACTTCCAACAGATTGGCCTTACATCATCAACTATTGCTTCTAGCTTTGGCAAGGCTATTTCTAGTAATAAAGAGCTTGAAGATTATAAACCTGAAGATATTTCTCGCTCCCTCTTAAGAATGATATCAAATAACATTGGCCAGGTCAGTTTCGTGAAAAAGGTTTCTTAATAACCATATATTACAAGTTCAATGTGCTTGCCTATGTTTTCTGCGTAACTCAGAGATCTTGTATTCACGCCACTGTGCCCTCAGATTGCTTACATGAATGCACTCCAGTTTGGGCTTAAGAGGATCTTTTTTGGCGGGTTTTTCATACATGGCCATGCTTATACTATGGATACTATCTCTGTTGCAGTTGATTACTGGTAAGTAAGTTGGAGTTGGTTCTTCTTCACAACTTGGTAATATTGCATCTCATTTTTATGTTGTAACATCAGACTGATTAAGTTTTCTCCATTATTTTTTTTCTGCCTTTGTAATGCACCATACTCTTTTCAGGTCAAAAGGTGATGCAAAAGCAATGTTTTTGCGACATGAAGGGTTTCTTGGTGCAATGGGCGCATTCATGAGCTTCAGAAAGCATGGCTCAGATGATTTTGTACAGCAAATTCGATCTAGTACATCTTGCGATGCAGATACGAAGCAGTGCCAAAAGAGTGGAGATCTATATCACAACCAAAGCATAGAATTAGAATGTAGTGTTTGTGCCTGTTCTTAATTTGCAGATTAGGTACCTTGATAATATATGGAGTTACAAAAGGTACTAAAATCTGTGGCAACTTTTGTTGAGCATTGATGTAAATAATACAGTACTAAATACGCTCCAAAATGCATACAAGAAATGTCAGAGCACAAATCATTAACTCCAATACCAATTAGCTTATCTTAAACAATCAGCCGTCTTCTTTGATGTTGCTTTGAATGTCTTCTTCGCAGGGCCCATCTTTCTTTTATATCAGATATCCTGTCAACTATGCATTCTTGGTTGGATATTGAGTTATGTGTTTCAAGCTCTTCTTGGAACTTTACATCATCGAAACCTCTTCGAATTCGGGCAGTTTCAGCAAGCAGATCATTCACCAACATCTCAGTGGTCTTTGAGGTGATGCCTCTAAGATACCATGAAATTGGAGGGGGAGGAACAATGGCTGGCTGGATTAGTTGCTCCAAGCTCAATTTCGATCCAATTCTTCCTTTTCCATTAGTACATGAATAGTACTCTTCCCATGTTTTGGGCTTCAAGGGATAGCAGGTCTTTTCATCCACAAATAAGGGTTGCACTCTCCAGCAGCCTTCAAATTTTTCCATAAACCCCGTTTTCACTTGCTTGAACTTCATCTGAAAGACAGACATGATTAAGGTTAAGTTCATTGTAATAAGCATTTACTGATCTCGTCTCCAATTGCTAAAGCATAACTGATGTGATGCAGTACACATCATACATGGAATGTTGGATGAGATCGTGTATCACAACATATGAATTATGATGGTGAGTAACATCTGTACTTATTTTTCTGTTAGAACTTACAATCACTATTTGCTTTGTGGTAAATGTGAGGCATGGATCCAAATTGACATATATGGGAAAATATAAAATATCACAAAGAATAAATCTTTAGATAATAACCACTAGAGGAGTTGATAAGTTTTGGGTTGAAAACAAGTGTGATGACAATAAATATTATATAATAGATAAAGTACTAAATCCTTACTGAGTGATCTTCTCTGTTTTGGTCAACCATAACATGAACAGATATAGTTCCTGACCACCATAGGAACTTCCATAAAGCTGTTTGTTCAACTTCAACCACTTGCCTTGGACCTTCATCAACCAATACTCTTCTGGATATCACTTCCTAAATCAAGGTGTTCATGTTAAACTGACACATACAATTATCCTCTACTGCTCAAATAGAACAGTCAGGGAGAGAACATAACTAATAAAAAAAACTCTTGCCTCTACAATACTCTTTGTATCCGCAAGATATAGGAGGGAGGATGAAACTTACCTTAATATTCTTGAACACCCTCTTATTATCAGGGTCAATAACAATATTGTACACAGCATCTGGGGGCAATCCAGCATTCACTTTCACCTTAAGGTTACACAGCGAGCCTTTTGGTACACTGACCTGCCAAAAATCACATTAGAGTATCTACTTAGTACTTGACAGACCATATGGCATTAGAGGATACCAAGCAAATATATTGCAGTGTAGCAGCCAATCAAACACAAGAAATTACTAAATAGTAAGGATCATCCTTGTATTCACTCTTTGCCACAATTTTGCACTGCTCAATGTGTTTTATAATTGTAAATGAATACAAATATTGACCCATAAGTATAATTCAAGGACATCAGTTTCACCCTCCAAAATATTCTCCATGTTGGAATATGTTTGCTTTTATAATATATCAAGGGATTTGATAATGGCGTAAATCATGTGATTTGATTGATAGAGCAAGTTATGTGCTCAAGTCTCATTTAATTAAAGTGATTTATGTAATTTGTTTCTTGCCTTATTTATCTCCTAGACTCGTTATAAAGATGAGTTCATTAACAGTTCTATACCTTTATTTGCGGAGGTTCATCTGTCCAATCAGGATTTTCTCTCCAAGCTTGTAATTGCTTCTCCAGATTGATTTCCATGGCAGTAGATGATCCTTTCTCCCTCCAACTAGAGATCACCGAGCTTACTCCCTCTCTATCTTTTGCTAACTTCTTGAGACGAGACTGCAACCAAACAGAAGTTTTTAGCATACAAATCTTGTTATGGGTTTCAGGAGAGATGGCTGACCTGTAGAGAAAGTTGGAGCTTGTTGGGTAGCTGTGTGAGAAAATCGGGAAATGCCTTGACTCGTCCATTTCTCTTGTTCTGTGGGATATCAGTGCCCACTTTGGTGTCTTTTGATTCACCCATTATACCTGCATTGTTTGCAAGAACTTGTTCAAACTATGTCATAACCCATAAGTTATATATCCATAGCGTATATCTGTAATTTGGAGCAGAGACATTCACTGAGGATCAACAACATGCTGCTGCCAAATAACGCTGATTATGTAGGAAATACTAAATTTTCTTGAGTAACAAACACCAATCATTCTAGTTATAGCTGCTTCAAGGTATGTAGCATACATTTCCCAACTTTCTTGAGGAAACTCCTCACACACAATTTATGAATTACATATCTATGAGGCTGAAAATACCAACCACACATCCTCCGAGAAGCCCCAGAAGCCAATCTCACATTCCATCCTCCAAAAATCCAGAAACACATGTTTCCAATTGTACCCAAAAGCAGAAGTCAAATCACAACCTATCAATATTCGGACCCAGAAGCCAATTCACATCCCATACTCCATATATCCTAATCCAATAAACCAGAAACAGTAAACACAGCCCATCAACATTGGGAGTAAATCTACACCACCAAACCAATCCAAAACCCAAAATCAAGCACGACCCATTGTAGAATGTACCACATAGAGCAGCCTCAACATCACAGATAAATAAATAAATAAATAAAATCTCATAGTTCACGATCAAAAATTAACGAGAAAGGAAAGAGAACTCAATGAATAAGATTCACTTACAGAAAATAAATCTCGGACAGAGAGAAGAATATACTCTCATTCCAACGGAAGAATCCGAGTGCAATTGAAAGGAAATAGACCAAAAAACTTTAATACTCGAAAAAGATGGAATTTGTATACGACCAGAACAGAAGCAGAGTTTATCTCTCTTTCAATTCCCTTCGTCATAGCTTCCGAGTCTAGCGGCCATGGCTCCGGCACGTGATCCACAGTGTAATATTGAATTGTATTGTCGCGATTCCTCATCTGCCACGCGTTCGTCTACAATAAGCCCCATGGACTGAACTGGTAGCTTTCGGTCTTTAGTGGATTTCAATCCAACGGTAATTACGAAGGCGAGTGGATCAAGGTGAGAGTCCACAAACCATATCCAGATTGAATTATTTGGACCATCCATCAATTTTTTTTTCTTTTTCTGAAAATAAAACTTCACTAATAAATGACCTTACCCAAAGTAACACGGATCCACTAGTCATCTTCGGGACTCACAAAAACGGTACGATGATTGCTCTCAACCATGGTTGTAAAAGTCGGCCTAGGCGGCCGCCTGGGCGGCGCCTAGGCGCGAAAATAGGTCATCCCGCCGGGACTAGTGTCAGTCGGACGTCCGATTTAACGGCGACTAGGCGGAGGAAGTCGGATGAGGCGGAACAAATCGGCGTGAGGCGGGCCAAGTCGGCGCCAGGCGGAGCAAGGGAAGAGAAGAAAAAAACTTCAGTGAGACGAGTTAGTACACCTACGCTTAGCTGTAAAAGGGAGTCACGGCGATGAAGACAGGAGGTAGAGCATGCGGTGGCACAACAAAATCGAGAGGCGTATGTACTGTACTGTACTGTACTATGACGAAAGAAAATATAAAAGTTGAACTTGAGTTGCGGCTGCGGCTAAGAAAATTGTTAGGGTTAGATGATTAGGTCAGGTGTATTGTATGTTAGAGGAGGCGTAGGTTTAGGTTATTAGATGGGTCACGTGGGTAGGATTAATAAATGGGTATGGTTATATTAGTGTGTTAGTTGGACTTGGGTTTGAGTTGTGGGCTTGGATAATGGTTGGACATTCATTCTTTTTAAAAGAAAAATCTGTAAATGACATTTATATAACAACTCAGAGTCTGTAATGTTTTTTTTTTGAAACGTGAATCTGCAATGTTAATTGGCAATCATTTAAAGATACAATGAATATGTGCCCATAGTAGTGGTTAAGTTGGACAATTAGATTTGATCTAGTATTTTTGTGTATATATATTAAACCTATTTTCTATATTATATTATATTTTATGAATATGATTACTTATTTGATAAAAAATTAAAATCCGCTTAGGCCCCGCCTAGGCCCCGACTAGTCCCTGCCTAACGCCTAGGGGTCCTTGCCGCCCGACTAGCGCCTAGCGCCTTTTACAACCATCAACACACGGGTTAGACATCCTCGACTTGAAAACTGGATCAAGTAATAGAAAAGAAACGCAACGCCTAACACATCGTACGAAACAACCTAATACAGACTAGAGCTGCTAAATGGTAACCAAACTCTCCGTTAGGTCCTGAAGGATGCGAAGTAGTCCCAAATTGAGACATTAATTGGGGGCAGATAGATTGCATCGGAGCGTTTAGCTTGAACCACGAATAAATAACTACAAGGGTTGTTCGCGTCAGAATGTTACACAGTCGATCTCTCTTATCGACGAACGAACGAGATCCATCAGAAAAGAGAGCTGATCGTACATGCCACCAGAGGCAGCGACCACAATTTTCGGAGGTCCTTCGGAGAAGGACAAACGAGCCCTTAACGAGGAGATCCCGACAGAGGAAACATACAGAAAAACAAAAACAAAGAACAACCAAAAACAAGGTAAACCACCGCCACCACCTAGCCGAAGGCTTCCGACGCAGATCTGACCGGGAAGCACTAAAACTGCCAGTCGAAGGCACTGACCAAAACATGTCGGGTCTGCTAGTTAAAGGTGTTGGAGCTTGGGGCCACTACAGCATATCTGGTCGACACGCGGGAGAGGAGGGTCGCGGCCGGGGAATGCCAGAGTAACCGCCACGGTGGCCGGAGTATGACGGCCGATAAACCTCAACACGGGAGTCCAACCGACAGATTTCGGCAAGGGGGCGCCAATTTGTGGCTGGAGAAGCCAACCCCTCCTTCATTCGCCTCCGGAAAGAAAGATCTGGAGGGGGAGCTGATCGAAGCCGCCAGACGAAGGAGCGAGGAGTTGACGGCGTGGGGAGACCTGGCCAACAACCGACGGAACAAGAAGGGACTCGGTGAGGGGGTGCCGCTTGATGGCCTGAGAAGCCATTTCCTCCCTTGTTCATCACCAGGGCGCCATATCTGGAGGGGGCACAGATCGAGGACACCAGATAGAGGAGGACGATGTTACCAGAGCAGAGGGAGCTCACCTGAAGCCGGTGGAGCATGTAAGGCGCTGGCAGTGCGAGAGCAGCTCTATGGGAAGGTGGTAAATAACGGTGGGAGGCAAAAGGCGGCATCATGTCGTAGATTTGAGCCCCACCAGAAGCTCCCTTGGCTGAGTCCACAATCAACACCAGTGATGACGTCGAAAAAGAAGAAGGCGTGAAGTGGTTAGGATTTTGTCGTAAAGAGAGAGGGAGGGTTTTGATACAACTCTATTGACCAAGTATCGATTTGAAAATGATCGAGATCTATAAGGGTATGTATGGGCATTGTCCATATGTACAATTTTCAACCCATCTGCAAATATGCGGACTGATAAAAAGGAAACTCATCACCTATCCATAAACTGATATATTTTTTAATAGTTTCATCCAACGAGATACGTGTGGGTTTGATATCATCCGCATATTTATTACAAAATTTATAAGATCATTTTTATTTAAAGATCTATAAGGTACAATCTTAGTTTCAAATCCAATATAATTTAAGCTCTTAGATTATATTTGTTATGTAACAAAAAAGGAAGGTTTCAATGTAAGGTTTTATAACCAATTTAAGATCCCTTGTTATTTGATTTTTGTAAATAAATTCACTTAATATTTAAAGAGTTTCATTAAATATAATGAATTTATTTAAGAGTTCCGTAAACAAGAAAACAGTACACATAAAAACATAGATTTTCTTTTTAACTAAACTAGTCATTAAAATATCATAAAAGAAAGAGACGATAATCAATATGTAAACTACTCCTACAAAATAAATACAAAATCATTGTAAATTAGTTAAGATTTACGATTTAGTTAGTTCACCGCGGAATGGAAATCCTTGATCTGTAATCCACTTATTCTTTTTGTGGATTTTGAAATTTTGATCCACAATTCGGGGATGAGACCCATATGGATCACATATCGGGTGGGTGGGTCGGTTTTACGGATAGGTTTGCATACTCCTAACGATTTAATACCTCTTCGGCGGTCATTATCTTTGCAGCAGATTCTCCAGCGACAACTCTTTCAACTAAAATGCAAAGCACGACGAAAAGTCGCCATGTTTATGAGTCGTTTCGAGTGATCCACCACTGAATCTCTACCATCACCGTGTTGCAGATTCAACCTGACGCCAGCTGCTGTAGAGTCGCCGCCAACAAATCTTTTGTTCATCCATCTTCGTTTCTCTGACAGCACATATGGCATTCCCGAACAATACCAACATGCCACCCGAGTTCACTTGCGAGTGAGATTATGTCCCGAATTCGCAATATTATTCGTGCAATAAGGAGGAAATGTACTAGCAGCAAGACTATGTCCCCTCTCAAGTGCATACGCCAGTCCTAGTCTCCTCCGTGTGCCACGGCTCAAACCCATATATGTCATCCACATTCCCGAGTTGCACCACCTTTCAAGGGTCAACAACCCTCCCGGGGTCCAGCTTGGGAATGGGACACAATAAGATGCCCATGTCGGGAATCCTTAGAGACATAACACGAGTAAAGTGGATGAAATCGGATGTAACAGAAGTGGACTAGGTCGGAGGAGGAAGCCTTGGTATGCACATGGCTAAATTATTCTATTCTAATTTCTTCTAGTCTTTTTTTTAGGTTTTTAGCTTATTTGATAGTTGGGTTAAATATAGAAACTTACTCATAAGTATTGGTCATGAACACTACATTACCCCACGTTTTAAAGTGACAAATGCACTACCTTAAGTATTGGTCACACAATATTTTTAGTAAAAATGGACGAAATATTCGATTATATTAGTCATACGACCTTAAGTCATCATCATCATCATCATCATCATCATCATCATCATCATCATCATCATCATCATCATCATCATCATCATCATCATCATCATCATCATCATCATCATCATCATCATCATCATCATCATCATCATCATCATCATCATCATCATCATCATCATCATCATCATCATCATCATCATCATCATCATCATCATCATCATCATCATCATCATCATCATCATCATCATCATCACCATCATCATCACCACCACCACCACCACCACCACAACCATTGTAAGAACAGCCCCCGGTCGATCCCGGTCAAACCGACGATTTTTGGCCAAGTTTGACTTTCGGCCGGAAAAGTCAACCGTTGACTCCGGGAGTCGTTCGGGACCTTTCCGGGGCCAAAAAAGCTTAGCCGTCATCACGATTAGCTTAGTTGGGCCATTTCCTTTCGTTTGACTGTAATATTGGAAAAGTCTATTCGCGGTCAAACTTGGACTTTTTATCGACTAAAGCCTAAGTAATTTAAAGTGCTGGAATTAATTAAGGTCCAAGTGGTCCCTACATGGACACTTGTCCATGCTATCTTGGAAGAGAGGAAAGGAGGCCAAAATGACCCTGATACCCTCACTAGTTGTCCTTAAATGGATAAGAACTAAAGGGTTTTTGGTCTTTTCCACCTCTAGGTCTTTTTAAAGCTTTGGAAGACAACAAATCAGCTCATTTCCCTTTGTTGCAGCCGAATATGGCTAGAGAGAGGAGAGCTTGGAGCTTCCATGGTGTCTTGAAGAAGAAGTAAGAGGAAATGAGGCCCTTTTTGTGCCAATCTCCACCCAAAACGTTTCCAAAAACTCATCTTCTTCATCATCTCTTCCATCTAAAGGTATGTACACTATCACAATCTCATTTCCTTTCATTTTAATTCATGGGTTTACTTGGGTTTTGCCTAAACTAGCTAGATTTTGTTGTTCCTTGTGGTTATTTGTTGTTAGATGATACTTTGGTGAAGTAGAGGATTGAGTTTTGTTGAAATCATTGTATTTTGGTTGTTTTTGGATTGGAAATCCTTTGGGCATTTGTGGTTTTGATGTTTCCTACCTTGGGTAGTGGAGATTTGAAGTTATTTAACTGTTTTGGAGGTTTTGGATGACTGAAAATAGAGTTTTGGGCGTTATTTTCGTGAAAAATGAGCTGGAGGAGGAAGAAGAAGGCCGAGTCTGCCCAGAACCGTCACGGATCCGTGATGGGTATCGTGACGGGAGGCGTCACGGCTCTGTGACGGAGGCCGTGACGGCACTCGTCACGGTTCCGCGACGTCATCCGTGACGGGTGGCTTCACGGATCCGTGACCCGATCTGTGGCATGACAGTTTTGGTCCTTTGAATCCTCTGTGGGTGTTTTCTTTTCGTCTATTTCAAAGGGTTATTTTTTAAACCAAACTATTGGGAGTTTTTACCTTAGATGCTTGTCTTGTGTTAGTCTTTAATTATAGTTTTAATTGTGGTCCAAGACCTTGGACCCGAGCTCGACGAAGGAGGAGACCGTGGGGACCACGTGAGAAGACGGAGAGGAAGCTAGCCCGGACGTCAGCAGCTAGGAGTATTTGTTCATGGAGATTTCGTGGTAGGGAAAGTACTAAACTCCTCTCTTAATTTAAATAACGCTAATAGTATGCCTATAGGATAATAATAACCAGAAAGGTCCTAGTTTGCATGTAGGATGTGATTCACTAGAATAACCGCTTTTCAATTATAATAATAATCGTACGTGTCTTAGTATGCATATAGGATGTGATTCACTAGAATAACCGCTTTCAATACTTTGGGAAATTGTCGTGCTGGTAGAATGGCCATGTCGAGCCTTAGGATTGCTTGTTGATTGTTCGTCCTTGGTATTGATGCATGCTCCGTCTTTAGGATAACATAAGAGTCTCACTAATCTAGTTGAATTATGATGATTGAATGTGAATGTTGATCCGTGTTCTGATTGTTTGAGTGATTGTTGTTTGTAAATTGATTGTGCCTAATGGTATGATCGGGTGAGTGATAGACCGATGGAACGTGGTTGGTAAGTTATGCCGGTAAGCGTGGTTGTTAATATGAGTTCTTTGTGGCGTGTTGTGATAAGATTGTGGGTGACTAAACTGTGATTGTGCTATGACTGTATTGGGTGTTATTCTCTTGTTGTGTGTTCTAAGAGGAGTTGTGTTCCGGTAGGTACCTACACCAAGGGAGTATGCCGGTGTGGGGTAGTACCTAGACCGATGGTTTGTGTTCCGGCTTGGTACCTACACCGAGGGAGTATGCCGATGTGGGGCAGTACCCAGACCTGTGAGGGAGTATCTAGAGGTGGTCTCGAGTCTCGGGAGCTCCTTGGGATTTGGGATTATTCTAGAGACGTACAGGTTGTATTGACTACTTTTGTTGTTATTTGTTATACAGAGCTATTGACTCTTGTTTTTGGGTTTTAATAAGTTTTCTGAGATTTTTCATTATTAAATTCCTTTTAATTGTTATTTAATCATTATCTTTAGTTCACGTCTCGAGTCCGGTCAAAACCGGATTTGGAGTGTGACAACCACCACCACCACCACCACCACCACCATCACCATCATCACCATCATCACCATCATCACCATCATCATCATCATCATCACCATCACCATCACCATCACCATCACCATCACCATCACCATCACCATCACCATCACCATCACCATCACCATCACCATCACCATCACCATCACCATCACCATCATCATCATCATCATCATCATCATCATCAT
Organism: Erodium maritimum; assembly: GCA_963921825.1. Classification (NCBI taxonomy): domain Eukaryota; kingdom Viridiplantae; phylum Streptophyta; class Magnoliopsida; order Geraniales; family Geraniaceae; genus Erodium; species Erodium maritimum. The sequence continues at coordinate 61,253,368 of OY997590.1, read as the reverse complement.
CATCATCACCACCACCACCACCACCACCATCACCATCACCATCACCATCACCATCACCATCACCATCACCATCACCATCACCATCACCATCACCATCACCATCACCATCACCATCACCATCATCATCATCATCATCATCATCATCATCATCATCATCATCATCATCATCATCATCACCACTACCATCACCATCATCATCACCACCACCATCATCATCACCATCATCATCATCACCACTACCATCACCATCATCATCACCATCATCATCATCATCATCACCATCATCATCATCATCATCATCATCATCATCATCATCATCATCATCATCATCATCATCATCATCATCATCATCATCATCATCATCATCATCATCATCATCATCATCATCATCATCATCATCATCATCATCATCATCATCATCATCATCATCATCATCATCATTATCATCATCATCATCATCACCAACACCACCACCACCACCACTGCCACACCATCATCACTATCACCATCACCATCATCTTCACCATCACCACCATCACCACCATCATGACCATCACCATCATCTTCACCATCACCACCATCATGACCATCACCACCTCCACCACTACTACTACCACCACCACCACCACCATCATCATCATCGTCATAATCATAATCATCATCATCATCACCACCATCATCACTATCACCATCACCATCATCTTCACCATCACCACCATCATGACCATCGCCATCACCACCTCCACCACTACTACTACCACCACCACCACCACCACCATCATCATCGTCATAATCGTCATCATCGTCATAGTCATAGTCGTCGTCATCTTCATCGTCGTCATCATCATCATCATCATTGTCGTCATCATCATCGTCGTCATCGTCGTCTTCCACCACCACCACCACCACCACCATCAACATCTTCTTCTTCTTCTTCTTCTTCTTCTTCTTCTTCTTCTTCTTCTTCTTCTTCTTCTTCTTCTTCTTCTTCTTCTTCTTCTTCTTCTTCACTAAGTTCAATGATTTTGTTGTGATGTCTTCTCAAAGAAGCTTTGGCATGAAAATATCTAGTGCGTGCATACCCACCCTTTTGTCAAAATTGTTTGGCCCTTTGTCTCCAGGTCAAGTTCCTTTGTTGTAATAAGGCATTGAGTTTTGTTTGCAGTAGTTGACTACGAACCCCACGCCTTCCATCTATTCTTCTATATAAGGCATTTAATGCCTTCTGATAGTTCTTTATCTTGTTGTCTAGTGTCATGAACTCTGTATTTTCCCAATTCTCTATTATATCAACAACATTCTTACTCCTCTGGTTTACTAGAGCAGTTTGGTGCTCCTCCCAAGCCTTGCAGACCACGTCTTCACACCTAACATCTAACATCTAGTTATGTTTAAATCGAAACTCGCGCCGACATCTGGGTATGAATTCTCTATTACGATAAAGAGAATGGGGGCATGATCTAAAGTAGACCCCCTCTTATGTCATAGCTCCGTCTCTGGATACAATTGCGAGCACCCCTGATTTATCGTTGCGCGGTCTAATTGAGCCTCCATGACATCCATCGTGTGTTTACTTTGTTCCCAAGTAAAGTGATAGCAAGAAATAGGAACATCCATGCCTCTCTAAACTTGTCATCTAGCTTACTAGATAGGGTTGACCTCCCCTTACATCCTTTGTTCCTAGTATATTATTCAGTTCCCCTATAATTGTCCATGGCTCCTGCCTTCTTTTTACTAGTGAATGTCTCGCTCAAGGGTTCCCTAACCCTCGATAGTTCCAAGCAAGAATAATTATTGGTTCTCGCGAGATTGCTTAGCAACCCTTGCCAATATTATCATTGAGTCACTTCTTATTGTAGGGATCTACGTCCTAAACTCCATTTGTGGATCAATGTCCTCACTTTTTCTCTTACCAAGAATTCCTTCGTGTAACCGATCTCTTGATTTTTTTGTCTTTTTCTTCCAGGTTCTTTTCATCTTTTTTAATTCTTGGTCTCTTGGTTGTGTCTAGACCTCCCTTTGTTATATTATGATCATGTTTTGGTCATTTGGTTTCTGTAACCTTGTCTATTTTACTGTCCTGCCTTTGATCACCGCATAACACCTTATTTTCCTTCTCCTTTCCTACCATCATGTTTGCATCCGTCCCCCTTTCAACCACAATTTCCCACACTTCCATGTTGTCTACTGTTGGTACCTCTACATACGTTGGTTCTTTCCAGCCAATATCCTAAATTCTTAGTCCTTCCCCCTTTCTAACCCATGTGTCAATTAAGGACTCCGACTTTCTTCTCCACTCCCTGGGTGATCTTTGGTCCTGACCTTATTTCTCCATCTCTGATCATTCTCTTTTCAGTTTATGTCTCTATCCCGATTACTCTTGTGCGTGCTTGTCCTCATTTGGGAGTCATACCTTTGTTTTACTTTGTTCTCTTTCGTCCCCTCCACTCTACATTATCTCTCCGTGTGGTCCATTTCTACCGCATCCAAAGCAAAAGTCCGCCAAACACTTATACTGAAGCCTGACAATGGTTGGTACCTTGACCTCCCTTAGGAAAATTGTAACTGTATTTTTCAATGGTTTATCTATTCTCCGTCGCACCCTGATTCTTATGTAATCCTCCTTTGCTCTTCCATCTTCATCACAGTCAAACCCCAGGGTTCCATGTCTAGTACCTTCTGACGATCCTTCTCATGTTTGAAGAAGAACCCCGTTACTCTTGTTAGAGAAAATAGGCTTCAAAAGCCTTTTGCTTTTGGTACAGAGTACCACATCGGAAAGGGAGAGAAGTGGACTTGAGTTTATAATCTCTCCCTTCCCTTTCCTGTTAAACAAGCACTAATGGGCCCTATGCAGGTTGGGCCGGTCTGGGTCTCGCGCGCACCGCCGCCGCCGCCGTCCATTCGGGACGGGACAGGCTCGGGCCGGGCTCGGGATCGGGTTCGGGTTCGGGTGGAGCCCCTGCGGGGCGGGCTAAAACAGATCCAACATTAAGTTTTTGGGAAAAGTTTTATCTGTTTCTTTTTTCAAATCTTTTTGAAAAGTAGTAACGTATTTCCGTTTTGATTTTGAATTAAACCCTGGGTTAATTATTTTCAAACGGAAATATGAGGCTCTTAATGTGTGAAACGTTTTTTGTATTTATTCTGCTGAAACGTTTTTTGGTGTTTTACTCCTTTACCCTTGCTTCAGTTGAGCCTATAAATAGAGCTGGCTTTGGCTCATTTTGAGATTATCGTTTTCAAACGAATTTCCAAAGCTTGCACTATTTTCCAGTCACTTTACCCAAACGTTCTTCCACCCTTGTTCTGGTTATCGTTCTGCTGCATCCATATCCGGTAGAGCGAGTGGGCGCGCTGCCGCATATAGCTGAGTGATCCTTGGGGAGCAACCGCTGCTGATCGCCACCACGGTCACGCTGGAAAATTTTCTTTCAAGTATGTGGACCTCCGTGCCACGTCTCAGCTGTGTTCTTTGATATGCTCTTCAACCGAGTTGGTCGTTTCTTTTATTTTCGATTGCTTGCTTATTTCTCTGTTCGTTTGTTTTGTTCTGAAACCCTTTAAAACAGTTTACGCAAATTATTCCAACTCCTTTCGGCGCAAATGTCTTTGTGACCAGTTCAGGGACACGTATTCTCCTATGACCAAGATTTCAACGATAAGGTCTCTTGTCGCTTTAGCTACCATTCATGGCTTGATAATTCATCATATGGATGTCAAGACCGCTTTCCTGAATGGTGATCTAAAGGAAGAGATGTATATGTCTCAACCTGAGGGCTTTGTTATCGCTGGTCAAGAGAACAAAGTGTTCAAACTGAAGAAGTTTCTATATGGACTAAAACAAGCTCCTAAACAATGGTATGAGAAGTTCAATCGAACTCTGGTGACTGACGGATACAAGGTGAACAACTCTGATTCCTGTGTGTACTCGAAGATTACGGAATTGGGTTGTATGATTATTTGTCTTTATGTTGATGACATGCTAATTCTTGGTGATAATATCGGTGTTGTGAACCTTACCAAAGAATTCTTGTCTATCACATTTTGAGATGGACTTAGGAGAAGCTGATGTCATTTTGGGTGTTAAGGTTATTAGAAACACAAATGGCATCTCCTTGAGTCAGTCTCATTACGTTGAGAAAGTGTTGAAGAAATTCAATCACTTCGACGTTACTCCTGCTAGAACACCCTATGATCCAAACGTACACCTAATAAAGAACTTGGGTGATAGTGTTTCACAAGTTCAGTACGCTCAGATTATATGAAGTGTGATGTTCCTCATGAACTGTACTCGACCAGACATTGCTTACACAGTAAGCAAGCTGAGTCGATATACTCATAACCCGAGTGACGAGCATTGGAATGCTCTAAGTCGTTTGTTGAAGTACATGAAAGGAACTATGAGTTGGTCCCTACACTACAATACTTTTCCTAATGCTTTGTAAGGATACTGTCACGCCCCAAATCCGGTTTTGACCGAACTCGAGACGTGAAGTTAAAGTAATAAATAATAAAAGACAATTTTGAAAGAAATAAGTTCCAACAACAATAATGATCCGATAAAAGTGAGTCAACAGCTCATAAATCTAGTAATAAAATGTTTAGTTCAAATAACAGTACGTCTCTAGACAAGATAGCCTAGGACCCTCGCTAGCTCCCAAGCATCGAGCATCCCGCTAGATCACATCCCGCTCAAAACCTGTAAAACAACAAGGTAAAGGGGTGAGCTTTCGCTCAGTAGGATAAATAGTTAAGGTTATGAACATCCGTTCACCACCACGAGTAACCGTCCAATTATGGCAATCTAGCAAGGCATAACAACTAACAACGTCCACGGAAATCTACCAATCACTAATCACTCTCACAAGACCAAAACCACACTTATCCATCACACACAGCCAATCATTAAGCATACAACACACAGCAGAACAGACACATGTCTCGTACAACAGTCTCCAACATCACCGAATGCACACAACCTCTTATATCGTATCGGACCACACAACATCGGTCCCGATATCTTCCCGTCACTTAGACTCGGGGCACATCCTTGACCGGCACATACATCGATCAGACGTCTTCCCGTCACACAGACTCGGGGCATCACTCAAAACACGTACCGGACCGGCGTATATACCTCAGACGTACGTCTTCCCGGACCACACAACATCAGGGTAATGATCACGCCAGCCTTGGCCTAGATACCCTACACCGGCATACTCCCTCGATGTAGGTATCATACCGGATGCACCTCCTCCTGGAACTCACATCAAGAGAATAACACGCATCATAATGCCAGAATTCAACCACGGTATACCAACCGCACAAACTTACCGAACACAACACATCGGTCTATCACTCACCTGATCATATCACAACCATTGGTTCACATCACATCACACATGGCACACTTGCCCAAACATAGCAACAACATGCTACACCGAGTATATCATAACATGATTCTCAATCTAACAACGACTAAGTCACACATCATGCATCTCAATCAAGGATCATGACATTTCAATCAACACGCAACCTAGGGCTCGACATGGCCCACATGCATCTCTACAACACGGAAATCCCAAACTTACGGCTCGACATGGCACGTAAGCTATCCCTCATTTCACTCATTTCTCACATCCTAATCATGCAATTCTAACAATTTAAATCAAGTAATCGTAACCTATATGTATACTAGTAACTTTTTGCAATCAAATCGGTATTCGCTACTTTCCCTACCTCAAAAGCACTCCAATCCTAGCTGCGGACGGCCTGGCTAGCTTCCTCTTCCACTTCACGAGATCCAAGGGTCTCCTCCTCCGTCAAGCTCGGGTCCAAAGTCTTGGATCACAAAACAATTCGCGAATCAAGAGTAATTCACAAAGGTTTAAAGAGGAAAACACTCCCAATTAACCCTAAAATGACTCGGTTATAGATAACCATCCCAATTACTCGAAATTCAACAAAATGGGCCCAAAAGCCCCAATTCAGGTCTGTCACGGTTCTGGTCACGGAGCCTTGACGGGTTTCGTAACGGATCTGGTCATAGATCCGTTGGCTGCGCCGTCACGGTTCTCCTCACGGAGCCGTGACTGATGGCGTCACGGTCTCCCTCACGAAGCCGTGACGTCTCCCGTCACGGTGCCCGTCATAGATCCGTGACGGGTCTGACACTGTTCCGTCTTCTTCTTCCTCCAGCTTCGTTTTCCCGAAATTTAACCCCCCAAACCTCCATTTTATACCTTCTAAACCTCCAAAATAGACCCAAAAACGTCTCCACTTCAACACCCATCATGGGTCTTCTTCAAAACTCCACAAAACTCAATAAAAACAATCATCCAACATCATTTTCTCTCCAAAAATCATCATCCAACACCCACAATCTCAAACCCAACCAAGTTCTTCATTTTTTTCTCAAAACCCAAGAACCAAAATCAATAAAAACGAAAAAGGTTTGGGGATTTACCTTGAGAATGGAGAATAGATGAAGAAACAAGAGATTTTGGTATGAAATGGGTTCAAGACACCCTTTTTCCTCCTTTCTTCTTCTTCAAGCTTCCAAAGCTCCCTTTCTTCTTTCCCCTTTGGTGTTTTTGGGCTGAAATGCTCACCTAAGGTCCCCTTTAACCTAATAGTATAGTGACCCAATTGCCCAAAAGCCTTTCAAGACCAAATTCAAGGATATATGGGTCTTTTTACCCTAGTTTCTTCTCACCCAAGCCACTATGGACATGTGTCCATAGTGGGGACCACCTCTTCCAAAATATCTTAGCAAAGTAATTAAATAATCCCTTTAAGGCCTTCGGTTTGACCGAAAATGCTCCCGGGTTGACTTTTTCACAATTACAGTCATTTGAAAGGAAACGGCCCAATTAAGGTAATCGTAACGACATCTAAGCTTTTCGGGTCCCGGAAAGGTCCCAAATGACTCCCGGAGTCATCAGTTGACTTTTCCGGCAAAAAGTCAACTTTCGCCGAAAACCTCCGGTTCGACCGGGGCGGTTCTTACAGATTATGTGGGTTTTAGGTAATGATGAGACGAACTCGATGATTGGTTATGTGTTCACCATGGGTGGAGGTTCTATATCGTGGAAGTCTGTAAAACAGACCTGTATAGCCCGCTCTACCATGGAGTCTGAGTTCATTGCCTTTGAGTTGGCTGGACAAGAAGACGACTGGTTGAGGAACCTATTAGCAGAAGTGCCTGTGTGGGGAAGGTAAGATGTGCCTGTGTCATTACACTGTGATTCGCAAGCGTCCATTTACGTTGCGAAAAATGATGTGTACAATGGTAAGAAGAGACACATTAGTATCAGTCATGGCGTCGTTAAACAACTCCTGAGGAACAGAGTGATTTCTTTGGAATTTGTGAGATCCGAAAGTAATTTTGCTGACCATTTCACCAAGGGTCAACCTAGGAGAATACTTCTTGATATGTCGAGAGGGATGAGGCTTAAGCCCATAGGTCAAGAAAGCATGGATGACAAGTGTTAGTTGTCATATGCAGCCATACCAGTCTTGATGCACTACATCTCCCATTCCTATGACATTTGTAGTGCTTGATGATCTATAACCAGGTTTAGTGGCGCTTTGAGACACACTTGATAGATCTTGATTTAAATCTATAACCAGTATTGGTGGTGCTTGTGAAACGCACTTGATAGATTGTAATCCATAACCAGTTTTGGTGGTACTATTGAGACACACTTGATGGATTCTGCTGACAGGATGGACTTCATGTCCTTAATAGCTCCGGACCCGATTGGGACAGTGCTTGTGAGAAGCACTTGATGAGCTATCTACGTGAGTGTGATGGTGGGCCGCCATCTATGAAAGACTTGGGGCAAAGTCTTCCTAGAGCACTCATTAGAACCAAGGTATACGCATGGTCTTTAATAGCGTCTTGATAGTTTCGCGGATTAAGTGGAATTTGAAGTATGGTATGTGTTGTGTGACGTATCAACCGAAGCTAAGTAAGTTCAAGATTTTATTCACTTACTTAAAGTAAGTTGTTATCACATCTCATTATGCATCAATTCAAATCGAAAGATATTGATGCTTAAGTACCGCACCTTCTTTTAACCAGAACATTTGGGTGTTTTTTCCTTCCTTTTAAAATGTTTTTTGTTTTTCGGCATTTGTCGCCAATTTGTGGGGGATTCTTGGAGAAAATAGGCTTCAAAAGCCTTTGGCTTTTGGTACAGAGTACCACATCGGAAAGGGAGAGAAGTGGACTTGAGTTTGTAAACTCTCCCTTCCCTTTCCTGTTCAACAAGCACTAATGGGCCCTATGCATGTTGGGTCGGCCTGGGCCTCGTGTGCACCGCCGCCGCCGCCGCCGCCGCCGCCATCCGTCCGGGTCGGGATGGGACGGGACAGGCTCGGGATCGGGATCGAGTTCGGGTGGAGCCCCTGCGGGGCGGGCTAAAACCGATCCAACATTAATGTTTTGGGAAAAGTTTTATCTGTTTCTTTTTTCAAATCTTTTTGAAAAGTAGTAACGTATTTCCGTTTTGATTTTGAATTAAACCCTGGGTTAATTATTTTCAAACGGAAATCTGAGGCTCTTAATGTGTGAAACGTTTTATTTATTTATTATGCTGAAACGTTTTTTGGTGTTTTACTCCTTTACCCCTGCTTCAGTTGAGCCTATAAATAGAGCTGGCTTTGGCTCATTTTGAGATTATCGTTTTCAAACGAATTTCCAGAGCTTACACTATTTTCCAGGCACTTTACCCAAACGTTCTTCCATCCTTGTTCTGGTTATCGTTCTGCTGCTTCCACATCCGGTAGAGCGAGTGGGCGCGCTGCCGCGTAGAGCTGAGTGATACTTGGGGAGCAACCGCTGTTGATCGCCACCACGGTCACGCCGGAAAATTTGCTTTCAAGTCAGTGGACCTCCGTGCCACATCTCAGCTGTGTTCTTTAATCTGCTCTTCAACCGGGTTAGTCGTTCCTTTTATTTTTGATTGCTTGCTTATTTCTTTGTTCGTTTGTTTTGTTCTGAAACCCTTTAAAACAGTTTACGTAAGGCATTCCAAGCATCTTTCATGTCTGATCGAAATACCTGTATCCTGTATGGCTTCCCCGAGAAGACCTTGGGAGGCAAGACAATTTTGTTTTTCTTGTCGCCATGATTTAGTATTTCCTCCGGAATCACCGTCTCCTCCTTGTCGCTATCTATCACCACTCCCATGTGCTCCCCTGAAGCTCCTCCATCCCTCTGATCTGCCTCACACCCTCCCGATTGCTCTCTGTCGAACTCATTGTTGGCGCCTTCCTCCACACGTATCAGCGGAACCAAAAACCCTAAGAACGCTAAAACCGGACCAGGGACCTATACAGAAAGATTAATATCACATTCTATTACGTAAGTTTTGGTTACACTGTCATAGATATTAGAGGACCAACTCAACTAAAAGCTTAAGCTGATAGTTGAATGCCCAATTATAGTTATATTCTAACACGCGCCCTCACGAACAAGCCCGTTTACGGGTTTGAAGGTGAATTATTTAGAAGAGAATATGAGCCCATTGAGAAGAATGATAAGGGCTGGCCCATTTTGGGCAAATTTGATAAATAGAGAAGAAATAGATTTTTTTGTAAAAAGTGAGGTTTGAACCCGGGTCCGTGAGGTGCCAAGCTCTGATACCATATTAGAGGACCAACTCAACTAAAAGTTTAAGCTGATAGTTGAAGACCCAATTATAGTTATATTCTAACAATAGAATTAATTTTCTGTAAGACAAACCAAACATAAGTTACGTCAAACAATAAAAGAACTCGATTTTACGTACTCAGACATGAGTCCAAACTTAATACATACAAATCCATACACGTATACAAACTTCCACAGAAAAAAGAAAGAAAGAAAGAGGAAATTGAAGGCATAGAAGCAGAACTCTCCATCATAATTCACAAATCCTTCCTTGGCATCATTTATGTTCCTCCTCATTCACACCATCTTCATCACCTGTAATTGGTTTTAGAGCACATTTGAGATGGAGATAAAAGCCACAGAAGATGCAATTGTATGCCCATATACTTCCCTCTTCGCCACATGCCTCACAAGTATACCCGTTGCTGCGAGAGAGCAGAAGCGCATGGCGATCATGGAGTTGATGCTCCTCTATCCGCTCAGGCCATTCCTCTTCCATTCCCGCTTCCTTTTCAGGCTTGGCGCTGAAAGGATATGCATCAGTGCCGTAAATGGAAAAGATATCTTGTGCACTTGCTTCAATGGTCTTGCCATTTGATCCGATAGATACAAGCCTTGGAGTGGAATTGACATTGAACCAGTCCCTCAGCCATTCCTCCCTCTTGTCACCAAAGGGAACCGCCAACCATGGCATTTCTGCATAGTGCTCGTCGAACGAAGCCTGGTCCTTGTCACTGGAGATAAAAATGATCTCAACTGTTTCATCCATTTCCTTAAACTTGTCATATGCTTCAGCAAGATTGTAAGTGAAGCCAAGACATAAATAGCCCTCCAGATCTGAGAAATAGAGGAGTATGTTCTTCCCTACTAGGTCAGATACCGGAACCTGAAATAGAAAATAAGGCATTGTCATTTAGAGAGAGAGACAGAGAGATCCATGCCCATCTTTGAAACACTCTGCTCTAGAAAACCACTTTTGCAAAGTGTCATCAAAAATAGATATTTAACAAAAAAGATTCATGTAATAAGAGATTAAAAGTTATAACTACCTCTTGTCCATCTTTCCTGATGACGAAATCTCTATCCTCAAGTACCAGAAGTGACTCAATAGTTTGAGTCACTTTTGCCTTGTGTAAATCTGCTAGCTTTTCGGGGGAGAAAGGGTATGCTGCAGCTCCATATTCTTCGATAGCACCAACAACATCAGAACCAGAATGAACTGTTTGCCCTTCTGGGCCAATAATAACCAAATTGGGGAGACTTGAAATCTTGAAGTAACGAGCCAGCTTGGCACAGCTCTTATACTCATAAGGCAAAGCAAGCCAAGGCATGTTTGCAAAAAGATCGTTGAACCAGTCCTCGTCGTAATGAAGAGATACCATCACAATTTCAAAACTCTCCCCCTTACCTTTCAACTTCTCATAAACTCCGGCAAGCTTTGGAGTAAAATCATAACATGTTGTGGAAATATCTGCAAAAAACAGGCCTACCACTTTTCCTTCAAGCTCAGAAACTGGTACCTATACATGTAAGAGAGAAGCAACATATTTCAAGATTAATGCCAATAATGTGATAATAGGTATATGACATTCAAGATAGCATATAGCTTATAAACCGACCTTCTTTCCATCGGCCAATACAACAAAGTCATGCAAAGGAGATACCAAAATGGATCTCAAGCTTTGCTCCTTCCTGGCAGCTTCGAACTCTTCCAATTCATCGCGCACTTCTTTAGCAAATGGGAACCCTTCACTTCCATACTTAATAATCATCTCAGTTGCAGAATCATTCAAAATTTTGCCATGTTTGTCAAGGATCACAAGATGGGGTATTACATCTACTTTGAACAATGCGTGCAGGCGGTCACGTGTCTCATGATCGGAAAAGGGGATGGCAAGCCATGGCATCTCTGAGAAGTATGCATCGAGGGGCACATCAGAATCATCACCACCAGCTGAACAAAAGACGATCTCTAGACAATCTTGTGGGAGGAGCTCTTGGTACACATTTATTAAAGTTTGAGTGAATTGCACAGATTCGGAACACGAGGGTGCAGAAAAATACAGCCCAACAATGTTCTTCCCTTGTAAGCTGTCAATGTCAACCTGCAAAATCAAGAGCCAAACAGATAAATGTACAGTTATTCAAATATAATTGATCTTAAAACTCAAATTCCTTGATGTCACCAGCTCCCTGATTAAACCTCAAGATATTGCTCAAACTTGTCCAGTTACCCATATAACCAGGATTGAAAATTCAATACCCTCCACAAAAATAGGTATTATTTTCAAGTACTATTGCAGACCTCCACAACCAGTGCTTTCTTTAGGAAACAGAAATGAGAGTAACGAAACAAAACAACCCAACAAAGAAAGAAGTAAAATGGGTAGTTCCGAAAAGGGGAAAAGAAAATGGGGCGAGCTCAAAATTACCTCATCTCCATTGCTACGAACGAGGAAGTCTCTCTCAGAGGTACCGAATAGTGATTTGAGGTCTTCAATTTCGGGTTCCGTCTCCTGAACCTCAGACATTTTGTCACCGCCGATTGAAACGAAACCCTAAGGCTTAAAGCAGATGAAAATTGAACTGCACTGAAGTGTTCCGTTGGGTTGATGGGTGAGGCTTCCATGAGAGCGAGCTCTGTGCTTTATAGAGTGAGAAGAGATTGTTGACCTGCGCTTGAGCGCCGCCGCAGTTGATCCGCGGGCCTTGTTGACAGTGCACAGCACAGATAGACCTGTTTTAACGGGATATTATTTTTAATTGCCCAACAACTATATTCAATCATTTTATTTACTATTTCTTTAAATGACACTATGAGATGAAATGTAGCCGGCTTTAGTGACCAAGAATAAAATAATAAATCATTTTAATTACAAAAAAACAAGTGGTAATCTATGATGATAATTTAAATTATTTAATTTAATTACAGTATTCTTTGTTTTAAGATTTCTCTTACTTATATCAATTGATGTAATCTGGCGCGCAGTGTCATGTCCGTTACCAACTTCCTAACGAACTTTTAAACTTCTATTTGGGCCAAATACTAAAAACCAGCCAGATCCATTATTATTGGGCCTTGTTGGCCTATTGCAGATGAGTTTGTTGAGCCCAATATGTGTTGTTACTTGTTACCTTAAGAGAACGGTTCTTTTTGTGCATTTTCTTTCGTGAGGGCGCTTTGATATTTCTTTATGCCCCGTACTACCCCACACGATTTTTTTTGGCGCCAACTAGGAACTTATTAATCATCCATAGGAAATACATGGAAACACGGCAGAATTTGAAGAAGAGTAAGAGTGCTTTTTTTTTTTAAAGAAAGATGTAATAATAAATTATTAAATTTTACAAACCAAACCATACAAACGTTGTATACACCGATCATTTTCGAAAATTCGAGGAACCACCAATGAGGTGAATAGCTCTCAAGACGGGCGACAAAACTACTGCGAGGTCGGTATCCTTTATCCACTCTCCGGAGAGATTTGCCGATAAAGAATCCCAACCGGACACGCCACCAGAAACAGCAACCACACCTACCGGATATCCGAGATTTCGACAGGAAGACAAAACAAAAACAAGATAAAAGAAAACAAAATAAACAACAACGACGAGCAAGAGCTACTAGCTATCAACCTCAAATGTCCGGTTTGGGATCGGGGCGAGGTGGATGCCATCAACGAGTGCAGATCCACTCTGCCAGGGGCTGATGCACGGGACTGGTCGTGTAATCACAAAAAGTAGGAGCACAGCTGAACGACTTCGGCTTAAGTGTTCTGACGGAAGCTGGGTGGAGATCTGAACATCTACTGGAGAAAGTGTGTGTCTAAGAGGCTTGATCGGAGGTAGTCGAGTCGTCGTCGTCGTCGGAGAGCTCGTGGTCGACCGTCATCGAGGGTTGCTGGAAACAAACCAGAGACATGATATGCCAGTAAATCTGACCGTCTAAGGTGTTGGGCCGATAGATCTAGCGAGCAAGGAGGAGGAACTTGGTGGTGTTCGTTAGATCTGACCTTTCAAAAATGGTGGTGTTCGGATTTGGGGATGGGGATGAAAGGGGGAGGGGGAGTCGGTAGAACCGTTGTCGGACAACTGGCCGATGCGATAAAGCTTGTGGAGCTGTGGGCGGCAGAGACGAAAAATGTTCGACGGAGAAGCCATGGGCGGTGGTTGGTGGTGGCGGAAGCCTTGTGGACAAGCTCGGTGGAAGGGTGAAGGAGATGCTCAATAGCTGGTGGGGGGATTGTTTTTCAAAGGGAGAGAAAAAGGAACAAGGGAATGTGGGAGAGGGAGAGAGAGAGGCCACCGACTTCCATGGTCGAAGCCATGGTCACCGATGGCGGCGGCTGGGTGAAGAAGATGTACAATAGAGTTTCATTTTAGTTCATAGTTAAGTCGTTTGTTGAGGTTCTTTTATAGGAATGCTCTTTATTTGTTTGTTTCTTTTAGGATCAGTATTTTATTTAAGCTTGAGATCTGTTCAGTCCTCCGGTTTTATTTGTTTAGGCCAAAATTAGTTCTGTCCTCAGAGTTGTTCGAGCATTTCCCTTGTCTTGTTTTTTCCCTCATTTTTTATTTTTTTTAAAGGTTGAGCTTTATAATATGCATTGCTGATAAAAAAATGGTAAAGAAGACACGTCTAATCTTGTTGGTCAATGACGACATAAGATGACTCAACCTGCATCCTACACTCGGGCCAGAGCCTTTTTCGACATGGCGAAGCTGCTAAGTAGACCTCGTCGGAGACTCAACCCTTAGCCTTCTCCGTGGTGGGGATCCCAGCTGAAGAGCCTGGGCAGGAGGTGGGATCGACCTGGCCATAGAGAACTTAGACTGGCCAAAACCGTTGATCGTGTCACCCTGCACCTCTTAAGGGAGCCTCATGCATACCTAACTCGGGTTAGTCAGGATGTGGTGCTTCATGCTTGGGGTGGCGGCATGAGTCAAATCCTTTTTGTCCCCCACTAATCAATTTCCCTAAAGGTGATTGCATGGTCCATCCTTGAGCCACGAGATTCCTCTTTCTCTGGTTGAGTACTACGGATAGGGGTATGAAGGGGCGTCTCAAGCCGGTGTATGTGGACCTATTGAGGAGTAAAAGGAGCCTCAGGGACCTCCTTTTGATGGTGGTTCCAAGCATTCCTGGTCCATCTGTTCAATCCGAACGTAGAAGAGGCACAAGAGGTGTAGTTGTTTATACAAAAGGGACACCTTTATAGGTGGAGGGTTATCCTCAAGCTTAAGGAACAAGCTCATGTGATGTCTAAGTGCACCCAGGCCTGGAATGATGGACCCTAACATCATCCACGCTTGTCGCTAATCACGATGATGCATCCTCCCAACATCATGTCAACCAACGTCCGAGTACTGTCCATTATGACATCAAAGGGTAAGTTGGACGCTTGGACCAAAATATGCATGTGGTGAAGCGGGGGGATGCAGGTTGATACCTAAGGGACATATCGATGAGGATGAAGGAGGCCTTCCTGAACGACCACGACTTTGTCTCACATACCTTATCTTTGGTGGCTTGAAAGGAGAAGAAGAACTCAACCACACCATCACCCTGATTTTTTACGACCATGCTCGAAGATCGCCATGCATCGACTATAACCCCATAAAGGGTTATTAGCAGTTATTATTATCAATTATGATTATAGTTATGATAAGTTATTTGTAGTTATGTTAAGTTATATTATGAATCATTGTAACTCTTCATGTATTATATATTGTCAATGGAAATGCCTAACATGGCAAGGGATTACAACTTCTAACATGGTATCAGAGCCCAAGAGCCTGAGTACCTGTGGTTCCTTCATTCCTTCAAAAAAAATTCCTTTTTTTTATCCCATCATGGTTTAATAAAAACCACCAACCACCTTTGTTTCTTCTTCTCTACGGAAACACCACCACCCAATCCACTATATATTATTTTTTTACTTTCTCTTTGTTATGTTTCATTCCTTACTACTCCAAGTTTACACCATAGTTGAATTAAACCATGTCCATCCACCACCACCATCATATTCATCACTTCTTGATGGATACAACCCCACGCCAACACCTTGCATCAAGAAATGCGATTGCTTTCAGAATCTTCTCAAATGTGTTCGTCATTTAGCAATGATCCAAGAGATCAATTGCTTGGTAATCCTTCTTGTCGACGACACGACACCGCTGAAGAATGGACTACGAGTCCCGGTGTCCGATCCAAAAAGCGGATCCTCTGCCTACGAGGCATGAATTAAGCTCAAGAAGCCCTTTCTATAATTCAGTCGCTCCAGTCAAAGCGTTCGTCTTTCTCCCGCTTCGATTGTGGGGGAGTATTAGTAGTTATGATTATAGTTATGATAAGTTATTTGTAGTTATGTTAAGTTAGATTATGAATCATTGTAACTCTTCATGTATTATATATTGTCAATGGAAATGCCTAATATGGCAAGAGATTACAACTTCTAACATGGTATCAGAGCCCAAGAGCTTGAGTACCTGTGGTTCCTTCATTCCTTCAAAAAAAAATTCCTTTTTTTATCCCATCATGGTTTAATAAAAACCACCAACCACCTTTGTTTCTTCTTTTCTACGAAAACACCACCACCCAATCCACTATATATATATATTTACTTTCTCTTTGTTATGTTTCATTCCTTACTACTCCAAGTTTACACCATGGTTGAATTAAACCATGTCCATCCACCACCACCCTCATATTCATCACTTCTTGATGGATACAACCTCACGCTACCACCTTGCATCAAGCAATGTGATTGCTTTCAGAATCTTCTCAAATGTGTTCGTTGTTTAGCAATGGTCCAAGAGATCAATTGCTCGGTAATCCTTCTTGTCGACGACACGACACCGCTGAAGAATGGACTACGAGTCCCGGTGTCCGATCCAAAAAGCGGATCCTCTGCCTACGAGGCATGAATTAAGCTCAAGAAGCCCTTTCTATAATTCAGTCGCTCTAGTCAAAGCGTTCGTCTTTCTCCCGCTTCGACTGCAGGGGAGTATTAGCAGTTATTATTATCAGTTATGATAAGTTATTTGTAGTTATGTTAAGTTAGATTATGAATCATTGTAACTCTTCATGTATTATATATTGTCAATGGCAATACCTAATATGGCAAAGGATTACAATTATTAACAATGGTGTTCCGGATATAGGGTATAGAGGAGATAAGCCACCACATTGGGGAAAAGCGGAGGTACTCGTTTCCGACTGGTATATGGGTAAACCAACAATGTATGAGAAGTTAGTATTTTATGATGAAATCGATGATGTTGCGTTGTTAACTAAAAACTCAATAATAATTGCTTGTCTAAATTGGCCCCCAAAAGGAAAATTAGGATTATGAAATACACTAGTTTTATGAGTTATATACTTGGGAAGGAAAAGTTCTGACTATCTAATGTCATTATTCTTATGATTACTCATGTGTTATGGATCCGTGAAAATTAACCACATCAATTTGGAAGGAAGAGTTATGACTATCCAGTTGTTGTATTTGGTTTCTGGTCGTTCTCCTCTTTATATCTTTTTTGGTGGTAGGATTGGGTGTTCGGAGTCGACTCTCCTCTGCGTGGGTCATCCTTGGATGTCGGTCTTATGTGAACTTTTGTTCATCAAAAGATGAGGGCGGTATACATCGTCTCATTCTCTTGGCTGGTGAAGCTTGAGTTTTTCCGGCATCTCCGTCTCTTCTCTATTGCAGTTCTAGTTTGGGTGTTGATCACCCGAGCCATTGAGGGCGATGTGTTGTTACGACGGAAAGGTAATGGGTCAATTATGTATTCATCTATCAAAGTAGGAAATATGTGAAGTCCAGGCTACTTGGTTTCGAGGTTGGTTGTCATGGGCGACATTCCTTTTTCTAAGGCTTTGTTTCTTGTTTTTGAGTTGCTTGTTAGTGATGGTGAAATTGGGTTGTGGGTTTTGGGGCTAGAAAGAGTTTTCTTGTAAGTTGGTTGGCCCTTAGGTGGTTGGGTCATGTTGTAGTCTTGAGTTTGTTTTAGCCTTTGCTTATGATGGGTTTAAGTGGTTTATGATTTTGTTTGGTCTTTCTTGTTTCCAGATGTTGTTAAGAATTTTAGGGTCTTCTGAAATGTAATCAAAAGAATTTGGATGATGTATTTTTCTTTACCTTCCCTTCTTTCTTTGGGGGATGGCATTTTAATACAAAATTCGCTTATAAAAAAAGGTTTCTATACCAATAAAGATAAAGGGTTAATAAATTATTTAGATTTCCTTTTGTACTATTTGTGAGTATTTGGCATATGGTATGTGCAGTAAGGTGTGTACCCAATTGATTGCGAAAACTACCTGGTGAAGACTGGTGTGGATGTTTAATAGCTTATGTAGGGAAAGTAATCAAGATGTGTGAGAGGTGATGATGGGATTCTTCTTGTCGATGAAAATTAACACTAAGCTCTCCATTAAAGCCCGTTTTGACCTAGAAAAGCAAACCAAGGAATATTTGTTTTTCATTTTTAGTTTTGATCCACTTGTGTTTTCCTTGTGTCTTTTGGCTAAATAATGGATCTATTAATGGACTTGGAGGTATGGGCATAACAAGAAAGGAGCAGGAACCTAAAGAGAGCTCGGTGCGAAAAATCAGGTTGTGGATTCTTAAAAGTTGACTGGCCCTACATTCCCACGGCATAGAGGAGGACCCCCAATGCGTGGAGGACTAAAGAGCAACGTCATTTCATCTAGAGTTAGGATACCTAGACAAACCGCCTTAGCTTGCGTCACCACGACATAGAGAAGCCCCCCCCCCCCCCCCCCCCCCCCCCCCCCCCCAATGAATTTAACCGCCCAATGAATTTGAGATTCGATAGATTTTTTATTCGATTCATTAATATTTTTAATTAAACTATACATATGGACGTATGACACATCATAACACATGAAACCAATGTTATCATTTAGTGTGGTGTTTAACCAACTCTCATGACGGTCCTTAGACTCGGCTCAAGTAAGGACGGATGATCTCAAAAGAAACCCACACAAACCACCTTGGATAACTCTTATTTGCAAAAGGGACAAACTACCAATAGACTAAATAATCCCTGATGCTTAGAGTAAGTCCTAACCCCTCTAAGGCCCTAACAACTCTCTTCCCTAAATGAATGATATATACTACCCAAGATTATTGTGAAAACGAAATTGTAAAGTCTATACTTAGAGCATGTACATCGTTGAGATCTTTTGAGAAGTTCCAAATCCATTACTTTTTTTGGAATATGTGCATTATGGATTCAATTCTAGGAACTTCTGTTCCACATTGTTTGGATCTTTTAGAGATCTTTAAGGATTCTTGTTTGTTGACTGGATAATTTATATTATTTTGCTGAATTTATTAAATATTGAAACAAAACAAAAGTCTAACAAATATACCTAGTAAATAATACCGACCAGTAAATTATAATTCATATAAATTCAAGTTCAACACAAATATATGATTAATTACTATTTAAGTTTAAAAGAGTACACAAACTGCAATATTAGTAGACAAAATACCGAATAATTAGTATGAACACCAACATACATTTTCAAAATTGTTGTATTATGATATACAAATACCAATCTAATCGGAATCAGATTTCGAAGTGTATCCCGTAATATCTTCCATTGGCTCATTGCACATGCCATCAATGTATCGCTGCACCTTGGAGCACCTTTATTGGTAAACTAGGACCGTTATTGTGTGGATGAGGAGGAGTGGAACATTTGGAGGAGGAGGGGGTAGAACATTTGGTGGAGGGGGAGGTAGAATATCATTTGACAATCGGGGAAAGTACTGGTCCAACCACTTCTAGAGTGTTTCGTTCTCCTAAGGAGGCTATGGGATATGAGGAGGTAGCTAGTCCATGTGAGGTGGAGGAGGCGGTGGTGGAAGCCACCAACGATTGTCATTAGGAGACATTGGAGGTGGGCTCCAAATATGAAGCCATCAACCATCTTCATCCTCATTGTTGTTGTCATTCATTATATAATAGAAGTGTGCCGATAATTGAAAATCAACATACAAAGTGAAGGGCATATATAGAGAAAAGGCATTTCGAATCTCTAATTTTGATAAGACAAGTCGGTCACTTATTAGAGAATATTTACGTGTGATAAGACAACTCAGTCACTTATTAGAGAATCTCCGCATTTGATAAGACACGTCATTCAAAAAGTATTTCGAATGGTCACTTATCATAGAATCTTTGCGTGTGATAAGACAAGTCGATCACTTATTAGATAATCTCTGCACGTGATAATACAAGTCGGTCACTTATTAAAGAATCTCTGTTTTCGATAAGATAGGTTGGTCGAAAAGGATTTCGAATCTTTGCGTTTAATAAGACAAGTCGGTTACTTATCAGAGAATCTCTGCGTTTGAAAAGACAATTCGAACTTGAAAACATAGTACAAACAACCCTAAACTAGTAAAAGAAAACACAGTTTATTGCAACCGAGGTACAACCATCACACATACAAAATTGAAATTGCAACAACAAGTACGCAAAAATTGTGGTCTTCTTCCTCTTCATGGACTTCTGGCCCAACAAACGTACTTGAGCTGGTGGGACACTTCGGTTCACATCTTCCTCGCTCGAATAAGTGGAGACCCAAACCTATTGGAATTCACCGCCGAGAAGACTAGTATCATCACTACCGGGAGTTGATTAATCATCATTGATTGAAGGGGGTGGAGTTGAGCTTTACGACCCGACCTTATCCAACTGTTACCTCTTGTCCCCAACCGTGCCTTCCTCCGCCAATAATTTATCTTCCGTGTGCAGCATCTCCCACCTTATCCAACAGAGGTTTTCCTCATGTGAGAACGTGTCCAAGACAATAGGGATATGGTCGCCATGGGTGTGACTGCTTGTCTAATTCTTCTTTGCCTTTAGCACATGTTGGTTGAATTTCCGCACAGAGGTACAATTTTTTCCAATGATTCTGTAATTGCAGTCACTCCTTATGCGATAACATTTTTGCTTATTCTACGCCTTGACGATGTGTCCACAAAAGGTATCCCCCTTGCTTTTATTACCCTTGAATTCATCTTTGGAGGTGCATAACCAACAAGATATGAGGTTCTTATCCCCTAAGGTGTCCATACTTTTCTCGGGCTTTTTGATTTGGAAGGCTTGGTAGATGATGACTGACAAGACAAATGGTTTATGGTGTTGACGTCCTAGGACTCAGTGATGTACCTGTAATATTGGGTGCCGAGGTTGGGTTCATGGGTAAGTGCATGAATGGGTTGAGGTTCAAAATTAGTTGCAAGTAAGGATTTGGGACTATTACATGGTTGCATGTACGGCTTATGGCTCATATGTTGGAACCCTCAAGCTGCTTCGCATTGAACTCGGATGGAGTATAATTTTGCATATCGTCGTTGCATGACATTTTTTTATCGGAATTGAAGTTTTGTGGGAACAAGTTTTTGAGATGGAGGATTTTGGAGGGAAGAATAGTTGTTGGAGACAATGACTCTTTCTTTTCTCCACGCCAGCGCCACGTGGTGCCTTCTCATTGGACAGGCCGAGATCATGATCCTGATCCGAACGACTCTCACTTACGAATCGAACCTCACGGTTTTGAATCTCGGCTCCTTATTTAGTGATTTAGAACCCCGTGAAATGTTCTCTATCAATTGAGATCCTCGACTCTGACTCCTCTGGTCAAGATTCGGAACCCAACAACAAGCACAATGTACATGCTCTCAAGCAAGGATTTGCGGTATCGGGGATCCATTGCAATGCACTCCTACACCTAGATAGGGGTTAGGATTATGACACTAACTAATTCAGTGCAACCTTCTATTCCTAAATTATCGGTGGTGAAGTAGAACTCCTATAGTTACTTACTTGACGGTGAAGGAAATGAGCACTCTCCCTGATACGAGAAGACTACATTCAATCCCTAAGATGTGACTACATAGTATTCCGGCTATGCATCGATTGTTTGAGAGTTACCTTGGACTGGACCTTGCCTTCCTATAACGACTATTTTAGGGACACTGGTGTAACCAATCACAATTTTAATTGAAACTAAAAAAAATTAAATGAAAACAAATTAATGATAAATAAAAAGAAAAAAAGAATTAAAATAAAAGCTAAAGGAAAGAGGTAAAAGAATGAAAGAAAAGGAGTGCATGATTAATGAAAACAATAAATTAAAATTAATAAATATTAAATAAAAATATTGGATTGTAGTTGAGGATATTTACGTTATGTTACAAAGAAAACTAACAGACATGGATGGAAAAATGAATGTTGTGACAAATTGTTGGTTTAAGGTAGGCATTCATTACTTTTTTAGTTTAGAGTATGCATCAAATAAACATGTATAGGTTAGAGTAGCCAATATAATTTACCCTTATTATATAGAACTAATTTTACACAAGTGGTTAAGTTGTTCAATTTATTTTGGAATTTAAAATTAAATATAATAAAGATATTTTTGTAATAAAATATTTGAAAAGTATAAGTTTTAAATTTTGAATTATAGAAGCATATAAAATAAATATGATATATTAACACACATAGATTTTCAAATTTCCCTTTGTATAATTTTTCTTTATTATATAGAGACTTAATTGGGTGATTTAGAGTTTGATATAATATATATTTAGGCGAAGTTTTTCTTTTTTCAATTCAATTGCTTCCAACATATAATAGATTGTTCAGTGTTAGAAACCCTAGGTTTCAGATTATACCCCGAGACCATCGTAAGTGTCAGGGCCGACCCAACAAATTTGGGGGCCTTGAAACAACGATTTATATAAGTTTTTTTTAAAAAAAAATTCTTAATCGGGTTATACTCAATAAGGCTTTTAAAACATGTTAAGTAAATAAGGATTTTTATTTCTTATTAGATTAGAATGAGGCCTCCAACACAAGCTTTTTTTTGGGGATTTTATATTTATTGATAATTTATAAAAATAAGTTAATACTAAATTTTTAGGGCTTTATTTGAGTCGTGGCCTCAAGCCAATGTTTAAATGGCTTAAGGATTAAGCCGACCCTAGTAGGTACATCAGTGTTCTTGGACCTGTAGAAAAGATCTATTTTATATTGTAGACAATAAGAAAACAAATAGATTTAATAACGAACACAAAAAACTAGAGAGCATGTGCTGCCGATTCTTCTGAAACGCATAACTTTTGTGGTGGGACGTTTTGATATTGTCGACGCATCGTCCGAGATCATCTGAGATGTAACTCCTCGAGATCAGAATTGGTTTAGATGTGATATGGAAAGTGGAGCATACTCCGGCATCACCGATGCTTCTAGACCTCAACGACGTGCATCACATGCTCAAAAGGACAGTTCTCAACGACGTACCTCAAAAGGACAGCCTAAATAACAACGTAGCCCAAAAGGATAGCTTAAACTCAACTATGCCGACCATAGTTTTGAAGACATAACGAGACAACTTAGAAAAACGAATACTATCAAAATGAGGGACATGGTTGTTATCGCCAACGACGATTAACTTTGGGGAGTGTTTTCTCCTCACATAGCTCTGGTCTCCCTTTTGAAAAAGATGCCTTCATAGGTTGATATAATATTAAAATTAAGTATACCCATCAATCTGTACCTTCGTTTTTTTTTGAAACGGGTAACCGGGGAATTGCATTACTGCAAAAAAGGAACCATACAAGGTAGAGCGTAACCGGTCAGGGTTCCAGATATTTTTCCGGGCCGACCGTAGCAAGCCCAGCGCTCATGGACCCATAAAGATAGCCTACTTGACATCGTAGACAATAACTGAGGACATCCCCTTACCGACGTCTCAAAACAACGAGACATAAAGAAAATCAAAGTCCTAAACCAACCTAACCAAAGACTTATTCGACCTAGAAAGAAGTACAAAGCAGACCTAAAAGTTGAGCGTAGTGCCTTGAATGAGGATTTCCCGAGAATCCCCAACACTGGTAGTCCCGGGTTTGTGGGTATAGTCCGTGGACGGACCTGTCGTGTCTTCTCATTCTTCCGAAGGAGGCTGAGACGCCTCTGTCTATGGGCCCCGGACCAGAATGACGGCATGAAATATGACGTGATCCTCATGTTGCATTATTCCAACGTCCTAAGGACGATCCCTTCGCCTGGGGTGATGGCGGCGAGCTTTGCCCCGTCGTCGACTCAGACCAGATGCCCATGACTTGACCGATCGCAGAAGCAAGGACGATCGGGGAGAGCGGCCGGGAGCCATGGATGCCATGGTTGATTTCGGACGAGACGGGGTTGCCTGATTGGCTGTAACCCTTGTCGACCCTAGGTCAACGGGGTGCGTGTGAGGCCGCCGGGACCACGAGGATGATCACGACCACCGGCGACGTTGTCCTGGGTTTGCGAAGGCGATAGGACGCATGCGGAGTCGTCGTGGCGCCGAAAGTGATCGGCAAAAACAAGAGACCACTTGCGGCGGTGGACGGGGAAGGCTGCGACACTGCTGAAGGGAGGAGCAGGGCGTATGTGACGAGCAGTAAGCGGAACCACATCGATCAACCCTTGGAGTTATGAAGTGAGGCGGTTGCATGCGAGATCTGCAGAGAAGATGCCGGTTGAAGGAGTCTGGCGTTTCACATGGCGTGGACGAGATGAGCGAGGACCGAGGGATGTGATGGTTGAACCGATGACGACCGGCGAGTTGGGCGGCGAAACGGCGACAACTGAAAATGGAGGCGAAACTAGTAAATCCTAAAAAGAATAGGTTTGAACCCTTAAAAAGGTATTGTTGCACCAAATCAAAGATATTCAAAAAGCTTGGAAACAGAAGGTTTCAATGGTGGATTGAGAGGAGGCGGCTGCGCGCAGAGAGAGAACCCTACGTTGGATTGGAGTGATATCTGTACCTTTGTTTATACACGTAAAGATGGTCCAACTGTCCAAGTATGCCTAACATATATATGCTTTTCTCTTTTGAAATTTGACTTTATACATAACACAAGAATTATTAAGGTAACTACACGATTTGCACAAAACACGGTTGCTTTTTAATATATTCCAAATTGTACAAATGATTGCTGTAATGAGTATGACACTAATTAAAGCTTGCTTTTGTTGTTTTCGTGATGAAGTGTTAAAAGGCCAAGTACTATATTTATGTTATCATGTTCTTCAACAAATTAGTGTTAACCAGCCAACCACAATCACTTAATAGGAACAACAATAAAAAAAATCCGCATAGGAGACGTATAAAAAATGTAGGATCGTAATACAATATAGGATGAAATACCATAATTATAAATTATTGTTAAAAAACAAGAAAATATATGGTAAGAAAAATAAATCGGTAAAACGTGTGCGCAACTGTCTAAATCCTAGAGCTTTGCGATTTTGGATGATCGGCGATGGTCTATCACCTATTGCCCGACTACCACCAACAAGGAAGCGATGGGACAACAACGGCGAGTCGACGACTTCGGCCGTTCATCACTAGTCACCCCAACGACTTATGTATCTCCACAACAATTGTCGCCGGATTCGAAAGGGATGGCTGCGGGGAAGGAACATCTCGTCTACTCGGGGTGTCGAGGGGATGGAGATCGAATGAAACCAGGTGAATATCGGCGAGGGTGAAGGGCTTCGGCGACAGGGCCTCGACGGTGTGTGGACTGGAGGGAGTGCCAGGGATCCCGTCCGACGAGAGCGGGCTCTTCTCTAGGCTTTCAGGGGGAGGGCGTTAACATGATGGGATCGGAGGCCTCGAGCAAGGTCGAAGAACGGAGGTGGAAGAGGCGACCGGGGAAGGATCCTGCTAGGGCTTCGGTGAAGAAGATGGGCCGGTTGGGCTTACTACTCGGGCCAGTGAGAAGGGCGGGCCAAAGGGCTGGGTTGGTGGGCCTCTCTACTAGGCTTGAAAGGGAGGTGGATCGGGGTCTCAACCCGAGGCTTGGGTTGGGGCCAGTGGGCGGATGGACCTGGGCTGAATCAGGTCAGGGGGTGGGCCATCTAGGTACCACAGTCGGGTCCGGCCTCATATTTTGGGCCGACCATGGACATTCGACAGTCCCAACGGGGCATCATTTGTAGCGGCGGGGGCTCAACACACCCTCGCCTCGCGGAATGAATCCGAAGTGGTCTAGAGGGGGGGTCAGCCGGTTGTACTGCCCCTCTGGACGTAAGGTGGCATCGATTCCATCAATAACCGGCGCGACATTCTTCAATCAGATCGGGAACCAACAATTTTACATTTTTAAAGGCCCTCATTATCATCAGAGGGGGACGACGTCTGCTAGCTCCTCGGGAGGATGCAAAGTCCAATTGAGCCACTCAGTCCCTGGTTACAAGGTTGCCTGAGGCATCATTCTAGGGCTTCAGTATTCTACTAGAGCGCAACTCAGATTCGATTTACGCCTAATCAGATTATAGGGTTTACTCGGCCCTACCCCACAATCTTCAGCTGCTGTACCGGTTGCCTCGGCGGCTATCGCAGCATCCCTCTGAGACATCCTTGAATACTTTATTTTCGTGCAATATTTTCAATTGTTAGTTGTCTCTCATGGGTGACTCGTCTAGGGATTGTACCTCTGGAGAGTTCCTCTTATTATTAATATATTACTCTCGTTACCCGCTAAAAAAAATTATTGTTAAGATCAATCATGTTGATATTAAATAAACTTTTTATTCGTCTAAATTATTGATGTAATTTAGTTGATGTTTTCTTACCCAAACTTGATTTTCCACTGAGTCGCTTGAATAAACTCAATCATTCTAATGGTTAAAAATAAAAATAAAAAGATTAATTGTAACAAAAGATTCTTCAACCCGATCATCCTCCATTATGTTGTCATCGTGTTCTAGGGCGCCACCGAGAGTTCGAGTATCTATTGCTCTTGTCTTGGAAGCTCTAGTCGAATCTCGTGTACCAGCGACTACGCCGCAATCCGATCTTATAGTCATTGTCGTGCAACATGATATCGATGGAAAAGCTCTCTCCATGTTTGCTAGGGTTTCGTTCGCGCAACCTCTAGTCACCGCGTCGTTGGTTCCCTCTCGCCACTAACGACGTGCCTCTGCTTTTTGCTCCGGTCCCCCTGGTACCCCGGAGGTTTCCACCTGTTTCTCTTCGATTACAGTTAATCTCCCCACCTCGGATCTCTTCCCCTGAGTAGATACTACCGCCTCTGAAGCCGTCGTTAGTGTATCCACCTCCTTGGCCTCCACCGATGCCTCCTCCTTGATCTCTGATCGTTTGGTTCTGGCTTATTTTATTTGTTATGTTATGTTTTGCGAGGTTGATGATAGGCAAACTGGGCTCCAGGGACCCACTCCGCGAGGAGTCTTTGGGACGAGCCGCCACTCCCAGCCAGACTGTCAGGTTCAAGTTCGGTAGCTCATTTGACACAACGAGTCCTTGGAGAGCAGGGATCAAGCAGCGTTTAGGCCCTATTTTGAGCGGTAATTGGCAGTTGGTACCTGTTGTATTTTATTTATGCTCTACTTTTGGTTTCATTTCCTGTTTAGTTATATTTATGTTTATTATTGCTATAACCGGTTTTTGTTGGACTGATTCGTATCTAAAGGTAGACACATACATTAATTCCTTTCTTCAAAACGAGAGACTGACTTTCAAGTTTGTTAGAAGAATTACAAACAAGGAATTCCACTGGTTTGTCAAAGAAGTTTCTCCTTTATCTATTCTCCAGTAATCAGGAGAATTTTTCACTGATATTCTCTAATGTATTATATAATTAAAACATTAATAAAATTTATCAATTATTCTTAAAAAAATTCTCAAACCCGGCCCTCTAATATTTTGACAAAAACGTAGTATAATGGATCAATCATCAAAAAGACATGAAAAACTAGCCAGCCTAACCCAACCAATGTAGCGGAATATATTCTTAGTTGAAAGAAAGTAAGAAAAGAGAGAATAAAGATGGCAATCAAGCAATAAAAGAGACCCCATAACTACACTAAGCAGATAAGCTTGTGCCACAGAAAATGGTGCATTTCCTTGCACCCTATATTTTGTCCCCAAATTTGCTCTTACTCCAACAAAGATCCTTAATTAAATCATATACCAAAAAGCATCAAAACTATTGGGGGCATGTGATAGTAGTTTATATGGGTCATTGGCTCATGTAATTAATCTTAATTTAAAAAGAGATTTAAACAATAACATTTGAAGATGTAATTTTTCCAACAAGAGAGACCCTAGTCCAACATTACCTCCTGATGAAGCGGATAGAGACTGGTCTTTTTAGATGATTTTCTAAACCGACGAGCCTGTCAATTTCAATACGACTAAACCATTAGAGATATAACAAATAAGAGAGTTGAACAGAACGGATTGTACCAGATACACGGTTTGTCAATATGAAAGTGATATGCTTCTAGTCAATTGGAAGACTACTCCAAAGATCCAAACGACATAAACTAAAAAGATACTTGTTTAACCTTCCCATCTATATATTCTTGGTTAGACAAGGGGATAAGTTCACACCAGCAAGTTTCCTTTAAAAGTTTAACTAAGATCATAGGAATGAATGAACATTACTTGCACCAAGAGACAAACACATGCTATCCAAGCAATTAGTAAACAAAATGGCTACACAACACATTGATGGTGGTGCCGAAACTTATAAACAAGTTAAAATCTTCCTTTATCTCCATACAAAGCAAACTGGACAGCACAAGAGAATACCTTTAGTTTCTTTACTAAAAGCAAGCTCCTCTTTTCTTGAATTTCAATACCAATAACACAAGACGGTGCTTGTGTCAAATCAAAACATACATAAACATTTGTTGCTTGCTTCTCTCACGAGCACAACACACCAAACCAGCCTCGTATCTCTTAAAACATCCTTAATCATTTCATCGTATGCCACGAAACCTTAAACATGTCGCAGCAGCAGCAGCCGGTTGTGGTTTATCCGAACACGGTGAGCGGGCAGCAGCATAATCATTCAAACGGGTCGTTTGGGACAGTTTTCATAGTGCTGGCTGTGATCGTGGCCATTTCAGCCATAGCTTGCTTTCTGGGACGCCTCTGCAACAGACGATACCACAAACAGAGACCAAAGGTGGGCCACAGATCACAAGCCCAACCCCAGAACCACGACAAGCTTCCGGAGCAGCCTAGGGAAGGAGACATCGAGTTCGGGAACC
Organism: Erodium maritimum; assembly: GCA_963921825.1. Lineage (NCBI taxonomy): Eukaryota > Viridiplantae > Streptophyta > Magnoliopsida > Geraniales > Geraniaceae > Erodium > Erodium maritimum. The sequence goes on along the minus strand of OY997590.1, from coordinate 61,224,588 downwards.
CGACCCGGATCCAACCCGAAACCCAAAAGTTTCGCATCCGCCCGAGAGACGAAGATATGGGGCAGATGAGGAACCCCAGAGAAAGAGAAGGTGGGGCTGAGTTTGGGTTCGAACCAAGAGAAGGCGGTGGAGGCATGGAGTTTGGGTTGGATAAAAGGGTTCCGAGCGGTAGACTTGCCGGCGACGGAGGAGGAATAGTCAGAGGATTCAACCCGTCTGAAAGTGGAGAGGTCCACAGATTCGGTGGCGGAGAGCCGAGAGCTGGTGGTGCATATGATCATGCATAGTGAAGGCCTTGTTCACGTTATAGGTTGTTTTCAAATTTGCACTTGTATTTACCTTTCTTTTCTCTCGTATCATGTCTTCCTTCTACTTAATCGAGGACACCTCAAATATGTAATATATTGGAAGTTTGTAACATTGACATCATTGCAAAAGTTGTCCTCCAACATGAACACACATCGTTTGAGCATTTATTATAACAACATCTTGTCAATGTAACCCCTAAATAATAAAACATTGCAATTACTTGTGAGAACATTTCTAAGATTTTCCTACTGCTTCTACTTTCTATTTTGGTATGCAATATTGCAAGAAATACTTGTAAGTGACACTCCACCATGTAGCAACATATCACAACGAAGAAACATATATGTAACGGGTTTCACTCATTTATTTCATCAGCAATTTTTTATTTTTATAAACCAAGTATTTCAGAAAAAAAAGACAAGGTCAAAAGCGATGTCTTCAAAAACAATACAATTAAAGGAGCATTCGCGGAAGAACCTCAACTACAACCTAACCCGAAAGTTAAGAGGAAAAGGTGTACAACCTAAATTCATCAACCATGAAGCAAACATCCTATACCCTGATATACCAACCATGAAGACAAACTAAACCACACCCAATAAGGGGTATAAGAAAACAGACAATAGAACGGGTCTGAAAACCTAAATATACCCACCATGAAGCTCAAACCGACAACACTGACTCGACCAACACTTGAAATACCCCACACCCAAACCAAAAATCATAATGAACATCCCCTCTCATCGGGACCCTCAATTCAAAGAATTGAAGGAGCCCCGACACGTCGACGACCAACACCGAAAAGTCGACAAAGAAAGGTCGGAGATCGAATGACCACCGATACTTCATAACCCTAGAAACCGAAGTCCACAATTTTCTAACAAAGGCACTAAGACCTATAACCACTCGTTGGAGGCCAACAACAATCCCGACGGCCCCCAAATCACAACGGATTGGGAACACAGAGGAAAAAATAGAACCCGGCTCTACGGAACAAAGCAATGCAATCACAATAATTAATCAGGAGAAGGGGCAAAAACTAGACGCCTTAACCAAGCCTTGAAAAGACGAGTTGGAGGAGATCGAAACCGGTATCTGTGACCAAAAAATCCGAGCAGCCACGAGACCACGAGAAGAATGGTCCACCACGAGAGAGGTGTTCACTAGTGGCTAACACCAAGAAACCCAGTGTACCCAGCTCCCCCGATTCACAAGCCCGAAGAGGAGCCCGAAGTCCACCAAAACCCATCCACCATAGCCCCAGTTCCCACCAAATCTGGAAAACCAGACTGACCAGCGACCCTAACAGTACCGGACCGGTGAGAAGGAGGCGAGAGCTCCGGCAGGTTGGAGCCTAGTACGGCGAGCCCGGTCAGGAGGACCCTTCAACCTCCGGTGAGAGGGAAGCCACAACGAGGATGAGACCAGCGAAGGCACATAGACTCCAGTATGGCAGATTACCTCCGGCTGCCAAAACAACACACCTCCAGCGAGACAACGGATCTGGAGAAAGTGACCTGCAAACAGGCCGGAGAGTATTCCAAAAACGAAGTCGTACGAGGACCTGGGAACTCCGGCGACTGCCTAGCTCCGAATGGGAGCAAGCTCCAGGTCGAGCCGCACGCAGAACTGGACGAGAAGTACCAGATCTGGAAACAGCTAGTTCGAGCAGTAGTAGGCGACGACAAAACTCCAACGAAGCTCCGACAAAACCAAACGAAAGCTTCACAAGTAACCAGGGAGAGGGGTTTGTCCGAAAGAAACAAGAAAGCAAGAGGAGAAAGAGGTGGGAAGAGGGAAGATAAGGAGGGGACAACGCCGGCGACATCTATGGCAGGAGACCATGGTGTCGCCGACGGGTAGATGAGGAAGGTGAGGTACGACCTTGGCGGCTAGGGTTTCTGCTAGAGAGAAAAGGGAAAGTTGCTACAAATTTCATATAGTGCTCCGATGATGAAGATGATTAACGGGTTTCACTCATACTTCATCGGCTTTGGAACATATGGACAGTTAACACCTAACGTGGGGGGGTTGGTAAACCTTTCCTCTCTAGCGTCTTGTACCTTTTGTGTAACTTAGCGAGGTTGTTTGCCAAACCTCAGTTGATTCTTCTAAAACTCATTTATAGTAGTTGCATTGCCTAGGCCTAGGGCCATTTTCTTCTCTACGATTTTCTTCGGCTCAATGATTGGAGCCCTAAGCTTCTTCCCCCCTTTCTCGGCCTTCCTAGGGGATGACTTCTCCACCAGCTAGTCTATAGATGGGTGGGAGTAATGACACACCAGGAGAGGACACTACGACTGCCCTCCTTCCTATCATTGTCCCTTTTATCTGTAGGTTAGGTAGGATTTCGGGCGTTACGAACGACAATTTTACCCGAGCCAAAACCTTCACTATCTCTAATTCAGAGTGGGGCTTCCATACGGGAATTTTTATCCCATGATGCGGTGAGGTCATAGGCAGGACATCTGGCGTTAGAAACAGAATATGAGGGCTAAATGCCCTTGTTTTGCTCTGACTACTTGAGAACTCTAAAATTAGGGCCCTCTACCCGAAAGGAGGAAAAAAGCATGAAAACAACCGAATCCCAGGACCAAAAAGTTTAAGATGTGAGCTTAAAAACATCGAAAACCGATTCATTTTGCGTCCACATCAGTCCCCAATCAACCCTCTCATCGGATAACAAGATCGGGCAATGATCAGAAAAGGACCTGGTAAGGCCCTCTGGATATGTCCACATAACATACTGAAAATGTAAGAACCGCCCCCGGTCGATCCCGATCGAACCGGTGAAATCTGGTGAAAGTTGACTTTCCGTCGGAAAAGTCAACCTATGACTCCGGAAGTCATTCGGTACCTTTCCGGGACCCAAAAAGCTTAGCCGTTGTTACGGTTAGCTTAGTTGGGTCGTTTCCTTTCTAATGACTCCTTTTGTGAAAAAGTCAACTTTGGGTCAAACTAGGCCTAATTAGTGGTTAAACCGATTTAAATTAAATATGCTGGAAATTAGTAAGGGCAAGGTGGAACCCACATGGACACTTGTCCATGGTGGGTTGGAGGAGAAGAAATGGGTCTAGAAAGACCCATTTGCCCTCATATGTGCCAAAAAGAGGTAAAAGAGTAAGGGGGCAAAATAGACTTTTCTCAACTAGGTTTTAAGTCCACATTGAGCAAATATTTCAGCTCATTTGTCATAGTGGCCGAATTTTACAAGGAGGAAGAGAGAAGGAGAGCTACAAAGCTTGAAGAAGAAGAAAGGGAGAAAAAGAGGAAGTTTGGATTGATTTCTCCACCAAAATTCTCAAAAATCTCATATTCTTCTTCATCTATTCATTCCTAAGGTAAGTAACATCTAAAAACCTACTTTCAATTGAGTTTGGGGTTATGGGTTTCATAGAAATTGCATGAACTAGGCTAGGTTTTATGTGTTTGAGTTTGTGATGATTAAGTGCTTGATTTATGAGGAGAAAGTGGATGATTTGGGTGGAAATCATTTGGGTATTTGTTGTTTTGATGAAACCCATTATGGGTAGTGAAGTATTGAGGTTTATGGAATTGATTTGGAGGTTTTTGGTTGATAAAAATGGATTTTTTGGGGTTTGATTTCGTGGAGAAGAAGTTGGAGGAAGAAGAAGGACGGAGCTGTCAGACCCGTCACGGATCCGTGACGGAGGCCGTGACATACGACACGCGTCACGGTTCCGTGACGTCACCCGTGACGGTGAGCATCACAGTTTCGTGACCCGAACCGTCACGGAGTCCGTCAAGGCTCCGTGACCCGAACCGTGATGGATCAGATTTGGGCCTTTTAGGCCCATTTTAGTCGTTTTCGGGTATTTAGGAAGGTTATCTATAACCGAACCTATTAGGGGTTAAATTGAGTTGTTTCCTCTTTAAACCGCTCTTGAATTACTCTTAATTCTCGTATTGCTTGTTCTCTTAGACGTTGTTTCCGAGCCCGGCGGAGGAGGCTACTAGGCGACTCACGTTGACTAAGCATTTGGATAGCATTTGAGGTAGGGAAGAGTAGTAAATACCGCTTTAATTAAGGAATTTCAATAGAATGCATATAAGATATGAATAACCGGAATAATTGTAGTCTCACATGTAGGATGTGAATAACTAGAATAAGCGCTTTCAATTATGGGAATTGTCGGGCTGTAGAATCACGTGTGGCCATGTCTTGCCTTAGGATTGTGTGTTGGTTATGTTTGGTTGTGGCTAATAGTCCTTTAATGTTGATGTGTAGTATGTTCCTTAGTTAATATAAGAATCATGTTATGCTATTAGGATGTAATGAATGTGATGAATGTGATATGAATTGTTGTCCTATGATATGATTGAGTGAATGAATGTGATGAATGTGATATGAATTGTTGTCTTGTGATACGATTGGGTGAATGAATGTGATATGAATTGTGGTGTTGTGATATGATTGGGTGAATGATAGACCGATGTAGTGTGCTTGGTAAGTTATGTCAGTCAGCTATAATGGTACGATAAGTACGGTATAATATGTTCGATCTGGTTTTGTGTGGTGTGATTCGTGTTGGGTCTCGAGGTAGGGTTCGAGATGAACCAACTCGCAGCGGAAAATCAAGGAAAACCAAGAGACGATTAAAACCATGAAACAACTAACAAAGAATGGATTCACAAGAGAAAATTTCAGCACTAGTTCTTACCAAAACAAGAACACCGGGTAACGAATGATTGGCTTGAGTCTCCAAGACGCCTACGTATCCACATGGGAATCAAAGCCACGTAGTTCTTCTCTTTGAGGACTCAAGAACACAAAGATGGAGGTGGGAGCTTGCCAAACCCGAAATTGCAAGGGAAGGGGGAGAGAAGTTGTGTTTCCTATTCTTGTCTTGTGTTTGTTATGTTGAAAAAAGATGACTTAAACATAACAAACCCCATACTTGTACAACTAAAGGCATGAGACAAGCATGGTGACAAGTAAGGTGTAAATAGGACAAAGTATGGCAAGACAAGATTGGGTTAGGTGGTGAATCACCAACACCTTAATCCTTGTCTTGCTTACTTAGTACTAATTAATCAAGACTTGATTAATTAGTTCCATGGGCCTTGGTTGCATGGGCCTTTCATGGGCCTCTTGGAACATGGCCCGTGGCCATTTCCAACGAGGTCTCGAGACAACTCCCTTTTGGCCATTCTCCATAAATGTGTCAATGAGTTTCATCCTCCGGTGTGACCCTTAGGTTTATGAATATCAATAGATCAACGTAAAATCTCATTTTACTTGATCCTATTTAAGTGGCAACTAACGAGACTTTAGTATTGCCTGACACTGCATAACGAATCGACCCTGTCGATTCTAACCTTTCCGTCGTCCATGTCATTATCCTTTTATCTCCGATATCCTGATTGAGATAAGACATAGAGCCGTCATCCTTATTATTCTCAATCACTGTTCCTTGATATGTGAGATGACTGAATATATGATACCCAGTATCATGTGCATAGCCATGCTATTCTTTCAGTCACTCTCGATCAAGCGGCCGAGAACCGATATCTTTCTCATACCTCAGTATGAGGGATAAATCCCTTAGCCGTCTTTCGTGTTACTCATGTAGCCTGTCCCCAAGCCAATTCTGGCCGTTATGGAAGCCTTGTTACGGACAACGTTAGGATCAGGTCAAACTTAGTTGTTGACTACATAACGATCACAAAGACTCCTTTGTCTAAGGATACATGACAAGCTACGACAATGAATATGTTCATGACTTGATCTACGTCACATATTCATGTCGGGTCGTCCAATATCATGTCCCACATGATATCTATGATCAGACTCCGGAATCCCATTTCAATGACTAACAGAACGTAAGCCATAAAGAGCCATCTTTCATACTAGTCGCATCTAGTGAAGCTTTGTTGACTAGGGACCCATCGAGTGTGATCTATCTCGATCTATGGTTCTATTCGCATTGTGGGCATAGATCAAAGCACACATCGATATATTACTCCAACACATAAGTAATATAAAGCCGCTTTAATTTTATTGCTAACGATGATATATGCATTTGGACATTTAGGATTGAACTACGGGCACTAAGACTAACAATCTCCCACTTGCCCTAGTTCCAATCTAAACTCCAATATGTCCCCATCGACTTTACATGTCTAACATGTTTAGGCAGCGACAGTGCCTTAGTCACAGGGTTGGCTATGTTATCATCCGTTGCAATATATGTTATCTTCACTTCACCTCAGTTCAGTATTTCTCTGATTAGGTGGATACGCCATAGTACATGTTTGGATTTGTTATGCGATCTGGGCTTTTAGCTTGCGCAATGGCCCTTGTGTTGTCGCAAAATGGATTCACCGGGCTGGATGGGTTTTTAATTACACCCAACCCTGCCGTGAATTTCCAAATCCACATAGCCTCCTTAGCTGCCTCTGTAGCATCCATGTACTTGGCCTCTATCGTAGATTCGGCAATGGTATCTTGCTTTACGCTCTCCCAGCTAAAGCTCTGCCATTCAGCATAAACACATATCCTGACTGACTTCTAAAGTCATCTGGATTTGTCTTGGAAAACTAGCGTCTACTCATCCTTCGACGACTAGTTCATCATCATCTTTCCCTCGGGTTAGACTGATGTCTACTGGTACAACATAAGGCTTACGAGACGTCCGGTCTCATACATGTCATGGCATATATGATCGATCCTGCCCCCAGGCGCATAGGATTCTCATCATCCTTTTCAGCTCATCAGTTGTCTTAGGACACTGAGTCTTGCTAAGATGAATGTCATGACTAGTGGGTAAGAGTCCTTTCTTTGAATCGAGCATTAAGAACCTACTCAATGCCTTGTTCACATAGGTTCCCTGACTTAAATCCAGGACCCTCTTTGTGCGATCTCTACATATCTTAATCCTTAAGATATGAGAAGCATCGCCTAAGTCCTTTATTGAAAAACACTTCCTCAACCAAGCTTTAGTCTCGTGCAAGGTTGGGATGTCGTTTTCAATGAGAACCAGAAAGGTAATCTTGCTCCCAATAGCCTTCTTATAAACGCAAGATTCATCCTCGTTCTTGATTAAGCCAAATCCAATTACAGCTTCATCAAAACGAAGGATCCAACTCCGAGAAGTTCGTTTCAATCCATAAATGGATTTCAAAAACTTATAAATCTTTCCCTTATTCTTCGGATCATCAAAACCTTTGGGCCGAGACATACAAACGTACTCAGTGAAATTTCCATTTAGGAAAGCGGTTTTGACATCCACTTGTCATATCTCGTAATTATGATACGCAATTATGTCAAGAAGAATTTGGATCGATTTTGACCATAGCCACTAGGGAGAAGGTTTCCTCATAGTCAATCCATTGGATCTGCCTATAACCTTTCGCCACCAGTTGAGCTTTGTAGGTCAGAGGGTTGCCGTCCATGTCCATCTTCACCTTGAAGATCCATTTGCATCTGGTGGTCCTCACACTATTGATGGGATCAACCGGTTCCCAGACTCGGTTGTCCGACATGGATTGCATTTACTCCCTCATGGCTCCCAGCCATAACTCGGAGTCGGACCCATCCACGACTTCCTGAAAGGTGGCTGGATCATCGTGATCCACCATGACTTCATTGTCACCTCCAGATACCATATCTTGGAGGTGGAAGATTGATCCTTTCAAATCGCCTTGGACCTTCCGGAATTGTAACAGGAATTGGATCTTACTCTACGACAATCTCTGGCTCCTTTCTACTGGGTTGTCAATTGGTTTAGACAGATCTGTACCATCCTGAATTTCTTCGAGATGCACAGTCCTCCCAATGACGTCTTTGGAAACAAAACTCCTTTTCCATAAAGACCGCACCCCAAGCGACGAACACCATGTTCTCACTGGGATTGTAGAAGTAGTATCCCCTTGTTGCTTTGGGATACCACACGAAGGTGCATATCTCAGATCTTGGTTCGAGCTTAGTCGAAACCAAATGTTTCACATAAGCCTCGCAACCACAAATCTTTAGGAAGGACAAAGCGGACATCATCCCGTATAATTTTTAAAATGGTGTCCCTTCCACACCCTTCGTCGAAGCCCGATTCACTATGAATGCGGTCGTCTCTAGAGCATAACCCCATAAAGAGATTGGCAGATCAGTCCAACTAATCATGGAACGGACCATTGTCTAACAATGTCCGATTTCTCCATTTGGCTACACCTTTCAACTACAGTGTCCCAGGAGGAGTCTATTCCAAAAGGATCCCATTCTCTTTTAGATGATCTAATAACTCTGTGGTCAAGTATTTTCCACCTCGATCCAATCGAAGTGCCTTAATACATTTGTCGAGCTGGTTTTCTACTTTAGTCTTAAGCTCTTTGAATTTATCAAAAGCATCAGACTTATGTCTCACTAAATAGACATAACCATATTTACTGTAGTCATCAGTAAATGTGATAAAGTAGCTAAAACCCCTCCTGGCAAATGAACTTATTGGTCTATACACATTCGAGTGTATCAGCCCCAATAATTCACCCGCCCTTTCATCGCGATCGATAAAGGGCACTTTGGTCATTTTTCCCATCAAACAAACCTTGCACCTATCGACCGAATGGAATTTGAATGAACCTGAAAGCCCGCACTTCTGAAGTGCTGATAGGCGCTTTTTGTTTATGCGGCCCAAATGATAGTGCCATAACAGAGTTAGGTTTAAATCGTTGGATTTAGACCTCTTGGTATTAACGTAATATATAGAACTTGAGGCATTGTTACCCATATCTAATATGTACAATCCTCCAACCAAGTCAGTACTGGTATAAAACATATCATTGCATAGAACATTGAAAACTCCATTTCCAATATTAACATTATATCCTTCCTTGTCAAACACGGATACAGATATTATATTTTTACTAAAAGTAGGTATGCAATATACATTATACAATACTAAGACAAGGTCACTTGGCAAAGCAAGACTCATGGATTCTACAGCAGTTGCCACAACTCTGAGGTCCACTTCGTGTTTTCCAAACCACTCATACTTTCATCCACCATATATTAGTGCATGTGTGAGATTCAGTCCTGGTATCTAATACCCATGAATCTTTGGAAGTAGAGAGATGTAGCTCTATAGAGTTAATACCGGATGAAGGCACGATCCCACCGCCCTTCCTTAGATCATTCAGGTTTCTTGATGAATGCGCAGTCCTACTGCCCTTCTTCAGATCATCCAGGCTATTTGATGAAGGCTCAGTCCCACTACCCTTCTTCAGATCAGCCGTGAACTTCCTGTAATCCCGGTTCCAATGACCAGGCTGTTGGCAGTAGAAGTAGACATTCTCAGGTGTCTCATCTTTCCTGCCATGTGCGCATGGGCCCCGTCCTTGCCACTTCCAATTCCCTTGTTGACCATCCGAATATCCTTGGATCCCAGATCCCTGATATATTCTTCTCAGCAGTTATTGACACTTCATGTAACTCTGATATGGTCTTAGAGACAGCCTTGTCAAGGACATATTCTTTGCGTTCAGACTTGAGAACTATCCTCAAAATTCTGTACCAGTCCAAATAGTTTGTCCCATTTAGCTTAACCCCGTCAAGAATGGTTTTTAATGACAAACTATTAAAGTTCGCTGAATTTGCCATTTGATCTACAACAAATAAAATTCAATCAGTAAACTGAATAAATTTTATGAAGATCAAGCTTAAACACCAACAATCGATTCTATACCTTTAGAATCTAAAACCAAGATCCTTGATTCACTCGATCAAACTGAACGAAGGCTCACCACTCAATCAAGCTATGTAGGTAGGACCCCATCCAATCACATCCAATGTGACTCTTGGCTAGGGTATGTACTTAAGTACACGGCTTACCCTATCTGATACCCTAGCTCAACCCTAGCTGAGAATCGTAGTCGGGTCCACCAATTTTCAACTATGACCCGCCACTATGTAGGTGCTCTGCTAAGGCGCACGACACCCACATATGTCGTCCAAACCTACTACCCCACTTTCCCATGGATGCTCTGCTAAGGCGCACGACACCCATAGGACGGGGAGGTAGTAAGGTGTTGAGAATTGGGAGGTATCGGACATGACCCGTTTTTACTTATCCGGTTGTGTTTAAAATTTTTGGCACATCCTAGATGCGATGAGCACATCAACTACATTCCAAATGTAATGATGCCTCCAATTACATCCAATGTAATTCTTCCTTCGAACCCGTCAACTACATCTAATGTAATGACGGTTCTAAGGGCTCACAAACAAGGATTAAAACCAATTTTATCTTTGCATGTGAGGTGATATGCTTGGTAAGTAAAGTTAAGCATGCAATTCTAAAACACATAGAATTAGTCATGCATAAACTAAACCAAGCATAAAGCGATAAATGTGCACATAATAGCCCCCTAAACTAACTCCCACTAGCTTCTTGAGCTCCACCGACTCCAAGCCGATGCCAACACCCGAAAAGCCACCAAATGACCTTTTCGCCATTTCTTCGTCTTGAGTAAAATATTACAATTTAATACACGACTCGCAGGTCGGGAATAAATAAATATTACAAACAAGTGGTTCGACGACCACACCTTGAAAGAATAATTACACGCTATCTCTAACGGCTTGTAGGCTGTGAAAAGCGATAAATAATTAAATCGAGCTTGGGGCTATTATGTACACCATGTCAACATCACATCACACATCGTGTTATCAAACAATCATGTTATCAAACATCATGTGATTTTCCGGTTTTAATTAATTGCCAAGTTTCGAAATATTTTTTGATGCTCGGTTTATCGAAACCGTTCAAAAATGAAACTTTTGAACATTTGATCTTCGTGTTTGTCATGACGGTTCCAAACTCGTCATAACTAACAAAACGGTTTAGCCTTGGCATATAACCATCCAATGGTCATGATTGGCTTAGCTTCGTCCAACGGAGCCCCGTTCGGTCCCGGTTTCGGCTCCCCGATAGTCCCGTTCCCGAGATCCGAAAAATCAAAAAAAAATTCAAAATTTCCAGATTTGAAATAATTTTCAAAAATTCATTTTACATGCATTAAATCCATAAACAAGAATTTAAAACATGTTATCATACAATTTAGCAAAACAACATGCCAAAAACGAAACTTCCAAGCAAAACCGAAAATTTGAACACCGTCTTGTGAATCCCGAAGGTAGCACGGCTCTGATATATGTTCGATCTGGTATTGTGTGGTGTGATTCGTGCCCCATGCTACGGGAAGATACCCGACCGACGGAGGATTCTGGTCCGGTATGTTGTTAGATTCACCCCGATGCTGTGTGTGCGGGAAGACATCGAGGCCGATGGTGTATTCCGGTATGATGTGTTGTTTCACCCCGATGTTGTGTGTCCGGGAAGACATCGAGACCGATGGTGTATTCTGGTATGATGTATTGTTTCACCCTGATACTGTGTGTCCGGGAAGACATCTAGACCGATGATGTATTCTGGTATGATGTATTTGTTTTACCCCGATGTTGTGTGTCCGGGAAGACATCTAGACCAATGGTGTATTCTGGTATGATGTATTTGTTTCACCGCGATGCTGTGTCCGAGAAGATATCTAGACCGATGCCGTGTTTCGGTACGATATGTTGAGTTGTACGTGTTGATCGGAGTATCATGGTATACCTATCTTATGTCCGTATGATGTCGGGTTTGAGTGATGTACGTGGTTGGCGTTGCGGCGCAATATTCTGTTGTCTATGTGTTTCTTTAGCTTTGTTTTGTTTTCGACAGTGTTGCGTTCCTATTGGTTTTTGTTTGCGTTGTCTTTTTACTAGTATGTGTTATTGATTTAAGTAATTGTGACGACGGAGCGGAAGTCCTTTCCTTTTACTAATTTTTCCTACTGAGCGAAAGCTCACCCCCTCTATTTACTGTTTTACAGGTTTCGATCATGAGTTGGTGTAGAGGACGTCTCGGGGCTCGGGAGCTCATCGAGAGTCCGAGGATTTCTTACTTATTTAGTAGAGACGTACTTCCTCTTTTTGTACTAAATAGTGTCTTTCTTCATCTTGGATTTTGAGTTTTGACTCGTAGTACCAGAATTGTTGATTTAGAACTAAATTCAGACTTTTATTTCATTTAAATGTGTTTATTTATCATTACTTTTAGTTCACGTCTCGAGGCCGGTCAAAACCGGATTTGGGGCGTGACAGAAAAGACTAGGATATAGAAGGAACTTGTCAATACAGCTACACCTGGACGCATGTCCAAACCAAGTGAAACGCCTATTGTCCAAGGGAAGTTTGAGTAACCCCACAACCTAGATAAAGTCCCCAAACTTTGAACTATCTCTACGAAGATGCCCCCGAAGAGATCTCCTCCTGGGAGCAGACCGTGTTGAAGTCTTCCGCAACAAGCAACGCAGGCTCAGCCAAGTCAACTACCAATCAAAGAGAAGACTAGAGGTTATGCCTCACTAGTACCAAGGTGTTAGCATGTGTTTTCCCTTTCCTCTGGTTCTTTGGCGGACTCTTTTCCATTTAGAATAGTATACACGATGCTACTTCGGTGCGTGTCGGAGGATGTCCCACCAGTATCCTTTGGTAAACTTCTCACCCAAGACGAGTTCATAGTCTTTTTGGGCACCAGAGATGAGACGTTCCTCCATATACCCAAACCAATTAGTGGTTGAGTACTGTTGATAATAAGCGTTGAACTTTACGCACTTCTTACTGTTCTTCCCAAAATGATGCTTGATTTTCATTTAGGTTCTTCGAGAAACATTTGGCGGCGTGGCATCAACAAATTGAAGGTACACATCGACCCAATAATAGGTCCCAAGTTTCGCATGCTCAATCCATGTGTATATCAATCAATATTCTTCCTCCGTGTTCCATCCGGTCTTTGGAGAAGGCATGCTTAATGTTGGTACTCCGGTGGCGAAACACGATGATGCGTACAATAAAGATGAAGAAGGGAAGGAGAGGAAGTTCGAGAGCAGTTAAGGCTCGGCGTGCTCAAACCACGGTGCACCAAGGGTTTAAGTAGCAAACGTAAGGCCTCGGAGCATTGAAGTTGATTAATTAACATTAAATACGATGCTTCTGTTACCACACCACGACGACCAGTAAAAAAACTACTGACACATCGTCATGGGATGAGTTGCTTTGCTCTGATGTGACACTTGACGTTCCACAGAGTCCCGATTACTATGAATCGCTCTGACGCGTAGAACCGTTCGTATCTAGATGTATAGCCCATTCGAAGAATTAGAAATAATAAAACAAATTTCATGTGCTTTTGATGCAGGGAAATGACGTAGTTATGGCAGCTCCACTCCATAAATAACTTGACAAACTAACACTGTATAAAACTAAAAATCTGTTGTGTTTGTAGAAACAAGGTAGAAAGAGATGTTGTGATTATGGGCTTGAACCCAATCCGTTATGGGCTGTGATGAATGAAGCAACATTATCCAGAAGTGGAATAGAAAGCCCTCATTCTCTCACCTCTCGCTTTCTTTATCCGATATATGTTTGAGTTTGAAAATCCCTTTGCCTTGGGTTTTGTCAGTGTCCCCAATACACATCTATGGACATGGTTTCGTCCTGATCAATCCCAATTCTATCTCACCTCCCCAATCCTTTCCCTCTCTTTCTTCTCCGAAACAACTAGTTCTGCTACTGCTACAACTACTATTGTTACTGGTACTGGTATACACCTCTCTCTTTCTTTTCAATGTAACAACTTACTCTGCTTGCGACATTATGCATATATGTAATTAACAGGTGTGGGTGTGTACAAGGAAGGAAGGACTCAATCATGGCAAGTTTTGGCAAGTGCATGACCCTGTGCTGCCCCAGAAAGGTTTCTGCGGTAAGATTCATTTATCAATATTCAATCTTTGGCGGTGAAATAAAAATAGATTGTGCTTTTCGAAATAAATAACTAAATAAATGCCCAGTAACACTGTAATAGTATATTTTGTCTAGAGGTGTCCTGCCCAATAACGTGTCTTGTACGATATCGCCATAACAAAATCGTCTCGATTTGTACTACTAACGAGTTTGTTGAATATTAAACGTTCTGACGTTTGCTTGATTTCAGCCATTTCCATAAATGGATCCACAGGTCGTTACTCAATCCCCAAACTAGACGACGTCTGTGTGTTTATTATAAGTTAAATCGATTTTCTAAAATAAAGTCGATAATTAGGCTATTATCGACATGCCACGTGCTTCCCGCCGGGAGAGGCAATTCTTTTTTCTGTTTTTGGTATCTGTCGGATGAAAATCAAGGTGGATCTTGCTGAGCTCATGTTGCCAACCATAGGTTTGTCCACACCTAACTATTCCTCTTTCCCGTTTTGTCGCCGTATCCGGATAGATAACGCGTAACACTCTTCTTTTCTCGATGAACATGTTCATTAATTTAGTCAATTGTCTTAATAATTGTAATTCTTTAATCCGTGTATAAGAAAAAGATACCGAATGGTCGTCAAGGCAAGGAGTGAGGAGTGGAGTGAATGTTCATGTGAGTGCTCGTAAAAGGTGTTTGATTAGTTACTTCACCTTCCTTCGACAACAATCTAACACCATAAGGTCCGTATAGATCCTCCCTTCGAATCCTCTTTCTCTCGTCGCCAATTCAACAAATTGTTCAACAGCTTGCTCCTTCCCATGTGACATTTTTGTATCCATTCCGTCGATTTTTCCGAGTTTAAAAGCTGTTGTGTTTTGAATCTTTGCTTCTGAAATTGAACAAATCAACGGTGGTTCTGTGTTTTGTAATCACCACTAATCGATTGAATTGGGTTGTTGCGATCACAGCACAAGGAAAATATGGGATCAGAATCGTACAGAGAAGCCGTTGATGGATTATCGAAGCTTGTCAGGTAATGTAATGAATCCAAATTTCTGTTTGGGTTTTGGGATTCTTATCCAAACAGCCCGTGATGAGGAGATGTAATTCTATATTCAGTGAGAAAAGCGATCTGGGTGACGTGGCGGCGGCGAAGATCAAGCAGCTGACGGCGGAGCTGGAAGAGGTGGCCGCGAAAGGGTTTGATCCTGTGGAGCGGATCAAATCTGGCTTCATCCGCTTCAAGACAGAGAGATATGTGTACGATTTCCTTCCTTTCCTTTAGGATGGAATATTATGCTGTTTTTAATTGTTATCTCAATGTAGAAATTATTGATTGCTTATCAGAGGAATGAATATAAGAGCAGTTGAAAGAAACTTTAATTGATAGGTTCTGATTCTGAATGATGATATGGTTATCTTCAACTCCAAGGCTCTATAGTGTATACTATTACTAGCTATAGGCTTATTTATTGAAAAAGGAAAAGAAGATGTAATTGCTCATTTTTATCTAGTGAAAATCCTGACTGTTGTTGTTTGTTTGCTTGCCTGACTGTTATCTAGGAAAAATCCAGATTTGTTCGAACCTCTCAAGACAGGGCAGAGCCCAAAGGTGGGTATTTTAATGGTGTTTTTGTTGTTCTACTGTCAATGTCCTTCTCTCTTCTTTTCTGGGAATTGTGTCCAACAACTGCATGTAGGCTAAAGTTTGGAACCCCATTTGGCAGTGACTAAAAAGCTTGGGGAGAAAAGTTGATATCTCTACGAGTCATTAATGTTTTTGGTTCTTAGCATACTGTATACAAAAGATGTGTATCCCTTCATAAACAATTAAACATATTGTGGTGTCTTCACTTGCACATGCACATTAGGATGAGATGAATATGAATCTGACTTTATAATTGACTATAAAACAAAATTATTTGTATACTTAACTTTTTGGACGCTTTTCCAATAGTTGAGGGGTATACTTCATAACAAAATATTTAACTCAGCTTAAAAAGTTCCTTTGTTTTGTATTTTTGAATGATTGGCTATCTTTTAGTGATATACAATCATCGTGAAGAAGCGGATCATGCATTTAATTAACATTTACTTCATATGCAGTTTATGGTATTTGCTTGCTCCGACTCTCGGGTTTGCCCCTCTCATATCTTGAACTTTCAACCGGGTGAGGCCTTCATGGTCAGAAACATCGCCAACATGGTCCCCGCCTATGATCTGGTGTGCATTTTTCTTGTATTAATCACATTCTGTCATTCATTAGAAATGAAATTAAAAACATGCTCGGCTGCATTGCTCTACCAGGGTTCAGTTTTTCAGATTTGCTCATGACCATGAATCAGTCCATTTTAGGCAATTCATATAGGAAATTTACTATACATAAGCTGACTTGTCTCTTCTTTCAATGGCATTACTTTGAATCCTATTTCTAATTCGGGATAGTATGGTTGCTGCAGAAAAAACACTCAGGCGTGGGGGCGGCCGTTGAATATGCAGTGTTGCATCTGAAGGTGAATCTCATAGCCATTCATATTAATACTGGATTGAGCAAGAATGTTTGACTCTCTTTGTTTGTGTAGGTGGAGCACATTATTGTGATGGGGCACAGCTGCTGTGGTGGAATTAAGGGGCTTATGTCAATCCCAGACGACGGGACCACTTCAAGGTAAGCTTTCTTTATCAGTCACACATACTACAGCTTAAACACTATGCATTAACCATCTTTGATCGCAAAGTCAACTATATACAACAATTAAGAAACCTTTAGTGATAAACACGTCAACCATTTTGTATGTTGCCTTCTCAGATCTTCTAGAATTTATGGCACTTCCGACACTGAATGAGTACATTGCATCAATGATCATAGCTCGATAAGGAAACGGCTCAGTAGGGTGTTTTTCAAGTCAATGAATAGAACAATAACGTCATTAGTGTTAATACTGCATACAAACACTGCCTTAGATTTGTGTTTTGACAGATTTCTGTGCTCTTGAAAGGAAAGCAAGCCTGGATATCCAGGCACTGAGATAGACTAGATTGATTGTTTTAGGTCGTTGTGTTAAACCTCCGATTATGTCCTGATAGGAACTTAAAATAATTAGGCCTATTTGTCATTGCAAAAGTTCAGTTTTGCTATGACATGCTCATTTCCTGATGATTATCCTTTCATGTATTCGACTTTTAGTGATTTCATTGAGAATTGGGTAAAAATCTGCTCAACTGCAAAGAACAAGGTGAAATCTGATAGCAGTCTAAGTTTTGAGGAGCAATGCGCCAACTGCGAAAAGGTAAGTTGCCAAAATATATACCCTCATGCTCCAAAACTACTTGATCTATGTTTGGCTAATAAAGCTGCAATGACAAATTGTTTCAGGAGGCTGTGAATGTGTCGGTGGCGAACTTGTTGACATACCCGTTCGTGAGAGAAGCTGTAGTGAAAAAGACACTGTCACTGAAGGGCTCACACTACGATTTCGTGAAGGGCTCATTCGAAGTCTGGGACCTGGGCTTCAGTCTCTCATCTCCCCACCACTGTGCTTGATTGATGTTCCATTTCCTTGTCTTCTTTTTTTCTTCTCTGTATTTCTTCTTGTCAGCAACATTTCGCCTAATAAGTTAGTGCCTGAGTTGCCATTTTCTTCATGGATTAAGACAAGCATTCTTCCCTTTTGTTTGATATAAAATTTATTTTTCAAAGGAATAGCAAAGGATGGAAATTTATCAAACATTGTTCCTAGAAAACATGTGTCGGAGGAAGACTGGATCCATTGGTCTATTTAATGCTCCTAGGTAGGGATAGACTTCAAGAAAAATCTAACACGGAGACGACAAGTTTAAAGTGGTATTTACGTCAATTTTCCAAACCTAACACGTTTATTAAAATCGATCTAATCGTATCTACATGTATTAGCTAACAGACCACTAGCTTTTTCTTGTCAATTAGGCAAAAGTTTGGTTTATATAACAAGCCTTTTTCTTCTGGTTCTTTTTACCAGTAAGATGTGACTATAAATTTTCCTCGTTCCACAAAAAAAGCTTCCCCCTTTTCTCTCAAAACTTTGTCCCTGCGATAACCCTAGCCGCTGCCCGTTCTACCGCCAACGACGCCAGGCTCTCCGGCTTGGTTAGTTGCCGGTGGTGACACCTCTCTCCTCCCCTCTTTCCTTCTTCACCCTTCTCTTTTCCCCTACCCGGCTCTGTTCCATTTTCCCCTGTTTTTCCGAGTTCTTCGTCGGGGTCATTTGATCTCCGTCCGGTAGCTCCTGCTCGGTGTGTGGTCGTGGTTTTGTTCGTCGACCTTCTTCGTCTCTACCTGACCGTATTTTGCTGCTTTCTACTCGCCGGATCTTGCAAGCCTGTTCTTCTTTCCGCCTCCTTTCATCACCAGAAGCTCGTCGGCTCGGCGTGCCTCTGATTCTGGGTTTGTGGTTGGTTTCCTCTCTCGCCGCAGGGACGCCGTGTTTGGCCAGAGTTGGTGAGTTCTGCAAAAGACGTCGGAGGCGGCTGCTTGGTGCGGTTCAGGTGCGGGTCGGGAGTTGGGTAGGGTTCTGTCCAAACAAGTACGGGTCTGGTTCTGTTTGGGCAGGGTCGGTCTGGGCCGAGTCGGTTGGGCTTGGGTTGGGCTTGGTCCGGACCGGTTCGATTCTGATGTTTTTTGGGCCGGGCCGGTTGGCCTAATCCAGATTCTAGCTGGGTTTTCTACCCATTTCTGATTCGGGTCGGGTTGCTCGGAGTTCCACCGGAGCTCGGCCATGGAGTTCCACCGAAGGTCGGGTCAGCGGCCTTCCCCCCTTCCTTGCCGGAGCTTCAGCGGAGATTGGGGCTTGCAGGCTGATTTTTGTTTTTTTCCCTGTCAGGTTTTAATCTGTGTCATTGACAAATCCAGCTTTTATGGTTGTAGGTCGGATCATCTCCGTTTGTTCGTGAACTATGGTGGTCGTGGTGGTAGCTTTCTCAAAGAGTGCGGTCCGGTTTGGGTGTTGGCCCTTGGAAGTCTCGACTCTGTTGTAGAACTGTTCCCCGTAGTGACATGGGTGGTGCCTCTTTCGGGTCATCGGAAGTGGCTAGTATCAGTTCTGGCCGTGGGACGCGTTTCTTCACCCTCCCGGGTGTTGATCGTTGTGGATCTGTTCTAGTCGCGTCTGGTGGCTCGGATATTGACCTGCTCGTGCTAGGTTGGAAGCTTTGTGCTTCTGTGTGCGGCAAAGTCGTTGTGCCGTGCTTTGTCCACGGAGGAGCTTTGGGAGTGCAGTTCAGATTCGGTGTGGCACTACTTTCCCATCTTTGGTTATTGATTGTACCGGGTCTGTTCTCTTTGCTCTGGGAGTTCTTCTCTGTCTATATTTGGCTCCCTTTGTTGTCCACGATGTTTATCCGGCGGCTCGTTCTTGGCCATGTGTGAGAAGTGTTTCTTCTGTAGGAGATCGTTGGGGTTCTGTGTGAGCTGAACCTGTCGTTGGCTGTTGTGGTGTTGGCCCCAGCTCATCGGAGGTTCTCTTCGGTGCTACAACGTTTCTTGATAGGAAAGTGTTATGCTCATTTGTTGGGTGGCCGGGCGTATCGTTGTTCTCTGGTCGTGGGACGCGTTTCGCCATCCCCTGGGTGTTGATCATCGTGGATTCAGCGGTGCGTCAGGGTTTTGGTACTGTTGGCCTTCTCGACTGCTTTAGTTTGAGTCCCCACTTACCCTCTTTACGATATATGTTCGGTATTCATTTGCTTCCTTCCACTTTTGTGGTTAGGACTTGCCGATTTAAGGTGTTGGTTGCCAGTTTTTGTGATTGGTTGAGGACCCTAATGACATAGTGTGTTTTCATCCTTAGGTAGTCGGTTGGTTTTTTTCAGTATCGCTTGTGCTTTATGGTTGCAAAATCCGGGTGATGGACCCTTCCTTTTTATGCGCTTCAGGGTAGGAAGATCTAGGTTTTAGACCTGTTTTTCTGTTGAGTTCTTAATGGTTGTAATATTTTGGTATTTAGACCTTTTTCTTTGTTTGCACCCCTTGTTGGGTTAGTCTTGAGGCTGTGTTTTTTGCCAGCGCTCGCTTCCGTTATTGGCTTCACTTGTCTTCTCTGGTTGTTCCCCTTGTTGGGGCTGTCTTGAGGCTGTGGTTTCACGTCAGCGCTTATCTTTCAAGCTTCTCCCCTGCGTGGGATCTGTTCATCTGCTTCAGTGTGTTGAGGTTCTCTTGAAATTTCGATTAGAGAGGTATGCTCCTTTATTGTGCTTCACCCCTACTCTACGCTTCATAGAGCAGGTTTTATAATGTCTTTGCTGATCAAAAAATAAAGATGTGACTTTATATTAGATATTAGAAGAATTCATATAGGGGAAACCATATTTTTTAACGCTATTTGACTTTTGGTTTCGCGATCCTAATTTGGTTTACCTTTGCTTGTATTTCCTAACTATTAACTTTTTAATTCTTGCACAAACTATTATTTTCCGTCAAAAATCATGATTGTGTTAGTTTTGAAAAGAAAAAGACAGAAACACCCTTTAGTCTAACTCTAATTTCCAAAAAAATGACATTAACCTTCCTTCATCTTCTTTCCTTTGGTTAATTATATATTAAATTAAGGACAAAAATAGGAAAAATAGACAATAACTTTTGTTAAATCAATTTTTTCAATTAACCCTTATTCTACTCTTTTCTCTTTCCCCTTTCTCTTCCTCTCGCCACTCCTCTATTTTGTGTTCTCCTTTTCGAGTTCGTCGGATTTTGAGGTTTTGTTGCCTGCTTCGGTGTCTGGGAAGCGCTGAAGTTCGTGTCTGGTTTTTGGTCGAGCGTGGACCTCCGTTCGTGGTTGTCAGGATCTGTTCCTGAGCCTCCGTTCTTGGTTGTTGGCCTTAGATATGGATTAAGGGCTTCAGGTGTTGTCCCCGCTGCCGGCGCACTTGTCTCGTCGGAGTCGCCACGAGTTCGTCGTCCTCTTCACTTTCCTTTTCCAAGTCCGGAAGATCTGGTTCTCATGGGGACTCGCAACAAGCTCATGACGAGCTATATGCTCGAGTCTCTAGTTCTTTCACCGGTGGAGTGCTCTCGGCTCGGGTCCTCTCCGAATTCCGACTACTGCTCTGCTCTGATTCTTTCAAGTCCTTCGAAGGCTCTACCTATCAGATTCACTGCTTGTGCTCCTCGCCTCCAGCGTCTTGCACTGGTTCTGTTAACTCGGCGTGACTCTGTTCGATGTGGGTCTGCTCTGGAGCTTGGAAGCTCGTCCTGGAGCTTCTCTTCCTCCACCTCGTGGCTCCGGGAAGCTTGTGCAGTACGTATTCCCGGCATTTAGGCTCAGATCCGGAGGGGGCGACATTCCTTGTCCATCACGACCTTAAATAGTCGCGGATCTGGTGTTCTTCTGCCTGGTGTTCCTCCGTTACTACTCGCCGGTGTTGGAACAAGCTAGTCTCGCTGGCCGTGACTATTTCAGTATGGTGTTTGGGACGAGTCAGACTTGGGTCTGGAGCGGATCGAGGCTGGAGCAGGGAAGACCTGGCTTGGGTCTGGAGCAAGCCGAGATAGGCTATGGGCGGGTCAGCAGTTGGGTGGTGTGGAGTTGGGCTGGTCTGGATCGGGTTTGTTTCGGGTCGGGTCGGTTCTTGGCTACTTCTCTAATCAGGTTTGGTTGGCAACTCGTGCGCTGGTGCTACTCGGCGGAGGTCGTTGTTTCTCTTGCAATTCGAAGATATGATTTATTTGTTGCTCTACTTGCTGGTTTTAGTATCTCCTCTGTCTGGGTCTGGATTAGGTAGTGCTCGGTATCATTACAGGCCTTCCCCTTCGGGTCCTCGCTGTCAGTCGGCGAGGGGTTACCTGTCACGCCCCAAATCTGGTATTGACCGGACTCGAGACGTGAACCGGAAATTATAGAGAAAACAATTTAAAAGCATAATTAAAATCCAAAATTGTAGATAAATATGATAATAGTCAAGGTCTGAAAATCTGAGTCCTACGCTCAGTCAAATACAATAGTCGAAAATAACAGTACGTCTCTAAGAAACAAAATAAAACAACTCTCGGACTCTCGCTAGCCCCATGCTCCACGATGTCCTCTAGTCCAGATCATAGCTAATACCTGTAGAAAACATGGTAAGGGGTGAGCTTGACGCTCAGTAGGAAAAAGCCACGAAAACCACCTGATCACAGACTTACAAAGGAAGCCCTTCCAAGATTTAAAGTTTAATTAAAAGGGTTGATAAATCGATGAGACACTTAAACCATTTTAAAGGCAATATCCACTTTACCCTGACAATTACCCGACTAACAAGCTCAAACTCTAACTCAACACTGACTGTTATACCAAGGCACACGCCGAAGGAACAACAAAGGGAACGCCCATAGCACAAACACATCTACACTCATTCAAATCCAAGCCATTATCAACACAAACAATTCACACACTTGCACGGTTTCGGGTGCAACCCGCTCGGCCCGGCGAAGCCACACGCAAATTTCCCCAACACACAGTCGGGAGAGGTGGTCGACCTCATCGCAGACACATCGTTTTACCGATACACCTAAGGCAGGGAAATTGCCTCTTCGCGGAACAACACAGCGTTTTACCGAGTGCTAGTCGGAAGGTAGGGAAACCACCTCTTCGCTGGACACATCGTTTTACCGACTCCAGGTCGGAAGGTAGGGAAACCACCTTTCTCATGTAACCAAAGCACCCACAATCACAATCACAATCACAATCACAATCACACTCATACTCATACTCACACTCACACAACTTTCACACACTTACCATCACTTAACGACACCATACTCAACGTGGTAACCCCACCGGCTTAACCGATATCCTTTCCCCAACGCCCCCAGTTCAACAGATCATATAAACAAAAACAAGCCAATCAAGTCACTCATAGGCATCACTAAGTTCACCTCTACTCGTTTTCATGTTCGTTATTTATTAACCGTTTAAACAACACAGAGCACACAGTCAAACACAAAAGACAAACAATCCTACAGGCGCGACATGGCCTGATTCTATCAGCACGGCATACCAACACCTACGGCACGACATGGCTCGTAGGTGGTTCGCAGTTTACAAGGCTACGCTAGTTAATCACATCCTATATGCGAGCTAGTTATTTATCCAGTCATTAGGTTTCCCTATAAGCATTCTAGTACAACCGTAAAAGAGAAGGTATCGAGGTATTTCTTTACCTCTCAATCTCTATCTGGATCTCCTAGTTGCTGACGTCCGGGCCTACCTCTGGTCTTCTCCACGATCGAGGTCAAAGCCTGATTTTAACTAATAAGGACGGTAATCACTCCTGGTCCAGTCCGTAACAGTCCTCTAAATTATCAATTTAGTCCTTTAATTTAACTGATTTAAGTCCTTTAATTTATCTTATTTAAGTCCATCAATTTAATTAATTATTTAATCCAACTTTCCGACCCAGCCCCGACCTGAGTTTGACCCGAACCCGGCCCAAATCCGGAAACCGGATCCCAAACTGACCCAGATCCGAGTCCGGACCCGAGCCCGACCCAGACCTAGATCCAGACCTGACCCATACCCGACCCAAACCCAGGTCCACCCGCACTCGGATTGGGCCTTAGTTTGGCCCGGGCCTGGCCCGAGGCCCAACTGGGCTTGGAGGCCCAAGGCCATGTCGGTCCTGGCCCAGTCTCGGTCCTGGCCTGAGTCGTGAACGGAGAAGAAGGCGAGCTAGGGTTCCGGTGCTGAGGACGAGAAAGAGGCAGAGCCAGGGTGGTTCTCGACGGCGGCGACGGTGACGGCGTTAGGGGCTCGGAGTGACGAGAGGTGGTTGTTAGTGCGAGTTCAGGGCCACTCCGTCCAGATCTGATGACGTGAGATGCTCTCCGGCGTGAGAGCACAGATCTGGAGCTCGAGAACTCCGACCGAGCTCGGCCAAATCGTGCTCGCACGCTCGTGATTCTCAGGGAAGGGCTGACGGGGAAGGCGAATCTGGCCGGGAAGATGATTCACCGTCACTAGTTTCTTCTGTTGCAGGCGCGGCGAGGTTTGAAACGAGGACGGCGGCGCTGGTTCGCTTCGACTCGGGGAGGAAGATGGTGGGTTTCTGTTCTTTCTTGTGGCGAGGGTGGGTCGTGGGTGGAGAAGAAAGGTCCGGCGATGGGGGTTGGTGCTCCGACGTTGTTCGAGAGAGGGAGAGAAGATGAAGGAGTGAGAGGGATCTGAGCGAGAGGAGGAAGATGAGTTCCTCGGGAAGCGTGCGTGAAAATGAGGCGTCGATGCACTGAGTTAGGGTTAGGGAGGCTGGGATGGGCCTGGCGCGGCTGGTTGGGCCTGGTTCACTGACCGGCCTGGTCTCACTCGGCCCAAGGCCTGGGTCTGGTCCGGCCCAGGCCTATTCTTTTCCTTTTTTTTTGGATTCGATCCAAAATTAAACCCGTTCTCCAACCCACGACGTTCCAATTTAATAAATTAAATAGTAAACCTTTTAACTGGGGCGGTCTTTACGGTCTACCCCCCTTAAATGAATTTCGTCCCCGAAATTTAAAACGGACGTACCTCAAGGATCGAACAGGTGGGGATACTTCGCCCGGATCTTGTCCTCGCGCTCTCAGGTCGACTCAGCCCCTGGGTGCTTCCACTACACTCGTACTAAAGGAATAGTCTTGTCACACAAGACCTTCTCCCGGGTATCCACAATCCTGACTGGCTGCTCCTCATGTGAAACATCATCAGCCACCTCGATGTCCGTCCACTCGATCACGTGGGAGGGATCTGCGTTGTACTTGAGCAGTTGGGAAACGTGGAAAACATTGTGGACATTTCCAAGCTGCGGTGGTAGCGCGAGTTGGTACGCCACTGCTCTAACCCTGCCTAGGATCTCGAAGGGTCCAATATACCGCGGGGCTAACTTGCCTCCGCCACGGTTGAACTGCACTAGCCCCTTCTTCGGGCTTACCTTCAGAAACACACGATCACCTACGGTGAACTCCAGAGATCGGTGTCGCCTATCAGCGTAGCTCTTATATCGGCTCTGGGATGTCCTCAGCCATTCTCGTATCCGTGCGACCTTCTCGGTCATCTCTCGAACCAACTCCGGTCCCAACAAGCTCATATCTCCTACCTCGGCCCAACACACGGGCGATCGACACGGCCTACCATACAACGCCTCAAAGGGTGCCATCCCAATACTGGTCTGGAAGCTGTTGTTGTAGGCGAACTCAGCCAAAGGCAGGTGCTCCTCCCAAGATCCACCGAAGTCCAACACACACGATCGAAGCATGTCCTCCAAAATCTGAATCATGCGCTCAGACTGTCCGTCGGTCTACGGGTGATATGATGTACTCAGTAGGACCTCGGTCCCTAACTCTCTCTGTAGGCTTTCCCAAAATTGGGACGTGAAACGAGGATCTCTGTCGGATACTACCGACACTGGAACTCCATGGAGTCGGATAATCTCACGAATATATACTCGACTTTGTGCATCTACTGTATCCGTCATCCTCATGGCTAAGAAATGAGCCGATTTCGTCAACCAATCAACTACTACCCACACGACATCGTGTCCTCTCGGAGACCTCGGTAATCCGCATACAAAGTCCATTGTGACATGCTCTCATTCCACTCCGCTACTGGCAACGGCTGTAGTAGTCCTACAGAGCGCTGATGCTCGGCCTTCACTTGCTGACAAGTGAGGTACCTCGATACGAATTCTGCCACTGCTCTCTTCATACCGCTCCACCAAAACTGTCGCCTGATATCCTGGAACATCTTAGTGCCACCCGGATGCACCGTGAGACGAGAATGATGCGACTCCCTCAACCCGTCATCCTTACAACCACGCGGCACGAACAACACTCCGCGGTACCGCAATCCTCGATCAACACTGTACTCCCAACCCTCTACATCGGCACCACTGATCACCCTCTCCCTAATCTCAACTGTCTCGGCATCATCTGACTGTGCCTCTAGCACCCGTGCAATCAACGTGGGTTGAGCCACCAACGAACACGTAGCCACGCTACTAGTGATCTCCTCTAAATCGAGCCCAAATGCAGTCAACTCTCCCATCATGTCCCACTCTCAGACTGCTATGGTGGCTAGACAGAGAAACGACTTCCTACTCAGAGCATCGGCGACCACGTTCGCCTTGCCCGGGTGATAGTGTAACCCAAAGTCATACTCCTCTAGTAGCTCCATCCACCGTCGCTGGCGCATGTTCAAGTCCTTCTAGGAGAAGATGTACTTGAGACTCTTGTGGTCAGAGAACACCCAAAACTTCTCGCCATACAGGTAATGCCGCCGGCTCTTCAGTGCAAACACAATTGCTGCCAACTCCAAATCATGGGTAGGGTAGTTACGCTCGTGAATCTTCAGCTGTCGTGAGCCATATGCAACTACCTTTCCCGCCTGCATCAACACGCAACCAAGTCCTTCACTGGACGCATCATAGTAGACATCGTACTCCTGCAGAGCGCTGATGCTCGGCCTTCACTTGTTGACAAGTGAGGCACCTCGATACGAATTCTGCCACTGCTCTCTTCATACCGCTCCACCAAAACTGTCGCCTGATATCCTGGAACATCTTAGTGCCACCCGGATGCACTGTGAGACGGGAATGATGCGACTCCCTCAACCCATCATCCCTACAACCACGCGGCACGAACAACACTCCGCGGTACCGCAATCCTCGATCAACACTGTACTCCCAACCCTCTACATCGGCACCACTGATCACCCTCTCCCTAATCTCAACTGTCTCGGCATCATCTGACTGTGCCTCTAGTACCCGTGCAATCAACGTGGGTTGAGCCACCAACGAACACGTAGCCACGCTACTAGTGATCTCCTCTAAATCGAGCCCAAATGCAGTCAACTCTCCCATCATGTCCCACTCTCGGACTGCTATGGTGGCTAGACAGAGAAACGACTTCCTACTCAGAGCATCAGCGACCACGTCTGCCTTGCCCGGGTGATAGTGTAACTCAAAGTCATACTCCTCTAGTAGCTCCATCCACCGTCGCTGGCGCATGTTCAAGTGCAAACACAATTGCTGCCAACTCCAAATCATGGGTAGGGTAGTTACGCTCGTGAATCTTCAGCTGTCGTGAGCCATATGCAACTACATTTCCCGCCTGCATCAACACGCAACCAAGTCCTTCACTGGACGCATCATAGTAGACATCGTACCCCACACCACGCTCCGGCACTATCAAAATTGAGGCGGTGGTCAGTCGAGTCTTCAACTCAGTGAAAGCGCTCTCGCACTTGTTAGTCCACACGAAAGCGGCTCCCTTACGTGTCAGGGCAGTCATCGGTGCTACCAAGCGCGAGAAGTCCTTAACGAATCTCCAGTAGTAACTTGCCAACCCTAAAAAGTTGCGGATCTCGAACACACTCGTGGGTCTCGCACATGTCGACACTGCTTCGATCTTTGCCGGATCGACCAAAATACCCTCTCGGGACACGACATGTCCGAGGAACTTCACCTCAGTGAGCCAGAACTCGCACTTCTCCAAGTTACCATATAACCGATGAGTGCGAAGCAGAGTCAACACAATCCTCAGGTGCTCCTTGTGCGCCTCCTCGTTCGGCGAGTAGATCAGAATGTCGTCCACAAACACCACCACGAACTGATCTAAGTAGGGTCGGAATATACTAGTCATCAAGTCCATGAACACTGCAGGTGTGTTCGTCAACCCGAACGACATCACCAAGAAATCATAATGGTCGTACCGCGTGCGGAAGGCGGTCTTCGCCACATCCTGATCTCGGACTCTCAGCTGATAGTACCCGGATCGCAGGTCGATCTTCGAAAAGACCTTCGCCCCTCTCAACTGGTCGAACATGTCATCGATCCTCGGCATCGGGTAACGGTTCTTTACCGTAACCCGGTTCAACTTCCGGTAATCGATGCACATCCTCAACGCCCCACCCTTCTTCTTCACAAATAGGGTGGGTGCTCCTCATGGTGAGGTGCTCGGTCAGATGAACCCCTTCACTCGAAGGTCCTCGAGCTGGCGCTTCAACTCTGTCAACTCTGCTGGTGCAAACCTGTACGGTGCCATCGAGATCGGCGTCGTACCAGGCATCAGATCAATCCCGAACTCGACCTCGCGCATAGGCGGCAATCCTGATAACTCTTCTGGAAACACATCCGGGAACTCGCACACTATCCTCGACAACTCTCAACTCTGCTCAGCTGGGACCTCCTCTCCCACAGACAACGCTGAGAGTAGAACTCCGCTCCTGCTGCCCAACACACACGTGACAATCGTGTCGCCCGAGCGCACCGTCACCTGTCGCCGATAACAGTCAATGGTCGCCTCATACCTCGACAGCCAGTCCATCCCCAAGATAACGTCGAACGCCGTCATGTTCAACACAAGCAAATCACCGACAAAAGGGTGGTCAGCCACTCTGATCTCACATGCACGACACACACTACTCAAAACTACGTCTCCCGTAACGGGGGTGTCAAGGCATAAGGGTCTGTCCAATGGCTCTACTCTCAGTCCTAATGACTCAACAAGGGAAGCAGAAATGAAGGAATGCGATGCACCAATATCAAATAGAAACGATGCCCATAAATGATAAAGCAGACACGTACCCTGAACGGTTTCCCGACCGGATGGTGTCCCTCAGATCGGCGATCGGTGATGGCATAACTCTGCCCTGGGAAGTCCGTGGTCCCTGCCTCGGTGGTGGTGGAGGAATGCCACTGCTGAGCAGGCCTCTGCTGTCTAGGTGCTAGCTTGCTCGTAGTTGGTCGGGTGGGTCTCGATGGCTGCATCTGTCGCTGCCGAAACTGGGGTGCCTGCCCAGGGTACGACTGCTGCGGTCTCTGTGCTGACATCTCTCTGCCTGACGAGGGACACTGCATCATCATGTGTCCAAACTGTCCACAACTGAAGCACTGACGCTCTCCGTTGCTCGGCCTCCCCACTGATCCGGTCTGGCTGCTAGCAGGGCGAGCTGCAGTGCTCGCGTCCCACTTGCAATTCCTACTCAGATGTCCCCGTCGATGGCAACGATAACACTCTGGTCCCACATCGGACAATGCCGGTCCCACTGAAGCTACTGATCCCATTGACCTCGACCCACTAAACTGCTACTAAGGTCGAAAAGATCCAACAGTCCTCTGTCGCCTCGAGTCCCTCATCTATGACGGTCTCAGAAAACTGCTAGGTCTCGGACGACTCTCCCTGGCTCTGGCGGTCTCGATGAGGCGCCGCTCCAAGGCCGGTGCCTAATCCACTAGATCGGTGTACACCCGAGTCCTCATGGCGGCAAGTCGATCCTGGATCGGAGCCCTGAGTCCCTCCTCGAACCGTCTGCACCGGCTCTCCTCAGTCACCACCATCTCTGGAGCGAACCTGTACACCGCTGTGAATCTAGACTCGTACTCCGATACGGTCCTCACGCCCTGTCGCAGTTTCAGGAACTGCCGATGTCGATCGTCTCGAGCGGACGCTGGGAAAAACTGCTCCAAGAATACACTTCTGAATCGTTCATAATCATCCCCGACTCGCTCCTCCACGCGCTCCCACCAATGGAAGGCATCGCCTCTCAACTGATGAGCTGCAAAGGACACTCTCATGTGTCCATCTGTGATGCCGGAGGTGTTCAGTTCCGGGTGACCTGCTGCAACCACCTCTCAGCCATGTCGGGGTGGGGCTCCTCGGTGAAAGTAGGCATACCCAACTTGATGAAGTCCATCAGCGCATGGGCTATGTAACCATCAGCTTGACTCGGCCTCACAGTTGTGGTAGCTGCAGGGGCGGTCTCTCTCTGGGCGATGGCTGCCACAAATCCCTGCATGGTGCGTGTCAGCTCGTCTAGAGCAGTTGTCGTGGTCCTCCTCGCCACTGGCTGAACTCTGGATGGATGCCCCAAGGATCCAGCATCACTCCCCTCAGACTCCTCCGTGGTCAAAGCCCGGGCACCCTCTGCCTCTATCGGCCCAGTCTGTTCTGTGACTGGCGGGGCTCTGGACGGAAGTCCTGATGGTCCAGTGCCACTCCTCGCGGGTCCTTCCGTGTCCGCTGCTTGGACACTGCCTGCCCCTACCGCCTCAATGGCAGGTGGCTGTCCTTGACCCCCAGCTGGTCGACTCCGGTTACCTCGTGGAACATAAACGCGTGCCATGCGGTCCATTCACTGCATGGTCACACACACAGGTTCAAACATTTCCTTAAAAACTTTATTTTAGTAGTAGTAGTAGTAGTAGTAGTAGTATAGCGTCATACAAAACCTACCACCCAATTGCATATAGGAACAAACAAGCCTCACAATTCAATCACATACTCACTCAAGTACAACAAGCAATGTAACAAGTTTACACACAACCAACCGGTCTACAATTTCACATCGCAGATCAATTCCACACCGCCTCAACCCTACTCAGTATCATAGGTTGTAAGAACTTATTCTTGTAGCAAAATAGTACATGTTGATATCATATCGTTACAACTCGGTTCAGGCGTCCCCGAACTACGTTGCAACGACCTAACATCCGCACTATCGTGATTTGCTACAGTCAAATCATAATAGGACATACACTCCAATTTTACAGAGAATTTTGACATGTTCCGCTTGAAAACTTGGTAAGCCAGCCGCACACGCGGGACATCAAAGTCAAATCCAGAATTTGCATTCAACAAGCAGCATACCAAAGGCAGTCACAACATGCAATTACTAACCTCAACTATTTGATAAACCAACCAACTGACGCGCGACAATCCTATTGACCCAACAACCCACCTAATGACGTACGGTCCGAGGTTTTGAAAAACAAAATGAAACCAGGCTCTGATACCAAATTGTCACGCCCCAAATCTGGTATTGACCAGACTCGAGACGTGAACCGGAAATTATAGAGAAAACAATTTAAAAAGCATAATTAAAATCCAAAACTGTAGATAAATATGATGATAGTCAAGGTCTGAAAATCTGAGTCCTACGTTCAGTCAAATGCAATAGTCGAAAATAACAGTACATCTCTAAGAAACAAAATAAAACAACTCCCAAACTCTCGTTAGCCCTATGCTCCGCGATGTCCTCTAGTCCAGATCATAGCTAATACCTGTAGAAAAATTGGTAAGGGGTGAGCTTGACGCTTAGTAGGAAAAAGCCACGAAAACCACCTGATCACAGACTTACAAAGGAAGCCCTTCCCAGATTTAAAGTTTAATTAAAAGGTTTGATAAATCGATGAGACACTTAAACCATTTTAAAGGCAATACCCATTTTACCCTGACAATTACCCGACTAACAAGCTCCAACTCTAACTCAACACTGACTGCTATACCAAGGCACACGTCGAAGGAACAACAAAGGGAACGCCCATAGCACAAACACATCAACACTCATTCAAATCCAAGGCATTATCAACACAAACAATTCACACACTTGCACGGTTTCAGGAGCAACCCGCTCGGCCCGGCGAAGCCACACGCAACTTTCCCCAACACACAGTCGGGAGAGGCGGTCGACCTCATCGCGGAACACAGCGTTTTACCGATACACAGAAGGCAGGGAAATTGCCTCTTCGCGGAACAACCTCATCGCGGACACATCGTTTTACAGATACACGGAAGGCAGGGAAGTCGCCTATTCGCAGAACAACCTCATCGCGGAATCACACATCGTTTTACCGAGTGCTAGTCGGAAGGTAGGGAAACCACCTCTTCGCAGGACACATCGTTTTACCGACTCCAGGTCGGAAGGTAGGGAAACCACATTTCTCATGTAACCAAAGCACCAACAATCGCAATCACACTGATACTCACACAACTATCACACACTTACCATCACTTACCGACACCACACTCAACGTGGTAACCCCACCGGCTTAACCGGTATCCATTTCCCAACGCCCCCAATTCAACGGGTCATATAAACAGAAAAAAGCCAATCAAGTCACTCATAGGCATCACTAAGTTCCAACTCAGGTCGTAGGATGCGCTTCTACGTCCTATTGGTTGTGGATCATTGCTGAGCTACTCTAGCTGCTTCTGGTGCTTTGGACACTGCATTCCGATCTCTATTTGGTAATTCCTTTCCCACCCTTTCCTTTCGTTTGATTCGATTGGCTTCGCTTCTTCTCAACCTGTTGTTTGGTGTTCGAGCTTGCCATTTATATGTGTTGGTGTTGGCCGTCGGCGAGTGTTTAAGGTTGCTCCATGGTCTGAAGCCTTTCGTTTTATTTGTTGGGATTGGTGTGTCCTGGTGATTTATCATTGATTCTGTTTCTGCTGATCGTGGTCTCGGCCACCGGCGTTTTTAGTACGCCCCTCTTTAAGATTAAACGTACTAATGATTCAGGGAGTATGTTTCATCTTTGATTAGGCCAGTAGTGTCGCTTGTGAGCATACTCGTTTTTCTTGTTCACCCATGGTTGTTTTTCTTGTACACCCATGATTGGGTTTCTTAAGTTATGATTGTTGTGGTTGTATTTCTGATTGTATCATCTGTTGAGGTTCCGTAGTCGGAATGTTCCTATGTTTCCATCTCTTGCTCTTCTCTTCAAAAATCTTGTTCAATTTAAATTTGTCTTTACTGATAAAAAAACCAATTAATAATGATACTTAGTAACTATTGTTCAATCTTGCTTCATTCAAAAATGAGATTTCTTGATATTTTACATATGAACATCACTACATAGTTTATGATACAAAAACAGTATATTTGATAATTAAAATAAATACTTTCTATTTGTTCTCAAATTTAGAAAATTGGTCATTTACATTCATTTTGTTATCAGTTTGGAGATTTATATATTTTTTGAAACGGGTAACCGGAGACTTTCATTAATACCAGTAGGTAATCAAACAGGATGAGGCGTGATCGCCTCGGGTTCCAGATGTATGTCCGGGTTGACCGTAGCAAGCCCGGCGCTCATGGACCCATAATAATAGCCCACTTGAAATCGTGGGCACAAACTCAAGACAACTCCTTACCATCGTCCCAATACAGCGAGACATAAAAGAAATAGTCCGAAACCAAACAGGAAATAAAGTGCTCCAAAGGTAATGCAGATAATTAGAAAACAGGGAAATAAACTTTGCTGAATGTGCAGGCTGTCCGGGACCTCCCAGCATTGGCTGTCCCAGGTCTGTAGGTATAGTCTGAAGACGACTTCACCCACCCCTACTGGGTCGGGTCATTCCTGCATCGGAGACACCTGTGCCTCCGACTGCTCTTCCCACTCCTTCTTCTGGTAGGCCTCCTCCGTTATGTGATGTTGGGGAGGCGAATCATCCAGCAGCTTCTTCGACTCCGGTGGACGAGCATACAAAGACCCGCTCCTTGTCTTCAGGGTGGTCAGCTTACCCTTTCCTCGGCTGGGTCCTCCTTTCCCCAGTCCAGCCTGGGGATCTTTCTGGTGCCCCTGGGATTATTTCTCCTTCCGCTCCCCGGTCATTTCAGTATCACCGGGTTCAGCTCGGTCCAAAGCATCAGTAGCAGGGTGGACATTAGCCAGATTGTCAGGCTTCGTGAAGCCTGGTGGCGGTCAAGGGACTCGATGCCCTCCCTCCTGAAAGTCTTTGGTTGCCCCTCCTGGGTTAACCTTAGCCAGATTGTCATAATTCGGGTTGTCTGCGCCGGGTAGATGTTCACCCATAGTGATCTGCCTGGAGCGAATCATCGGGTTCAGGGACAGATCACTCAGGAGATACGTGATAGACGGGTGTGTCACCGGGAGAGGTATATTCCAGACCATCCCTAACAGCCTATCCACATTCATCTGATTTGGGGCCAGTATGGATCGGTCGTAACGAACCTCTTCCCGACCAATCCCCGGCAGCTGAGTCGTGCAACCCGAAATTTTGTGGGTCAACATTCCACACCTGCGACAGAAATCTACTATCCTCTCATATTGTAAGTCAATCATAGCAGAGGTTGTGGTACCTGGGAATCAGAGGCGAAGTCTTCACCGTAGAGGTCAGTGCAACTCCATCCGAACTCGTAGCCACATGAACATGTCCTCCCTACGAGCCAAAGGGATCGGGGCCGACGGGACCTGGGTGCCAATACTGGCAGCGATGAGGCCGCAAACGTAGTCGTTCCTGGCACCCCCCGGGATGTTGAGTGCTCGGACCCCGATCTCCTTGTTGTGGAAATTAATATCATTGGCCCGGACAATTTGTTTGAGGGGCTCCAGCAGGAGGGGAAAACCCTTGAAGCTCCAGGGTCCCCTGTGTCGGACATTTTCCATCGTCTCAACGGACGGGAACTGATAACCTGACACCTCCTGGGACATGAACTCCACCTGGATTCCAGTCACCTTCCACTTCTGTAGCATCATCGCACAAACAGTGTTCTGATTGTGGACCCGGTCCCTTGCAACCTTGGTTGCAAGAGAAAACTGGTACGTGCCCTTGGTGAAGAGTGGAACCCCCCTCCTACGAGACCACCACTTCTTCATCATCGTCCTCCCAATCAGGGACCAGGGAGATACGGGACGATTGGATCTCAGTTGGGCAACCTGTTAGTCTTAGTGCCCGTAGTTCAATCCTATATGTCCAAATGTATATATCACCGTTAGCAATAAAATTAAAGCGGCTTTATATTACTTATGTGTTGGAGTAATATATCGATGTGTGTTCTGATCTATGCCCACCATGCGAATAGAACCATAGATCGAGATAGATCACACTCGATGGGTCCTTAGTCAACAAAGCTTCACTAGAAGCGACTAGTATGAAAGATGGCTCTTTATGGCTTACGTTCTGTTAGTCATTGGAATGAGATTCCGGAGTCTGATCATAGATATCATGTGGGACATGATATTGGACGACCCGCCCTTAATATGTGCCATAGATTAAGTCATGAACATATTCAGTGTTGTAGCTTGTCATGTATCCTTAGACCAAGGAGTCTTTGTGATCGCTATGTAGTCAACAACTGAGTTTGACCTGAGCCTAACGTTGTCCGTAACAGGGCTTCCATAACGGCCAGGATTGGCTTGGGGACGGGCTACATGAGTGACACGAAAGACGGCTAAGGGATTTATCCCTCATACTAAGGTATGGGAAAGATATCGGTTCTCGGCCACTTGATCGAGAGTGACTGGAAGAATAGCATGGCCATGCACATGATACTGGGTATCATATCTTCAGTCATCTCACATATCAAGGAACGGTGATTGAGAATAATAAGGATGACGGCTCTATGCCTTATCTCAATCAGGATATCGGAGATAAAAGGATAATGACAGGGACGACGGAAAGGTTAGAATCGACAGGGTCGATTCGCTATGCAGTGTCAGGCAATACTAAAGTCTCGTTAGTTGCCACTTAAATAGGATCAAGTAAAATGGGATTTTACGTTGATCTATTGACATGCATAAACCTAAGGGTCACACCGGAGGATGAAACTCATTGACACATCTATGGAGAATGGCCAAAAGGGAGTTGTCTCGGGACATGACCAAAACTGGGTTTTGGGTCATGTGCCCGTAAGTGAATAGGACTTTACGGATCGAGACAAGGCTTGGAGTCTTGGGATTGATCGCGTCGGATAATGTTGGACATTTCCGGTATGGAAGGCTTGGAGGCGATGAGCGAATCACGGGACCTCGTTGGAAATGGTCACGGGCCATGTTCCAAGAGGCCCATGAAAGGCCCATGCAACCAAGGCCCATGGAACTAATTAATCAAGTCTTGATTAATTAGTACTAAGTAAGCAAGACAAAGATTAAGGTGTTGGTGATTCACCACCTAACCCAATCTTGTCTTGCCATACTTTGTCCTATTTACACCTTACTTGACACCATACTTGTCACATGCCTTTAGTTGGACAAGTATGGGTTTTGTTATGTTTAAGTCATCTTTTTTCAACATGACAAACACAAGACAAGAATAGGAAACACATTTTCTCTCCCTCTTCCATGGCCATTTCGGGTTTGGCTAGTTTCCACCTCCATGTTTGTGTTCTTGAGTCCTCAAAGAGAAGAACTACGTGGCTTTGATTCCCATGTGGATACGTAGGCGTCTTGGAGACTCAAGCCAATCATTCGTTAACCGGTGTTCTTGTTTTGGTAAGAACTAGTGCTGAATTTTTCTCTTGTTAATCCATTCTTTGTTAGTTGTTTCATGGTTTTAATTGTCTCTTGGTTTTCATTGATTTTCCGCTGCGAGTTGCTTCATCTCCAACCCTACCTCGAGACCCAACAAGAATTACATTGGATGTAATTTGAGGCATCATTTCATTTGGAATGTAGTTGATGTGCTCATCGCATCTAGGATGTGCCAAAGTTTTGAACACAACTGGACAAGTAAAAGCGGGTCATGTCCGATACCTCCCAATCATCAACACCTTACTACCTCCCCGTCCTATGGGTGTCGTGCGCATTAGCGGAGCATCCATGGGGAAGCGGGGTAGTAGGTTTGGACGACATATGTGGGTGTCGTGCGCATTAGCGGAGCACCTACATAGTGACGAGCCATAGTTGAAAATTGGTGGACCCGACTACGATTCTCGGCCTGAGGTTGAGCTAGGGTAACAGATAGGGTAAGTCGTGTACATAAGTACATACCCTAGCCAAGAGTCACATTGGATGTGATTGGATGGAGTCCTACCTACATAGCTCGATTAAGTGGTGAGCATTAGTTCAGCTTAATCGAGTGAATCAAGGATCTTGGTTTCAGATTCTAAAGGTTTAGAATTGATTGTTGGTGTTTAACCTTGATCTTCATAAAATTTATTCAGTTTACTGATTGAATTTTATCTGTTGTAGATCAAATGGCAAATTCAGCGAACATTAATAGTTTGTCATTAAAAACCATTCTTGACAGGGTCAAGCTAAATGGGACAAACTATTTGGACTGATACAGAATTTTGAGGATAGTCCTCAAGTCTGAACGCAAAGAATATGTCCTTGACAAGGCTGTCTCTAAGACCATATCAGAGTTACATGAAGTGTCATCAGCTGCTGAGAAGAATATCTCAGGGATCTGGGATCCAAGGATATTCTGATGGTCAACAAGGGAATTGGAAGTGGCAAGGGCTGGGCCCATGCGCACTTGGCAGGAAAGATGAGACACCTGAGAATGTCTGCTTCTACTGCCAACAGCCTGGTCATTGGAACCGGGATTACAGGAAGTTCACGGCTGATCTGAAAAAGGGCAGTGGGACTGCGCCTTCATCAAATAGCCTGGATGATCTGAAGAAGGGCAGTAGGACTGCGCCTTCATCAGGAAACCTGGATGATCTAAAGAAGGGCGGTGGGATCGTGCCTTCATTCGGTATTAACTCTATAGAGCTACATCTCTCTACTTCCAAAGATTCATGGGTATTAGATACCATGACTGAATCTCACACATGCACTAATATATGGTGGCTGAAAGTAGGAGAGATTTGGAAAGCACGAAATGGACCTCAGAGTTGTGGCAACTGCTGTAGGATCCATGAGTCTTGCTTTGCCAAGAGGCCTTGTCTTAGTATTGTATAATGTATATTGCATACCTACTTTTAGTAGGAATATTATATCTGTATCCGTGTTTGACAAGGAAGGATATAATGTTAATATTGGAAATGGAGTTTTCAATGTTCTATGCAATGATATGTTTTATACCAGTACTGACATGGTTGGAGGATTGTACATATTAGATATGGGTAACAATGCCTCAAGTTCTATATATTCCGTTAATACCAAGAGGTCTAAATCCAATGATTTAAAACTAACTCTGTTATGGTACTGTCATTTGGGTCGCATAAACAAGAAGCGCCTATCAGCACTTCAGAAGTGCGGGCTTTCAGGTTCATTCGAATTCCATTCGATCGATAGGTGCAAGGTTTGTTTGATGGGAAAAATGACTAAAGTGCCCTTTATCGATCGCGATGAAAGAGCGGGTGAATTATTGGGGCTGATACACTCGAATGTGTGTAGACCAATAAGTTCACTTGCCAGGAGGGGTTTTAGCTACTTTATCACATTTACTGATGATTACAGTAAATATGGTTATGTCTATTCGGTGAGACATAAGTCTGAAACTTTTGATAAATTCAAAGAGTTTAAGACTATAGTAGAAAACCAGCTCGACAAAGGTATTAAGGCACTTCGATTGGATCGAGGTGGAAAATACTTGACCACAGAGTTATTAGATCATCTAAAAGAGAATGGGATCCTTTTGGAATGGACTCCTCCTAGGTCACTGTAGTTGAAAGGTGTAGCCAAACGGAGAAATCGGACATTGTTAGACAATGGTCTGTTCCATGATTAGTTGGACTGATCTCCCAATCTCTTTTAGGGGTTTTGCTCTAGAGACGACCGCATTCATAGTGAATCGGGCTTCGACGAATGGTGTGGAAGGGACACCATTTTAAAAATGGTACGGGATGATGCCCGCTTTGTCCTTCCTAAAGATTTGTGGTTGCGAGGCTTATGTGAAACATTTGGTTTCGACTAAGCTCGAACCAAGATCTGAGATATGCACCTTCGTGTGGTATCCCAAAGCAACAAGGGGATACTATTTCTACAATCCCAGTGAGAACATGGTGTTCGTCGCTTGGGGTGGGGTCTTTATGGAAAAGAAGTTTTGTTTCCAAAGACGTCATTGGGAGGACTGTGCATCTCGAAGAAATTCAGGATGGTACAGATCTGTCTAAACCAATTGGCAACCCAGTAGAAAGGAGCCAGAGATTGTCGTAGAGTAAGAACCAATTCCTGTTACAATTCCGGAAGGTCCAAGGCGATTTGAAAGGATCAATCTTCCACCTCCAAGATATGGTATCCGAAGGTGACAATGAAGTCATGGTGGATCACGATGATCCAGCCACCTTTCAGGAAGTCGTGGATGGGCCCAACTTCGAGTTATGGCTGGGAGCCATGAGGGAGGAAATGCAATCCATGTCGGACAACCGAGTCTGGGAACCGGTTGATCCCATCAATGGTGTGAGGACCATAGGATGCAAATGGATCTTCAAGGTGAAGATGGACATGGACGGCAACCCTCTGACCTACAAAGCTCAACTGGTGGCGAAAGGTTATAAGCAGATCCAATGGATTGACTATGAGAAAACCTTCTCCTTAGTGGCTATGGTCAAAATCGATCCAAATTCTTCTTGACATAACTGCGTATCATAATTACGAGATATGGCAAGTGGATGTCAAAACCGCTTTCCTAAATGGAAATTTGACTGAGTACGTTTATATGTCTCGGCCCAAAGGTTTTGACGATCCGAAGAATAAAGGAAAGATTTATAAGTTGTTGAAATCCATTTATGGATTGAAACGAACTTCTCGGAGTTGGATCCTTCGTTTTGATGAAGCTATAATTGGATTTGGCTTAATCAAGAACGAGGATGAATCTTGCGTTTATAAGAAGGCTAGTGGGAGCAATATTACCTTTCTGGTTCGCATTGAAAACGACATCCCAACCTTGCACGAGACTAAAGCTTGGTTGAGGAAGTGTTTTTCAATAAAGGACTTAGGTGATGCTTCTCATATCTTAAGGATTAAGATATGTAGAGATCGCACCAAGAGGGTCTTGGATTTAAGTCAGGGAACCTAAGTGAACAAGGCATTGAGTAGGTTCTTAATGCTCGATTCAAAGAAAGGACTCTTACCCACTAGTCATGGCATTCATCTCAGCAAGACTCAGTGTCCTAAGACACCTGATGAGCTGAAAAGGATGATGAGAATCCTATGCGCCTGGGGCAGGATCGATCATATATGCCATGACATGTATGAGACCAGACGTCTCGTAAGCCTTATGTTGTACCAGTAGACATCATTCTAACCCGGGGGAAAGATGATGCTGAACTAGTCGTCGAAGGATGAGTAGACGCTAGTTTTCCAAGACAAATCCAGATGACTTTAGAAGTCAATCAGGATATGTGTTTACGCTGAATGGCAGAGCTTTAGCTGGGAAAGCGTAAAGCAAGATACCATTGCCGAATCTACGACAGAGGCCAAGTACATGGATGCTGCAGAGGCAGCTAAGGAGGCTATGTGGATTTGGAAATTCATGGCAGGGCTGGGTGTAATTAAAAACCCATCCAGCCCGGTGAATCCATTTTGCGACAACACAAGGGCCATTGCGCAAGCTAAAAGCCTAGATCGCATAACAAATCCAAACATGTACTGCGGCGTATCCACCTCATCAGATAAATACTGAACTGAGGTGAAGTGAAGATAACCGATATTGAAACAGATGATAACATAGCCAACCCGTTGACTAAGGCAGTGTCACTGCCTGAACATGTTAGACATGTAAAGTCGATGGGGACATATTGGAGTTTAGATTGGAACTAGGGCAAGTGGGAGATTGTTAGTCTTAGTGCCCGTAGTTCAATCCTAAATGTCCAAATGTATATATCATCGTTAGCAATAAAATTAAAGCGGCTTTATATTACTTATGTGTTGGAGTAATATATCGATGTGTGCTCTGATCTATGCCCACCATGCGAATAGAACCATAGATCGAGATAGATCACACTCGATGGGTCCCTAGTCAACAAAGCTTCACTAGAAGCGACTAGTATGAAAGATGGCTCTTTATGGCTTACGTTCTGTTAGTCATTGGAATGAGATTCCGGAGTCTGATCATAGATATCATGTGGGACATGATATTGGACGACCCGCCCTTAATATGTGCCATAGATTAAGTCATGAACATATTCAGTGTTGTAGCTTGTCATGTATCCTTAGAACAAGGAGTCTTTGTGATCGCTATGTAGTCAACAACTGAGTTTGACCTGAGCCTAACGTTGTCCGTAACAGGGCTTCCATAACGGCCAGGATTGGCTTGGGGACGGGCTACATGAGTGACACGAAAGACGGCTAAGGGATTTATGCCTCATACTAAGGTATGGGAAAGATATCGGTTCTCGGCCACTTGATCGAGAGTGACTGGAAGAATAGCATGGCCATGCACATGATACTGGGTATCATATCTTCAGTCATCTCACATATAAAGGAACGGTGATTGAGAATAATAAGGATGACGGCTCTATGCCTTATCTCAATCAGGATATCGGAGATAAAAGGATAATGACAGGGACGACGGAAAGGTTAGAATCGACAGGGTCGATTCGTTATGTAGTGTCAGGCAATACTAAAGTCTCGTTAGTTGCCACTTAAATAGGATCAAGTAAAATGGGATTTTACGTTGATCTATTGACATGCATAAACCTAAGGGTCACACCGGAGGATGAAACTCATTGACACATTTATGGAGAATGGCCAAAAGGGAGTTGTCTCGGGACATGACCAAAACTGGGTTTTGGGTCATGTGCCCGTAAGTGAATAGGACTTTACGGATCGAGACAAGGCTTGGAGTCTTGGGATTGATCGCGTCGGATAATGTTGGACATTTCCGGTATGGAAGGCTTGGAGGCGATGAGCGAATCACGGGACCTCGTTGGAAATGGCCACGGGACATGTTCCAAGAGGCCCATGAAAGGCCCATGCAACCAAGGCCCATGGAACTAATTAATCAAGTCTTGATTAATTAGTACTAAGTAAGCAAGACAAGGATTAAGGTGTTGGTGATTCACCACCTAACCCAATCTTGTCTTGCCATACTTTGTCCTATTTACACCTTACTTGACACCATACTTGTCCCATGCCTTTAGTTGGACAAGTATGGGTTTTTTTATGTTTAAGTCATCTTTTTTCAAGATAACAAACACAAGACAAGAATAGGAAACACAACTTCTCTCTCCCTTCCCTTGCAATTTCGGGTTTGGCAAGCTCCCACCTCCATGTTTGTGTTCTTGAGTCCTCAAAGAGAAGAACTACGTGGCTTTGATTCCCATGTGGATACGTAGGCGTCTTGGAGACTCAAGCCAATCATTCGTTACCCGGTGTTCTTGTTTTGGTAAGAACTAGTGCTGAATTTTTCTCTTGTGAATCCATTCTTTGTTAGTTGTTTCATGGTTTTAATCGTCTCTTGGTTTTCCTTGATTTTCCGCTGCGAGTTGGTTCATCTCCAACCCTACCTCGAGACCCAACACAACCCGTCGGCCCTCGTCTGCCAGATGGCCGAGGATTCGTGTCAGTTTCCCGATCTGTCGGATGGCAGTTTCTATCCACCTCCGTCGGAGCTTGAGGCCGGGAGTGGGACGACAGATCCCGATAAGTCTCCATCACTGCCAGGTGACGTCCTCCCTGGTCCGAACCGTTCGTCGGGGCCACAAAGACCTCGGACTCAACCTGGTTCGTCCCAGGTTTATCCTTCAGAGCCAGGAGGACCGTCTGTCGCGGGGGGTCCGGACGGGAAAGGGAAGGGGGCGCCTCAGGCGACGACGCGAGGGGGTCGCCGGGGAGGAGCCCTAGCACGTCAGGTGGACCGTGCTGCTGAGACGCGTCAGGAGCGGGTTGGATCTGACCTGTTGGTGTCATTTCCGGTGGGGAATAGCCGTGGAAAGGCAGATCCGCAGCTGGTTGGCCGGAAGTGAGTAGGGGCGGCAGGAAGGACTCCGTCGGGGGCGGCGGAGGCAGACCAAAACGAGGGGAGCGGATGACAAGGCGGAGGAGAACGAGCGAGTCACGGTCGGCTTCGGTGCAGAGAACGAATAGAGCGATGAGGCCGGAGATGGAAGGCGATGAAGGTGGCGGCGGCTGGACTCTGGCTAGGGTAGAAGGGACCTCACCTGGAGGTAGAAGAGAGCGTTTAGGGTCTTACTCAGTTGTTACAATCCTGAGTCGGATAAAGGTATATTGGAGATTTATATTTAGTGTACGCATGACAAGATATTGTGTTACGATGAAAAATGTTGTACGGTTTTAAAGTTAAAATAGTATCTTAAAACTAAAAATAAAAGTCTCAAAGCTAACTTTATATACGAATTTCGGTTTAGATTTGTAAGAGCTCTAATGTGTCATAAGCATTTCTCGGACAAGTAAAGGTGACTCTCCCTGCCTGGAGTTATTTTTTTTATTTTTTTTGATAAACGAGGGTAAATTCCATTGATAAGAGAATGAGTACAATGGAGCAGGAAATCAATCATAAGACTGATTCTGCGAAAACCAAACAATAAAAAACACAATTCTTGACAGGCCA
The DNA here is from genome assembly GCA_963921825.1 of Erodium maritimum. NCBI lineage: Eukaryota > Viridiplantae > Streptophyta > Magnoliopsida > Geraniales > Geraniaceae > Erodium > Erodium maritimum. The sequence continues at coordinate 61,181,511 of OY997590.1, read as the reverse complement.
AGAAACAATACTTAATAGATGAAACCAAACAAAACCGATAGAAGCCACTGCTGAAGCTCAAATAAACGCAGCAATGAGAAACACATCAATTGTACCTTCAGAAAACGATGCCTCAACTGTTTCTGCGGAGGAAATGAAACCCAATACATTTATGCGCATCCACAAGAAAGCTCTCAATCAATTTGTCCTCATACGCTGAGGCCACAAACCAGTCCAACCAAGTAGAACTTAAGCCACTGAAATAGAATGAACACAAGAGATACCCCACCAGCGAAGACGGTGTTCATTCTTCTCATATACCATGAGAGGAAAACTCAAACTATCAGTTGTGAATGAGAGGAAGAGGAACTGATTCTAATGCTTCAAGTTCCTCATCATCACACACATCCTCATAAAAATCCTCCTCATCTCCTTCCAGATCAAGCCGCTCAGTCACTTCCAAATCCAGATTATTAAATTGATCAATGACAAATTCAGAAGATTTCAGAGCCTTTACTCTAACCCGCTTCACGTAATCCCATTTTCCTTGCCTGGATTCACGAGCAAATGGGCTCCTCTGAGCTAAAACTGGAGCTTGATATACCACTGGAGATTTGAATTTCGAACTACTTTTGAAAAACTTGGAAGGCTTTGGCGATAAGTGCGTTGCACGTAACTGTGAGTCCGACGAAGCTTCAGCGCAGGATAGAGACTTAACAACAGGAGAAATTTTTTGGGAGAAAGAAAGCCCCAAAGAACCTGTTTTTAAACTTGATGCAGAATCTCCAACCCTATATTGTGAGTTACCGTCCTTTTGAGAATTACTACTCGTCTCATCCTTATCCGATGAGGTCTCCAGCAAGCTGATCATCGGGAAAAACAGTACCGGCACCTCTAAGACGTTGATTCCAGTAAGACACAAAGGAAAAGTCGAGTTTTTCAGCACAAGATTCATAACCTTGGCTCCAATCTTAACATTACTATGAATTAACAGATATACTGGTTCAAATGATGTTGTATCCGGATTGGAGTCACCGGAGTGATACAACAAGGTACCCAGAGAATTCCCAACAGCCTTAACTGAATCCTCAGTTCTACCTTGGAAAGGGATACCTTCAACCTTAACCCACTGGAAAAAGCCACCCAAAGTAACCAGGGCGCCAGAGTTACTCACAATATCAAACCAAGGCTTCAGTCGAGTCCACTTTTCACCCTCAAGATCATCACGTAAGGTCGGATCAAGGACTGTTAAAAGAAAGATTCGATGGCCAAAGGATCGAAGCACGATATCCTCTAAACCTTGAGATTTTAACACAGAAATATACTGAGACACTTTCCAGTTGTTGTGAGCCAAAACAAGGATTCCTGCGAGAGCCATCTCCTTTGCCCCTTCCACAGAGGAACCATGAACAGCCAACTCTGGCTGAACCTCATATATCACATTATGAGGCTTAGAAAATGATTTCCTTAGTTTAACAGACTTAGGTTTGGCAAACGCTACCAAAAGTTTATAACCATCCTACATCGTCCCGTTGAAAGCCTCCATTGCTTCCTTTGCCTTGTCTGGATTCATCTTGACAAAACCAAAGAACTTTCCAGTACGATTTGATCGTTTGCACACAAAACAATAATCAATTCCGTCCGGACCTAACAAATTCTTAAGCCAAGTTTCATCTCTACCCGGAGGGATATTGCAGACAAACAATCTACGACCCCCTCCCATAGCTTGATCCGCAGAAGCGCCTGGTATAAAAACAGAGTCTGAGTGAGCAACTGCCTCTTGTGCTGCAGGACTCAACACTGGAGGAGCCTCAAATCTCTGAACGATCGAAGAAACTCTCCCCGCTAAAGGCCAACGTTCGGGGCTAGGACCATTCATATTAACCCCTATGAGATGGGAAGTGGATGAAGAACTTCCACTAGGAGCAATAACAAGCGATTTAAGCCTTCCATTACCCTTTACTCTAGCTGGAGACAAATCCACCTTTGGAGCTTTGCCCTTTCTCCTGTCTCCCTTCATCCTTAGCTTTTTTTTGCTGATCTAGGAACCCACAACAAATTTTCCTTCAGAAGCATAGAAAAATCAGATGACGATGTGACTGGCCAGTGCTAAGCTTCGAAGCTATATATAAATGAGCCAAACAGAGGAAAGACACCAACCAATACCAGTAGATCGACGACTCAATCGTAGCTATAAAGGATCGAAGGTTTGAAATTAATTCTCTATTTCTGAAACGAAAACAACTCCAATACCAGTAGATTGAACGACTCAATCGAAAATATTGTCGGCGCTTTCAGATCGAAGCGGCGAGAAGAAAAGTTGTTGCTGAAACACAGACGCGAACCCAAATCAGAACTGGGGTTTTAAAACTGACCGGCGGTGAAAAACCGGCGAGCAACGCCTAACGGAGGTCCTCACTCCACGTTCTCCAGGACGTCAGCTTCGCAGCGAGCCGGAGAGGAGACCAGCGACCCAGAAACACACACACGATGCTGAGCCGAATCACCAGAGGACTACGACACAAGCACACGAAGTCGGGACGAAGATTGGCGACGACGGCGCTGCGACGGAACTCTGGTACGAAGTCTGCAACCGAAACAAAATCACAGGTCTACGATAACAGGCAGAGACATCCAGGGCTGGCCGGAGATTGGCCGAGACGGGTCGGAGATGAAACGGCCGAGACGAGTCGGAGGCGTGGTGACTGGCCGAGACGAGTCGGAGTGGCTGGTTGGCGACGGCTCTACCGAAACCTAGGTTTCGTTTTTCGCGCGCGTGAAGCGCGTACAAAACTGTTTAATTCTTTTCTTAGAGCCCCTGCCTGGAGTTACTCTTGCCCGTTTTTATAACTGATTGTAAAAACTAGGAAGGAGGTTCATGCATGTAATGCTATCAAAATCTTGTTTCCATCAAAATTGACTAATGTAAACAAAATAATCATTTCCGGACTTGAAAAATGAAAATATGACCAGCAAACTAATCTCACTAAAACATATTATATATCGTGTAGTGAGAGAAGCAGGATTTGTTGCACTCAAACTAGACTGCAACAGAGAAGGCGCCTTTGACCGCTCATTTGGTTTCTCTGTGCATGTATATTATTTGATTTTAAAGAAAAAAGGTGAAGCCCAACGACTCCAGGAAGAAAACTCGCGATTCTCATATATAGTAAAATGTTGGAATGAGACTTGACACATACAAGCCGTCCTTGGTTGACTCCTTCCTTTTCATGATTTCATCCAACGCGGTTAATGTACTAGACGACACACTCAGGAGTTGTATAAATGAATCACCACCCTCCTCTGTTTCTCCACACCATTTCACTTCTTCGCCATCACTTCTCTTAATTAGAGCCTTATTTTCGGCTACCTAAACTGCGAGACATGGCCAACGTAGATTCGTACGAGGAAGCCCTTGCTAAGCTGTCCCAGATTGTTATCAGGTACGTACCGTAAAGCATTGCCATATACGCTCTACTCGCAAGTTTTGTGTCTGACTCTGTTTTGATGGTAACAGTGAGACCGGTGACCTCCGAGGTGTAGCAGCCGCCAAGATCAAGCAGTTGGCGGCGGAGCTGGAGGTGGCAGCTGGCAGAGACTTCGACGCCCTCCAACGGATCAGAACAGGTTTCTCCACTTTCAAGACGCAATACTTCGAGTAAGGCTTTGCTTTCTCATCATGCAATACTTGTTTTCCTGTGAATTCTACATGAAAAAGATCCACAAACACTTACATTTTATACATAATTATAACATGAGTTTATAGTATTGGACCGGATGTAGTGGTAGTAAATACCGACACCTCATAAAAGTGACTTGATAGTGTTCAACAATAATTCAAACTACAGTTGTTTAAAGAAAGGGACAATAATTGATAAGAGAGGTGAAACTTGTAACTGATAAAGTGAGGATTCCTAAAGGACATAAAAGCAAAAACACCACCTAAGATTCATCTAATCAATGATTCAGTCGAATCTATTTTTTAATTATAACTTTCGGATTCGTCATATCTTAATGTTTTTTTTTTCCAGGAAATACCCTGAATTCTTTGCTGAGCTTGCTGAAGGGCAACATCCCAAGGTATAACCATTTTCCTTCTTAAAAATAAACACATAATCAAGCGTTTGTATTTCTGATTCAAAGTCAATTGTTTCCAACTATTATGATAACGGTGCAAAACTTAGTCGCATAAAAATCGATATGAATGTCTACTAATTATCAAAGTAATCACATGTGGGTTGATTTAATTTAATCATGTGCAGTTCTTAACGTTTGCATGCTCCGACTCTCGCGTGAGCCCATCCCACATACTGAATTTCAAGCCCGGCGAGAGCTTCATGGTCCGCAACATTGCCAATATCGTCCCTCCCTACGACCAGGTTTCCAACCCTCATCAACCTTCCTAATCTTGCAACAATTTCATATTGATCAACCAACCGATAAAAATATTATCAATATTATCCTCCGTTTTTGGCCTCTACAGATCAGATATTCAGATGTCGGTGCCGTCCTTGAATACGCTGTTACACATTTACATGTATGCACAAATAATTTTCTTGGTTGTTTTCGTGTGTTTTCTTGATATCTTTGAAAAATAAAAAATACCAATTTTCGAAAGAATATGTGCTAAAATGGATTATGACATAATGTAGGTGGAGAACATTTTGATCATTGGACACAGCCGATGCGGAGGTATCGATGGTCTAATGAAAATCCCAGCTGACGGTACTATTACAACGTAAGTTACGCCTAAATCCTTCAATATGTTTGATCCGATATTAGCAGAATTGGAAATTAAACATATTTATTCCATAAATACACGTACAGTGATTTTGTGGAAGATTGGATGCTGATCATGAAGTCAGCTAAGGACAAGGTGTTAGCCGAACACCCAAATGCAACATTCGAACAACAATGTTATTATTGTGAGAAGGAGGCGGTCAACGTCTCCCTCGCCAACCTGTTGACCTACCCCTTCGTGAGGGAGGCTGTGCTCAACAATAAACTGGCTCTCAGAGGCGCACATTACGACTTCGTCAACGCCATTTTCCAGAACTGGACTCTTGATGTCGCTCTCCACGTCTCCGACATCATTTCCTAGATTTGTATCTTCACTTTTATTTCCGTGTCCTTCTAGTTTCAAGTTTCTTTGTCGCATGCATGAATATGACGCATTTTCACTTCTAGTATACTAGGCTGTTATGTCGTGTTTTTTCTATGTATGGCCTTTTGGCTTATGTAGTATGTTTCCTCGTGTAATAACTGCTTTTTCGAGCAAGGGAGACTAATAAAGATCTTTCATCTTATCTTACATTAAACTATTCGTGGTGATAGATAAACAAGTCATTATCACTAGATGAGGAGAAATCAAATAGAAACTCACCCTTAACATAAAAACTGTGTGAACCCATTCAAGTCATCCATTTCATAAATGAATGGATGAGATGCAATTGAGTTGTTGATTTGTTGAGTGCAAAAACACAACACTTTTTGATAAGATGTAGGAGCTTTTTAGTAAAACTATCACACTACTTTTTTTACCAATTCAAAAATTTAATCTTTCCCGCTTCGTTTGAACTCTGATTGACTTCAAACATGCGCCAACATTTTTATTGTTTCAAGGGCTTTCGATCAAGATCAGTCATAGATTTATTTTTATTTTTTTCAACACTTTATACTGGTTTTATATACACTTTACATTGGTTTTATCAACATTGAACAACAGTTTTATCACCTCATTTTCCAAAATTGAACTTGATTTTTATCACCACATCACAAGTTTTTTATGAACACTAAATACTAGCTTGATCAGCATTAAACACTCGGTTTATCACTAAACTACATGTGTTTTATCACCCTATCACATATATATTATCAACACTAAACTCTAGTTTATCGCCCTTATTATCAATATTGAACATGATTTTTATCACCTCATCATATGTTTTTTTATCACCTCAAATTCATGTTTTATCAACATTTAGCACTAATTTGATCACCCCGATATAAAACCTTTATTAGTGAAGATTTATCAACACTCAGTATTATTTTTATCATCCTGATATAACTTTTTCAGCTCATTTGAGCCTAAGCCTTTCGTTTCCAAACCCGACATTACAATCATATGTGCCTTTTGTTTCATGTATATATCCTCATTATTGTTTGAACCCATATCCTTTGGCTTACGTGCTTCATTGAGAGTGGTTATCTTTTGGGATGTTGAGTGAGCGAAAGAGAAAAAAAAAATGATGAATGAATTAATATGTCATTGGTTTGTATGGAGAACAACTTTATTATAGCCTTACCCCATAGAAGAAAAATAAAAAATGAAAAAAGAGGGACAAGTAGAAAAATTGATATCCCTACTGAGAAAATAAATGTAGGGTAAGGCGTGATGGTGGTTTGGAAAGGTAGTGAAAGTTTGGATAGCTAAGGAAATAATATACAATAAAGAAGAATAAAAATGAGAAAAATTAATGCTACATTTAGCTATTCAAAGAAAGGAAAATGGTGATAGATAATACAAATAGTGAATGGTACACAAATGAGGTTTAGGATGTGTGAAATATTCATGGGTTTGAGTTGAAGTACTTTTGTCACGAGTTATTTTATGTTAGCTTCTTTTCATATTCCTTCAACACCCTTTGTCAAGCCTTACATTACAAGCCTAATTAATGACCTTTTTGATTCTTGAACAACCATGGTTCCTTACAATTAGTAGAGATGGGTCTAGCATGATAGCATATGAATCTCTAAATTACGTGTATAGGGAAAAGAGGAAACACACGGTTATAGTGAATGAGAAAATGCAAGTTTAAATGGAAAGAGTTAATCTTTAATGTGAGGAGCATCATGTTTTAATGTATCCATTGGTTCATATGGCTCTTTGATGTGTGTAAGGTTATGTGGCATGTGACAACTCTGAGAAAGTCCTTTTGATCCATTATGCACAAGTCCTCGATTTTCACCTATTTTTGTGCCTTTTGCATGCATCATATAATGTGTTTTAAGAATGCATTAGACTTAGAATCCATGCACTGTATGTGCATCTTTACATTTAATGTCTTGAATAAAGAAGTATTGGAGTCCTCCTATCGAGGTGAACCTCAGGGTTTCGCCGGTTTTATCTTAGTTATTGATGTCTTCTTGTCTAGTATTCTCGAGGGCGAGAAAAGTTTAAGTGTGGGGTGTCGATGTGGAGCAAAATGCGTCATTTTTTTGATGTTTTTTAACCCACATCTTGAGCTTTTTAGTCCTAGGTTGATATGCTTTGATGCAATTTTCATCCATTATGTGCAAGTAGTCCATCTCCAGGAGAGAGAGGAATCGGAGCGAATTGGAGCAAAATGTCAAAAGTCAGTGTGGAGAGGACCCAGACCAGTCCAGCCTCTAGGCCACATCGGGCTCGCCAACAAACCGTGGCCTAGTGCGCAGCGGGCTCACCAGCGGCCCGCAAGCCTGTGCCTTGGACTTCACTATTCTGATAAGCCCTCGCTAGCGGACCGCACCCCAGCTGCAGCGGTTTAGTGCGCTATCCGGCTCCCAGTCCGCGAGACGCAACTAGGCAGATTTACTTTCTTGTTTTTTGGCCTATAAATAGAGGATTAAGTCATATTTTTAGGGGATTCAAGTTTTGAGAGAATAAGAGGGTATTTGAGAGCATCAAAGATGTTAGGAGAGTGAAGAGCTTGGATTTTGGAGGATTGAAACTTGAAGAGCATTACTAGATTTTTGAATGGGTATTTGTAAGTTTACATTCGTCAATCTAATGCATATTTTTGCTTTCTTCTCTATGGTTACTTCTTCCTTTTTCATGAACAACTAAATCTTATAATCTAGTGTAAGAACCGCCCCCGGTCAACACCGGTCGAACCGGTGAAATTTGGGAAAAGTTGACTTCGCTGGAAAAGTCAACCGATGACTCCGGGAGTCATTCGGGACCTTTTCGGGACCCAAAAAGCTTAGCCGTCGTTACGTTTAGCTTAGTTGGGTCGTTTACTTTCAATTATGTAATTTTGCAAAAAAGTCAAATCTGGGTCAAACAGAGTCGAAATAAGGCTTTTATTGAATGAAATAATTGGGCTGAGATATTTGTGAGGGAAGATGGACCCCATATGGACACATGTCCTTAAACATTTGGAAGAGAAGAAATGGGTGAGGAAAAGACCATGTTGCCCCATTTTTGGGCTCAAAGAGGGAATGAGCTAAAGGGGGTAATTTGGACAATTCCCTTTTAGGTTAAAGGCCACATTTGAGCCAAATTTCAGCTCGCACTTCACCTTGGCTGAAATCCCCTAGAGAGAGAGAGAGTGGAGCTCCATTTCTTGAAGAAGAAGAAAGGGAAGAAAAAGGAGGTCCTTTGCTTGATTTTCAGCACAAATCTTCTCCAAACCTTCATATTTCTCATCCCCTCTTCATTTCTTAAGGTGAGGACTCAATAAAACCCTCTTTTGATGAATTCCTAGTTGTGGGTTTGGTAGAAAATGCATGAACTAGGCTTGGGTTTTATGGGTTTGAGGTTTTCATGGTTAAATGGATGATTTGTGGAGAGAAAGTGGAGCTTTATGATGGAATTTAATTGGGTTTTGTGGATTTGATGAAACCCAACTATGGGTCTTGTAGTATTGAGCTTTTTGGGGCTGAAATTAGAGGTTTTGGAGCTTAACAATGGAGTTTTTGAGGTTTGGATTCGTGGGGACGAAGTTGAGGGAAAAATAAGAAGGGAGTTGTCAGACCCGTCACGGATCCGTGACGGGAACCGTGATGGGAACCGTGACGAAGCACGTCACGGCTCCGTGACGGAGGCCGTGATGGTGCATGTCACGGTTCCGTGACCCGAACCGTGACGGAGCCCGTCAAGGCTCCGTGACCCACTCCGTGATGGATTAGAAATGGACCTTTTAAGTCCATTTTGGGCGTTTTCGGGTAATTAGGAAGGTTATCTTTAACCAAACGTATTGGGGTTTAGTTTGGGTGTTTTCTCTTTAAACCAACCTTGAATTATTATTAATTCTCGTGTATTTTATGATCTTAGACGTTGTTCCCGATCACGGCGGAGAAGGCTACTAGGCGACTCGTGGTTGCTCGTGTTGGATAGCGGTTGAGGTAGGGAAAAGTAGTAAATACCAGTTTAATTACGGAAAGTTACTAGAATGCATATAGGATATGAACAACCGGAATAATTGTAGAATCACATGTAGGATGTGAATAACTAGGGTAGTCGTTTAACATATGGAACCACTTGCGGGCCATGTCGTGCTCGTAGGTGTGGGACTTACTGTGCTGTAGAATCGCATGTGGGCCAGGTCGTGCTCGTAGGATTGTGTGTTGGTTGTGCTTGTTTGTGATTAGTAGCTTGTAATGTTTGATATGTGCCCGTAGGATTGAGTCGTGCGGTGCGACCCGACGTATCATTGGATACCCACCTTATGTCTGTATGACATCGGGTTGAGTGGCGTTCGTAATTGGTGTCGTTGCAGACAGTTCCGTTGTATATGTGTTTCTTTGTCTTTGATCTATTGTCGATAATGGTGCTCTCCTGTTTGTTTTTGTTTGTGTTGTTGCTTTACTAGTATGCCATATTTGGACGGGTATCCGTGGTGATGGAGCGGAAGCTCATCCCCTTTACTACTTTTTCCTACTGAGCGAAAGCGCATCCCTTTTTTTTTATAAGCTCGAAAAATTTATTAATAAGAACGAATCCAAAACAGGACTCGGAATGCCTTGATTCAAGAAGAATCGGGGGAAGGTCTAAACACCAGAAAACGCTTACATAGGAGTTCAGCAAAGGGGGAACTAAAAAATAGACCTTAACCCAAAACAAGAACACCAAAACAAAACAAAACAAATTCAAGAAACTAAATAGCTGACTTCTGCCAAGCTTTATGAGACGATTTCCACAAGTTCGAAACGGGAGGCGTTGTCTTAAGATTACGTTCTCGAGTCAAAAAGCAAGCTCTCGACCGAGTAACAACAGTAAAAGTAGAAGGCCAGCTCTGACGTGGTTGTAGGAGGGCATCCTTCCAAGGGCTACTCTCCTTCTCCTCCGCTTCCACTGTAAACTCTACCTCAGCGACCGAAGCACATGTCGCCACCCCACCCACAGAGTTCTCCACAACTGAACCTGTCACAGAACAACCCACCTTATTTTGGGCCGAAACTTCACTTATAGTTACTGGGTCAAAATCAACCGAGCCCAATAAACCACGACTAAAGCCCGGGCTCGCCTCAATCTCGGATATCGTACGCGAAACGCACGTCTGCATTGCTTGAGCGGTATGACATCTCAGAGAAGTCAAAAACACCCTGCATCCCGAATGATCAGGTTTACGATCCGTTAAAAACGCATCAGAATCAAACCCAAAAGTCGAATTCTGCCGCGAATCGCGCAAACGATACTCAATCTGCGATCGAATCTCTTCCTCCAACCAATCAACCACTGAGGTCAAACTCCGACCACCGTCAAGCAAGAGCTTCAACAGCATACCATCTTTCAGTTTAGGTTTCTTCTCCTGCAGAAACGAGGATCGCGAGCTTCCCTGAACGATGCTCTGTTCTGGAGCCGTGCTGCTGATCCCTCTTCGACCGGCATCCATATGCCTTAACACGTGAAGAGACGAGCTAATCTCCATCCCCAACTCCACCTTAGTCTCTAAAACCGAAGCTTCCACCTCCATACGACCCGCACGAGGAATGCTCTGTTTTAAGGGACGTGAAAATTTACCCGGAAAGGGCACCAGTTCTGGCCAAGCTAACACCACAAACAGAATATAACCATTATACTTGAAGCCATTGTAGGTCTCAATGGCCTGCTTTGCTGCTGACGACGAAAGGAATTCAACAAACCCGAAACATCGACTTTTTCGATTCGGTCGTTTGATGGCAATGGCTGACACCACCTCTCCAAACTCCCCGAATAAGTTCCGAATCCATTCATCAGATGAACCAAAATGTATATTGTAAACAAAAACCCTTGAATCTGACCTCGTGTTGGATAGCAGTTGACGTAGGGAAAAGTAGTAAATACCAGTTTAATTACGGAAAGTTACTAGAATAAATATATGATATGAACAACCGGAATAATTGTAGAATCACATGTAGGATGTGAATAACTAGGGTAGTCATTTAACATATGGAACCACTTGCGGGCCATGTCGTGCTCGTAGGTGTGGGACTTGTTGTGCTGTAGAATCGCATGTGGGCCAGGTCGTGCCCAAAGGATTGTGTGTTGGTTGCGCTTGTTTGTGATTAGTAGCTTGTAATGTTTGATATGTGGTATATTCCGTTGTTAAATTAAGGATGTTAATATGCTATGAGAACGTGGTGAATGTTAGTGTGAGTTATTGTCTTGTGATATGATCGGGTGAATGATAGACCGATGTGGTGTGTTCGGTAAGATATTTCAGTATGATATGTTCAGTATGGTATGTGTGGTGCGATTTGTACCCCGTGCTATGGGAAGATATTTGACTGATGATATGTCCGGTCCGGTATGTTTGATATGAGTTGTACTCCGATGATGTGTGTCCGGGAAGATATCTAGACCGATGTTGTGTTCCGGTATGATATGTTGTATGAGCTTCACCCCGATGTTGTGTCTGTCCGGGAAGACATCTAGACCGATGCTGTGTTCCGGTATGATGTATTTGTATGAGTTTCACCCCGATGTTGTGTGTCCGGGAAGACATCTAAACCGATGTTGCGTTCCGGTATGATGTGTCTGTATGAGTTCCACCCCGATGTTGTGTGTCCGGGAAGATATCTAGACTGATGTTGTGTTCCGGTATGATATGTTGTATGAGCTTCACCCCGATGTTGTGTGTCCGGGAAGATATCTAGACCGATTTTGTGTTCCGATACGATATGTTGAGCCGTGCGGTGCGACCTGGCGTATCATTAGATACCCACCTTATGTATGTATGACATCGGGTTGAGTGGTGTTCGTAATTGGTGTCGCTGCAGACAGTTCCGTTGTACATGTGTTTCTTTGTCTTGGATCTAGTGTCGATAATGGTGTTCTCCTGTTTGTTTTTGTTTGTGTTGTTGCTTTACTAGTATGCCATATTTGGACGGGTATCCGTGGTGACGGAGCGGAAGCTCATCCCCTTTACTACTTTTTCCTACTGAGCGAAAGCTCACCCCCTTCATTACTATTTTTACAGGTTTTTGAGCGTGATTTGGTTTAGAGGACGGCTCGGAGCTCGGGAGCTTATCGAGAGTCCGGGTGTTATTTGCTTAGTAGAGACGTACTCCCTTTCGTTGTACTAATCTTTGTTTTTATTTTGGATTTCGAGCGTTTGACTCGTGTTACCGGAATTATTGGTTTTGGAACTAATTTTGGAGATTTATTTCGTTTTAAAATTCCAGTTATTATTATTATTTTAGTTCACGTCTCGAGTCCGGTCAAAACCGGATTTGGGGCATGACATCTAGGGTTATGGGAGATTAGAGATTTGAGTTCTAATGTGTTGAACGCCATGGATATTGTGATGTTTGATTTGAATTTAGGGTTTCTATTTGATTTGAGCTTAATTCTCTATCTCCCGGGTAGGATTGATAGATGATGAGAATTACAATCCAACACTCGGGAGATGAGGGCAGTTAGTCTAAAATCATATACACATTGGGTTTGAATCTAGACTAGGGATAGCTAGGTTAACACAATTCAATAACCATAGAATTCATACCGAAAGTTAGAAATAATAAATAAAAAAAACGTAGTGCTTTGGGTCTTCCTGCACCTTGATTCGGGAGAACTAGGTGGTTAGATTCCATTAGGGTCCGAAAAAACAGGAGAAGTTAGGACTAGCGTATAGATGATTTGTTGCCCCTAAAATCAAACAAATTCACATTGTTCATCAGTATTCAATGTATTGGAATGGTCTCTATGAACCCATACTTTAGATTTCTTTTTCCTCTGATTTGAACATCACCCTCTCTCTCTGATTTACTTGAATACTCGTTTACTTTTAAATTACTATTCACTTTTACATGTTTTAAAACCAAAAACATTTCACTAAACAGAATAGCTTAATAACAACTCAAGATAGAAATTGTTTGACTCGTGCTCCCTTGGGTACAATATCTGGACTTAATTCCTAAATACTACTTGATGACTGGTACGTTTTTCGTGCATTTTTTTGTGCTAAAACCGCAGGGCATCAATCAACAACAAGACTAATATGTCATTCGTCGATCGATTGGGTTTTCCCGGTGATTGGCGGGTTTGAAACCATGGACTGATATATCATCCGTCGTTCGATGGGTTTATCCAGCCGAGTGGTTAGATGGGCATTAGGTCCTTACATGTCAATTTTCGATCGTCGGGATTGACCTGCCGATCGGCCACGATTACCTGAATGGCTCAAACTCTTTGTTTTTCCTGATCGACGACTTCTTCCCGTCAATCGCCGGTACTGGTTTGTGTAGTACGGATAAAAACCCACAACCACGAAAAAACGAATCTAAGCTTCCCTTAAACCACCCTATTCCAATCCTTTGTTCAATTCACTAAGTTTATACGTATTAAACCACAATACATCGTTTTCCCATCCACAATTCAAAAATCAACTCAAACCTATACATCAAAATCACAAATTGATGCTTAGGTTTGGGTTGCTTACTTGGACTATCCTTAATGGGAGACACAAAGAGGATGAGAGAGACTTGAAGAAGAACACTACACGATCGGAGCAAGGCGCGATAGACATCGCTCGAAGCTGTGGTGGTCGGCGATGCAAATTGTTTCTCAGCTTCTATTTTGGTTTGTAGGGTTTAGACTAAACATGAGGGGCTTTGTTAAGAAAATGAAGTTATTTGCAAAAATACAAACGGACAAAAGAAATATATGAAAGTTTCATTAACCATAGAGGTCTTTTTTTCAAAACAAAACATGAAGGAGGTCTTTTCTCAAAATAAAACATGGAATAAGGCTCTTTTTAAAATTCACCCTTATATTCCATCTAAAAATGGACCAATTTCTAAAAAGGCCTTATGCCAATATCGATTTTGAAAAAAACACTCACCCAATATGTATTTTGAAAAAAGGCCTTCAAGACCATCAAGTCAACAAAAGTTGGTCAATGCCTAAACTACCCTTTTGTATTTGGTCAAAATCCCTAAAATGAGGGTAGCCCCCAATTTCCCCAGCCCCGTCCCCGTCATTTTCAGACCCAGGCACCTCTGAAAACCAGCACCGAGCGGCGTCCACCGCCGTCCACTGGACAGACCATGTCGTCAACCTCTTCGTGTGTGCCACTGAAGCAAGCTCCAAGTAAGTTCAATTCATCCTCATCCTCTTCCAATTTCGTAAATTTCAGTTATAGGTTTGAGTTGAACTTCGGATTGAGGATGGTTTAGGTTTAGATGGGGGAAAACGATTTTGAGTGGTATAAATAAGTGAATGGATTGGAATGGAATAGGGGAGCGAGCAAAAACTGTAAATTGGGGATGGTCAGAGAAGCTGAACCAGTAGGAGCCGCACGGGCAGATGAGGTTGAAGACACACCCCGCACGGGTTGAGGTCACCGTGCGGCCAGGTTAGGTAGAAGATAGAAACCGCACGGCTACACGCAGATGACATACCCGTGCGGTGGCATATGACATACAGGTGTAGTGACCGCACGGCCGTATACAGCCGTGCGGCAGCGCTTGTCAGTGCCCGTGCGGGTGGTTAGCCACCGTGCGGCCAGTTGCATATCCTGTAATTTGTAATAGACTTTGTGAAGTTGTAATTGGTGTTATTGTGTACAGGAATGTGTGAGGTTTTGTAATTGTTGTTTTTGTTGTTACATGAATGGGTAGAGTTGCAATACGTGTTACTTACGGTGGGGAATATAAGATAGATGGTGGCAAGTATAACTGGAAATCAGAAAACGAGGTAGTTTTTAGTCTTCATGTTGATTATAGTACAACACTGAACACATTGAAGCAGCACATTTATTCTAGGATCGGGGTGAAGGATAGTGAGACAAAATTAAAGCTTAGTTACGTAGCTAAGGGGTTTGAAGGAGGATTGACGCCAGAGGAGATCATTGACAATGTTAGTCTTCAGTGTTTTGTAATGGAGAACAGTAATTTAGAATCCAGGGTCGCCTTACGTGTAGAACTGATCAAGAAAGATACCATTGGGGTCGTAGTTGAAACGGTGGAAGTTGAACAGGGGGTGCAATGTGTTGCAGTTGAGAATCCTGAACATGGAAACGGTGGGCGGGATACTTTTTTTGACGTTGATATTTGGAGTGGTGCGGGTGTTAATGAAAACCTAGTTATTCGGCGGCGTCCACCTAGAGAAAGTGATTCGGATTGTGGAGTATATTCAGAAGCATCATCTCCTACGCCACCACCGGTAAGCTTGGATGAAGATAACTGTCAAATTGTGGAGTATGTTGCTCGGAATCAGCAGTTTCCGTTAGATACGGTTGATCCAGAACAAACCAGGATCGGATTTAGGGATGGGTCAGATTTAATAGTTGGCAAAGAGTTTCGGGACAAGCGAGCAGTGATGATGTATCTGTCAGAGCTTCAGCAGAAGAAGAATTTTCGAATACGCCGTGATAGATCAAACAAGGAATTATACGTTGCAAAATGTGTTAGCGATAATTGTGGATGGAGGGTGCGTGCAGCAAAGGATCGGGGATCAGATACTTTCTCCATCAGAACCTATGAGTCTTTGCATACTTGTCAGACCAGTGATCGAAACACCCAAATAGGTCTTATGACAACGAAACAAATTTATTGTATGTTGGCTATAGAATATGTTGGTCAGAAAAAGATTCCCATACCTTTTTTTATTCAAGACAATTTGAAGGGACGGAGATTAGGCGAATACAAATACTGGAAATGCTGGAAGGCAAGAAAACTGGCGTTGATTAAACTTGTAGGGGATCCTGAATTAAGTTATGGATTACTCCCTCTTTATTTGGAACAGGTTCGAAAGCATAACAAAGGCGCAGTAACTCATTTGGAGGTGGATGAACACAATAGATTTAAATATGTTTTCGTAGCATATCGACCATGCATTACTGGTTTTAACACTGCTTTAAGGAAGGTGCTCGCAGTAGATGCGACGTGGTTGAAAACATAGTATAAAGGGATTATGATAATTGCTACAGGTCAAGATGCTAATCATCACCAATATCCAATTGCATGGGCGATAATTCATGACTCGGAGAACAACGAGTCATGGGGATGGTTCTTCGAAAAGTTGAGGCTGTTGATCCCGGACGAGGAGGACTTGGTTATAATTTCTGATAGGCATAAAAGTATCATCCATTCAGTGGCGACCCTCTACCCAACTGCTAAACATGGCCATTGTAGGTGGCATCTCACCCAAAATGTCAGAGATTATCATGGGGGTCAGCTGAGAGACAAATTGTCGAGCTTATTCGAAAAAATTGTTGATGCTTACACAGTGGAGAGGTTCCTAGCCAAGTTCGAAAAGTTGAAAGCAGTGTACCCCAAGGCGGCGCAATATCTGGAGATAACGAACCTAGAACGTCCTTAGTGGGCGAGAGCTTACTTCGAAGCCGCTCGGTACAATCTCATGACCACGAACGGTGCTGAGTGTATCAACAATGCAATACTAGAAGAGAGAAAGTGGCCTATTGTAGAGCTGTTAAACGCCATGCAAAAACTGGTTAGTCATTGGTTCATGCTTCGTTTAGATGTGTTGGAAAAATTACCTTCTTCCCAAGCTGTTACTCCTAAGGTAGAGAGTATCGTGTCAAGTAGGAATGATCTAGTGAATGACTTCCGAATAATACCAATGAACCTACACGGGCAGTATCGGGTTAATAGTGAACAAAGTGACGTCTTTGTTGATTTGGGGATGAAGCGGTGTAGTTGTCGGGTGTTTGATCTGGATAGAATTCCTTGTGAACATGCCTTAGCGTGTTGTGAGCATGCTCGGGTAGAGATATATTCCTTGTGCTCGAAATATTACACGGTAGAAGCATGGGCTCTGGCATATACTAGAACCATTTACCCAGTGTTGCGATAATCAGAGTGGAATCTTGATGAGGTTTCGCCTGAAGGTCGTAGAGAGGTTCTCCCTCCAGATTATGAAGTGAGACGCGGTAGAATAATTGAAAGAAGAATCCCTTCAGCAGGTGAGGTGCCAAGAGCGGCTCAAGCGGCTCCGAAGCGTCCCCGAAAATGTGGGAATTGTTCTAATGTTGGTCACAACAAACGCACATGCCCTGGGCTTGCTTCTGCTAGAGCATCTGCTAGAGCACCTACTGAGTAAGGATTTGAATTTCATTTTGCTACTACTATTTGGTGAGTGAGGACAATATATGTATTTGATTATGCTACTATTTGGTGACTGAGTGTGCTACATGTATTTCATTATGCTACTGTTTAGGTTTGATGTGAATGGTTACATTGTTAATGGTTGCATTGTTCTGTGGTTCATCATTTCCATGTCGGGTGTAATGCATATTGCCGTGCGGCAGCAGTGGGCACCGTGCGGCAGTACAACCACCAGTAGTATTGTTGTGATCCACCGTGCGGTCATCCTTGGTCACCGTGCGGTCAAACAGAGAGCAATCATAAATGCACAAGATATGGCCGCACAAATGGTTATTGACCCGTGCGGGTGACCCGTGCGGCACTATAACCATCCGTGCGGCCAGTTCACCACCTGTAGTATTGATCTCTGATCCACCGTGCGGCAGTAGAAAAACCCGTGCGACCATATCACCACACGGTGTTTTACCTCAAACAGTCAATAATTATCCATGTAAAGATCAAAATAAAACAGCTTAAACGTTAAACATGTTCCACGTTAAACACCAACCCTACTTATTACAAGAAAGACTCACACGTATTGCAAAATGTGTGGTCTTTGTTTCCGAGACAAAGTCTGGCACATATAACCTAAACCCTAAACGGATTACCAACGCGCTGGACCCATGTCATCACCCGTGAATGACAAGAGGTAGAACTCAAGCTGGTCAAGCTCTTCCACGAGTTTGTTAGCTTTCTGCATGTCTTCCTCTGACCATTCTGTTGTATCGCCCGCCCGAACCTCCTCCCGAACCTCCTCTCGAAGTTGGACCGCCTTCGGAAGGATCCATAGGAGAGCTGTCTTGATTTTCTCGAACCTCCACATCATCTCACCATGGTTGTGTGCAGTCATAGCTGATTTTCTGATTATCAAGTGAATAGAATAGATGAAGTGAGAAAAGTGAGTGAACACTCACTCACATTTATAGGCGAGGTTGTTAGTGTGGTTAGTTGGTTCCATGAACTGTGGTGTGGTGGTTAGATTAGAGGGTTACATTAAATGTGAGGTGGTTAGGCACAACTCCTTCTGATGACCGCGCGGCAACTGGTGATGACCGCACGGCTCGAGGTCATTCATGACCGCACGGCTCGAGGTCATTTCTGACCGCACGACTCGAGGTCATTTATGTCAATCCCCCACCGATGATGTAACTACTCCCTGTACAAAATCTGTGAATACCTATTCAGTCACTACATCCAAGAAAACTCTGCAGATTAATGTCTCTCATTAATATATCGCACCACTCACTCATCCACCCACTTCAACCCTCTTTACTCGCATTGGGCCTATAAATGTGGCTTAGGAGGGCCATTATTTGTACTCCAACAATCGTCACTTCCAACCTATCAATTATCTGTCAAGTTTTCTCGGAATAGGTATTCGAAGAATGTTCTTGCATTAAAATTTTGTATATGTGTTTGTTGTTTTTAGTAGTGTAAGCATGTATATGTTTGTGACAGAATGGATCCCAACCATTTGAACCGTGCGGAGCGTAGACAGAGGCGCCGGGAGCTAGCCGGAGAATACGTTACAATGTTGGCCGACGGCACCATAGTCAGAATACCCGAACGGCTCTATCAAGCACCGGAACCAGCATGGTCGGTAGAGTACTACCGCTTAATTGAAGAATTCAATCAGGGCTTGGACCAACTGGAGGCAGTCATGCGCAAGAAACATTTACCATGTCCTCCACTCCCTCCTGGTGAAAACCCATTTATTCAACCGCCGATGAACGAGGATGAACTTCTTCATTCTTTCGAGGAGTCTGCTTGGTTCCGGGGTTTCAGACAGTGGATGGTTCGAAACCAACAAATTTTACAGAGTCTCATTGACAATCTACTTGTTGCGTAGGAGTGTATTTTGGATTTGAACTGTATTACTTATGGTACTTGGATGAATGAGTTTGGAAGTTGAATTCCATTATTAGTGAAGTCGAAATCAGTTACATTAGATGGCAGAGAGTTGTCTAATAACTTTCTCGTCACATTCTTTCACCTGACCCATCCACTGAAGCCAACGTTGGAACCAAGTAGGCTCCACGATGGAATCAAAGTCATCCTCAATCCCGTCTGTCCAACGAGGCCTTTGAAACGGGGGTCGAGGTGATGATGGCACGTCTTTCTCACGTTCCAAGCGCTCAATGACTTTCAACCGCTCACAGGCGTCATCGACTACTCGGTCGAACTCAAGCGACCATGCGGGTTGAGGTGGGCGTCCCCAACGCGGTTCGGGTATTCGTACAATGGTTCCGGCAGCTTCACGTCGCCTCCATCGTCGCTCCATACGAGCATCGTGGTTTGGGTCCACACTGTCACACACATAATATGGTTACACCACTTAGAAAAACCAGACCCATATACAGAAAACGATTATTCATGAAGAGAAGACGAATACCCGAGAAGAAGAAGAGCTTGATGATGTGTATATGGAACCAAGGTAGTGATAATGAGGCTAATCAACCTCATTTATATAAAATTGGTAAGGGTTTAAGCATTAATTTCGCACGGGGAGTTGCTGCCAAGACATTAATGGCGCACGGGGAGTTGTTGCTAAGACTTTAATGGGTATGGAGTTAGGGTTAAGGCATTCATGTCGCACCGGGAGTTGTTGCCATACATTAATGGGTTGGGAGTTATGTTTGACTATGTACTGTGCATTCCATATGGTTGACAGCAACCCGTGCGGCAGGTACGTACACCCGCACGGGTGCCGCATGGGGTCGATATTAGGGTTTCTCACCCGCGCGAGTGAAAGTTATCCGTCATGAATGCCTATCCGCACGGGTGAGAAACCCTAATATCCACCCCATGCGGCACCCGTGCGGGTGTACGTACATGTCGCGCGGTTCAGTCAAAGAACCAAAATGTTCCATATTCCCTGTGTGCTGTTGGAGACATTAAATTTGTTAGTACCTACTACCCACCAACCCAAGCCAAAGTAAGTGTTAGGGTTTATAGGCTATGTGTTAGGGTTAGGGTTTAGTGAATATATTCCTTCTATACAGTTGGTTACATCAAATCGATGTGAGGAGGAATATATTCTTCCTCATCTTCTATAAGTAACAACAATGGAACTACATAATACTCACACACTCATAATCTACTACATCATCACTTCATGTAATGTCAAGGAAAGACTACTCTCCTTCCTACGACTCCTCATCCGATGGAAGCTATACTTGGTTTATCCATGGATGTGGTCGTAATACTCCACCATAAGGACACTATCCATCTCCGGCCCAAGAATACTCAGAAGATGAAAAGCAAGGAGAAGAAGAGCCACCAGAAGAAGAAGAGCCTCCCGTACACGACTATCCAGTGAAAGGAGAAGGAGAAACTGAAGTATATGGTAGCGATACAGTGAAAGGAGAAGGAAAAACTGAAGTATATAGTAGCGATACAGTCAAAGGGTTGGGAGATACTGAACAATATGGTAGCGGTGAAGTTGAAAGCGGTGATGAGGCAACATCGGCCTTCAATGGCCCACAAAGGGCAGCCCCTAAGAAGAAAAAGTAACATTTGCAAGGGTTTTGAACTTGTACATTCCTTTCAGACCTGTACAATAGGTAGAAAACCTGACCGTACGGGTATCTCATTAGACCGCACGGGTATTCTAGTCGATCGCACGGGTATTATAGTAGACCGCACGGGTATTCTAGTAGACCGCACGGGTATGTTAGTAGACCGCACGGGTATAGCAGTAGACCGCAAGGGTATGTTAGTAGACCGCACGGGTATGGTGGTCACTTACATTGATGAAGTGAGATAAGTGACGCCGCACGGTGTAATTAAATGTCGTGCGGGTATATTTATAGACCGTGTAGATGAGACTGATAACCGCATGGTCATGTTATTGACCGCACGGTTGAACAGAGACAGATTCAAAAATTACGTTCAAAGATGAAATCTATTATTATTGAAGTCCATGACATTATATTACATGGAAGACAGTTGGTTAATAATACTCTCATCATGGTCTTTAATCTCAGCCATCCACTGAACCCAATGCTGGAACCAAGCAGGCTCCACGACCGAATCTAAGTCATCCACAATCCTGTATGTTCAACCAGGCCTTTCCAACGGGGGTCTAGGATATGGTGCGTCTTTCTCACGCATGAGGCGCTCAATGACTTCCCACCGGTCCATGGCGTCAAGGAGTCCTTGGTCGAACTCAATCACCCACGCGGGTTCAGGTGGTGGGCACCTACGCGGGCGATGTCCTACTATGTTTCTGGCCGCTTCGTGTCGCCTCCATCGTCGCTCAAGACGTGTATCGTGGTTTGGGTCCATGCTGTCACAAACATAGTATGGTTACACCACTTAAACAAAAACACACATATACAAAAAAAACAATAATGCATGAACACAAGTCGAATACCCGAGAAGAAGAGCTTGATGTCGTGTAGATGGAACGAAGTTAGTGAAGGGGTATGCTTTGAAGATGATAATGAGGCTAGTCAACCTCAGTTATAGGAAATGTTTCAGGGTTTAGGCATTAATGTCGCTTGGGGAGTTGTTTCTAACACATTAATTGGTTCGACCTTCAATGGTTGACTCATTAATGTTCAGTCCATCTGGTAGGTGAAAGCCCGTGCGGCAGATAGGTACACCCGCACGGGTGCGAAACTCTAATATCGACCCCGTGCGGGTGTACGCATCTGCCGCGCGGTTTGCTGTCAACCATATGGAATGCACAGTACGTAGTCAAACATAAGTCCCAACCCATTAATGTATGACAACAACTCCCCGTGCAAAATTAATGCCTAAACCCTAACTCCATACCCATTAAAGTCTTAGCAACAACTCCCCGTGCGACATTAATGTCTTGGCAGCAACTCCCCGTGCGAAATTAATGCCTAAACCCTAACATGTTTTTCTTTGCAACTCGGGTTCGAATCTTGATGAATATATATTTTACTGAATTGTGTATAATTTATTTTTCGCTATTCTAATATAGTAATACTTGACTTTTTGTTGCATAAATTTAATATTGTTAGCATAAATTTATGTATTTATATTTAATAATTATCAACGGCATACCCTGTTTTAAACAACTATCAAGAAGTAAAATAAAAGTTATATTTATTAATCCGAAAACCAAATACACTAAGTACCCCGAAGAGTGTCAATAAGACTCAGCTCGATTTCTTTGTTCCGAGCCATCCACTCTACGTAACCCTGGAACCAAGAAGGCTCATCGAAAGAATCAAGCAGGTCATCCTCTCTTACCGAAGGGTGTGGTAGAAGAGGGTTTGCACCGTAAGGGGGTGGGGGACATGGTAGATGCTTGTCGCGCATGAGTCGCTCAATTTGTTCCAAGTGCTCATTTTCTTCTTCGAGTAAGCGGTGGTACTCGATCGACCATGCTGGTTCTGGTGCTTCATACAGCCATTTGGGAACGCGAACTATCCAGCCGTCACTGATTCTGGTGATGATTTCGGCATTCTGATGTCTCCTCGAGGGGATGAAGCCAGGAAGAAGAGGATCGCAGTCCGGTTCCATCCTGTCCCAAACATATACACGCTTACACGACAAAAACAACTAACAACTGATAATGCAAGAAAAAACGTCGAATACCCGAGAAGAGAAAGAGGTTGATGCCATGTGGATGAGATTCAATTAGTGTAGAGGGAAGCTTTGACGAGGGCAGTGAAGATAATGGGTGTGCTGAAGCCCATTTATGGGCGTAGTGACATTAATAGGCATGCCAAGTTATTGTTGAGACATTAATAGGTATTCAGAGGTGTTGTTGGGATATTAACAGCATTCAAAGGCGTGGTTGGGACATTTATTTTGCCAACAATAGTAATATATTTTAGTTCAAAATTTAAATATTGGACCCCGTGCGGGGGTGCACACAAACAACGTCGGGGTTGACAGCAACCCGTGCGGCCAACCTACAGCCCTCACGGGTGCACATAGACGATGTTGGGGTTGACAACAAACCGTGCGGCCAACCTACGGCCATCACGGGTGCACACAGACGACGCCGGGGTTGACAACAAATCGTGCGGCCGGCGACCGGCCCGCACGGATGCTCACAACATAGGTGAGGGTTGACAGCAAACCGTGCGGCCATTTCCATATTCCCGCACGGGTGCCACTACATAAGTCAGGTATGACAGCTCCCCGTGCGGCCTGTTACTGGACCCGTGCGGTCGTACAGATAGTTTTACATTAACCCCGCGTAGTACCGCACGGGTTAGTGTCCTACCCGCACGGCTAAGTGCATTAAAATAGTCTTGCCAATCAACACAAGACATAAGTACCAAAATAGAAACACACTTACATTCAAATCTTTCATGTCCCAAAACCTAAGTTCCAAATAATCCAAAACCAAAGAAGCACATTGTACGACAATTATAAACAAATGCTTGATATCCAAAACCTACAAAAGGAGTTGTCAGTTCGACATGGCCTCAATGGCGTACTTTTTCCAATACTACTTCATAATGGTGTCTCGTAAGTGATTGTCGAACTCCATTCCTGCCAACTTCAGCTGGATCATCTTCAGCGTGCATATCCCACTGTCGCCACGACTACCAAAATATACACCGGAAATGTTAAACATTAAATAAACTGTGTACCTATGCAAATTAAACGGAGGAAATTTCATACTTCCAGTTTTGTCTGATGTACAATCCGGGACCCTCAGGTGGGTGAATGGTTCCTCGTACAACATCTTGTTCTCCTCGGAAAAGTATCCTGAATGTAGCAGCATCCTCGGAATCATGCAGGCATACGGCCTAATCAACAGGTTTAGCTCAGCATCCGATGTCCACCAGTTGAAGCTGTCGTAGACATTAATGTTTCTTCCGTCTAGGTCCACCTCTAACAATATCCATGACCAACCCGCGATCCCCTTCACGTGCTGTACTGGAAAGTAAACCTTCTGCAACTTTTTCCAGTTTTTCCTAAACTCGTGTGGAGTAGCACCAAGAGCATATTCCATCAACATAGTTGAAGGGTTACCCTGCATGCATGTCTCAAACTCTATTCGGCATAGCTCGTGGAACAAGCCATCCAGTACAGAAGAGTCCTGATCAGTGAAAACACCCCGATACATGCGTTGTTGTTTCCGTCTCCCGTACAACTGATCGTCCATTTGCTGTGTGCAATGAAAATCAGTAACCAAGTACATATTAGTATAAAAATGCATTTGTAATCATAAATTTTAAGAACAGTTAAAAAAAGGTTATACAATAAATATAGTATACGAACCTCACAGGATACCGTTGATCCAGCTTTCAAGAGGGTCTTGAAATATTCTTTATCCCTTGTGCCGTACGGAGTCGTGATATCCTCGAACCCAACAAATTTTTCCAACACCTTGGAATGTTTCTTAGCACCACTTTTGTACCCCCCCCCCCCCCCCCCGCTCGGATTCCACACTTTCCGCGTCTCCATTTCTACGTGGGACACCTCGCGTAATCTCTTCCTCTTTCTTGAACTAGGACCCTCAGTGTTTGGCACGCGTACCATGATGTGGGTAGGAGAGTTCTCGGGAGCTGCGACAGGCGGTGTAGGAGTTACTGGTACGTCATTCATCTAAGATTCACTTGACTCTTCCCCAACTACTGCATCTGCTGCACCTTCAAGAGAAGGTTCATACCAGGAACTCGGTGTGCTCGTCCCCGACTTTGTCTGCTCTGCCGACGCTTCCACTCCTGTAGAGTACTCCCGTGGATGAGCTTGTACCAAATCTTGAGTCTCAGACACTGCCCCATCTGCCGGTCCTGCTTGTTGTACCAGGTCCTGTAACACAGACTGTACCACCTCGGCATCCAGTACTCGTGCAAGGACATACTCACTTCCTCCTCCAGATGCGGCAGCACGGTCTGCGGGTTCCCCAGTAGAACCAGTAGTCTCCACTTCCACTATTTGTCTAGGACCGCCTGCAACTGGACTGGGAGGCCTTGACTGTGCACCATCATCCTGTCGAGATCCGGTGTCTGATTCTGCGGCACGTTCACGGGAAGCGGCATTGGTTCGAAGTATCCTAAGGACCTCATCCATTTGAGTCCTTAACTCTGTAAATTGCCCCTGAGCCCATGTCCGCATCTCTCCCATTTCAGCTTTAACAGCTCGGATTTCTTCTAGGACAACTGACTGATCCACCGGTGCGGGCTCTCTGACATCTTCCCGTATGGGGTCTACCCGTACTTCTTCTCTTTCGGTTGTCTCATCGACCAGCGGTGGAAAATCTACTCCTCCAGTTGCCTCTTCAGCAACCGGTTGAGTTGCAGAGTCCGGCTGCACTACATCATCATCCCAATGGATGGATCCTCCATTCTCCAAAAATGCAGACAGACGATCAATGTCGGAATTCGGATGCTTTTCTAGTATTTCTCCGATATTCTGCATCCACGGGAGTAACATCTCCGCTGTCGTCGGGACGAGGACACTGTTGGCCACCTGCACCTGCATGGACATAACAATTACACTACATTGTTGTGGCTCAGCTACATCAAACTTAGGTAAATCAGAATACCAAATTAACATTTTTTACCTCAACTTTTGCAAGTGCAGTGGTGACCTCTTCTGCAGACGGCGGCTTGGACCACTTCGGAGACCATTTGAAGAATCGTGTCTGCTCCTCCGTGTACTCTTTATCTATGCATGCCCATAATTTTGCCACATCTGGCATACACTCGAACGCCAATATCTGTGTAACATACATAGTCATTCAGAAACCCGTAAAATCATTTATATATTATTTTGCGGATAATAAAATTATCGGTAATTACTATTGTACGTACCGTCAACACGGGGAGAAAACCACAAATGGTCCAGGTTGAACCACTGGTTGCAGTGGCGGACGCAACATACTTTGCCTTCAAATCTCGCATGCAATCCCTCCTCAGCCATTCGAAGGCTACATACCCCCATGGGTACTTGTTGAACATCTCGAGGTTATCCGCTAACCCGAACCAACTATCAGACACCAATTGAGCTCTTCTTCCACTCGGTACCAATGCATCTGAGACGAAGAGAAGTTGAGCCAGTTTGCAAATGTCTAGATCTGGGGCTGACTTATTCCCTCGACTATCAACCCGTTTAGTCACCAGTTGCTTCAACCTTGCCTCTAACATCTCAGTCGACACACGCTCAACGTTTTTAAAATGTTTGGTCTTCAACAATCTGGACTTGAATTGTTGTTGGAGCGCTTCATCCCCATCGTTGGGTTGACTGCAATTCAACCCAGTTATCAGCGCAAAGTCCTTAAGGGTCAACCTGATCAGTCTCCCTTTAAACACAAACCACATCTCGGATGATCGTGGTATCTTCGTGCTCCTAGCCAATAGGGCCCACGCAAGGTTGTTGGCGTGCATCCACTTTTTTGGGATGTTAGTGAACCTCCCAAATGGACCATTTTGGAGCAGTTCAATTGTCGACTTGTCATCTTTCAAGTCTTTCACCCTGGTATCCAGCATTGTATAGTTGCACCTCTGACTGAGACGATATTGGAAGAACTGATCTTCTCTTAGTTCAGTTTCCAATCGTGGATAGTCCTGAGGTGGTTCAGATGGAGTCGTACTTGGAACAGACCGAGAGGTACTAGCTGCCATTGTCTAAACAAGTACTACTACAATTCATCAGTACATGAAAATATGTACAGAAATGCAAATATCAACATAAACAAACAGTGTAACTCCCCGTGCGGGTAGCATACCCAGCCACACGGCTGTCAGAGGCGCCCTACACTAGATCCCATCTTAACCGTGCGGGATCAGAATGTGGCCGCGCGGCTTTACAACGCGAATGATAGCTGTCCTCCAAATTCCAAAACGCCGTCATTTTCAGGCCCCGCGCGAGTTCGCGACACCGAAAACGACGTCGTTCCTTTGTCCCCGCGAGATTGTTTCACTACGTCGCGCGTTTTACAAAGTTCCACCCCGTGCGGGTGTTCTCGGTATCCCAAAACGCCGTCGTTTCTTAGGCCCCGCCCGAGTCCACAACGTGCACAACTCGAGGGCCCAAAACACCGTCGTTTCAGGTACCCGTGCGGAGGTGAACACTACCCGTGCGGTCTACACACCTACTCCTTCCCGTGCGGGTGAACCGCGTGTTCTCGACTACCAAAACGCCACCGTTTCAGGTATGCCACGCGGGAGATAAGCCGCCGCGCGGGCTACTTGTCCACAGTGAAACCCTTGCCTTCTTCTCCAAGGGTCAACACCAGTCGTGCGGGCTTAGGTCTCATCGTGCGGGGGACGGGGGACCTTGATCCTTTCCCGACAAAGGCCCCAAAACCACGGCGTCGATTGGGCTACCCAGCACCGACGATTTCTACTCCCTAGGGTTTCCATTACCTAAATCTACCCTAAATCTTACTTACACTGCAATTAAAACGTACCTGGTTGGAATTGGTTGCCTTGGAACCGCCGTCCACCGGATTGTGTTTGATGATGATGAGCGGTTGCTCGGATTTGCAGAGACAAAGAGAGAGCGCGAGGAGAGAGAGTGAGCGGTTTGTGTTTGAATGAGGAAAGAAGTGAGCGAGAGAGAGGGAATAGAACAGTCAGACCCGAGGGTATTTTCGTACATTCCATGTTTTTTTGGTCAAACTCGGCCAAACGAATGGAAAGTCAACAATGGCAAATGACGGAGACTACCCCTCAAAATCGATTTTGGTAGAAGGTCTTTTGGATAAATCCTCCTTTAAAAATGGATGGAAAAATAACAATAGGGACTAAAGTACAAATAAAAAAAATTCAAGGTAACGGAAAAGGAAAAAAACAATCTAAGATTTTATAATGAAAATAAAACTTCCACAGCTATTATTATGAAATTTTCCATTATATAATCCACAATTTATTAATGTCCTGTATATATTACCCAACTGTTTAAAACATAAATCTAAGTGATTGCAAGTTTACAGAGACAATAATATTAACATGGGAGAAGTTCACAAGTAGAATGCAAAACTGGCTTTACATTATGTTCACTTCTCATGGAAACGGATGGATTGTCCCCCTTTCAGAAAGGGAGCTTTT
Source organism: Erodium maritimum (assembly GCA_963921825.1). Taxonomy (NCBI): domain Eukaryota; kingdom Viridiplantae; phylum Streptophyta; class Magnoliopsida; order Geraniales; family Geraniaceae; genus Erodium; species Erodium maritimum. Next base: position 61,153,249 of record OY997590.1, on the reverse strand, counting down.
GAGGTCAACCACTGGCTTCACCTTCCCGCTCTGCAAGTATGGGTTCAGTTTTATCAGCACGGCTCTATCCAAATGACCACAAATCTGAATCCCAGAGGTATCACTGCTCCAGTTAACACGACCAAACAGCCTCCTCATTTGATTACGAATAGATGATACAATCAGAACCTTTAAATCAGCCAAAATAAGCACCACATGGATTAGCTACTATATATTTCTTTTCTTACAGACCTGCCATGGACTCAAATGCATTACCTGAAATTCTGAATTAAGCAGTTCTGGGATTTGATGCATGCCTTACAAAAATTCTTCAGCTTTACTCAAATCATTCAATATTTCGGACTTGACTTCCTCTGGCATTCGCCCAGATGGTCCTGCTTTTGAGTAGAAGCCAGCCAAAGATCTTATAGCTTTCTCAAGCGCAGTATAGGATTCCTAAAAAACACACCCAAATCAGCAAAAGGAATAGATAACCAATGCCAATTCCACCCATGAGCTTAATAATTTTGACTGGTACCTCGCTAGCAACCTTCTGTTGTCCTCTCCAATTACTCAAATAATCTCGAATCGACCCTTTAGCGGCATCTGCAGTGCGTCTGAACTTTGCATTATCCTTGGGATCTTCCTCCAGCGACTCTCTAAGGGATTTCACAACCTCTCTAGCAGACTTTAAGTAAGCCTTGGGCAATACTTTCCCGGATTTTGTTTTCTCGTTCGGATCAAACAATGATTTGATGGACCCAATAACCCCGTCAGTCTCCTCCCCTTCCTCATTTGAATTGTCTTTGGCCCAAACAGGTAACAGAGTTAAGCTGCAGTTCAATGTCAGGATAGCAAGCAATGAAACTCCTGTGCATACCACGAGATCTCGTCGAGTGGATGGAGCTTCTTGAGTAGTAGATAGTATAGTTTCAGACTTGGATCTCACTTTATCTGTAACATTGCATATACATGGTCAAGATAAAAAAAATGTAGCAAGAACAGGTGCAGTGCTGCATCAGTATATGGAGGGCCGGCCCAATAATTCTGAAGGCCTAAAGCGGAAGTATAAAGGTGACTTTTCTTTTCTTCTTTAGTGTACACATAGGACTCCTGTACGGGGTAATTACATGATTGTCTCATATTAGTATTGCCTATGACTAAATTATCTTAAACTTAGTGATTTAAACATTGACCACAAGACCGAGAATCCAGGTACTGGTAATAATATACTAGCATTTACGGATGCAAAATGTGCATGTAGAAGTGGTTTGGCTGCATAGTAACACTCCAAATGACCATTACTACGCAACAATTCATCTCAAACCAGGAGTGCAAAATCTTACCAACATCATATTTTTCTGGGAGATCTTTGACATTGTCTTTCGTGTAGTCAATAGCGAAATCGGCACCTAAGATCTTCATGGATCCCAGTTTTCCGGAGCTTGCAGTTGCTGCAACTTTTGCTGCGCCAAATACATGCTTTGCTAGCTGCCACAAAATGAAATAGGCATTCTTAAGAGATCGAGCTGAAAGGAGGGGCAATAGAAGTATACACTTAAAAGTTTTTCATCCATCTTAATCATAAAGGCGAAACTTTATGAAGAACATCTCATGGCATTTGGCAAGAGACATCATATAGCTGCCACAAGACGAGAAAGCTCAACCCTGCACCAAAATAGTCGCCCGGACATGCGAAACTAATTGTGTGTAAGTAATACAAGCAAGTTATTGGGTGATCTTTGGCATTATGGTACCAAGTTCTCATTCCCACTCACGAGAAAAGCAGATGATTTCAACTACATCTCTCCGAGCATGCACGAAAATTGAAACAGTCTTACATGAATGAACTGCCTTTTATTTTTTGTCACTCATCCCCTCCTAATCAAACTCATAGGATGCATCATATCCACATTTGTCATTTCTTCCCATCACAAACAGACAATTTAAACAATATGAATTTTTTAAACCAATAACCATATCCAAAAGACTAACAAAAAAGACAGAAATTTCAATTTTGGAAATCAACACAAAACCCCTTTTAGGCAAAACATCAAACACCATGATGCACAACTCCAAATCCAAATTGAGGACCCCTAAGTTTTCTTTGGGTATAGAGATTGAATTCAATTCACCTTACCGGAAGAGGAAAATCGGTGGCCTTGAACTTCCCGGCCATCCACTTGGGATCAACAGGGTTAATAGCGGCGGCAACAACCTTCACTTCCGGTACAGCGACTTCAGTATCGAACTTCAAAACATTCATGCCTCCGTTCTCCTTGTAAACCCTAGGCTTCATCTCAGACGGCACTGAGGATATCTTGGAGGCTTCCGAAGGAACAGAGGTTGCTTGGGGGCCTGCGCCAGAGACCCTGAGCTGTTTCTTTCGATTTTCCCGGAAAATGGCAGAGAAAGTGATGGAAAATTGGGGCGATTGTGAGGCTAAGGAGTTGAAGGTCCAGAGCTGAGAAGCTGTGGTGGTGGATGAAAACATGGCTTCAGTATTACAGACCGTCTCTTCTCCAACGGCTTATCTATTCTTTTAAAATAATAATTATTTACTCTGTTATAATATTATATAGTAATGATGTAATTTATCCTAAAACTATACGATTTCATTATAATCACTCTAAATATTTTGTTCTTCTCCGTATCTTAGAGTTGCGTTTATCTAAATTTAGTATATATCGTCTGTTTTTGTTGATTTTTGGGCGAAAAGCACGAACATGTACAATTCACGTGCCTCCTAACCATTATGAAATGTTGAATTTGTGCCTCCCTCACCAAAGCTATGATTGACTCAAGCCTAAATGTGTATACGACCTCTTAGTACATCTATATGTCATCTGGAATCGAAAGCAAAGTAAGAGCATCTCTAAGAAGCTCGAAGGTGAAGACGAAGTCGAAGGTTGGGATTGAAGCTTGGATGGAGAAGAACTCAAATGCGCCACGGTCTGTGTTGAAGAACATGAGGATTCATAGAGTGATGTGTTGTCATTGTGGAGTTCAAGAACCCATACGAACCTTGGAGGCCAAGGAGAATCTTAAAAAAAAGGATTGTTGGTTGTAGGAAGTGCAAGGTAAGATTTGCAAATGATTTTCCAACTGAATTTATTTTCTTTGAATGATTTGGTTTCGAGTAATTTAGGGTTTATTTAAGCAATTTTTGTAGTTTTGATAGCGTGAATGGAAGTGTGATTTATTTTTCTGGATTAATGACGGCTTATGAGAAACTAGGGAGAAGATATCACCCGGACACAAAAAAATAACTTGAAGTTGAGGATGGAACCGGATATGAAGAAAAACATACTAAAAAAAATCTGCTTTTTGTGTTCTTCATGATTGTAGGATTTTTGATTTATTATCTTAGGCAGTAGTTGAAGGTGAACTTGAGTTGTTCTGTGGTTTACTTTACTCCTATGTTTGTGTTCAATATTCATTTATTCAATAAGGAATCAAATATGGGTGGTTTGGATTATGAATTCATGACTAATTTTGAAAATGTATGATGTTTTATGTTGCAAGTTATGTATTCATTTTTCATGTGTTTGATATCCGAAAATATAAATTTGATGGAATGAAAATGAAAATGGGTACCAATTTGAAAGAAAATTATTGAAAATTTTGGCATGACCCACTGTTTGTTTTGTTGAAAACCTGTAAATAAGCACTACAAATCTATAATCAGATGCTGTCACTCAGATCATACACTTAGGAGATGAAAAATATGGAATTTTGTAACTACAATAGGGTAAACCAACAAGGATACCGAACTGAAAATAATTCACTTCAACTCACAAGACACAAAAAAAGAAAACTATGTAAAAGTCTTACAGAAAAGGTTCCATGTCCCCATCGTACATGTGCGCAGTGACTTTTCACATTAATTACCCATCTAACCACCACAAAAGGTCAAAAAATACAATCATCCATGTGCACAAGTTCCTATAATTACCAAAAAAATAACCAAATGAAACCTTGAGGAATCCATAGTGGTGGTGTTGTAGCTTGAAGTGCCCAAACTTGAAGTTTTATGGTTCCTTCCTCTTCCCCTTCCTCTTCCTCTTCCTCTTTGTTCAATTGTAGGTGGGACGAAAAATTGTACATCCTCGGTGATTCTTGATCTAAATCCTTGAGCTTGAAGAGACATAAAAAGGCTCTACACATGGAAATATGGGAATAGGTAAGTGTAGCAGCAAAGAAAATGAAATATAAAAAATATTTCCACTTTTCATTTTCATACCTGAGTGTTCATTCTTATTAGTTTAGCTTAGCTTCAGCTAATCAAACTGTAGGTCCTCCTTGTGATGTTGCAGGACTGACAGTTGAACTCCCCAAGGTTGATGATATGGCATCTTGGGTAAGTTTGGTTCTCTTACTTCTCTTTTCAATAGTTGTCTGTCTCTTAGCTTCTATTTCATCTATTGTTCATGTTGGTTTCCTCCTCTTCTGTGAGATTTTCTCTGCTTTCTTCTTCCTTTGCCTTATCAAATTTGTCAAATCCCTAGTGTTTTAGTTGTTGGAGTATGGGATGTGTTACAATAACACAACGGAAAACAAAAAAAACTTTTGTCGGTAACCTATATGAATAGCCTAGATCACATAATCATACAATTTCTTATTTATGCATTATTTAACATAGATTACCTCGAATTCGACTACTTTGGAGTTAATTGGTTCGAGAAGGGGACCTTTGGTAGTGTTGGTATAGGCGCCCAAGCGTTTAACCTCTAATGGTATCCACACGAGAAAGTTTGACCCTCTAATGATATCCTCCGCCCGTGCTTTGCCGTTTGAGCTCCTCCCTCGACAAGATTGGTCACCGGATCTATGGCGTAGTCGAACCTACAACCTACCACGCCCGTGTCTGATGCTCTCGAGCCAGATTTCCCTAGATCCTTAAGCTCTTTCATCCTCACCTTGGCTTGGAGTTGACCAAGGTTTCATAGGCGCGACGGAATTAAGATGCGGCAAGAAGAGATTCATGGCCATGGAAAACCCGGACCCAGCTCCGACGACGAGTAGAGAAGATCCCATCCAGCAGAGCTGAAGCTTGTCCTCTCTTTTTCGTTGGTTCTGTAGGTGTTCAGATCTTGCTCCTTGATTGTACCACTTATAATTAGAGCTTTCGAGGTATAGAGTTCGTTTGAGTATTTGGATTTGTAGAAGAATATGCTTATTTAAATGTGGCTGATTTTCCCTTGAATTTGTAGTTCGTCTGGGTATTTGGATTTGTAGAAGAACATGGTTGTTTGGGTTTTGGATCTGTAGATTATCATATCAAGTACAAATGTGGCTGATTTTCCCTTGAATCTTCCTAGAATATTTTAGGTTGTGTTTGGTTATTGAGAATTTTTGTTGAAGTGCTTGTTTGATCTCAAATTTTTTTTGGTCCATCTCATATTCATGCTTCTCTCATATATTCTCCATCAAAAACCGATTCAAAATCTCATAATTTCAAGTGGTTTTTCTTTTGATTTATAAATAAAAATCATAACATTAGTAAAAGAAAATATTTAAAAAATCATAAAATTAAAATTAAAAAATAAGTACTAAGTGAATTAAATAAAAAGAACAGTAAAATAAATGATTTAAAAACATAATGAGAGAAAATAATTTTAAAAATAGATTTAATGAGAATTTTTTTCAAAATAACGAGTTAAAAAAGTTGACATAAAAAATAAAAATAAAGTTGATATAGTGTTAAATTTAGAAAAAATAATTTAAAAAATGAAAATTAAAGAAAATAAATTAAGAATAAAAATAATAAAGACATAAGGTTTTATTTCAAAATATATTAAGTTTAGAGTTTTTTTGGGGTGTAAATTTGGATTATAGTTGAAGGTATTTTAGGGAAAAAAATAGAAGGGATAATTCCGTTTTAGTATCCTAAAACTTTCGGATTTCGTTTTTAGTACCCTAAATGTTTTTTTGTGGCACTTCAGTACCCTAAATCTTTGTTTATTCCAATTTAGTACCCGTCGTTAACTTTTCATCCATTTTTGGATGGAAAAATGTCATGTGTCTTGCACATGATCCTATCTTTTATAATAATACCAAAACTACCCTTAGGTAGTTTAAAACCCTAAATTTACATATGTTCCTTTTCACTTTATCTTTTCTTCTCACCCAACCGCACACCAATACATCTGACCGGTGGTGGGCTGGCCAGGTGGGTCTCCCGGTGATGGACCCGCCTTCTTCTGCTTCGGCCGCCGTGGGAAACAACGACAACAACAAGCTTGAGATCTCCTCAGATTTATCTCGAGTTCGTTGTTTTGCTTCAGATCCTCTTTGAAGCTCTGATCTTATCTGATCGGTAATTACAGTCGCTTTATGATGATTCTCTCAATCCCTCGTTTTTTTCTGGGTTTTTTTTTTGCTTTTTCCATGATTGATTTTAGTTGGGTTTTCTATTACTTTGATTTTGTGTTCTGGGTTTGTAACGATTTGTCTCTTACCGTTTCTGGGTATGATTTTGAGTGCAAAATTTGTGTTTGGATGTCGTGGGTTTCTGGATAAGATACAGATTTCCCCGGAAAATTGTTTGAACCCGATTATTTCTTATGAAATCTATCTTCGTATCGAATCTGATAGATTTTTCTGAGATTGTATATTAATTATCGGGAGGGAAGCACTTGAACGGGAAGGAGCTCCTCCCAGATCTGCTCCATCTTCATAGTTTTTTATTTTTTTTAAATAGAAATTAATTTTTAAATAAAAACTGATTTGTCAGAAAATTAGTAAAAAAAAGGTAATGGAAAAATAAGAAATTAAAATCTAATTTTTATATTAAAATATAATTTTTACATATTTTTTCTGAAATAAAATCTGTTTTCAATATATTTTTTATAAATAAATTTTTATATATATATATTCTAAAATAAAGTCAGATTTATATATATTTTAAAATAAAATATAATTTTATTTGAATATTTGAAAAAAATATGAATTAAATAAATAATAAAGAATTAAATAAATAATTTCTGGAAATAATAAATAAAAAAAAGATTTAATAAATAGTATTTTGGATAATGGCAAAATTTTGAAAATTTGATGTAACATGAAGGGTATTTTGGACATTTTATGTTCATTGGATGGAAAATCAAACGTTGGGTACTAAACTGCAATAAACAAAGATTTAGGGTACTGAAGTGGTACAAAAAAACATTTAGGGTACTAAAAACGAAATCCGGGAATTTTAGGATACTAGAATGGAATTATCCCAAAATAGAATAAAGATGAAAATGTTGGGTCTCGAGGTAGGGTTGGAGATGAACCAACTCGCAGCGGAAAATCAATGAAAACCAAGAGACAATTAAAACCATGAAACAACTAACAAAGAATGGATTCACAAGAGAAAAATTCAGCACTAGTTCTTACCAAAACAAGAACACCGGTTAACGAATGATTGGCTTGAGTCTCCAAGACGCCTACGTATCCACATGGGAATCAAAGCCACGTAGTTCTTCTCTTTGAGGACTCAAGAACACAAACATGGAGGTGGGAGCTTGCCAAACCCGAAATGGCCATGGAAGAGGGAGAGAAGTTGTGTTTCCTATTCTTGTCTTGTGTTTGTTATGTTGAAAAAAGATGACTTAAACATAACAAAACCCATACTTGTCCAACTAAAGGCATGGGACAAGTATGGTGTCAAGTAAGGTGTAAATAGGACAAAGTATGGCAAGACAAGATTGGGTTAGGTGGTGAATCACCAACACCTTAATCCTTGTCTTGCTTACTTAGTACTAATTAATCAAGACTTGATTAATTAGTTCTATGGGCCTTGGTTGCATGGGCCTTTCATGGGCCTCTTGGAACATGGCCCGTGGCCATTTCTAACGAGGTCCCGTGATTCGCTCATCGCCTCCAAGCCTTCCATACCGGAAATGTCCAACATTATCCGACGCGATCAATCCCAAGACTCCAAGCCTTGTCTCGATCCGTAAAGTCCTATTCACGTACGGGCACATGACCCAAAACCCAGTTTTGGTCATGTCCCGAGACAACTCCCTTTTGGCCATTCTCCATAAATGTGTCAATGAGTTTCATCCTCCGGTGTGACCCTTAGGTTTATGCATGTCAATAGATCAACGTAAAATCCCATTTTACTTGATCCTATTTAAGTGGCAACTAACGAGACTTTAGTATTGCCTGACACTACATAACGAATCGACCCTGTCGATTCTAACCTTTCCGTCGTCCCTGTCATTATCCTTTTATCTCCGATATCCTGATTGAGATAAGGCATAGAGCCGTCATCCTTATTATTCTCAATCACCGTTCCTTGATATGTGAGATGACTGAAGATATGATACCCAGTATCATGTGCATGGCCATGCTATTCTTTCAGTCACTCTCGATCAAGCGGCCGAGAACCGATATCTTTCCCATACCTTAGTATGAGGGATAAATCCCTTAGCCGTCTTTCGTGTCACTCATGTAGCCCGTCCCCAAGCCAATCCTGGCCGTTATGGAAGCCCTGTTACGGACAACGTTAGGCTCAGGTCAAACTCAGTTGTTGACTACATAGCGATCACAAAGACTCCTTGGTCTAAGGATACATGACAAGCTACAACACTGAATATGTTCATGACTTAATCTATGGCACATATTCAGGGCGGGTCGTCCAATATCATGTCCCACATGATATCTATGATCAGACTCCGGAATCCCATTCCAATGACTAACAGAACGTAAGCCATAAAGAGCCATCTTTCATACTAGTCGCTTCTAGTGAAGCTTTGTTAACTAGGGACCCATCGAGTGTGATCTATCTCGATCTATGGTTCTATTCGCATGGTGGGCATAGATCAGAGCACACATCGATATATTACTCCAACACATAAGTAATATAAAGCCGCTTTGATTTTATTGCTAACGATGATATATACATTTGGACATTTATGATTGAGCTACGGGCACTGTGACTCCGGGAATTTTAGGATACTAAAATGGAATTATCCCAAAATAGAATAAAGATGAAAAGATACGTTGCAACATTAATATATGTATCGGTCAAAAAACTTAAAAATAAATATCAGATAATCGTAAAAACTTGACTTGAGGCACTGTGCTTCTCTCCCAACAACAAAACCCTACGCTCCTCTATCTTTTAGCAACCGCAGCCGCCGACAACCACTGTGACTCCGGTCATGGTTGATGCCGGTGGTTCCCTCTCCCATTTCCCGTTCACCTCCCTCAGTCCACCAACCTCTACCGGTCGCGCCGGCCGTTTCATATCCGCCCCACAAGCCATGCCGGTCAACCACCTCTTCCCGCCGTCGCCGGAGCAGCTACGACCTCCTCCGTCCCCCACGACCCGACCCTCCACCATCCGGCCTGCTCCGCCACCCGTAGTGGCCAGATGCGCTGCCTCGGCGACCGGATCTACCAGCCTTCGTCCGCCCTTTCCTCCCTAGCCCTTCACAGCCCAGATCCGTAAAACCCACCTCCTCAACCCTTCTCCGGCAGGTCCCTGACCGGATCCGCCTCCCCCCACCTCGGCCCCCATCCCTCGGCCTTCTCCTCCTCCGATGACGACGGGCGGCTGCACTCTCACTCTCCGGCTTTTTGTCCGACATCGACAACCTGATTTATCTCGAAACTGTCTCTGTCACGCCCCAAATCCGGTTTTGACCGGACTCAAGACGTAAGTACAAATAAAGATAAATAACAATAACTAGATAAACTTTAATAACGTAAAACTCCAAGTAATCCTCATAAACAATTTCTTTATTTAAACGGATATGACACAATTTTGAACAAAGTTGAAGGTGCGTCTCTAACATAACAATCTCGGACCCTCAACGAGCTATCGAGCTCCGAGACATCCTCTAGGCCTAGTCAGCACTGAAACATGTGAACAACAGTAAACATAAAGGGGGTGAGCTTTCGCTCAGTAGGAAAAAGTAGTAAGTAATGAAAGAGCCCCCGCTTTTACAACAAAGGTTAAGATTAGGATCATTAACACAACGCGCCAAAATCTGAGATTTGATAGAAGTACAAGGCTTAACAAAATAGTAACTCAAAGGGAAGAAAAGTTTACCCACAAATAGAAATAACTAACGAAACGGTCCACAGGGACGAGATAGTTAATCAACAAAGGGAACAATTAACGAGATACAGGAATATCAAAAGAGAAATAAACAAAACTGCAAGACTCCGGTTCACACACAGGCCAATACAACATAACGGAAGCCCCTCGCTCCAAAGGGTGCCCATACATTGGGACCCCCAGAAATATCCCCACGGGACACATAGAACATCGGGGCTCCCGGAAACGTCCCCAAAGAAACATAAGTCATCGGGGTGCAGCAAATAATATGATAGAATCTATCAGACCGGAAACGCACATCGGCCTGGGTATTTTCCCGAAAACATCCATCGGGCACACAATAACACATCATACCGGAAACGCACATCGGCCTAGACGTCTTCCCGGAAACGCACATCGGGGTCAACAACGTACATCATACCAGAAATGCACATCGGCCTACATGTCTTCTCGGAAACACACTTCGGGGATGCAATCATATACCATACCGGAAACGCACATCGGCCTAGCTATCTTCCCGGAAACACACCTTGGGGTGCACAACCAATACCACACAATGGCATAGCAAACACAATAAAGCAACTTGTACTGTCGACACAGTTTACCACAACACGTCACATAGAATTCATGTCAATAATCACGCTTACCAGTATGACTTACCAACTACGTTCATCGGCCTATCACTCACCCGATCATACCACAAGGCACGGTCACATCACATTCAGGCATTTTTTCAATCAATCATAATACGAATCAATCATTCATTCATTCATTCAATCAATCAATCATAACACAGATCATTCATTCATTCATTCATTCAATCATTTATCTAGTTTAGTACGACTCTTATATTAACCTAAAGACGAAACATGCATCGGCATTCAATTCAAATGATCACAATCACAATCAACCCTAAGGCTCGACATGACCATTCTACCAACACGAAAATTTCCCAAAGTATTGAAAACGGTTATCTAGTGAATCGCATCCTATATGCATACTAGACTTTTCCAGTTATTATTATCCTATAGGCATACTATTAACGTTATTTTAATTACCAGATGAGTTTAGTACGTTTCCCTACCTCAAGAAGAACCAACAGCTACGTCTCCTAGTTGCTGACGTCCAAGCCTACCTCCGGTCTTCTCCACGATCGAGGTCCAAGCCTGGGTTTTACAAAAGGACGGTGATCAGTCCCGGTCCAGTCTGTAACGGTCCTCTAAATTAACAGGTAAGTCCTTTAAATTCACTGGTTAAGTCCTCTAAATTATCTGATTTACGTGCTGTGATTTAACTGATTTAAATCCTTTTAAATTAATTAAATTATTATTTAAATTGCCCTGACCTGGATCCGAATCGAGTCCGGCCCGGATCCAGGCCCAACCCGGATCCAGACCCGGTCCGAACCCGGAAACGACCCAGACTCAAGCCTGACCCGGACCCGACCCAGTCCCGGTCCAGACCCGACCTGTCGGATCTGGGCCTGGCCCGAGTCTTGGCCTGATCCAGGCCCAGCCTGGCTTGCCTGGCGCAAGGTCTAACGGCCTGCTTCGTTTGGACGTCTGAGTCCAACTACGAGAGGGCGGCGAGGGTTCTGTTTCAGGCCGTCGGCGACGGCGACAACAACGGCGGGGAGCTCGGAGAAAGCCGTGACGACGCTGGGTGTGAATCCCCGTCGAAGATCCGGTGAGATTCTTCGGCAACCTATGCCCGGCGAGCTTCCTACGCCCTTGCAGAGCCAAAACTCGAGCTCGGCCTTCAGATCTGGGTCGAGCTCTTCCGGCGAGGGAGCAGAAGCGTCGCGATTGGTTCTGACCGGAGAGATCTCGTACCCGCGCGATTCATAGGCGAGGGAAGTGGTTTGGAGAAGGGACGAGATCTGGGCGAGGCTCATCGGTGAGATTTCGCACACGGTGCGATTTGGGTTCGGGGAAGAAGAACAGGGCGTGGTGCTCTCGGTGCAGTTCGCTCGGCGCACGTGGTTTGATTCGCACGGAGACGAAGAGAGCGGCGGCGATGTAGCGTGGCGGCGAGAGAAGTGGAGAGAGACGAGGGAAAAGGAGCGAGGAAGACGACTCTGGTTCTCTCTCTTGGGAGGTGTGCACGCGTAAAAGAAGAAGGAGACGCGAAGTAGGGTTGAGTCTGAACCGAGTGGGCTGGGTTGGCTAGTTGGGCCAACCCAATTGGCTGACCTGGCCCAATTTCCTTTTTTTCTTTTCTTTTCTTTTTCTTTTGCAAACGATCCAATTTTCAAATCGTTTTTCCAACCTCGACGTTTCAAGTCGGTAAAAAAATATTTTACTCCTTTTAAATGAGATGGTCTTTACAATCTCTCCGCCACGTCTCTCACCTGGCCTGGTGACCAGATCTACTCCCACATGTTGTCTGAGCTCCGCAATCGACGTTGTCCTGCTTTACGGAGCTCACCCGTCTCGTGCCCTTGCCCCAAGCGGATCAGATTTGCATCGTCGGCGCCATCCATCTCCCCCTCGCTCCGACTTCAGCCCCGACTACCAGAGACCGGCCTCGAGAACTTTAGTTTCGTTGTTGTTGTTTAGTTTTTTCGTTAGGTATTCCTAAGTCTCCTTTCTGGATTTCTGCTGTCAAAGACCCGTCTTTGACCGACGAATCTCCAGGAAGTGTGGTTACCACCATTGGTGGCTTTATCGGTTGGGTCTTTATATCGACGAATCTGTTCGGATCGTCGAGAAGAAAGAACAATCTGGTACTTGTTTGTCTAAGCGCTGCGTCGCCCTTAGTGAGAGCTATTATCTCACCGGTCGTTTTTTGAATTTCTGATAACGATCAGCGGATACAACGCTGGTGTTGTTCTATTTGAAATGTTTACTAATTTTTAATTAACCTTTCTTAAAAAAAAATATCAGATAATTGTATTAACTTAAGGTTATATACATTTGTATTTTTCTCAATGATATTGTATGGTACACGTGTACATTATATTACAGATAAAGATAACAGTTAAGCACGTGACTGTTTGTCGTTTTACGAGGAGCAGGAAATAAGTTTTGTACTTTCTATTTCTATCCTGCGAAGCGAGATATGTCCGAGACTTTGTCATATGCCACGTGAACGGACAGATCTTCGGCCGGGGATCAAACATCGACGGTTGACATTGATAAAAAAAAAAACCTTTTTTTTTTCTTCATATTGAACAACAGGTGACGGCTGCGGTACTCAATCATCAATCTTCGTCATCACAATCAGATCTCGCTCTCAATTCTCAAATCGCCTCTCCGAATCTCTGCAACATCTGAGGTGATCCCTCGAACCCTAATATCCAAACGGCTCATTTTTTGCTCTCTCTGTTCAATTGGATATTTATTTCTCGTTCACATCGTATTGTGCTGTGAATAATCTTTCATATCTGATATGCTCGAGTTTTGGTTATGAGATCGAGCTCAAGTTTTGTTTGTACTAAAGGATTGTAATTGGGTATTCTATTAAGGTTCCTACGAGGCTGACTTTTGAGGTTTCTCAGCTATCTAATTAACAGTTAGTCGAGTCTAAGATTGTTGCTTTTCCCCTTTTTCTATTGTAAAACCAGTCCAAGGGGTTTGGTGATTTCTAGTTAGTTGTGTGGAAGACGGGAAAGAGAAGAAACTGTGCGTTTGTTTGTTTCTGGACAACATTTTGATTGATATTTATTCTTCTTTTTTTGCTGGAAATTGCTTGGAGAGACTGTTTTGTTTGTTGAAAATGAGATTGGTGATGGAGCAAATAAAGGAAGTGTTGATGATTACCTTCAACGTTTCTCTGAAAAGTTTGAAGTTCGAGATTTTGCAACACAAAAAATTGAGCAATTATCAGCTCTGTTAAGAGTCGAAGAGGCCCTGTAATGGTTTTGTTTTTCCATGTTCGTTTATATGCATGTTGTGATTATTGCTATTTGAGAAAATAGATTAGTTGTAGACACTTTGAGTATGTATGATGATTATTTTACGTATGTTTGTAATGTACTGGTATTTCTATGTCCATTTAAGATGGCTGAAGCAAAATCTGGACTGAGGAAGCCGGTATTTACCAAGGTTGAGCAGCTTCGCCCGGGAACTAGTGGGCACACTCTTACAGTGAAGGTTGTCAGTGCAAAAATGGTATTACAGAAGGGGCGTTCCGATGGTCCCCAAATGCGCCACATGAGAATCGCTGAATGCTTGGTTGGTGACGAGACAGGAATGATTATTTTTACAGCTAGGAATGATCAAGGTATGTTAAGTATTTTTACAGCCAGGAATGATTATGTATGTTAAGTATTTCTGTTTTGTGTTTGCTAGGCTAGAGATGACCTTTACCTTTAAGTTCCCATAGCATTTTTTTTTGTTTCGGCTTCTATAAGGTTGTTATTTTGAATTGTTTTACCAACTTCCATGTCATTGGTTATAGTTTGTGTGTCATAGTTCTTATGCTTATAAAGTTTGTCAAGATAGCCAGTTTTTTGTTCATAGATATGGCAGGAGAAGCTGAAATGCATCTCTGAAAGTTCTTAGCACGAAGAATCATAAATCTTATGAATGATTATGGAAGCATAACTGTACTCATGCTCGTTGGCATGAAAATATATAGACTACTGTCCTTAAATTCGTTCTTTCGTGTACGTAATGATTGAAGTTCCCTATAAGATGTCATCGGTCAGTAATATTCCTTGGGTGAATAAATGCAGTTATGTTCAATTTTCAATGTAATTGGAGAGGGGTCTCAAATTGTTGACAGGATGCTGAGAAAAATACGTTATTCGGGATTATGTGCTTCATTAACTTCTTCAGTATATAGTTATGGAAAGGGAAAATTACACTTTACTACGCCTAACTAGGCGACTATTTTTTATTTTAACGTCTTTTTCGTTTGTTTTTGGACAGAAATTGATCATGTGTGAAGCACATGACATATTTTTTTTTCCAAAAAATGATGAACGTACCCCTTTTTACTTTACCCTACATCCCCTTTTCTTTTTCTTCCCTGAACTTCTCTCTTCCCACTGTGCTTCTCCCTCCTCTCTCCCTTGGCCATATCCACACCACCAACCCTCTCCGTCCTCACCTGACCACCGCCACTTTCTCTTCCTTTGACCTAGAAAAGTTTAATTTCCCCCTCTGAATTCACAACTCACTGGAATGAAGTCTCCAGGTACTATACTCTAGGTCTAAGGATAAGTGACTAGTTTGGTATTGAGAGAATAGCTTGTCTGTTGGAGGCTTATCAATAATTATATGCAATTTTTCCTACATCATTTACGGATCAAACATTTGATAACATAATTGATGTTGTATTCTGATTTACCTAGATTTTGCATGCTGGCAATCACAGTGCATGCATAATAATATATACATATATCCATTAGCATGACTTCCTGTTATAAGATTCTGAAATTTTTACTGGTTGTTTAGAATCAAGTACATGCTATTCCTTGTATGGGTAATTAGTTGTTTTGTTGTGGTTGCTGAGTAGTTGACTTGATGAAAGAGGGAAGCACTGTGATCCTGCGCAATGCAAAGATTGACATGTTCAAAGGATCAATGAGACTCGCTGTTGATAAATGGGGCCGCGTTGAAGTGACTGAACCTGCAAGTTTCACCGTGAAGGAAGACAGCAACCTGTCACTGATTGAATACGAACTCGTGAATGTTGTTGAAGAGTAACTTCTTTCCTTTGAGCGTCCTTACATGCGACCCCAAAATAAGAAGAAATCAACCAAGCAAAATTACGTTTTATCTATGGTCCAAAATGCGTGCAAGTACTCTTTACAAAGGAGAAAATCCGGAAGCCAAGTCCTATCCAAGTTGCGTCCTACTTTGCAGCAAAAATACGGTGGAAACCTTTTTGGTTTACCCTCTACACAGATGGTGATTATAGCTGTAAATTGAGGACAAAAGCCTCTGGTTCCTGGAACTTGCTTTGTTTTGTCCACTATCTATCTCTTCTTTTGGAAGTGATTCTTCCTTTTCTGTTATTAAGACTAGTAACCATAACAGTGCATTGCACCTTTGTTCCTGGGATGTCTTTGGCTTATGTCCTAAGGTTTCTCTTTATTTAACCATGTTTGTCTGGACTCAAAAATGGTTCTGCAGAGTAGCGAGCAGATAATGGGTCTTGCTGTTATCATGTCACATGAAGGGTGACATATCTGCTCATCATCACCGGCAATAAAACTACTCGATAAGAGGGTTTTGAAGTTTGATGGGGATGATACTAAAAAAAGATACCCGGAACAAACTTAATTAGCTTCAGCATCCCAAGAAAACTTCATTTGAAGCTTGGAACTTTGATGCTAAGGTCAAAAAAATGTGTGAAATTGTATATAAACGTTTGATCTATGAAGGGCAAAGCCCAAAAATGCTGCTTAAAAGTAGAAGAGAAAGCAAATAGCATTGTCTCATCAATCAGTATATCAGATGCATGCTGATATTGGCTAGGGGTGAAACAAGATCACAGCCAAACCCAACACTACGTATGCAGATTCATAAGTAAATGATACAAGTTAGGAGCTTTGTGCTCATAGATCATCCTCATCCTCTCTACTTGTATCAATGTAGTATCAAGTTTCGGAAGAAAAAGTGTCCCATGTAAGAGGAAGAAGTAGATTAACTAAATATCTGCAGTACAACATGAGTCTGTCCTTGTCCTTGCATACAGCTCCTTGCCCTTGTTTTTATATGATAAAAGTATATTCTTGAGCTCTGTATACGCAAATTCTCAGTTGGTGGAGTTTTATGCTTTCAGCTCCACGCCCACTTTCTTTTATATCTTTGGGCGGGTTCTTATAACTTAAAAACTCCTAACTGAAACGTTTCCGTGTTAAGATATCAAATCTTTTCAAGATGTCTTTTTATTTCTTATGTGTCATTTACATCTTTTAGCATTTCAACAAAAAAAGGCCATACATATACATATGCAGATCAATATCGGTCCATAGAGTATATCAGAACAAGTTACTTTTGCGCTGAATCTTGTTCGGATGATGAGAAAACAACAGCAAAGATACAATTTTTGTTAGGGAAGTTGACTTCCTTGGAGCGTTTCCAGTATAGTTCCCTGTGTTTTCATTAAATCACGTTTCAGCGACACAAGCATAAGTCATTTATATGCTCCGCAGCAAAAACAAGCAAACAAAACTATATCGTAATCGGTAGAATCCTAGTCATTTTCTTGTGATATGGAGAGTATGGTTTATCAGAAATGGCTGCACAAGAAAGATCGCATGAAATTAACCAGTAGGTTGAAACATACATGTCTCACAACAAATTAATGAGGTACATATAAAAACACTGGTACACCAGATTAATAAGATTAATCTTTTAATCGTGACGTTACATGTGATAGACATAGCTTGGTTTAGTATAAAATCTTGCATGACTCAGAACATCGGATAAGAGTACACATTACATATAGATTAGGACGTGTAAAAGACGAAAGATCAATCAAAGTAGGGTTTAGGGTTTTGGAGACAGTATTTAGGGCATGTTTTGTACACATGGGAATAACCATTGCGGACAAGTTTATCAAATAAAGGTAGGTTTAAGTGGCTCCATTGCTATGATTTTGTGACCTTTTGGTAAGGGCAAGGATTGTGTTTTTCCATTTCCGGGTTGGGCACGTGAGAATCTGAGATACAGAAGCATCTTAATTAAGGTGCTTCTGTTGTGCCTCTTGAGGTATGGGGGAGACAGTAAGCTATTGGAACCAGAAACACAAAGTTGATAGTGATAATGGAAAAAGGCTTGGGCATGAACTGCCTTTTGGATGACCAAAAGCTAAAGTGAAGGATGATTTAGTGAGAAGATTAGGGGCAATAGTTGCTTTCATCGTTTGGTCTGTTCGCGGTTAGAGTTAGGCTTAAAGCACTTCTTTAGACTCATTGAGGCTAAAAGAAAAAAAAATATATCTGTTTCTCTCATCTTTTAGTCTGGTTAATAGTTCATACAATTTTACTTGCGGCCTAAAAATCTGACGTAGGCTAAAAGATGATGCTATATTTATTTTTTTATTTTAAAAAATAAAACATAATTAAAATTATATCTAACTTCAAAAAACACGTTCATTATATTGAAAAACTACGGTATGACAATTGAAATGGACCAAATTAGAAAATAGTGTTACAATAGAAAATAATTAATCGTCGTCTCCAAACATGACTCATACGTGTTCGATGATGTCTTCTTTCAATCTGTTATGAGTGTGGTGATTCTTCATCCGATCGTTGTTTGTAAGCATGAAGTGGAAAGGGACGGGTGTTCCCTGATTGAATCTTGGTTCGAATGACTCATCTTCATCTATTTAGTTAATATAACCTTTATATGTGTGATGTTCTATTTTCACAATCTTATTGTGCATGATAACACATGCATTCATGAGCAACCCAATGACGCGGGCTTTCACATTTGGCTCGAACGAGTGATAATGTGGAACCGAGCTTAGAGGACCCCAAATGCTCGTTCCACATTCTCTTTACCAGCTTCTAGGACATTAGCATATATTTTGTGTTTTAAGAGTTGAGGCAATGAGATTGTTTTTACAAGAAACTGGCCATGAAGGCTAAATACCATAAGCCAAGTAATAAGGAAGATTGTACTGGTGTTCATTTACCGTGAAAGTCACTAATGGGTGCCAATCATTTACGATGTCCGAAAACAACCTCGAGTGGTTAAGCACATGTCGTTGAAAGTATTCGTCATGTTCTGTCAATTGAAATATGATATGAGTAAAAACATCCTTCGACATTCGGAAATGACGACGAAATTGAAGCTTGATGTACACCGGTTGGTCACAAAATTAGTCAAGCATTAGACGTTCATCCCCTTCCACACAATCTATCCAGATGTTATCTTTTTTTTCTCACGGAGCGGCCATGTGGGTAATGGATTCATGGCTCGATCACACAACATTTGTAGGAATGGATTCATAATGCTATTTTTGATTCACGTCTGATCGTATGTTCAATTTGTCACTTGGAAAAGTTTACTATTGAAATAGAGAGGTTGGACAACAAATTTAGAATGGAAGAGTTGAAGAAGAGTTGAAGAGGTACTTGTGGTTTTTTATGTTCAAACTCACTCTTATATATATATATATACTAATTTTCAAGCATCCCGCATAGCCCGATGGATACCGTATATCTGTAACCTTCTCCAGCACTTCACCACGCTTCTCAAGCTTGATCGTATAGTCGGCATAAGCTATGAAAGTCTTGTTTCCGGTTGTTTTGGCCCATAAATCCTTATACACACCCATTTCCTCTCACATTTGTCTGGCTTTCCAATCATCTTTTATTTTCCCATGCAAGTTTAAAAGAGTTCCAATAAGATTCTCGCAAACCTTTTTCTCAATGTGCATCACGTCGAATGCGTGCCTTGTCCTCAATGATTTCCAATCTGGGAGTTCCTAAAATATCAACTCATGTGTCCAACACAACCTATTTTGGTCGGCTTTGTTCTTCTGAGTAAACTTTGGATGCAATGATAGTTTGAGAAATTGAATTTCGATATTTCTTCATATATTTCATACCCACTCTTTTCAGGGCAAGATTTGTTCATCTCCCGTTTATCGTTGATTCTTCTAATTTTTGTGTAATGCATGATTATCTGGCAGGTCCTTCCGTGTTGCTACATAGTACGTCTTACTGTGACTGTGATGCCCATCGAGATCATCCAGCATATTTAACAAGCCTTATAACCCTTTATTTGAATGCCTTCCAACATTCCTAACCCGGGATAGTCACTAATAGTCCATAATACTGCAACTCGCATCTTGAATGTTCGGTTATAGAATGCATCAAAGGTCACAACTCCTTCGGACCACAACCTTTTCAAATAATTCATCAATGGTCTCATTAACACATTTAGGAACTTACCAGGAAACTTAGGACCACATATCAATAACGTTAAGATGTTAAATTCTTTCTTCATGCACGAGCTTGGAGGTAAATTGTAAGGCATGAGTACAATGGGCCACACACTTTCAGGGGCCGCATTTCCACCAAACGGACTAAACCCGTCAGTTGCCAATGCAAGACGCACATTGACAGGTTCAAATCCAAAACGCGGCCACATCTTATCGAAATCCAACCAGTCTTCCCCGTCAGCTGGGTGAGTCAACTTATCTAGGCCGACAATTCTTTTCGCTCTACAATGCCACTGCATTTTCTTTGCAATATCATGCGAGTTGTACAACTTCTGCAACTGTGGAATAATAGGGAAATATCTAACAATTTTTGTAAGAACCGCCCAAGGTCAGTTTGACTTTCTGCCGGAAAAGTCAACCGATGACTCCGAGAGTCGTTCGGGACCTTTCCGGGGCCCAAAAAGCTTAGCCGTCATCACGGTTAGCTTATTTGGGTCATTTCCTTTCATTTGACTGTAATTTTGGAAAAGTCAACTTTTGGTCAAACCGGGACTTTTTATCGACAAAATCCGAATTAATTAAAGTTTCTGGATTTAATTAGGGACAAAGTGTTCCCCACATGGACACTTTTCCATGTTAGCTTGGAAGGAAATAAATTGATGCAAATGGACCTTTATACCCTCATAAGTGCCAAATTAGAAGAAAGGAACAAAGAGGGCCCTTTTGGTCATTTCAACAATAGGTTAAAGGCCTTATTTAGTGTCATTTCAGCTCATTCTCTACAGTGCAGCCGATTTTCACAAGGGAGAGAGAGGAAGAACAAGCCTTGTGACTTGAGGAAGAAGAAAGGGAGAAAATGAGTCATCTTGGGACCTTTTCTACATCATTTCTTCTCCAAATGCTTCTATTCTTCATCATCTCATCATACTAAAGGTAAGTGAACTCTTAAATCACTCTTTCAATTCAATTCAAGTTGTGGGTTTTGTGGGTTTTTGCTAGAACTTGTTGAGCTTGTGTGTTAGTGTTGTTAGATGGTGGTTTTTGGTGAAGAATAGTGAAGTTTAGGTTGGTTTTGATTAATTTGTTGATGTTTGGAGGAAACCCATTGTGGGTGTTGAAGTTTGAGAGTTTGGTTGACTGATTTTGGAGCTTGATGATGGTAAAAATGGTGTTTTTGGAGTAGTTTTTCGTAGAAACGAAATGGAAGAAGAAGGGGTTGGGGCTGCCCAGATCTGATACGGAACGAGGCATGGAAATGGTTTCATTCCGGCCCTCTGAGTGGCATGGAAAGGGTCTCATTCCAGCCCTCTGAGTGGCACAGAACGGGTCTCATTCCGACCCTCTGAGTGGCACGGAACGGGTCTCATTCCGGCCCTCTGAGTGGCAGGGAACGGGTCTCATTCCGACCCTCTGAGTGGCACGGAACGGGTCTCATTACGGCCCTCTGAGTGGCACGGAATGGATCTCATTCCGGGCCAGTTTCCAGAAGTGTGGGTTGTCCGAGTTGGGCCTAGTTTGAGCCCAAATTGCCTTTTTAGCCCAAGTTTTCTTCGTTAAGGGTATTTTAGGTAGTTTACTATAAAACCATCCTTGTTTAGTTATTAATTATAGCTTAATTTGTGATCCAAGACCTTGGACCCGAGATTGACGGAGGAGGCCGTTGGAACCACGTGAGAGGACGAGGAGGAAGCTAGCCAGGACATCAGCAGCTAGGAGTATTAAGCGTTGGAGAATTCAAAGTAGGGAAGAGTAGCAAACTCCACTCGTAATTTAATGAATGCTAATAGTATGCCTATAGGATAATAATAATCGGAAAGGTCATAGTTTGCATATAGGATGTGATTCACTAGAATAGCCGCTTTCAATTATATTAATAACCGGAAGAATCTAGTTTGCATATAGGATGTGATTCACTAGTTTAATCGCTTTCAATACTTTGGAAAATTTTCGTGCTGGTAGAATGGTCATGTCGAGCCTTAGGATTGCTTGTTGAATGTATTTATTGATGATTGTTTGTCCTTAGTATCGATGCATGTTTCATCTTTAGGTTAATATAAGAGTCATACTAAACTAGATGAATTGTGATGATTGTAATGTGAATGGTTGATCCGTGTTATGATTGATTGAGTGAATGCTTGAATGTGATGTGATTGTGCCTTGTGGTATGATCGGGTGAGTGATATACCGATGGAACGTGGTTGGTAAGTCATGCCGGTAAGCGTGATTGATGGTATGAATTCTATGTGACGTGTTGTGGTAAGATTGTTGGGTTTGCTAAGCTGTGGTTGAACTATGACTTATGATGTGTGGTTTTCTCTTGTTGTGTGTTCCAAGAGGAGTTGTGTTCCAGTATGGTACCTACACCGAGGGGAATGCCGGTGTAGGGTAGTACTTAGGCCGATGGATTGTGTTTACCCCGATGGGAATTTCGGGAAGACCGATGAACATTCCGGTATTGTGTATACCCCGATGGGAATTTCGGGAAGACCGATGAGCATTCTGGTGTTGTTTTTACCCCGATGTGTGTTCCGGGAAGACTTAAGCCGAGGGATGTTTCCGGCATGGTATATTTTTGTCTCATTCCGATGCTACGTGTTCCGGAGAGACTTGTTTCACCCCGATGATATGTGTCCCTTCGGGGATGTTTCCGGGAGGATATCTTGTTTCACCCCGATGACCTGTGTCCCTTTGGAGGCATTTCCGGGAGCCCCGATGATATGTGTACCTTGTGGGAACATTTCCGGGAGTACCGATGATATGTGCCCCATCGCAAACGAGGGGCATTCCGGTACGATGTATTGGTTGTCGTGTGGATCGGAGTCTAGCTGTTTACATTATCTATATTTCGTACTTGTGTGTTCTTTTGTTATTCTACTGGTTACTAAGTTGTCTGCCTGTTGATCCCCTTTGAATCATTAGCTTATTAAGTGTTGCAATCCTTGTCGATCTTTACTTATGGTATCTTTTGAAAATTTGTGCTAATCGGGTTTTCACTGTCAAAGCGGGGGGTTTCTTTTACTTATTACTTTTTCCTATTGAGCGTAAGCTCACCCCCTTCTTGTTTACTGTTTGTACAAGTTTCCCTGTTGAGTAGACCTAGAGGTGTCTCGGGACTCGGGAGCTCCTTGAGGATCCGGGGGGTTTGTAGTAGAGAGACGTACTTTCCACTTCGTTTTAAACTATGTTTATCTTATTGTTTTGGATTGAGTATTGGACTCATGTTACTTTATATTAAAAACTTGGAGTTTAATTTCTTTTACATTTATTTTATGCACTGTTTATTTATTATTCCTAGCTCACGTCTCGAGTCCGGTCAAAATCGGATTTGGGGCGTGACAATTTTCTTAGCCTTTGGTTTTCGCGTTCCGACAATATTCTCGTAGCGAGGTGATTCACATTTATAGCACGCTTTATCTTTTGAATAAGGTCCATCGAATAAGGTACAACCATTTTCACATGCATGGTAAGTTTTATAACCCATCCCCATACTCTTCAAAACACTCTTTGCCTCTTTGAATGAAGACGGATAATGGTTATCAGCCGGTAACAATGCTTTATACAACACACAAGACATAGTGAATGCTTCGTTAGACAACTGATATTTCTCCTTATGAGTCATCAACTCTATGATCACCGTCAACCTATCTGTTGTGACGTGTTTGTACAATAGTTTTTTATGCTCTTGCAATAATTTTGTGTACTTGTCTGCCGCTTCTTCCGCAACCGATCTTTCAACATCCGCAATTTCATCATCTTCCAACACCAATTCATCCATTTGTCCGCCGCAACGAAATGGGAACACATCTTCCATATACTCCATAATTATTGGATCACTACAGTGATCTTCATTCACTACCACAGTTGTGCTACTTGATGAAGCTCCAATGTCCCCACTTCTTCAAGAACTATTCATTATTTCAGTTATGGTAGGCATGTTAATATTTTCACCGTGAAAGTGCCACACGTTGTAACCCCTCATCATACTGTTCCTAATCAAATGCATATATATATATCCGAGAAAGTTTGGTGATATGCGTTAAGACAACTACCACACAGACACCTGTGTGATTCAATATTAGGTGAATTTGTCTGTATATATTCGATAAACACCGCTACCCCTTCCATAAATTGTGGATCGGACTTACTCAAACTCATCCAACTCTTATCAATATCTTGATAAACATTCAATGCTAACAATTATTGGACACAATATATATATATATACATATATAGGGTAGCTATCCTGTAAAAACCACCCTTATTGTGCAAACTACGAACTCACCAGGTGCTGGCACGTGGCGCGCACAGTGCTGATAGTTTGCGCAGCACGGTGCTAATAGTTTGCGTGCACAATGCTAATAGTTTGCATTTGTGCTAAACTATTAGCACCGTGCTGCGCAAACTATCAGCAATATGCGCGCCACGTGTCAGCACCTGGTATGTTCTTAGTTTGCACAATAAGGTGCGGTGTTTTATATATTTATTGTCCACGTGTCAGCATCTGGTGCGCTCTGCTGACATCACTTTGGGGGGATCCTATGGCTCTCGTGGGTTCGTAGTTTGCACAATAAGGGGGGTTTGTACCTGATACCAACCCTATATATATATATATATAAACAATAATAAATAGTGAATCAAAAAATTGAGAATATGAATACGTACCATTCTCGAGTTTGAAGCAACAAACATCTATGATGACATGGGAAGTAGAGTTTTGTGAGGTAAATGTGATTTGTGTAAGAAAAATAGAGTTGGGAGAGGAAAAAGTGGTTTGAGGGAGGAATAATGAGTTAGGATCTTTTTGTGTAGATGAGATTTAGTACAACACAGAGACCTGGCTGACCGATGCATGTATCTGTGACCTAATATGAAACTAAATCGTTTCACCTTACGTTTTTAGCCCCACTTAATGTTGCGATACCGTTTTGGCCTGACCGAGAGATATGGTATCCATCGGCCATGATTTTATCATATGAACTCTCAAACCCTAGTTCCCCCCATTCCTAACTCTATCTGCCTCTCTTCCTCACGTCGTGCGTCCGACCCTCCCTTCCTCCCTTCCTCCGTCGTGTGTCCGACCTCCTTTCCTCCAACACATCAAGTATGTTAATTAAATACAAGTTTAAGTTTCAGAAGTTTCATCTGACCTCCTTCTCTCTCCAACGCATCCAACCTCCTTTTTGTTCTTGTATTTGTTTGATTACTAGTTTCACATATTTAGACTACATAAGGTTTCATAAATTCCGAATTTAGGGTTTAAGGAATTCAAACTTGTTAGATATAAGGTAGTGAAATTGAAGTTTGGTTTTTAAAATTTAGGGTTTCAAAGGTGCTAAGAATTCAGGAATGTTAGATATAAGGTTGTGAAATTGAGGTTTGCTTTCTTAAATTTACGGTTTCAGATATTGAGGGTTTCAAACATTTATAGGTTTATTTAAAATTTCCTTAATTTATAGTGTTTGAGAAATGTAGGGGTTTAATTTAAATTATGGTTTCATATTTATTGGGCTTTTGAGTTTAGAGTTATAAATTAAGGTTTGCTTTTATATATATGGTGAATGGAGGACACGAACAGTAATGTTGGATCAGATGATGGATATCCAGAACCAATAAAAGGGAGCTTGATTTTCATAGAGACATTGAAAGTCTATAAGAAATTGCCAAAGGACATACCCACGAGAGCCGAATCAGCAACTCAAATGAGGATATTGGGCCTGATTAACAGAGAGGGCCAAAGGCTTGCTGCTACTGAAAGAGCTGAATGTGCTAGGCTTATTGATGCAAGGCTTGCTGGTGAAAGAGCCAGACTTGATGCTCAAATAAGAGGAACTCGTACATCTGATGGAGCGACCTCCATGCG
This sequence comes from Erodium maritimum, assembly GCA_963921825.1. NCBI lineage: Eukaryota > Viridiplantae > Streptophyta > Magnoliopsida > Geraniales > Geraniaceae > Erodium > Erodium maritimum. The sequence goes on along the minus strand of OY997590.1, from coordinate 61,127,501 downwards.
TGGACCGAAGCATCACGCAAAGGTCTACGTGTAGTGGCTGAAAGACAACTCTGAGCGCGTGTTCGAAGACTAAATGCTCTTGTTTATTACTTAGTATTTAACAGATGTTTTAATGATGACTTATTTATGTTTGAGATTGTACTGTACTTTCTATGACTTGGTTTATGTCATGCACACTACTTTTTTACGAATGCTACCTAGTTATGCATGTTTTGACTTAATTTGAGATAAATTCTAATTATATATGTTTGTTGTTTGAGAAGTGTAAATATATGCATATGTGTGTGAAAGGATGGAACCAAACCTTGATCTCGCCTCGAGCGTAGGTGGCATCGACAAGAAAATGTAAGAACAATAGTACCAATACCCGGTCCACAAAGAGAGAACCCTACAGATGGCCCAGCGTGGGTACAAGAGTACGACAAACTACTCAAGGAAGCCAATCAACGCTTGGACTATATTGAGTGCCTAATGCACGAGAAAGGTGATGACCTTCCTCCACCCTCTGATGGTGTAACCGCGAGGCAGAGGCCTCCGTGGTTAAACTAGGTTCAGGATGGCCTTCTACTTGTACAGGAGCCTGAATGATTTAAGTTTTATATTGAATGGATGGAAGAGAACAAAGAAATGGAAGAACATATTATCAAAATTCTGCTTGCTGCTTAAATCAATTATGCTCTGTTTGTGTATTCTTGTATTCAGATGATTAATGATGTGTAAAAACAATGTACCGTGTTAAAACTATTATCTATGAGCTGTTCTTGTGCTTATATATGGATTGTTTATACATGTTCATGTGTTATGTAGATATCTTCATCGGGATTAATCGAAATAAGTTTGTATATAGTTTGTACACTGCTTTATTTTACCCACGGATACAAGTCACTTTAGCCACGGATGCAACATGCGTGCCTAAAATGCTCACTTGGCTGACGGATGCAACATGTGTGGCTAAAGTACTGTCACTTTAGCCATTGATACAAGTTGCTTTAGCCACGAATATTTTATCCGTTGGTCAAGTGCTCACTTGGCTGACGGATGCGACATCTGTGACTAAAATACTGTCACTTAAGCCATGGATGTCGTATTTGTGACTAAAGTAGCGTTCTTACGGTGCTCTTTGTTTGTAAGTTTCACTTGAGGACCTAGTCCTTGCCTTTTCCTAAAGCTTTTTTAGGGGAAGGTTTTTATAAATAAAAAATTCGTGACCCAAATGGATTTCTACAGTAGTGCAAGATGGCGACGATTTTGTAATAAAAATGATGGGTTTTAAAAAAAACAGAGAATGTATTTTGTTTTCAATATCTTTTTTTGAAACGGGAAAGAAGTTGTATTACGATCATATCATGCTTACAAAGAGGGACGTAACAGTCCCGGATACCAGCTTTTGTCCCAATCGGTCGTGGCCCATCGGGGCACATGGTTCCATACATATAGTCTGCTTGTTTTCGCAGATCCGAACTCAAGAACACTTCGATCCAACGTTTCGAGGAAAAAGTAAATAACAAAACAGAATCTAACTATTATTCGACCTAAACCAATTAAGCTGAATTGAAATGGAGCCTTGACTGCGGATTCCCCGAGACCTCCCGGCTACAGTTGTCCCGGGTCTGTGGGTATAGGCCCCAGACGGTCCTTCCCACTCCCGCTCTGGGGAATCATTCATCCCCCGGGGGGTTATAGACCCCGGGCTGATTTCCCGTTCATGTTCCTGTTCAGTGTCATCTGGCAGCAGTGAGGATTCTTGTGGAGCCTCAGGAGCCGCTGGCTTGTGACCCGTCTTGATCTTCCTGGGTCTGGGTCCAATGACAGTAGTGAATCTCAAGACCCCTCGACGAGCCAAGGGGCAGTCTCTCAGTTCCCCCAACCTAGGGTCAGAGGCCTTTTTCCTCGATCCGAGTTGTGCCTGTGGCGTGGGTCATGCTACCACATCTCCATGACGTTTAGCCACCACTGGATTCGGACCCAGGCCCCTAGCCGGACTACCACGATTTTTCATAGTTGCAAAACCCCTCGGGTTAGTGGTCACCTTAGGGTTTGCATGCCCCATAGGGTTTGGGAGCACCCTAGGGTTTACATGCAGCCTAGGGTTTGTGACCCCCCTAGGATTTGCTAGCAGGCTAGGGCGTTCCTGCCTTACCTGATTGGCCGGCGGCCATGACTGGCGAGTTACGGGATCCCACACGTCCGGTGTTGGCTCGAAGTGCGGCGGTGGGGGAACGGGGGTCAGACCTCGATAGCGGGAGCCCTGGCAAGGAAGTCTCTGGTGCCAATCCGGTCAGGGCCGGTGATTCCAATGGTTGCCCTCTAGTTCCATCTATGGTGCTCTGATCCAGAGCGGTGGATACGACCACATCCAATCCCGATCTACTTCGTGCATGGGCCACCCATCACGGGTGTACATGGCCACCCACGGCCTGGTTGGCCGTACATGACGGGATAAGGACGGGAAGGGAACTCCGGCGCCCATGGCGCCCTAGGGCTCGAGTTACCTTGATGACGGCGTGGAGGTGGAAAGACCATATCTGATAGGGGAGATTGTGTACTGATTGACGGAGAGGGCGACGGGAGGATGGCTGTGGTGGTGATGGGGGCGACAGTTTGATGGTGTAGCGGTGGATGGCGGCGACGATGGTGAACCCTGGTGGCTAGGGTAAAGAGGACCCTGGTGACTAGGGTAGACGAGAGCTTTTTTGACCCCTCGAGAAATATACCATTTGTGGTTTTTAGAATAAGCGTTTCAGGCATATTCTATTCTTTGTTTTCAATATCTTATTTGGAGTAACCTTAATATAATCTTTAGATATTTTATCCGTCCAATTGGTACGTAAACCTCTTCCAAATTGTGTACGTGAGCAAGTAGTGTTTGACATGGACAAAGCGCGAAATTCCTAATTAAACCCATCCGATGAGAGGAAACCAAACAAGTTATCTTTCTACGAACTCCATAATTACTCCCATATAAAAAAATAATAAAAAAACATGTTTTTGAGAGATGAGAATAATTGATGAAAAAAATCGTATGAGGTGCACATGGATAGAACAAGCTATGATAGTGATGTCAAGGGCCTACTCACTTCCTTCCTCCTAATCCTATAGTGAAAGGACCATCCACCGCAATACGTACTAGTGCCTTCCTTCATATTGGAAATTACGGAACAATGCAAACAAGCCACCAACAGATATTTACATTTATTCTTGCACATAATTAATTATTTACTACGTCACTCTGACGTCACGCCTACGTAATGCAGAATTGATAAGCAAATACAAGAGGTTAGGAGCTCTGTGCTCATGGATTATCCTCCTCATATCATATCATGTCATGTGGTCCATTTCCTCTGTACTTATATCTATGAGTACATTGTTCGTTTCTGGAGATATTCAAATGTTTCAGAAACGTACGTAGCAGAGATATGGAGTAAGTAACTAACTAATATGTATCTGCAGTAACATGAGATTGGAGTGTAGTGATAAACATTCTTCACATTTCTGCATGGAATGTTCTTCTACAACCCCCTCTTGTTTTTATGTGATCAAAGTAGATTCTCTCAACCACACAACACAACCCACTATATATTTGTTAAAGAGCTTTATCTACGTACCTTTCTTTTGCAACGATTTTGAAACTTAATTTAAGGCTCCCAGCTAACAATTCTCATCCAGAGACGTCGCCAAGATATGGATTCCAAATTCAACAAGATATCTTCTTATTCGATATATGCTTGCACATTTTAAGCATTTAGATGAAAAATAGCCATACATTGTTGATCTTTTGTGTGTATCAGAACAAGCTACTTTTCTGCTGAATCTTGTTCGGCTGATGAGAAAACAACACCCAAGATACAAATTTATTATGTCACTTAATTCGAGCAAAAACAAACAAGAAAACTATCTGATAATCAATCAACCATATGTATGTATAATGTACAGCTCATGTTATAATGTGAAAGGAAAGATTAATCCAAGTAGGTAGGGTTTTTTCTAGGCCATGTTTTACACACATGTTGATGTTGCAGACAAGTAATGTGCATCAACTAAAGACTTCAACAGGCTTTTGGTAACATGTTTCTCTTCTGCCTCCTCAGTTATGATTGCAACCACAAATGCAATATTCATATTTGATGGTGCTAAACGTAAACACTCGCAAAAGCTAAAGTGAAACATGAAAGTTTTATCAGGCAATACTTGCTTTTATCATTTGCTCCCTTGACTCTTATAGTTGGGTCAATTTCCATTCCACACCAACCCTGTATATGTTGTTTAACATCACCATTTAATTGGAGATAGACTGTTACCTTTTGTGTTTAATGGTTGGAAAATCTGAATTATTATTTTATTTATTTGCTTGTCTAGGTTATTATTATGTTCTTCATGTTTGTAAAATTTGGGTATCAAGACCTACTTCATTGTCCTCACCCCTTGTTCTGTTTGTTCAGAGGCTGAGCTTACATGCTAGCGCTCGAGTCTGTTTCATGTCATGGTTGTTGGTTTCATTCTTGGTGGTCTTCCCTTATAGTTGACTGCGTCTTTCTTTGGGTTTTTGAGGTCTGTAGCTAGACCTTTTTGTACTCCTCTTTCATCTCATGAGAGATTTTAATTTTAATTTGTTTTGTTGATAAAAAAAACGTCACCCTTTAATTCATAGATATCTTGATGCATTCATCTTAATTTCTAAGTGAGATGAGATCATGACGTCTAAAAAATATTGATCATATCATCATTTGAATACATGTAAGAAGAAGAACGTTTTTCATACTCTTGTAATGCATCATGAGGACTAACTAGTGAGAAACGTGTATTAGGCTTCCATTTATGCTCACTGATGAGGGTCTGGTCCACTACTCCAAAATCAAATAAAGTCGATGGTGAAGGCAAAATCTGAAGAGGTGATATGTCTCTCCTTTGCATAAATTGTGTTTTTTCCAACCTCAAAAATTGGTAGTATAATTGTATTCATGTCGGCTATTATTAATTATGTCTATATATCGTATCACTTTCACGATAAAAATATGCAGAGATTTGAGTGTATTCCATTATACAACATTTTATTGCAATTTGTGATTGTCCTGAAATTTGAAAACAACAAATCGCAAAGGCTTGTGGCTATTATATATCGGTATCCATATATACTTGAATCATGATAACATTGGACTTACTTTTATCATGATGCCAATCTGAATTTGGCTATATATATTGCTGGAATCCACCTATGATAACATATCAAAATAACAAAACCCATATATACGGTAATGTAGTTCTTAAACTGTCATCTACCTTTCTTGATCGGACAAAATGATTACATGAAAGATGTTAATAAAATTTTATATTTCAGTAGATTCATAATTATCAAGTTATTCACAATCATGGTTATATCACCCACTCTGATCCTAAAATCTCTTAAGTAAAATTAAGGAATAAAAAGATTTTTTTTTGAGGTATCCAATTTTTACCATTTATAGTCTTTTTTCTTTCTTTTTTTAGATTGAAAAGATATAGATTTTATTAATAATATGAGAGCCAGTACGTACAAGTAAATAGTTCTTAGAGTTTTTCTAGCCGGGATCACCTCCCTCATTTGGGATACCTACCCGTTGTCCCGTACCGTTAGGTACAATGTTCGGGGATACTATCGGACCTCTGCCTTGAGGTGAGACACCCTTGGGTACAATGTTCGGGACAGGGGCCCAAAAATTAGTGGGACGTCCGAAGACACCTTATCCTCTCAGTTGGTCGTGTACTGCTTAGCCTTCTGATCCTTATGAAACTCCATCATTGATGCATTAAAGCGCGGGGTACCACGCAACTCCAAGTCATACTCCCGAACTCCATATTCGATCCTCCCACAGTTGAAGCAGAATGTGTGGAGCTTCGTGTACGTGAGCGAAACTCGAACTGGGTCCAGGATCACATGGAACCTCCACACATACACCCAATGTCGCGTCGATCGTATCCCCAATTGACCTCGTCCGGACCAGTGGAAGGAGACCATGGGCATGGACCCAAAGCTGCAGACGATCCAGGGTATGGAGTTCTCTGCCAATGGGTCAGTGTAACCAAGTAGAAGAGGACAACCATCAAAGCACCAAGGTTCATTTCCCTGAACCCATGCCCGAGCCTATACTTATTCAAAGTAGAACCCAAAGACCCCCGTGCTTATATTGTAAGAACCGCCCCTAGTCGATCCCGGTCGAACTGGAGGTTTTCGGCAAAAGTTGACTTTTTACCGGAAAAGTCAACCGATGACTCCGGGAGTCATTCGGGACCTTTCCGGGGCCCAAAAAGCTTAGCCTTCATTACGGTTAGCTTAGTTGAGTCGTTTCCATTCGGAAAAGGGTCTTCGCGGAAAAAGTCAAATTTGGTCAAATGGGGGCTCGAATCGGATTATTTTATCGAATAAAATAAGTGGGCTGAGATTATTTTAATTGGAAATGACATCATGTGGACACTTGGCATTATTTAATTAAAAGGGAGAAAAGAGATGGGAAAAGACCCTTGTGCCCTTGCTTTTTCCCAAAAAGGTGAAACAAGACAAAATGAGTTTTTTGGTTTTTCCACTTTAGGTTAAAGAGCACATGAGACACAATCTTCAGCTCATTCTCACCTTGATAGCCGAACACCATAGAGAGAGAAAAGGGTCTTGACCTCCATTGTTGCTCAAGGAAGAAGAAGAAGAAGAAGAAAGCTCATCCAAGTTCCATTTCTCCATCGAAACTCCATTTTTCTTCCATATTCCTTATCCTCTCTTCATTCCCTACGGTAGGAACTCTTTTATTTTCGTTTTTGAGCAACTAAAATCTGTGGGTCTTGGATGAATCAACTTATTTTGGAGTGGGTGTGGTTGAAAACAAGAAAACAAGGTTGGATTTGTAAGGAGATGTAAAGAAAACGTTGGAATTGCAGATTGGAGTTGAAACCCTAACTTGGAGATTTGGGGAAAATGTAAAATTGGGACTAATATTAAGGGGCTTTTGATGAAACTTGTTGGATTAAGGACCCAAAACACATTTGGAACGAATTCGGAGAAAAAGGAAAATTTTCCGGCGACCGGAGGCTCGCTGGAGCGCCGGAGGTCCGGCTACGGGTGCCGGATTTTAGGGAACATGGTTTGGTACCTCAGGACCCGTTCTGGGACCCGTGCATAGGGACCCATGCCTCGGGGTCCGTGCACCGGGAACCGTTCACTCGGGGTTCGGGTGTTCTAAGCCCGGTTGTTCGTGAATTTCGTGCTTAACACCGTTTAATTTGCAATAAGGCGAATTGTTGGTTCAATTTGGTTTTCGTCACTTTAAATCAACGTTGGACTCGTTATTATTTTATCGTGTTCCTTGTTAATTTAGAGTCTGACTTCGTCCACGGAAGAGGAGGAAGCTAGCCAGGACGTCAGCATCTAGCAGTAATTAAGCGTTGGAGAATTCAAGGTAGGGAAGAGTAGTAAACTCCTCTTTTAATTTAAATAATGTCAATAGTATGCCTATAGGGTAATAATAACCGGAAAGGTCCTAGTTTGCATATAGGATGCGATTCACTAGAATAGTCGCTTTCAATTATATTAATAACTGGAAGAGTCTAGTATGCATGTAGGATGTGATTCACTAGTTTAATCGCTTTCAATACTTTCGGAAATTGCCGTGCTGGTAGAATGGTCATGTGGAGCCTTAGGATTGCTTGTTGAATGTACTTAATGATGATTGTTCGTCCTTAGTATCGATGCATGTTTCGTCTTTAGGTTAATATAAGAGTCACACTAAATTAGATGCATCATGATGATTGTATGTGAATGGTTGATCCGTGTTATGATTGATTGAGTGAATGCTTGAATGTGATGTGATTGTGCCTTATGGTATGATCGGGTGAGTGATAGACCGATGGAACGTGGTTTGTAAGTCATGCCGGTAAGCGTGATTGATGGTATGAGTTCTATGTGACGTGTTGTGGTAAGATTGTTGGGTTTGCTAAGTTGTGGTTGAACTATGACTTGTGATGCGTGTTATTCTCTTGTTGTGTGTTCCAAGAGGAGTTGTGTTCCGGTATGGTACCTACACCGAGGGGAATGCCGGTGTAGGGTAGTACCTAGGCCGACGGATTGTGTTTACCCCGATGGGAATTCCAGGAAGACAGATGAGTATTCCGGTATTGTGTTTACCCGATGGGATTTCCGGGAAGACTGATGAGCATTCTGGTATTGTGTTTACCTCGATGTGTGTTCTGGGAAGACCGATGAGCATTCCGGTATTTGTATGATTTGTTTCCCCGATGTGTGTGTTACGGGAAGATTTAGGCCGAGGGATATTCCGGCATGGTATATTGTTGTCTCACTCCGGTGCTACGTGTTCCGAAGAGACTTGTTTCACCCCGATGATATGCGTCCCTTTGGGGATGTTTCCGGGAGGATGTCTTGTTTCACCCCGATGATATGTGTTCCTTTGGAGACATTTCCGGGAGCCCCGACGATATGTGTTCCTTGTGGGAATATTTCCGAGAGCCCCGATGATATGTGTCCCATCGTGACCGAGGGGCATTTCGGTACGATGTGTTGGTTTGCGTGTGAATTGAAGTCTAATTGTTTAATTTATCTATACTTCAATACCTGTGTGGTTCCCTAGTTCGCTTTATTGGTGAATAAACCGTCTCCCTGTTAATCTCCTTTGAGTTACTGTTTTATTAAGCATTGCAATTCTTGTTGATCTCTGATTGTGGTGTATTTTTGGATAATCGTACTAAGCGGAACTTTTGTTGTAAAAGCGGGGGTTCTTTTTACTTTACTACTTTTTCCTACTGAGCGTAAGCTCACCCCCCCCCCCCTTCTTGTTTACTGTTTGTACATGTTTCCTTGGTGAGTAGACCTAGAGGTGGTCTTAGGGCTCGGGAGCTCCTTGAGGTTTCGGGAGATTTTCTGTTATTTTGTTGGAACGAGCGGTTGACTCTTAATTTTGGATTTGAATTAATTTTTTCGCGGAGATTGCATTATTAAATTCCTTTTTATTTATTATTTAATTGTTATTCCTAGTTCACATCTTGAGTCCGGTCAAAACCGAATGTGGGCCGTGACAATTTGGTATCAGAGCCTGGTTTCATTTTGAAATTGTTTTTCAAAACCTCGGACCGTACGTCAATTAGGTGGGTAGAGTTAGGTGGTTAAAGTCGTAGTGGTTTGTTATGCAGGTCGGAATGTCCTACGCGTAGATCCGAGGCGAGGCGAGTCTCGGATGGCGTTTTGCCTTGCTTAATCGTGCCTTTTTTTTCTGTGTTGTTGTATACCTTAGTTGATATGGGATGCCGATCGGTTGAGATCGAGGTTGGTTTAACGAGCGATGCTCGAGCTGGTTATGACGTGGTTGTCTTGGTTAAGTGATCGTTGTTGGGTTGCTGCCTTGGTCGGCTGTTGATTGAATGATTTGTTGGATTGAAATGTTGACTTGGCCGGGTGGTAATCGAGTGATTACCGAGACCCGAGTTGTGTACTTGTGAAGTTTTGTGGTGTGCTATATGTGTTGAACGCCGTTTGCAATTTGTTTATTAAATGTCCCGCTTAAGCAGATGGTTAGTGGAACTTACGAACGGGTCATGCCCAAATTTCTGTAAAACTGAAGTGTTTGTACTATCACCGGTTGACTCAGGGGCGCACTGTAGTCGAACGTGATAGGGGGATGTCAAGTGGTTACTACGAGATTCGGGGACGCCTGAATCGGGTTGTAATGACGCGAGATCGACATGAATGTTGTGATAGAAAGAGAAAGGTGTTGAGAACTTGTGGGAAAGAATTAATGCAAGGGCTTGCGGAATCGTTTTGGTTGTGATTTGTACCCCATGATATGGGAAGATACCCGACCGAGGTGTATGCCGGTCTGGTATGTTGTTTGTGTGACTTGTTTGAAATTGTACCTCTTGTGGGAGATGGTTGAATTGTGTGATTGATTCTGTGAGACGCACAAGTGTGCAGAATTCTCTACTTATATGAAGTATTATATGACTATACTAAGACTAAGTTTATTGTTTGTCTGAGTATGACCCTTGTGAAACGTGTGTGAACGTTACTGTTTTAAGCAAGCTGCTTTTTTTTTTTGAAATTTGAGAAATTGAACATGTGCATTATCCGTGCAGTGGATATACGACATGGCCCGCACTTACACTCCGAGAGGCACTAGAGGTCGCCCAGATGGGGGCTAGATGCAGCCACCTGCCATTGAGCAGGCAGGGGCAGCGAGTGCCCGGGGTGCTCCATCTGGGGATCATGAGAGAGACGAGGCTAGGCCGTCAGAGTTACCGCCCAGAGTTCCTCCGATCGCAGAGCCGACCCAGGAGACCTCTCTGGAGGAGGTGGTTCGCGTAGTTCTCGCGACGATCAGCGCCTAGAGAGAGACTACAGCACCGGCACCAGAGACTGTGCCTGCTGCTACTGCATTCGCTGTTGAGAGACCGAGTCAGATTGACAGCTACACGACTCAGGCTCTCAGAGATTTCCGCAGGCTGGGCACAACAATATTTTCCGGGGAGTCAGACCCCGAGGCAGCCGCGGGGTGGTTGGAGCGGATTACCCGCACACACTGCATAATGAGTCGAACCTAGTGAGGGTTGAAACTCAGTGTGAGTAGGACCCTCTCTAGGTAGCCCCAATCCACACGATCATAAGCTTTCTACATATCAACTTTGATAACGATTATCAACCTTCCTCTGCCTCATGTTCTTCTGAGCATGAAGCACCTCCCATGAGATCATTAAATTATCAGTAATCATCCCACCTTTTAGAAAGGCACTCTGAGAGTCCAAAATAACCTCCTATAATACTCCAGACATCCTTATGCTCTTTACCTTCGTCACAACCTTATAAAGGACATTACAGAGCGATATGGGAAGAAACTCCCTCATCCTTCTCGGGGACCGAACCTTAGGGATAAGAACTTAATTTGTGCCGTACAAATCCGTAGGAAGGACCCCCGACTGAAACACCTCCTTGACTAGCTTGCATATCTGACTCCCAATCACCGGCCAAAATCTCTGATAAAACCCAGGTTGAAACCATCTGGACCCGGCGATTTCATAGGCTGCATACTAAAGACCGCTTGCTTGACCTCATCCTCCTTGATCGGACGTAGCAGATCCGAGTTTTGATATGTCAACACCGATCTCGGAATTAGCTCACTGAGCTTGTCCAAGTTCCCCACACCTAGAAAATAAGTCTTCAAAGTAGTTCAACATCACCTCTTCCAAACCCTGAACCCCAACTTCGAGCCACGCTAAACCCCAAGGTTGTACCATCTTGGGTGTTTCCCTTAATTGGGTCTTTTGTTGGGCGGAGCCAAGTGCTTCTCTGCCTCGACAAACCATTTTCTCCTTGCGTTGACCACCCTTAGTTGTGGTTGGGAAGGACCGATCGAGGATGACTGAGACGACATCCGAGTGTCACTGCTTTCGTCGGCGTATTTGGAGGTCCCGCCTGCTTGGTTGTAATGGTAGTAGTTTGGACCAGGGTGGAATTGACCAGGCGGGGAGTGGAAAGCTTGGGGGTGAAATTGACCAAGCGGGGGTGGAAAGCTTGGGGGTTAAATTGACCTGCAAGGGGAAAGCTTAGGGGTTGAATTGTCCTGGATTGAAATTTATTTAAATCATTATAAAAATAATGATACTTTACTTCAAAAAAATTAATAGACGCAATTAAAAAAATGATACGTTACTTCAAAAATTTAATAAACAAAATTAAAATCGAGAGTTTGAAAGTACCGCTTATGAACGCACATGGGTTGTAACCAGATTGCGTATAGGGGCTGAAAGCGCTTTGGCTGTAACCCGGTGAAATGGACGGTGTGGGGGCATGTTGATGTTCAACATGCGCTGGAAGCTGCCTAATTCATCGGGGTTGAAGTGAAAATCATCTCAGTTGAATTCCTTCGACCTGTATTGTTCGGACTCCATAAAGACGATCGCTGAGTTTCGTCATCAGACATTTTCGATTGGATTTTAGGAGAGAGGAAGTTGAGAATGTGAAAGTGAAAGTAGAGAAAAGATTGAGAGAAGAATGGGAATTGTTGGTGGATTGAATGAATGGGGTTGGGGGTATTTATAGGGAAAATTTGTTTTTTTTTGTTGTTTAGTTGAATTTTTTTTAAAAGTTATTGTTACCGACCGTTGGCAATGTCAGCAATTTTTTTTATCTCTACCTTCCATGTGCCGTCCCGTGGTTGGCTGGCGAACAACCCCGACCCTTCTCCTTAGATTAGCGGGCCGCGCACCGCGACCCGCTATTTAACAGGTTGGAATCGTAAAAACCGCACGCGACAAAGCGCGACCCATGACTCTGACTCGCTAAATTACGGGTCACAGTTTACGGGTCGTGATCCGGACCGGTCCGCTACACTTAGTCTTATTTACATATGTATCGGAAAGATGTGTATTCCCCTATGTTTTTACAAATAAAATACTAAGATTTGTTTTTGAAATGATAAGGTACTAAAGTTTTCACAAACATAAACACTAATAACTTCAAAATTTGTAATATTGGAAATGCAGTATAATGAGAACATATAGATATATTTTTTTTTTTTGACGAAAGAACATATAGATATTTATAATACAAAAGAATCGTACAATGATTTATAGCACAAATTACTTTAGGTAAGTTTTAATAATTGTGTATGATTTAACGAGTGGGGTAGCAGTAGACAATTATTGCATCATATTCTCGGGAGCCTATAAATAGCTTATGGCTTCTCTGGGAAAATCAAATCACAATCGATCTCCTCCTCCATTGTTGTATTCATTGCTTTGGTTACTACTCTTTTCTTTTCAGTCACAAAATAATAACAGGAATCAAAGGCTAAAGAAATGGCCAATCGGGGCCTTATTACCCTTGTGTTCCTCATTGCTAGCCTCAATGTAAGCCCATCAGATTCATTACTGGACTCTCAATCACAATTATGTTAATTTATAACTCACCCACTTTGTGTTTGTGTGATCGCAGGCCGGCGCCTATGGGTTGTCCCGGCGAATGCTGGGCGGAGGGGAAAGCCCCTTCACCCCCAAAGCGGCTCTGATGCGTTACTGGAACAGCCAGATCAGCAACAAGCAGCCCAACCCAGACTTCCTGATTTCCAAGGCGTCCCCGCTCAACGCCGTTGACGCGGTGGCATTCGCCAAGCTGGCCGCCGAGAAAGCCCTCTCCAAGCACCTACCGGCCTTCTGCTCCGCCGCCAACCTCCTCTGCTTCCCCGATTTGGGGGCGAGTCTGGAGAAGCACGTGGGCGATTCCATTTTCTCCGTTTATGCCGATTATTCCGATAAGAACTTTACCAATTACGGGTCGGGCGGAGTGAGTGGAAAGAACTCTTTCAACAAGTACTCGGACGGTGAAAACGTGCTGGTGAACACGTTCCGGCGCTACAGCCGAAGCGCGGTGGGCAGCGACGACAAGTTCGACAGTTACGGGACCGAAGGCAATGTGGGTGATCAGAGGTTCAACACCTACGGAACCAAAGCGGTGGGCGGCTCCGGCGATTTCACCAATTACAACAACAAAATGAATATTCCCAACCTCCGATTCACATCCTACACGGACCAAGGGGTCGGAAAACACCAGACATTCACCACCTACACCGAAACCGCCAATGCCGGAGACGAATCCTTCGCCAATTACGGCCAGCACGGAGCAGGCGCCGTCAACAAGTTCACCAGCTACGGCCACAGCTCCAATGTCATTGGCTCCACCTTCACCGGATACGGAAAGTCCGGAACCTCGGCGATCGACAAGTTCAAGAGCTATGGCGACGGCCAAAACAATCCAGCCAACAACTTCCGGAGCTACTCTGAGAGCGGCACCTTCGCCGCTGACAGCTTCACCAGCTACAGAGACCAGGCCAATGTCGGGGACGATTCGTTCCAGTCCTACGGCAAGGACTCTAGATCCGGGGACGTCGACTTCAACAACTACGGCAATACCTTCAACGAAGGTACGGACACATTCTCCGGCTACGGCAAAGGCAAAGGCGCTTCGGGGGTCAAAATCGGGTTCAAAGGGTACGGCGTCAACAACACCTTCAAGGACTACGCCGACAAGAAGGTCGTCTCTTTCAAGGAGTACGCTAAGAAGAAGAGCTCCATGGCAATGGCGGTGAAGAAGTGGGTCGAGCCGGGCAAGTTTTTCAGAGAGTCCAGCATGAAGCAGGGGACGGTGATGCCCATGCCTGACGTTCGTGATAAAATGCCTAAAAGGTCGTTTTTGCCCCGCGCCATCTCCTCCAAATTACCCTTCTCCACCTCGGAGCTGTCGGAGATGAAGCAGATCTTCCACGCCGACGACAACTCCACCATGGAGACGATGTTCGTGGAGGCTCTGGCCGATTGCGAGAGGGAGCCCAGCCCCGGCGAGACCAAGCGCTGCGTAGCGTCCGTGGAGGACATGATCGACTTCGCCACCGGCGTGCTGGGGCGTGACGTGGTGGTCCGGTCCATGGAGAACGTAAACGGCGCCAAACAAGACGTGATGATCGGGACGGTCAAAGGAATTAACGGCGGAAAAGTGACTGAGTCAGTGTCGTGCCACCAAAGCCTGTACCCGTACATGCTTTACTACTGCCACTCGGTTCCCAAGGTTCGGGTTTACGAAGCGGATCTTCTGGACCCCAAGTCCAAGTCCAAGATCAACCACGGAGTTGCCATCTGTCACGTGGACACGTCGTCCTGGAGCGCTACTCACGGAGCCTTCATGGCTCTCGGGTCGAGTCCCGGAAAGATCGAGGTGTGCCACTGGATATTCCAAGGTGACATGACCTGGGCCAAAGCGGATTAGAGCGATCGGGTTTCAGGTCTGCCCCAACTGGTGGCTAAGAAAGCCTACCTGCTTTATGTTTCTAAATCGTCTCAAGTTTTTGTTAATCAGTCTGTGATTACTATTTCTATGGTAAGATGTAATTGGGAATGTAATAAGTGTTTGACGATAATGCGCAAGTTGGTAAATGTGGTTCCACAGTAGTCGGAAGGATATTGAGATGATAGGTTTTCAATTTCCCTAAGGGAAACTTGTAAAACTATGCTTCATAATGACATGAATTTGTAATATATGCTAATATAGTTTAAAACTGAAAAACTATGCTTTTCAATTTTTTTAAGACAAGAACACCCTCATTATAACTTCAACAAAAATAATTTATATTTAACTAATTTACTCAAATCCATTTCAAAATAAAATTCAGTTTTTTTTATATAAATATTTTATTCAATCTTATAAATTATTAAAATCATATTTTATTTTTTTTCCTTAAAGATCATATAATTTTGATAAATATTTTTAAAAAGATAATTCAAGTTTTTAATGATAATTTTTCATATATATATAGGGACGCTATCAGGTGCGAACCCCCTATAATATGCGAACCTGCGAACTGTATCAGGACCGTCGATCTATCAATAGCGCGCGCGATCTACGGCTCAGAGCTAAGCGCGCGAAAGCGCGCGAATTGGAACAAATTCTAGGCCACGCGCCTCTTCTCAGGGGCAAAAATGGAATTTACTATTTTTAATTACGCGCGCGGCCCAGATTCTCTCGCAAAACAAAATAATAATATCCGCAATCTAATCCTGGTCTTTTGAGATTTTAATTTAGACCAAATTTTCGTAAATAAAAACTGATAAACACAGTGCTTGTCGTTTTAAACTGAAAAAAAATTAAAAAATTCTGATCCTGAAACAAATTCTTCTATATATGCAAAAAATAATAGCAGTATAATAAAAATAATTATGTCTGCTTTCTTTGCCTATCACTTCACCTCTTTAGTGTATATGCAAACAATTTGTTCTTTATCCGCAAACAGATATATCAATATCAGCAAACATATTCCATTTTGGTTTAGTTTGTGTAGATTCCATTATATTCTCAAACAATAAAAAATAAATACTCAAAAAAACACTCTATGTATGCTCCTCTTTAGCTTTTACGCAAACAGTTTGTAAGTTTTCCGCAGAAGATTATATTGGTATCCGCAGACGAGAAAAACTGTATCCGCAGAAGATTTCATTTTGGTTTAGTTTGTTAGTTACGCAAACAGTTTGTTAGTTATCCGCAGAAGATTATATAGTTTCCGCAGAAGATTATATCGTTTTCCGCAGAAGATTACATCGTTTTCCTCATATGAGATATAGATGAAACAATTAAAGATTAAACATGTTTAGGAACTCAATAATCCAACTAAACCCTACAATTTGCCTATATATACAGAAAAACTGCGCAAAGAAAACATAAAATCAACATCAACTCTTAGCAAACCTCAACCCTATCCCAATTATAAACCATGAATGCTTCCAACACCGAGAAGGGTAAGAGCACGAACATCAATCTTCTAACAAAGGAAGAGGTGCTGAAGAGGGGAGATGCCATATTCGCAAAATACAACGTTCTTCTCAATGTTGAGAAGGTCACAATGAAGCAGAAGAACTTAAAGGTGATGATGCTGGAGGCAAAACTTGATATCGATCTTCTTGTGGTTGAGACAGCCAAAATCGCCGATAACGACATGTCAGGTGACTGCATAACTATAGCCAAAGACCTCTTGTGCAGAGTGACAGAAGTTAACAGGGCACTGGATGTTGCTCTGGGTATGTTGTAGTTGGGTACCAAAGAATGAACGACCTAGAAGAAGATGGCTTTCTTCTACTCCTTTTTTGTATGGTGCTCTTTTGTTCAACCTGTGTTATGAATGAAAAGATTTTCTAGAAATATCATTTGCTCTATTTAGCTTTTCTGCAAACATTTTGTTCTTCATCCGCAAACTATTATATCGATATCCGCAAAAGGATTTCAGGTTGATTTACTTTTTTGCAAATTGGAAGGATTATCTACGCAAACTGGGGTTCTTATATTCGCAAACCAAAACAACTGTATCCACAAACCAAAATTTAATATTAAACATGATTGATTTCATATGTTGAAAATATTTACTTTCCACAAAAAAAATTAAAAAACTACAGTAATTAAGCATCATCATCATCCCAGAAATCTTCTTCATCTTCAACAACTCCTTCCTCAGGATCCTCCCCATATGGGTCTATGTTGTCTTCTTCTTCCTCATCTCCCTCTTGCTCTTCTTCATCATCCTCTGCATGGACATTTTCTTCATCAACATAACAACTGTCTTCTTCATCATCCTCTGCGGGAGCAGGTCCGGGGGCAGTTGCGGGAACAGGTGCGGTCGGAGGTTCTTCTTCTTCCTCATTCTCCTCTTCTTCTTCATCCTCATTCTCCTCCTTTTCTTCCTCATTCTCCTCTTCTTCTTCATCTTCTTTCTCATTGTCCTCTTCATCTTCATATTCATCCGGGGGTGATTCATAATCAGGATCCCCCGGTTGAGGAATGTCGTACTCATTAATGAGAGGGTCATCATCATCATCAGAGGAAGAGGGAGAGGAAGAAGGATTCAGCCTGCGCCTCTTTGAACAGACATCGTCGTCGTCATCATCACTACTGAAGATTTGTGGTGGTGGAGACTTGCATTCGAAAGATTGTCATTTGTCTCCATCACTGTTAGAATACAGAATAGATGGAGACTTGGGAGATGATGACATGGCTATCTACTACGATAGGGATGATGAGAAAATAGTTGATTTGTGTTTAAATATAAAGATACCAAAAGGGTATCAGAAAATTTGGAGAAATGGAACGACGCCATTAATTTGGGAAGCTTTTCGTTTGGCGGGAAGAGATTTTTGTAATGATGACAGAAGATATTGAAATGAAAGGACGAAATGAAAGGGCGGTTGTAGTCAGATCAAAAATGAAACGACGGTTGGGTGTATTCACATCAAAAATTAAAAATCATGATTAACTTACTTTTTACTGGATGCTTGACACGTGTTATAACCTGTTGAATTTCGGAAATTAATATTCTAAAAATACAAAATTCTAGTTTGCGGAAATAATGATTCTGTCTTACGTATAATTATTTACCTGTTTGCGGAAATTACAATGCCGTTTTGCGAGTAATGGACATTCTGTTTGCAAAAATGTTCTTTCATCACATTACGTGCGTGCTGGGCACGTGTGCCATCAAAAACCCTAAATCAATACCCCTATAAATATACCCATTCTATCACCGATAAAAAATTATTCACACTCACATCTCTTCTGAATTATTAGATCATATATACGAAAATGGAGTCATCATCAAAAAGACTCAAAATCGAAGTTCTTGACAAAGAACATCTTGCATCCGTGCGTGAGCTTCGTAACCTGAAGATGTCTATCATCAAATCACATTTGATTTTAGTACAAAACAAGGTGGACAAACTGAAGGATGAATTATATGCAGAAGACATATCCAACGCGGATGAAGAACACAAGGAGTGCGTGAAGAGTATGAGGAAGACTCTCACGTTGTATAAGGCTATGATTGGAACCGTTGTAGAAGGGCACCTCTAAGGGATTGGATGAACTTTCCCTACTGTTTTGATGTGTTTTGTGTTTGCTTTTGGTTCTTCTGTATAATGTCCTTATTTTTGTTGTTCTTCCTGACTACAGATGAATCAATGAAAAGCTTTTTTTTAAGTAAATATGCACAAAAATTTAGACAACATAATACAATATACTACCTAGATTGCAAAATGAACACAATGGCTCCGCAAACAAGATGCCTTGTATTCACAAACTCGTAAATTCACAAACGCAAACTTCATCATTCGTTATTGTTTAATATTTGAGAAAATATTTCCTGTGGCTCAAGATAGATTTACCGAAGATAAAAATATCAAATGGGTATCCGAAAATTTGGGGAAATGGGACGACGCCATTAATTTGCGAATCTTTTCGTTTGTCGCAAAGAGATTTTTGCAATGATGATAGAAGATATTGAAATGAAATCGCGAAATGAAAGGGCGGTTGCGTGTATTCACATCAAAAATTAAAATCGTGATTACCTTACTTTTTACTGCATGCTTGACACGTCTTCTACCCT
The DNA here is from genome assembly GCA_963921825.1 of Erodium maritimum. Lineage (NCBI taxonomy): Eukaryota > Viridiplantae > Streptophyta > Magnoliopsida > Geraniales > Geraniaceae > Erodium > Erodium maritimum. Next base: position 61,108,566 of record OY997590.1, on the reverse strand, counting down.
GTTGAATTTCGGAAATTAATATTCTGAAGATACAAAATTCTTGTTTGCGGAAATAATCATTCTGTTTTACAGAAAATGGTTTACAAGTTTGCGGAAATTACAATGACGTTTTGCGAATAATGGACATTCTATTTCAAAAATGTGCTTTTATCACATTACCTGCGTGCTTGGCACGTGTCCCACCAAATACTGTACATCAATACCCCTATAAATAAACCCCCTCTATCACAGATAAAAAATTATTCACACTCACATCTCTTCTGAATTATCAGATCATATACACTAAAATGGAATCATCATCAAAAAAACTCAAAATGGAAGTTCTAGCCAAAGAACATCATGTATCCGTACGTGAGCTTCGACATCTGAAGATGTCCATCATCAAGTCCCATTTGATGATAGCACATGACAGGGTGGTCAACCTGATGGCTGAATTGGAAGAAGAAGACATATCCAACGCGGATGAAGAACACATGGATTGTAGGGAAAGCATGGCGAACAAACTCTTGAAGTATAAGTGTGCACTTAGAATAATTGTGAAAGAGAGCTCCTAAGGGATTGCTTGTACTTTCTGTTCTGTTTTCATGTCTTTTGTGTTGGCTTTTGGTTCTTCTGTTTGATGCCGTATTTTTTGTTGTTCTTTCAGACTCCAGATGAATCAATGAAAAGCTTTTTGTTTAACTAAATATGCATTAAAATTGACACAATATATTACAATATACTACCTAGTTTGCACAATGGTTCCGCAAACAAGATGCCTTGTATTCTATTAATTTGCGGATCTTTTCGTTTGTCGCAATGAGATTTTTGCAATGATGACAGAAGATATTGAAATGAAATCGCGAAATGAACACAATGGTTCCGCAAATAAGATGCCTTGTATTCTCAAACTGACGCCGTTAATTTGCGAATCTTTTCGTTTGTCGCAAAGATATTTTTGCAATGATGACAGAAGATATTCAAATGAAATCGCGAAATGAACACAATGGTTCCGCAAACAAGATGCCTTGTATTCACAAACTCGTAAATTAACAAACGCAAACTTCATAATTTGTTATTGTTTAATATTTGAGAGAATATTTCGTGTGGCTCTAGAGAGATTTACTAAGGATACTTATCGTAAAATGGTGAGATTTGGAAGTGACACGTGTCAAGACACGATTGTATACTGCAAAGAGCTAGTGATTTTTATTTTGAGGATAATTTTATAATTGTTTGAAAATTTAATACACATGTAATACAAATCATCAATATTGGATAAAACACTTGATATTCTGACCTTGAAAAGTAACTACCCACTAACCCCATTACTTTGTTGAAGATTACAATAATACCCCCTATGACCATTGCTATAAATACAACTACTGAGTAACTACTTTCACACATCTTTCACTCTTCAACTCAAAAAAAGCAACGAAAATGGCCTCAATGAATGTTGAATGGGCTCGTATGAATGCCGATGATGAAGCCAGGCGTTTGGCTTCCATCCACCATTTATGGAAGCTCAAATACACAAAAATCCAATACAATATGATGATGATTGATGCGCAGGTGGTGAAGCTCCTGGCTGAAATAGAAACGGACGAAAACCTTACCTGGAACACAGAAGAAAGAGCTTCGAAGGAACGCATGCTTAAGAAACTGAGGGAGTATCAAGAATTCCTCGGGAAAATAACTGTAGATCCCTGAGCCACATCCAGAAGAAGATTTGTGGTATCTAGTTTTTCATGCATATGTTCTTTTATGTTTTTGTTTGGTGTTTCACACACCATCTTTTCGTAATGAATCTATAAATATTCTCAAACTAGATGCTGTATTTTCTCAAACCATGCTTTCTGTATTCTCAACATGAGTGACAGTATCCGCAAACAATAACTTATAAATCCGCAACCTAGTTATGAAATATCCGCAAACTACTTCGGTAATATCCGCAAACTTCACATTAAAAATCCGCAAACTAAATGTGAAATACGCAAATAATCTACTCGCTAATAAAATAAAATGTTTCGATTGAACTTTCAAAATGGAATCTGGTTCGTCCATTGCGAATAATATATCTACGGTCCTAGATTAGCGCGCGAATTGACCCAACCTTTCTCTATAAAACCTCGAAATTCAAAAACGGAAAGTTCCTAAACAAGAAATAGGAAATCGAATTAAACACAGAGTTACAAAGTCTCTCGAAAATTTCTCTACGATTTTCCAAGTATCAACCCTAGATCGGAGTTTTCTCGAAGAAATCTAGATTACGGACAAGGTTAAAAGACTCCGATTCTTCGAAACTTGATTCCAAAAACAAAATCTCATATCGCACCTGAGATCGCACCAGAGATCGCACTAGAGATCGCACCTGAGATCGCACCTGAGATCGTCGAAATCGCAACAGAGGTCGCCGGAGATATTGATTGCTATCGCCGGATTTTAACACAGCAAACAATACACAAATCGAGATGTCATCTACAATATGTAAGTATAGATCTATTCAACAAAATTGATTTTAATCTACAATCGCTGCAAATTCTAATTTTCCGTCAACCAAAACGTCATGATCAAGGTGGTTTTTTTATCCGTAAACTAGAATGCCTAGATACTCAAAAAAGTATTTTGTGTTGTACGATCTTTAGCAACATATAATATTTATTTCTTGTCAAACAATATATAAAATCTCCTCCATGACAAATTCTCAAACTAGGTGTTCAATATCCGCAAACTAACTTGCTTATTTCCGCAAAGCTTAAATAATCTACTTTGCCTGTTACTATATACTACTGCCTGTATATGAATTTGAGTACATTATAACTATCTGATTCTATGTGTGATGTATATGCAATGAGAAATTATTACATCCTCAAACTAATCCTTATTTCGATGAATATCAGCTGCAGGAACAGACAGTGATTGTACTGCAGAATCAGATCTCCAAAACACTGTTCTGTTTTCTGCTGGAGGAACCAGGATATACTTGCCATCCTGCCAGCCTGAACGAACCCCGTTTGTAGAAAAGGAATTCAAGACACTGAATAAGGCGATAGATTTCTACCAAAATTACGCTAGACTGTCTGGATTCACTACAAGAAGGTCTACCGAGAAGAAGGATAAAACAAACAACATAAAGCTAAAGTACATGGTATGCTCCAAACAGGGTGAGATCCCTGAACAAAATAGTCCTCAAATTTTGAAGCCTACAAAAAAGAGGAACAGATTGCTCACAAGAATTAATTGTGAAGCAATGATAAGGTTCACATTTGTTTCGGAGGAATTGGGATACAAAGTATCAAAATTTGTTGAAGGTCATAACCACCCTATGGTTGGAGCGGAGCACAGACATGAGATGAGAGGTAACCGACACATGGAAGGCAACCATGTTGAGTATATGGACTTTTGCGAGAGATCAGGAATAGGTCCCTCAAAGGCACACAGACTAATCAGTGAAACACGCGGAGGCCCCAGCCATGTTGGAGCTTTGAAGCAAGATTTCTTCAACTACCACAGGGACTTGAAAGCCTATATTGGAGGAAGTGTTGTTCAGATAATCCTTGACCAGTTCCGTGACAAGAAGGTAGCCAACAACAAGTTCTACTATGAGTACGATGTTGACCCAAGCGGAAGCCTCACTAAACTATTCTGGTGTGATGAAATAGCTATCAAGAATTACGAGCTTTACGGAGATAATGTTTCCTTTGACACAACTTACGAGACTAACCAGTAAGCATAACTCGTATTCGTTAATCCATTGAAAAAGAAATTTTGAACATTATTCTTTATTAACGATTGATGTTTTGTAGGTACTCGATGCCATTTTGTCCGTTTACAGGAGTAGACAACTATGACAAATCTGTGACTTTTGGGCTGGGACTGGTAACACATGAGGATATCGAGTCTTTCACTTGGATGTTTAACGCTTTTCTGAAAGCGATGAATGGGAAGCAACCAATGTATCTGGTGACAGATCAAGACCCAGCAATGAAAGTTGCAATACCGAAAGTCATGACAGAGACTAAGCACAAACTCTGCATGTGGCACATTATGAATAAGATTCGTCTTAAGGTCAGTCTCTATAAGAAAATCATATACTCTGTATCCACATCTTGCAATGCTTGTTTACACAAAACGTTTTATTCTTAATATGGTTCTCATAGTTAACTACTATGCGATGAGTTTATATTTTTATTCTCAAACTGTTATGTCTGTTTTCTCAATCTATGAACACAAAATATCCATACGCCACAGTATTGTCAATTTCTGTTATTTATTTCTTCGACTTCACAAATCTTACAAAAAATGTTACAGGTGCCTGGAAGTGTAACAAATGATACAGACTTTGAGAAAATGTTGGATTCCATAGTATACAACAACCTTATAGGCCCTGATGAGTTTGATGAAGAGTGGGCTAGCATCATTGAAGACTTCAATTTGCAGGACAACACTTGGCTCAATGGCATATTCGATCTGTGACACAGTTGGATCCCAGCATACCATAGGGATTTCCCAATGGGGCTGTTTATGAGAACAACATCAAGGTCTGAATCAGCTAACCGGGCCTATCAACAACTCACAGATCAGTACCTAAACCTTGTTCACTTGATCTGGCGGTGTGGAGTGGTGATAGAGAACCAAAGGAGTGAGCATTTCAGTCTTATGATGCACAGCTACAATTCATATCCGGTGCTGAAGACAAACATGTGGTTTGAAGCGGATGCTTGGACCGTATACACACACTGTGTTTGCTGACATACAAAAGCATATAGTTTACGCTCTCAACCGCTGCAGCTTGCCAGGCATGGATGACACCGCAGATGACACCATTCAGGGATTCGTCGATTATTAAAGATGGTAAGGAATTCAGGGTGACTTGGACGATGAGTACATACAACTTTGAGTGCAATTGCAACAAGCTTCTAACAACGGGCTATATATGTTCTCACATATTCTTTGCACTGCAAAACACAACGTTAAGGAAGATTCCTAGGACGCTGGTAAACCCGAGATGGTGTAAAGATACAAACTTGACAGCTACATTGTCTTCTAATGGTGTTGCACCTAAAGGTCCTAGTCTGAAGGACGATGAAGTTATGGATGCAGTGAAAACCAGGTTTACTGAAATGATTGGGACAGAAGATGCAGCAATTTCAAGTATTCGAGGATTGTTGGACACTCTAAATCGATACAGAGTGAAGACGGTGGATGACATAGTGAATGAGAATAGACTCAATAGAACAAGTTTCATAGCATCGGTGACAGGGATCAAATTACCAGAAATAGTCACTGTCCAGCCTCCAAATATCACAAACACCAAGGGCTCTCGCTTGCGATCTGGGAGTAGAATGATCAGCAATAAAGAAAAGACAATCAATGCTAGTAACAAGCGAAAACGGCTATGCGCCACATGTCGCACATTGCAAGACCATGACAAAAGGACCTGCCCTCTGAATATGAATAAGAAGAAGAAGAAGAATAAGAAGAAGTAGAAATGATGTATACTTTCAACTGCGGATTTCGTTGTTTCAGTTTGCGCATATAGAGAATAAGTTTTGCGAATAAATAAACATTGTTTGATGGTACACTTGTTTGAGTTTTCCGAATTAATAAATTTCATTTCTGCACATGTTTTTATTTATATGAAATTTAATATAATATATTGTACACACATAAGGCAAAACAAGGACACAAGGACCTGCCCCGCTGAGTAAAAATAGGAAGGAGAAATAGACTGTTGGAGATTATCGATTGCGGATTTGGCTTATTCTGTTTGCGGATATAGGTCAACTGTTTAGCGGATTCAATATAACAAATTGTTTGCGAATATTTCAAATTTCGTTTACTAAAATATATATAATGATTTGAGAATTTACTACTTTCGTTTTGCGTACAAAAGGGAGGTGAAACGGTTTGTGGTAGACCAATCAAATAATGACAGCGTGGAAACGTGGGGGAGAATTAATTGCTCCATAATGTCACGCCCCAATTTCAGTAAAACCGAACAAGGGACGCGAACACTTTAAAACATAAAAACACTTGAAACCTGTTTTCATTAAACACTTTAAAATACCAGTTTAGTTCAACAAAATAATAATTACAGTTACGACACGTCCCAACAAGTGGACAAAAGTACAGGTATCCGTCACTAGACTCAAAAGACAAGACCCGGACTCCGCTCCTAGCTCCACAAGATTCGAGAGCTCACCTAGTCCGTCCCACGAACAGTACCTGTAGGAAAAGCAGCTAGGGGTGAGCGTTCGCTCACCACCACGGATAACAGATTGACTACGGCATAATTAGCAGACAAACAAGTAATACCAACAACAACTTAACACCGGGGAACACCATCCCCAACCCAAGTACTCTAACTGAACAAACACCCACGATGACCTTCCTCGAACGACTCAACACTCTGACACGTAAAGTAGATCTGACCCAACGATTGGCGACCTCTTCCAAGGACTCAAAAGAAAGTACGCAACACCAAACAGCATCACAAGGGATCTCACACCAACCAAGATCACAAAGGATCGCACACCAAAACAAGATCACGAAGGATCGCACACCAAAACAAGATCACGAAGGATCACAAACCAGCTGCCAAGAACGCCCTTCCGGGACTCTAACCCGGTCAGGCCAACCCAAGAATGCTGCAACTTCCTGGGACTCTAACCCGTAAGCCAGCCGGAAAATGCTGCAACTTACCGAGACTCTAACTCGTAAGCCAGCCGAAGAATGCTGCAACTTACCGGGACTCTAACCCGCAAGCCCGCCAAGTGTGCTCACAAACCCAAACCACACACGCGCGGCCAGGACCCCTTTATTGGCGGGCGGGCCCCCTACCCCGTCTGAACATGCAGACGCGTGTGCTCGTGGACCCCCGTTTCAGGAAGCGGGCCCCCAACCTCCGGTAACCACAAACACAATCACAAGCAAAATCAACAACCAGTAACAGCACAGGTTCAACACTCACAGGCACTCATGGCCACCAAGACACTAACCGTAAAACTCGGACTCAACAGCCCCACAGGCACTCACGGCCTCCCAAGACACACCGACAGTAAGACACGGACTCAACAACCCCACAGGCACTCACGGCCTCCCAAGACACGAACCATAAAACACGCTTGCAACTTACCGAGACTCTAACTCGTAAGCCAGCTAAAGAAACCTTGCAACCCCCCGAGACTCTAACTCGGTCAGGCCAGCCAAAGACACCAACCTTAGTACACGGGCCCTCAAGGCCACCCAAAACACCAACTTAAATGCACGGGCTCTCATGGCCACCCAGGACACCAATTCAAATACACGGGCTCTCAAGGCCATCCAAACTCAATCAATAAATAACACGGGCTCTCAAGGCCACCCAAAACACTAAATAAGCAATCAACCTCCGGCTTAACCAAGCCTCCAACAGTCCTAATATCAACAGTTTCTCAATCAACCTCCGGGCATGGTCATATGCCTCCAGTAAAACAATTAACGCTAAGTTCTCTGCTCCTACGACACTACTAAGTGTCACATGCTTTTCTCAATAATTGCTACGTTCCCGTAACATGCATTTCTAATATTCAATAAACCTACTTCACCCACGACACCCCGGTGTCACATGCAAATCTACTATTAACTTTCCCTAGTCAAGGCCGAGATCCGGCTACTTTTCCCTACCTCAACTGAAGAGCAACCGCTACGCTTCCTAGCTGCTGACGTTCTGGCTCGCTACCTCCGGGCTCCACTTCGATCGAAGCCGGACGCTAAAGGAAACACGAAAGCCATAGATTAATAACGGTTCCGCCGTTAAGTTAAAGGTCATGATTTATCCAATTTTAAGACCGACAGTTGTCCCTTAAACTCGAGCGGGAGAAAAGCGGGATTACAACGAATCGGGTTCGAGCATCCACGCACCGAAACCGGTGCATGTTCCCGAGGGCGAGGCACAGGTCCCAATGCACGGATATCGAGGCTTCCCGTCTGATTCATTGTTCCGCTATTATCCCGTTCAAGGTCCGATTTAACGTTCGGTTTAGTCGATCCACGCTTTCTAAAATCCGATCACAGATTGGTTCACTCACATCTCGATTTACTAGTCCGTTTAAGACGCCCGTTTTCGTTTAAATCTGATTTTAACCCTGTTTAATTTAGAACCGTTTTGATTTTCAGATCCTTTCTCGTTAAAACTTCTTTTGGTTCTCAAATCCCCATTTTCGTTCTTTTTTTTGATAAACCGATTAATTAGCCAAAACCTTTCTGATCCTTTCGAAACTTAAGGAACAAAATTTAGATCTAAAGGAAGCGTTGTTGTTTGTCAAACCCGAACCACAACAACAATTATAGTGAATAAACTAACATTAATATCATTAATAACATTTCCGAACAAGATAAACAGAGCCACCAAAAAGCTCGGGAAGGAAACAACAAAGCAGAGGAGGTCGGATTGTGTCCGGCCGACCACCGACGAAGACGCCGACGACCAGCCTCACAGGTGCACCGAAAGTTCACCTGAGAAAGGGACGGCTGGGCGATCTCGCCTCAGATCTGTCCCCAACGGTGAGGGCCTCGCCGGAATCGAACCCGAGATGAGACTGAGGGGAAACGGCCGGCGGCGGCGGCTCTGGTCCGAGAAGACGATGGAGAGAGGCGGGGCTCGGTGGCGAGGTCGTGGCCGGTCCTCTCCAGATCGGAGACGACGGGTAGCTCGGTGGTGGTGCCGTGGCTGGACGGAGGCTCGGCCAACGGCGGCGGCGGCGACGTGAGCTGGAGAAGACGGGGGCGGTGGTGGCTCCGGTAGCTCGGGAGGGAGAGACGGGGAGGAGAAGACGAGGAGTGGGAGGAGCTGGCCGGACGTGGGAGGAGCTGGCCGGACGTGGGAGGCGGTTCCGGCGAGGGTGAGGTCGGGAGAGGAGATGGGCGGCTGAAGGAGAAGAGAATGAGAGAGATTAGGGTTTGAGGAGGAGGGTGGGGTTTAAATACCCTGGGCTAACCCGAGTTGGGCCTCGGCTGGGATTTGGGCCGCACGGCCCAAAACGCTTGTTGGCCTGCTCAGGTGGGGGTCGGGTCCTGCCTGGCCGGGTCTGCAGCTTGGGCTGGGTCCGGTCCGACCCGGTCCGACCCAAAAGTTTTTTTTTTTTTCAGACTTTTCGAACCGCTTCACGATCCCGTCAATTAAAACCCGTAAAAGGCAATTTAAATTTTCAGGACTTTACACACTAACCCACGATGCCCTACATATTCCCCTATATATACCCAAATAATGTATCCTTCTATACTCAACACTCAACTCTTCGAATACCCAATTTTACTCTGAAAAAATGGCGTCGTCAAGCAGCAGGTAGCGTAAAAGCTATGAAGATGAACTCGACGAACGAGAAAGGAAGCTGAAGGAGCAGAACAAGAAGGACCGAAAACAAAAGCGTCACATCAAACACGAGAAGTTCGTGACGAGCTTCAAGGAAATCAAGCACAAGCTTTCTGAGATCGAGCTTGAGCTTCAAATATTGGCCTCGGATGTTGGCGAGGAGCTCTACACTGACATGAGCACTGAAGAGGTGCTTGCAAACACAGCCTTCACCAGGAAGATAACCGAAGTGATCATAGCTGTGAACAAGGCTATGAAACTAGTGGTATAGGAATAGCAAACCATATTTTCTTCATTCCTTTTGTCTGTTCTTAACCAGTTTAAAGTAATTAAAAAAATCGTTTTCCTTAAAATAGTTTATATTTCTCCTTCTATTATATATAATTCCGTTATTTATGTTACACGCGAAACAGATTATTAGAATCAGCAAACCATGATCTCTGTATCCGCAAACAAGGATCTATGTTTTCACCTTAATTATATTCGCGAAACATAATAACAGTATCCGCAAACTACAAGATCGTATACACAAACACCAAGTAAAGAGAAAATACAAAATACAACTTCGTTATTGCGTACAAAGAGGAAAGTGGACCGGTATGTGGTAGACCAATCAAATATTGACAGCGTGGAAACGTGTAGGAGAATTAATTGCTCCACTAACCTACGATGCCCTAGATATTCCCCTATATATACCCAATACTGTATCCTTCTATACTAATCTCTCAACTCTTACTAAAACCAATTTTACTCTGGAAAAAATGTCGTCCTCAAGCAGCAGGAAGCGTAGAAGTTATGAAGATGAATTCGACGAACGCGAAAGGAAGCTAGAGGAGCAGAATAAGAAGGACAAAAAACAAAAGCGTCTCATCAAGCATGAGGAGTTTTTGATGAAGTTCAAGGCAATAGGGCGTCAGCTTTCTGACATTGAGCTTGAGCTTGAAATTTTGGGTATGGAAGTAGGCGAACAGATGTGCACTGACATGAGCTCCGAAGAAGCGCTTGCAAACTCAGCTCTGAACAGGAAGATAACCGAAGTGATCATAGCGGTGTACAAAGCTAAGAAACTAGTGGTATAGGCATAGCAAGCCCTAGTCTCTTTTGTTTCCCTTTATCTGTTCTTAACCAAATCTTATTAATGAATAACAAAATATTTTTCCTTAAATACATTTATATTTCGCTTTCAAATTATGTATGATTCCATGATTTGTATTGCACGCGAAACAGAATATAACTATCAGCAAACCATGATATCTGTATCCGCAAACCAGAATCTCTGTATTAAAAACTTTAAGTCAATAATAATAGGCATAATAATAGGCAAATTTACAATATTAGCAAACCAGTATATATGAATCCGCAAACTACAAGTCCGTATCCGCAAAAAACATGGTAGAGAAAAAAATAATAGTATTAGCAAAACAGGATCTCTGTATCCGCAAACTACAAGGCCATATATGACCATTATACGCATCATCGTCTTCCTCCACATTTTCTTTATCCTCTTCTTTCTCATCATCGTCATCGTCACTGATGATAATAGGCCAATCCTCTTTCTATTATGGTGACATGAAATAATTAAAAAAAAGGTCTATGATGACATGATTTGTAGGGTTAAAAAATTGATTTAAACTAAACCAAACGGCGGTGAAAAGACATAACAACGCCTAAATGAGATAAGATCTTGGTGCATTCAAGGAGGATTTTAGTAATGATGTACTGTAACCGTGGTAACTTAACCGTCAGATTTTGAAATCATACCATCTGATTTTGTGGAACGATTGACACGTGTCCTCTACAAGATCTTATCGTATCACATTCCGATAGACGTAAATCAGCATTTAGTTTGAGAATTATGAGTTATTGATTGCGAAAAACATATATATTTTTAGCGGAATCCTTACCAGTAAACTAATCTATATATAATTAGAACTCTACTTTTAACGAAATAACGATAATGCCACCGCAAGATTTCAACTATAAATACCCCCACCCCTATATTTCTTAACCCTAGAACTCTTCTTCAATTTCAAAACCTCTTCTCTAATAACTTCAAACCACCAGATCTGCAAAAGAGATGGCCTCCAACAGGAAACGCACCAGATCTCAAAGTAACGTTTGCACCGAAGAAGCTGTGGAACGTACCATTGAGGAGCGTTCTAAGAAGATACGTGAGATGGAGCAAGCGGCTCTGGACACGGCAATGGAGATTCACAAAGTAAAGTTGGCACTAATCCAATGCCACTTTTTTCTGATAGAGGAGAAGGTAGAAAACCTTATCCATGATCTGGAAGTGTTTGACATGAGGAACGACAATGCAAAGCTTAACGAAGATAGAGACAAGATGATGACGGCACTGAAACAGATTCAGGATTTCTTCAAAACCATAGCCATAGTAGAAGACGAAGGCACATCCGGCCCATGAAGGATGTAATCATATTTTCACTTTTATCATGTCAATCGTCTTTTGATGTTTTTGTTTTGGGCTTTGAACACTTGGTTTCTCAATGAAATGATGATTAGTATCTACCTATTCTACTGTTAAAGTAATCTATATAAATTCGCAAAAGAAATATTATGTATTCTCGAAGACGTAGTTTTAATTTCGTAAATCAGAACATGATTGCTCGCAAACGAAAGTTATTGAAATGATAACATGTTTGCACACAACTAAATATATGATCAAAATTCAGACAATAATTAAATTCGCGAAACATAATAACAGTATCCGCAAATAACAAGTCCGTATCCGTAGACAATGATCTCTGCAACCGCAAACTACAAGTCCTTATCCGCAAAACTAAGTGCGATAAGATCTTCTTGCATTCGATTGGGATTTTACTAATGATGAAATATAACCGTGAAAATTTAACCGTCTGATTTTCAAATCATATCGATTACACGATATGTCTAATTTTCGTAACGATTGACACGTGTCCTCTACAATATCTTACAGTATCACATACCGGTACACGTAAATAAGCATTTAGTTTGAGAATTATGAGATACGGATTGCGAAAATAAGGTATATGTTTTGCGGAATTATTATTAGTTAACTAATCTGTCTATAATTAGAACTCTACTTTAAACATAATAACGATAATGCCACCGCAAGAATTCAACTATAAATACCCCCACCCCTATATCACTGAACCCTACAACTCTCTTTCAATTTAAAATTCTGTTCTCAAATAACTTCAAACCACCGGTCTGCAAAAGCGATGGCCTCAAACAGGAAACGCACCAGAGAGGAAGGAAACGTTTGCAACGCAGAAGCTATAGAATGTACCAGAGAGGAAGCCGCTTTGGAGTCTAAAATACAGTTACACAAAATAAGGTTGGCACTATGCCAGATCCACTTTTTCCTGATGCAGGAAAAGGTGGAAAGCCTTGCCAATGAACTGCAAGTGCTTGACATGAGCAACTCGACTGAAAAGCACAAGGAAAATAGGGACATGATGATGGCGAAACTGAAAAAGATTCAGGACTTCTTCAAAACAATTGAGGTAGACATGGAGCAGGGCACATCCAACCCATGAAGGATGTAGTTATATTTTCCGTATTATCATGTCAATCGTCTTTTTATGTTTTTTTGTTTTGTTTTGAAAACTTAGTTTCTCAGTGAATGTATGACTAGTATCTACTTATCAATATGAAAGTCACCTACATTTAACTCGCAAACGATATTGCATAATCTGAAACAAGGAACCCCACTTTCTCGAACCAAGGATTGACAATTCGCAAAACAGAAAAACAGTTCCGCAAACTAGATATTGTATATTCGCAAAAACAAAAAACACATAATCTCAAAAAACAGAGGAACCCAGGTTTCGCAAACCAAGGATAGCGTTTTCGCAAAACAGAATACCAATACCCGCAAACTAGACACTATACATTCGCAAAACAGAAAACACATAACCTCAACCAACAACTTGTTTATCCTACAATACAGCATATTCAGAAACAAAAGATCTCATAAATTCTGAAAATAGTACACACATTATTCTCAAACAATATAGCATAAATTCTCAACCAAAAAAATTTGTCGTTTCTGAAAACAAACACCAGTAATCAAAAAGAGTAATTCACTAAGTTTTATGACGTTCGCATGGTAATAAGGCTTTATACTTGACACTAAATTTGAATGTGGCCTTCTTCTTTTTGAAATAATCTTTGATATTCTGCTCAATTCCTGGCCACAGGCTGTTCTTCTCAAATGTGATCAACTTAAAGAGGAATCTTTTCCTCAATAACTCGATTTGTGCAGCCTACAAAATCAAAATTTAAAGATCAAATCTATACTCATTGCTATATACTGACAAAGAAATAATTGTTGGTTTAACTTACACCATTAACGTTCAATTCTCCTGCCCAATTCCCATTGCCAAGATACGATTCCATGTGCCACATAGCATACACCCCACAATCCATATGATTGTCGTTAGATTCCCATGGTACATGTAACCGATCAATCTTACCGTTGAAAATTTTCAGAGCTAGATCTTTATCAGTTTTTGATATGACCTTGCAAATTTTAGACCTCTACGCAAATCAAAAACACCAAAGAAAAATAAATAAAAAGAAAAATGAATAGATAGACAGTAATCAAACACATACTCAAAGAGAAAAGAATACATACCAATGTATAGTGAATTTTCATAACGAAGATCATCATCAACCTTTCCTTTCACATTGTCAATAATAATTGAATTTCCATTCTTCATATCAATGCATAACAGTGTGAAGTGATTGCTCTTAAAAGCAACTATAAAAACCTGTAGAAAATATAAAAAATGCATCAGTATATCAGCAAAACACATATTCACTATCAGCAAACTACATTTTCATTATCAGCAATCCAGGGAAACTGTTTCTCAAACCAGTGTGCGCATACCAGCAAAACATGTATTCACTTTCCGCAAACTTGATAGAAAAGATTCGCAAACAAGAAAATCCATACCCTCAAACCAGATATTGCGTGACTCAAACAGGTAAACGTTAATTCTCAAGCAAGAGTGCGTATAAACGCAAAACATACAAACCTTACCCGCAACCAACATATTGAATATTCTAAAACCAACCATGAATTATACTTACCAAGTCCAACTTCTTCCATGAAAAAGAAGGGAACTCCTTAGTTTCAAATTCGAAATTTTCGTTAAAAGCTACATCTTTTTTATGTGCCGTAAGCGTAGCCTACAAAATAAAAATATTAATAACAAAAACATATTAAAATAATTCAAACTATAAACGTAATCAACAAAGAAATTGCGCAAACTATCCTTACACTAAGATTAGCTGAAAAGAAGAACCGGTTAGGTGATGAATCACTCTTGATAGTTTCCAGATGATTCAGATAGTGACACCACCCATTAATGGTTTCCATTTCAATCCATGCATCCTTTTTGAAAGAAATAAAGCCACCCTTGGTAATATAATTGTCAGAGCACTGAAACATAAAAGCCCTGCTTTCACAGAGAGAAAAAGCCTATTCACTGTATTTGCAAAAATAAAATATCAAAACAAAATAAGGGGAAAAACATATTTTACTTATCAATCCTCGGTTTTGCTTTTATTCAGCACCCAATCTGAAACACAATCCTCAACCTCCAGAATATCGGACCAATAATCTGTTTGACGATCAACGTACGGAGAACACAGAAATTTAGACGGTGCAATCAAACGAGGTAAAGGTTGTTTTTTTGGGGTTTCCCTTAATAAAGATGCCTTGCTACATCCAACTGACGTAAAACTATTGCCACTTGCAGCATGTTTCTTCACAACAGGGGGATTTTTCTTAACACCACCTTGAGCTTTTTTTGCTGCAACAGTACGGGGTACTTTCTTCTCGGGGACAGCAGCGGGGCCTTTCTTACTGGGTGCACGAGCGGGAACTCTCTTCTTCGGTGGATCAATAATTGAGCCAGGCTCCACATGACCAACACCATCAGTCGACTTCTTAGGAGGATGCATGAGACCTTTTTTATCAGGAAGAGGTATGCCAGCAGGGCGTTGGACTATGGATTCACGCAATTTTGCCATTGCAAGTTCAGGATTCTCGTCAACATTCTCAGAGACCTCTTTCCCACCAATAGAACGATTGATATTTTGGTCAACCCGTGCAGTAACAATTGGCGGGGGTTGAGTCTTGCAAGCTTGATTAACAGGTGGATCATTGTTGACATTTTTTTCGACAACAATTATATTGAGTGGCTCGGGTTGCTCTTGAAGTGCCTGAAAAAAGTCATTGACAGACGGAGACCCGTTGACATTTCCTTGACTGCATTCTATAGTAAGTGGGTCTGATTGCACTGCAAGAGCCAAACAATCATCTTTGTTAACAACATCTGAAGCTTCACGTTCCGCGATTGGATGATCAACAACCATGTCACAAGCTTCTTTCCCAATACCATAAGAAACAGAAATAGCGTCAAACTCATCGCCAACATTGTTATTCTTTTCTGGCTCAGTTTGTTCTGCAACAAAATTATCCACAGGGGCTGCATCATTACTTGCGTACAATTTCCGTACCACATTATCGCATTCAGGGCTTGACAATGTAGTGGATCCAGTAGGGCATGGTGAAAGAACATTGGCAGGCGATTTTTGGGATGGTGAAAGAAGTCTGAACGATGGTGGAGTAACGGCACGAGCAGGTGGCTTCTCTCCTCCTTTGTACCCTTCCCCAACGCGTGTTGTTGCTTCAATCAATTTCTCAATGGTCTCAATAACCCCGGGTAGATTAAACCATGAGTCTTGTGACAGCAACACACTTTGTGTGTCAAGCATGGCCTCTTCGGGATTTTTTTTCCCGGTCAAACCATCAAACAGGGTTGACATTGTCTTGAAACACTCAGTATTGGGATCAGCGATGTGCCCTTCAACCAACAACTGATGCCATTCCAAAAAACCTTCTGCAACCTTATTCCCTGCTATTCGAAACATTTCTGCAATCCTCTGAATACGATAAAAAAAAGCATGTTAATGTGATTAAATGCAAACAAATAAAACACAGGTTATGCATCAACTACGAAACACATCTTCAAAGCAAAATGTGCATATTTGCACACAATAAACATAGGCACAAATCACATGCAGCAAATACTCAAAACTGTTTCGCAAAACAGAGTGCGCATACTCGCAAAACAAAGAATCACTATCCGCAAACTAGGTAAAGCATACACGCAAAACATAAATTCACAATCCGCAAACAGGGTAAGCATATTAGCAAAACATATATTCACAATCCGCAGACTAGGTAAAGCATATTAGCAAAAAGGTCAATCAATAACAGAGAATGCATCAACTAAAACACACATCTGCAGACCAAAATGAGCATATCCGCAAACTGGGTAAAGCATATTCGCAAAACATATATGCACAATCCGCAAAACACAGTATCACTAAACGAAGAACATACATTCATTATTCGCAGAACATATATTCACGGTTCGCAGAACATAAATTCACTGTCCGCAAACTAGGTAAAGCATATTCACAGAACATATGTTCACTATCCGCAAAAAAACAAGTCAATCAATAAACCTAACTGTACATTTGAAAAACATAATTCCCCCACAAAAAAATTAATTAAATAATAGAATACCTCTGCAGAACACCTTTCACTATGAAAGGGGGGGGGGGGTATTCGGGGCCGGCGGATCTCCACCATTTCTATCACCACTTTCATTATTCCTATTTACGTTAGGTGGTGGATGCTGAGCAGCATTATCTTCCTCCCTAACACGTGGAGGACCCTCCCTCCGTATGTGACCCATTCCAAATGACTCACACTGTAATTCATCACCGACTCTTTTGTTCACCAATGCAGTATTCCATCCAATCAAAGACGGCCACGCCCTAGGAACCTCACACGTGCTGACTTCAACACGATCAAGATAAAACAACTGCATCATTGAAAAGAAAAGACATGTCAGATGAATATAACATAACAGTTTATTAGATATAAAATGCAATACGTTAAAATAATAAATAAACTTACCAACAAGAAAGTGATTGATCCAGAAAAATTCTTTGAACCATCGGGTTTTAACCAGAGTTTTTTTGTATCCACAAGTTTCTTGACTAAAAACTTGCACCAGTTAAAATCTTGTATGTGAGATACATCAACGATAGAACGGAAGCATGACTGATTCACATAACCCTCATTCCCCGAATCGGTCATGCAAGTCACAAACAACATCATGAAGTTTCTTTTAAAATCATCTCCCCCTTGAAGTTGCGTCTTCATCTGATCAACCAATTGCTTACTGGTGATAAGACGCTTGATCTCCCCTTTGTCTTTTGTATCGAACTGCTGCTGCCACAATTTAAGTTCATCACTACACAGGGTGGCCAACTTATCGACTATGACGTCGCGCACACCATTTGGAATGCCCAAAGTTTCATGCACTTCATTCTCTGTGATACGCAATTTGGCATCTGGCAATTCCAATGATGAGCTAAGATGGTTATACTTAGACACCAGGTAATATCCAATCTTGCTTGGAATGATCTTCACAGCCAAATGAAGAATGTGCCCAAACCCAATTTCGCGCACTGCTTCTTGTTGGCGTTTATTCAAACTCTCCACCAACTCAACCAATCTCTTTGGAGATGACCTGGTCTTCAAAATATCATCCACGCCAACCTTATCAGATAACGGGACAACTCTATCAGACTCACAACCCTTGGTGCGCTTAACATTCTTCTTCTCAACAGCTAATTCTCCACCTCTCTTCTTTCCAACTATAGCAGGTCGGACAGCTACATCGAGACATTCACGAACCTCAGCTACCTTCTTCTTCTTAATTGAAAGTCTTCGTTTATTTTTATTCTTAATAAACTTCTGCTCCTTCAACATATTAGCAAGAGTCGTATTTCCTTCACCAACATCAGCCTCTGTGGATGGCCTATCCATTAAAAGAAGAGGTACCACTGTATCCGGAGTTTTATCTATAATTCACAAACAAGGGTTAGCATTTCAGCAGTACAGACAATATACAAAAACATTGCATATTCTAGGGAAAGAAAAACAGTGCCCGCAAACAAGATACTACATATCCGCAAAACATAAATTCACTATCCGCAAAACATAAATTCACTATCCGCAAAACATAAATTCACTATCCGCAAAACATAAATTCACTATCCGCAAACAAGGTAAAGCATATTATCAAAACAAGTCAAACAATAACAGGGTATGCATCAACTACAAAACACATCTGCAAACCAAAATGTGCATATTTGCATACAATAAACATACGCAAATATCAAATGCAGGATTATTCAAAACTGTTTCTCAAACCAGAGTGCGCACGCTCGCAAAACATAAATTCTTTATCCGCAAATAGGTTAAAGAATAATCGCAAAACATGAATTGATTATTCGCAAAACAGAAAAACAAAGTCCGCAAAACAAGATACTCATAACACAGAAACCCCAAAAACTCTACCAACAACTTGGCTTTCCTCAAAAGTAGATCAAAATCATCTCATATTTGAATAATTTCATGGTATTTCATTATTCACTTGAAATGGTGTACACTAAAAGCAAAACACAAGCACTCTGAAAACATGGCACCTATAAAAAATCCGCAAACTACAAACACTATATTCTCAAATTACCTGATTCGCTGTCCCTGTTGGAGAATGTTGTAGATTCAGCAACCTTGTTCTTCATTCTCTAAAAACAGATTACTATAATCAAAAAGCTAGATAACCAAACGAACAAGATTGAATCAAAACCCTAAAAACACCAAAAATTGTAACTCACCACAATGAACTATTGAAATTCACTTCGAAATCGCGCAGAAGACGAATATCAAGGCAATGGAAGCTCAAAAAATCAGATTCCGAAATGTTCGTTTCGCTAAAAACTCGATTCTGCAAGTGTTTTGGTGAGCACGAAACGTTTCTACGCGAACGGGTAGATAAAAGTACGTTTATACCCCCGAACCATAGCAAAACAGTTGAAATGAATCCCACGCGCGACTTATTTACAACGCGTGCCACTGATGACGCGTTCAAATCTGCGCCATCGCGAAATTCACATCAGACGGCCATAACGAAGTGCGCAGGTTCGCACCAAATCAGGGGGTTCGCACCCGATTGCTCTCCTATATATATATATATATGTATGTATATATTAAATTTTATAAAAAATATTAAATTTTATTAAATATTAAATTCAAATATTATTTATAAATTCATATTTTATATAAAAGTTATTTTATTAAATTATAAAATCATATTTGATTTTAAAACATATCAGATTACTTTCATAAATAATTTTAAAATGATAATTCAATTTATAACATATTTTATTAATTATAAATATCGGATTTTAATTTATTTTTTACTTTAAGTTTTATAAAATAAAATATAAATGTATTAACTATTAAAATTGGATAAAACATTTTTGTACAAAATCGAAATTATTTTTCAAAAATTATCATTATAAATTTGAATTATCTTTTAAAATATATTTATCAAAATAATCCGATTTTTACAGAAATCTCGAATATAATATGAATTTATTAATTAAAATATTTTATGAACATTTACCATTGAAATTTTGAATTATATTTTTAAAAATAGTTATCAAAATAATCTGATTTTTAAGAAAAAAAAGTTAATATAATTTTAATAATTTATAAGATTGAATAAAATATGTTTAATGAAAACTGAATATTTATTTTGAAAATAGAATTTAATAAATTAATTAAATATGAATTATTTTTGCTTAAACTAGAATGAGGGTATTTTTGTCTTAAAATAATTGAAAAGCATAGTTTTTCAATTTTAAACTATACTAGCATAGATTACAAATTTATGTCATTATGAGGTATAGTTTTACAAGTTTCCCTTCCTTAATAATATGATTTTTATTTGTTCTCATTCTGCCACAGAAAATAACTATTTTGGTTATGTTGCACGGGTAAATTCATTTTAAAAGAATAAAACGAGTAATGATCATTAATAACAATAATGAAAGTAATTCGTCCGTTGACGGAACATGGAGAAAGAATGGAACGAGACTTAAGCAGATGGGCAAGGACTGTAAGAACCGCTCCCAGTCGATCCCGGTCGAACCGGTGACTTTTAAGACAAGGTTGACTTTCTACCGGAAAAGTCAACTGAGGACTCGGGAAGTCACTCGGGGCTTTTCCGGGGCCCAAAAAGCTTATCCGTCATCACGGTTGGCTTAATTGGGCCGTTTCCATTCATTTGAGTATAATATCGAAGGAAGTCAAATTTGGTCAAAATCGAGCTTTTTATCGAATCAATACATTTAAATTTGGACTGCTGGATTTTAAATGGAAAAGAGTGGTCCCCACTATGCCAAGTGTCACTAATGGCTTGGAGGGAAGGAAAAAGGCTCAAATGTCATCTCTACCCTCACTAGTTCTCCACAAAAGTGATAAGAACTAAATGGTTTTTGGTCTTTTTCACCTCTAGGTATTTCTAAAGTATTAGATGACACAAAATCAGCTCACACTCTAGTGTTGCAGCCGAAAATCACAAAGGGAGAGAGCAAGAGAGAAGCTCATTTCTTGAGGAAGAAGATAGTGAAGAAAGCTTGGATTTTGGAGCTAGTTCTTCATCCTTTTGACTCTATTTTGCTTCCCTCTTCTTCATCTCATCATCCTAGAGGTATGGATGCTCTCAACTCTTCATTTCATCTACTCTCAATTCATGGGTTTTGTGGGTTTTGGCTTGAAGTTGTTGAACTAGCCTTATTTTGTCTATTGGAAAAGGAGTAATGAAGTAGGATGTTGAGATGATGCTTTTGTTGAAGTTTGATGAACGTTTTGGAGCTTTTAATTTGATTGTGATTTGGAGAATCATTGGAAACTTGTTTATTTGTTGATTCCTACCATGGGTAAAGGATTTTTTTTGGAGGTATTTGATGGTTTTGGGAGCTGGAAATGGTTAAAAATGGAGTTTGGTGGTGGATTTTCGGAGAAAAGGAGCTGGAGGTTGAAGAAGGGCGGAACTGCCCTGGAGCGTCACGGATCCGTGACGGATTCCGTGACGGGTGACGTCACGGCTCCGTGAGGGAGACCGGGACAGCACACGTCACGGCTCCGTGACGTCTTCCGTGAGGGTCGGTGTCACAGCTCTGTGACCGTGTCCGTGACCGACCAGTTCAGAGGGGTTTTTGAGGGTTTTTTTCCCAGTTTTGACCTTGGTTTGGAGCTGAACTTTGGAGGGGTTTTGCGAACCTTTTGTTACTGGCAAGTGGAGTCTAATTAGAGTTTTGTTTTGTGTTCAAAGACCACAAGACCTTGAAGAACAAAGACCTTGAAGAAAGAAGACCTTGCTGGTACCCGTGTGAAGGACGGTGTGGTGACCATCGCTTGTGACAACAGAGTGTTGAGAGGAAGACCACGAGGTAGGGAAAATCTTAACTTCTCGATTAAATAACGCTTAGTATGCATGATAGGTTAATAAAAATGGAAAGGTCCTAGAATTGCATATAGGATGCGAATAACTAGAATAATCGTCTTTCAATTACTAATAAATGGATGAGTCTAGTATGCATGTTTAGGATGATGACAATTAGTGAAGCTTGCTTTCAATACTTGGGAATTTATTTACTGGTAGAGAGGTTGTGAAGAGCTCTCGGATTAGTTGTGTGCTAGGTTCACATGCTTGGTTGCTAGTATTCGGATATTCGAGAGGCTAATGGAACTAGATCGAATGCATGCTTGATTGTTCTTGGTTTTACTTGAATGCTTGAATGATCGTTGATGGATTGAGTGATGATTAATTGTTGATTGAACGGATGATCGAGTATGACTGGTTGTGCCAAGCGGTACAATTAGGTGATCGATGTACCGATGGTTCGTGACAGGTAAGTATACGGTAAGTGTGGAATGATATTGGATGCCTTCTTTGTGATGAACGTGTGCCGTGATGAGTGTTGATTTATGATTGAATGATAATGTTAGTTCCTTTATCTTTATTCTTAAGATGTATGTTTGAATGTATGTTTGGTTCGATACTACACCCGGGGGGGGGGGGGGGGGGGGGGGGTAATCCGGTGCCGTTGTGATGGTTGGAGTAGGACGGATATAGTGGGATAATGAGTGATGTGAGGAGCCTGAGAGCTCGGCAGATCCTACGGGATATTGATTGATTATTGGAGCCTGAGAGCTCGGCAGATCCTACGAGATATTGATTGATTATTGGAGCCTGAGAGCTCGGCAGATCCTACGGGATATTGATTGATTATTGGAGCCTGAGAGCTCGGCAGATCCTACGGGATATTGATTGATTATTGGAGCCTGAGAGCTCGACAGATCCTACGGGATATTGAGTGACGTGAGGAGCTTATTGCTCGGCAGATCCTACGGGATATTCATTGATTATTGGGGCCAGAGGGCTCGGCAGGTCCTTCGGGATATTGATTATGGTTACTGAGGTTTCACCCAAGTGGGTGTGTCCCACGGGAGCACTACTTGGTTCCCTATGATTTATGGTCCTTTGGAGGCATATCCGAATCGTTTTCGGTGCCCTGATGCATGTACCCCCTCTGGACCAAGGGAAAATCTGATATGACATGGATACTCTGGCGGATTGGAACATGAAACCGAGGTGATCCCAGAATTTATCCATCGATCGGAGGCTTGAGAAAGCAAGTGGTTGACAGGATATTGATCGCTTCCATTTTACTCTTATTGATTCGTTAAAGTAATTCTTATGAAATTCCTTATGTTACGGTTACCTTTAGGCTATTGTCTTATTGTAATTATTCCTGTTCTTTATTACTTCCTTGTTAATTGTATTAAACTATTGATTCGAGTTACCTTTGTAAGCAGTTTACTATTTGACCTAAGGGTTGAGTTATTAAGGTTTTTCCTACTGAGCGTAAGCTCATCCCCTTTGGTTTATAATTGTGTTATAGGTGTGCCGGATGTCTAGTGAGTTCGAGGGTCGGGAGCTTTTGGACTTCTTGGGGTTTTTAGTAGATTTATGTTGGTATTGTGTATTGAACATCCTTTATCTTACTATTTACGTTGAGCTGTGACTCACGAGGATTTGAACTACTTGTTTATATATATCCTTTTGATGGAGATTTTATGAGAATTTTAAGGTTTTATTAATTGTGTATGATTTCTATTTATTTCAACTCAGGTCACGTCTCGAGTCCGGTCAAATCCGGATTTGGGGCGTGACAAGGACACAATACTCAGAACTAGAAAATCATATCAAAGGGTGTCAAAAACGTATGACTGAGCTGATACGGCGAGGGGGGCGCAGGCTGATGTGGAAATATCAACAATCCGCAGACGCATGAACGATTTGATGTGCATGAAAAATTTAAGGTGGAAGCAGAGAGCCAAGCAATTCTGGCTAAAGAACGGTGATGCTAACACAAAATACTTTCATAGGAAAGAAAAGACCCGGAAGCGGAGGAATAGAATCAGGAAATTAAAAGATGGAAATGGTGTGGAGAGAACGTGGCAGGATGGTTTGGGGTCTGTTTTGGAAGACTATTTTAATAGCCTTCTTCGGTCCCAAAGGGACGGGTTGGATAGCATAAGTGAGATACTGGGTCCGATGGTATCGGCCGAAGACAACGCGAGGCCATTGAGACCGGTCAGTCCGGAGGAGGTCCGAATAGCAGTGTTCAGCATGGAAGCACTCAAGTCACCGGGGCCTGATGGATTCAATCCGGGATTCTATCAACATTACTGGGAAGTGGTAAGGGAGGATGTGGTGAGTATGGTCCAGGAGGTATTTCAATCGGGCTTAATACCGGAGGGGTTGAATGATACAAATGTAGTGCTGATACCAAAGTCAGCAAACCTGAACGAGTCAGTGAGTATAGACCTATAGCCCTGTGTAATGTCCTGTATAAGGTTATTACTAAGGTGATCATAAACAGAATGAAAGGATTGTTGTCAGGTATTATCTCGGAATCCCAAAGTGCTTTTCTTAAGGGCAGGTTGATTATTGATAATATTTTGCTGTCCGGAGAAATTTTGCACCATCTTAAAACGAAGAGACAGGGTCAACAGGGGGAGATGGCTATGAAAGTGGACATGAGCAAGGCTTATGACCGTGTCGAGTGGAATTTCTTGGAGAGGATCCTGTTGAGTGTGGGATTTGCAGAAGAATGGGTGAAATTGATAATGACGTGTGCCAGAACCGCGAAGTTGTGGGTGGCGGCTGAAGGAAGAAGGGTGGGGCCTCTAAGAACGAAAAGAGGGATTAGATAGGGGGATCTATTCTCCCAGTACCTCTTCATTATTTGTGCGGAGGGACTGTCAAGGTTAATTGCAAGTGTAGAGAAAATCGGCAACATCACAGGGGTTCGGGTGATAGCAAGAGCCCCAAGAGTATCTCACTTGTTTTTTGCTGACGACAGTTTCTTATTTTTTGCGGCGTCTTGTAGTGAAGCGGAGTCATGGAAGGGTATATTGAAAGCATATGAGGAGGCTTCGGGACAAAGGATAAATTTTGAAAAGTCTTCGATTATGTTTAGCCCGAATACAAGGGAGGACGTAAAAAGTGATGTGTTGAATATTCTTGGGATGCAGGAAGCGGCCGACCCAGGTATTTACTTGGGGGTGCCGGCGGTCATGCAAAGGAGTATGTACAAGAGTCTTAGTTTTATTAAAGATCGTATTATAAAGAGACTGCAATGGTGGGACGAGTTGTACCTAAGTAAAGCAGGTAAAGAAATCCTTTTAAAAGCAGTAATTCAAGCTTTGCCAACATACACCATGGGAGTATACTTACTACCGGCGAACCTTATCAAAGAGATTGAAGTGATTATGAACCGGTATAATAGAACGGGGAAGGGAATAAGGTGGAAGAAATGGAGTGATCTATGTGAACATCGATCTAGGGGAGGCCTTAGCTTCAAGTACTTAAGCGATTTTAATCTAGCTATGCTAGGTAAATAAGGGTGGAGGCTCCTGCAATACCCACAGAGTCTAGTAGCGGGGGTATTTAAAGCAAAATATTACCCGGATGTGGAATTTATAGAAGCAGAAGTGAAACCGGGCAGCAGCTATGGATGGAGAAGTATTATGGTCGGGCAATGTGTGGTGAGAATGGGTGCAAGAAGACGAATCGAGGAGGGAGTAGGTATCCAATCTCTGACCCGTATTGGGCACCTGTTGAGCCGAACTGCAACTATGCAGGTACGGCTAGCTTAGGGGATGAACCGATGACTTCGTTAATGAACGTGAGCCGAACTCAATGGAACCTGGACCGAGTTCACATAATACTGCCTGCAAGACTAGCGGAAGTAGTGGAAGAGACACCAATTTCCTCCACCCGTAGTCTGTTAAGGTGGTATTGGTGGGGAGCACGGGACGGTGACTATAAAGTGAGGGAGGCATATAAATTATTGTTAAGGTACAGTGGCCGATAGAACGAAGCAGAGAGGGACGTGTTCTGGTCATCAATGTGGAAGATACATGTTCCTCAAAAGGTAAAACATTTAGTGTGGCGTATTTGTTCGGGTTCGCTACCTACTAAAGTGAACTTGAGGGGAAGATGAGTGGACCTACAAGTGGACTGTGATATATGTGGCGTGCCAGACCGTGGGGGACATTCATCGTCCCTGGGGATAGTGTGACTCCAAAGGAATGGTTAGCTGAGTTTTTAAAAAATGGAGATTGTGACAGGGTGGAGAAGATTGTAATGAGCTGGTGGGTGTTATGGAGAGGCCGGAACAATAGAGTGTGGGAAAATAAACACTGTTCTGCAGCTGGTTTGGAAGCAATGGCATCTACTATGCTGATGGATTGGAAAGCTGTCCAAGAAAAAAGATGTTCATATGCCTCGTCCGAGAGACAGGTGGGTGTGCCCGGCCGTGGGGGAGGTAAAATTTAATCTTGACGGTGCTATAGGCGTGACCGGCTCGGGCAATGGCGGGGTAGTATGCCGTAATTCGAACGGAGAAGTTCTGCATGCAAAGTGTTTTGTGTTTCAAGGAGCTAGAAACCCTGAATTAATTGAGGCTCTGACGTTACGGGAAGTGCTGCAATGGATTCCGGAAGTGGGGCAGCACCAAGGGATCATCGAATCAGACTGTCTGGGAGTGGTGCAGGCGGTCCTGAGTGACATGCTTATGGTATCACCATTCGGGGACGTTATAACCGAATGCAGATATTTACTGAGCCGGCTGGAGGGGTTCAAGCTACAATTTGTTCGCAGGGAGGTGAATGGAGTGGCTCATTGTCTAGCTAAAAATACCCTGATTTGGGAGCATTATGATTGGCAAGTTTTGCCACTACCGAATGTACTTCTACCAATTTTGAACAGCGATTTACTGATTTAATAAAGTACGTTCCAGATTCAAAAAAAATAATGAAAGTAATTCGTCTTTCATTCCTTGTAACTTGAATTGACAATGTTAAATAAATTAGGTGATTGTACCACACTAACATGCATGATTTGTTGTAATACGAAAGTGTTAAACAAAGTGCAGTAAGATGTTTAAGTTAACCCAAAATATAATTATGATAAGTGGTTCGGACAAAGACCAACAATATCGATAAATTTAGACCATATTATGTGAAGAATCTGACCCAAAGTTTTACATTTACTCTATCACTTATCTTTTAAATATCTCGAATCATTCTTCAACTACTGTAGTCAGTACAATGTTGACGTAAGTACATTAAAAACAAGGGATAAATTCATCCTTTATGTTTTTTTTATCAATGAAAGCATAATATAAATACCCTCTCTTGAGGAAGAAAAAGGTTACAAAAAATACAACATGTCTACAGATTGCGAGAAAGAGCCGAAGCCAATGAAAACAAGTCCCGGAAAAAGCAGAAATACAACCTAAATAAACAACAGAAAATCAAATGCACTTGGAGTGAAGCCCTTCCCAAGAATATTTGTGAGAGTTACTTTGTTCAGATGAGGAAGCCAAGTGTAGGCTCAACCTAGGGATGCCCTTGAAAACTGAGATGTAAATGCTCTGAAATGGATTGTAGTGAATTGAATGTCCTTGCTGTGGTGGACAGGTGAATGGGCCAAAACGAAGGGCTTGGTTGGGATGAAAATGGAAGGGCAATGATGATCTGATGCTCGAGATGGGGTGTATTTAAGATGAACCTATGAATGTGCCAATATCAAGGGACCTTGTTGAAGTGAAGTAGCTAACCAGGCTCCCTTGAACACTGAGAAGGAAATGCTTTTATGCTAAGATGGCATTGGTGTGTAGTGTAAATGCAGGAAATGAAGTTGTCCTTGCTGAGTTGGGGACTGGTGATGTCACGCCCCAATTTCAGTAAACCGAACTCGGGACGCGAACGTTTAGAAAAAAGAAAGCACTTTGAAAACATTTCCATTAAAACACTTTACAATACCAGTTTAGTTCAACAAAAGATAATTACAATTCAAATAAAACATCCCACAAGCGGACAAAAGGGCGAGGTATCCGTCGCTAGACCCAAAGTAAAAACCCGGACTCCGCTCCTAGCTCCACAAGCTTCGAGAGCTCACCTAGTCCGTCCCACGAACAGTACCTGTAGGAAAAGCAGCTAGGGGTGAGCGTTCGCTCACCACCACGAATAACAGACTGACTACGGCATAATTAGCAGACAAAGCAAGTAACACCAACAACAAACTCAACTCCGGGGATCACTGTCCCCAACTCGAGTACTCTGACTGAACAAACACCCACTGTTGCCTTCCCTGACCAACTCGACACTCTGACACGTAAAGTAGACCCGACACAACCATCGCGACCTCTTCCAAGGACTCAGAGGAACCACGTAACCCCAAACAAGATCACAAAGGATCGCAAACCAGCTGCCAAGAACGCCCTCCCGGGACTCTAACCTGGTCAGGCCAACCCAAGAATGCTGCAACTTACCGGGACTCTAACCCATAAGCCAGCCGGAAAATACTGCAACTTACTGGGACTCTAACCCATAAGCCAGCCGGAAAATGCTGCAACTTACTGGGACTCTAACCCATAAGCCAGCCAAGGTACGCTCACGAACCCAAACCACACACGCGCGGCCAGGACCCCTTTATTGGCGGGCGGGCCCCCTACCCCGTCTGAACATGCGGACGCGTGTGCTCGTGGACCCCCGTTTCAGGAAGCGGGCCCCCAACCTCCGGTAACCACAAACACAATCACAAACACAATCACAATCACAATCACAAGCAAGTTCACAACCAGTAACAACACAGGTTCAACACTCATAGGCACTCATGGCCACCAAGACACTAACAGTAAAACTCGAACTCAACAGCCCCACGGGCACTCACGGCCTCCCAAGACACCAACCATAAAACACGCTTGCAACTTACCGAGACTCTAACTCGTAAGCCAGCTAAAACGCCAACAGTAAAGTACGGGCTCTCTTGGCCACCCAAACACGAATAATAACACGGCTCTTATGGCCACCCCAGACTCGACAATAATAATACGGGCTCTCAAGGCCACCCAAAACTCGATAATAAAACACGGGCTCTCAAGGCCGCCCAAGACACCAAAATAAACAATCAACCTCCGGGCATGGTCATATGCCTCCAGTAATTCAATTATCGCTAAGTTCTCTGATCCTACGACACTACTAAGTGTCACATGCTTTTCTCATACTCGCTATGATCCCGCATCATGCTTTTCTAATAAACGCTACAAACCCCGCATCATGCTTTTCTAGTATTTAAAATAAACCTACTCAACCCACGACACCCCGGTGTCACATGCAAGTCTACTGTTAACTTTCCCTAATCAGGGCCGAGATCCGGCTACTTTTCCCTACCTCGACTGAAGAGCAACCGCTACGCTTCCTAGCTGCTGACGTTCTGGCTCGCTACCTCCGGGCTCCACTTCGATCGAAGCCGGACGCTAAAGGAAACACGAAAGCCATAGATTAATAACGGTTCCGCCGTTAAGTTAAAGGTCATGGTTTATCCAGTTTTAAGACCGACAGTTGTCCCTTAAACTCGAGCGGGAGAAAAGCGGGATTACAACGAATCGGGTTCGAGCATCCGCGCACCGAAACCGGTGCATGTTCCCGAGGGAGAATATCGAGGCACGGGTCCCAATGCACGGATATCGAGACTTCCCGAGGTCTGATTCATTGTTCCGCTATTATCCCGTTCGCGTCCCGAGTTCGGTTTACTGAAATTGGGGCGTGACAGGTGAATGAGCCAAACCAAGAAGCTTTGCAGAGATGAGCGGAAAAGGCAAGAACTAAAAAAGAAGTAAAGCAGAAGAAACCTTGTTACAGAGGAGCTCAGGAAAGTAGAAATCGATCTCCCACAACCCCAAGCACAGAACTCTCGTTCAATCCTCCTCATGAATCCGGCCTACACCTAAAAACATGTTAAGGAAGATCCGGTGTTTCCACCGAACCTACAGGTGTCGCTGGAGTCTCATCTGCTCAATCTCCAGGATCGCCTCTCGGCTTGTTCATTAGAGGATAGTGAAGATGAGGTGGTGGAAGTCTCGTACCAACATATGAGCCCATCGGTCCTAGCACGTCAACATTTTTCCATGCTGGGAAAACTATGGACCTCTAAGCCACCCCGTAAGAATGTCCTTCTCAAGATTATCACTAAGGCATGGGGGAAGTCGGCCGAAGGTTTGGACATCAAGGACATCAGACTTGGAGTATTCGAGTTCTACTTCGAGACAACGGCAACACGCTCATGGGTTCATGGGAACAAGTCGTGGTGCTCTGATGGACAATCCCTCCTACTGGCTGACTTGGAATCAATGGCTAGGGAGCCTCCTACCCTAGATTGACTACAACTTTAGGTGCATGCCCATGGTCTCCCTCCTGTAGTGCACACCAAAACCACGGGAGAGACGATCGGCTCGACACTAGGATTACGTGTCGAGGTCCCATGTGACCAATGGGTCATCTGTTGGGGCGGTACAGTGAATGCCACATTTTGGCACTTTGTGGAGCGCCCTCTTCGTCGTCAGATTCTGCTTCGATTCTGGGAATTTCCCGATCCGGTTTGTGTCACTCTTACCTATACAAAACTCCTTGTGTTTCGTTTTAATTGTGGCTTGATTGGTCACATGGTGGCTGAACGTGATAAGGAGATGGTAGGTATGCCCAAGTTCGACTCCTCAATCTTGGAGTATTAGAGGGAGCGCCAACCTAAGACGTATGCAACATATTGGGAAGGTCATATATCTCGCCGACCGGTGTCCTCGACTTCTACACCTCATGGTCCCTTGTCTCGAGGAAGGGGCCCAATAGTATCCTCGACTACTTCCCCTCAGGGTGTGAGCCCTCGGAGCATCTCCCAGACCCGGTTGGATGATTCGTGTTGGAAGAACATAGTGATCGGGCAAACCTCCGGGGCAGTAGAGCTGATCCCCCACACCTGTCTAGACACAGAGATAAAACTGGACTTGGAGCTGGAGTTGTGTCTAGTTGTAGAGCGGGAGGTGGGGGAGTGAAACGGGGTTCTGCAGCGGAACCCCGGGAAGATCAAGATCGGGCCAGGAAGCAGACCCTTATGGAGGAATGAAAGGGATTCAGTGCTTTAAGGACAGGCCGTGGGAGGGGTTCTTGGGAAGAGCTCTGCCTCCCTCAGAAGCCGATGTCAACATGTTCGGTCGCACTCTACAGAGTATGCGGCAACTAGGAAATACCTTGAGAAGCATACATAGTTTTCATTGTTATTTACTTTTTGTTCGCCTTTATGGCTTCCCAAAAAACCGTAGATGTCGGTTCATTTGTCACAGAGTTATGTGTAGACAGACCTTCAGGACTCAATACCATGTAATAACTCTTTTATTCTGGTCAGGAGTTTCACGGATGCATTTCTACTGTCGGTTGAACTCTATTTAATGAAATTGTACTTTCTTTAGTCAAAAAATAATAATACCACCATACATGTCCTTAGTGGACCAATTGATGTGAATAATTGTTATTTAAAATCGGTTAGGCCCAATTTGTAAGCACAACCTGGAAGCCCAATAGTATAAGCGTCACTTGCTGAGGCAGGAAATGATGACAAGAGATCTCGAAACCTGTTGAAGGGGAGCAACGAAGAAACCGACTATGGCGGCTAACTGTGTACGACGAACCCTACTACACTCTTCTACTTCTGCTAAAACCTTTCTCTGCCGGTCGTCACCGTCGCCTTTTGTTTCTGGAGCTTCTAGGACGAGCGGACTTGCTTCGTCTGCTAAGCCCGCCAACTCTGCTCCTCGTGTCTCTTCTCTTCAGAAGCTCGCCTTCTCCAGGTTCAGGCTCACTTCTTTTTATTCGAATTCGATTTCTACTTTCCACTTTCTCATTTTTTTTTTAGTGTAAGAATCTTAGGATTAACATTTAGGGGTTGTTGGATTTGGGAGAAAAATTGTGACTTTTGATTAGATTTGGTGTAGTGTTACTTTGTTTTCTTGACTACACAGAGTTTAAGGGTGTGCATTCAGTTTGTTTTCTCAATTACACATATAGAGAGAATTGCTAATAAGATTACCTAGTTAGATTTTGACATTTTGGTGCAATGTTCTGATTAAAATGCCTGTATCAGTTCCCTAAGAGTTAATTTTATGATGGAGCTTTTGGACTTTATGGGTGGTCAGCTATATCTTATTAGTGCATTGTGGATGGTCTTCGCATTTTATATGTTAAAAAGTGTTTTTGAGTGGTGAGTTTAGAGAGAAG
The DNA here is from genome assembly GCA_963921825.1 of Erodium maritimum. Lineage (NCBI taxonomy): Eukaryota > Viridiplantae > Streptophyta > Magnoliopsida > Geraniales > Geraniaceae > Erodium > Erodium maritimum. The sequence continues at coordinate 61,076,599 of OY997590.1, read as the reverse complement.
GATTCGGAAATTTCTGCTTCTAGATTATGTTATTTGGATTCACCAGAGGGGTTTGGGGGGTTAAAATAAACCATGAATGCTTGTCTTTATGAAATCCAAAAATGATTGGGATTATTATGAAGGCTCTCTTCTAATTTGACTATTATGCTTGTCCTTATGGGGCTGTGTTCATTTACCATGAGCTTGGTGCTTGGAGAGTCCTTTATCTGAATTGAGCATAAGATATATATCTCTCTGTATACCGATTTTGACTGTTGTGAAGGCTCTCTTCTAAATTTGACTTGATCAAATTTCAGGATACCTGTTGAGTTGAGTGGTGCACAGTCTTTGATGCCTTTACACAGTGTTACTGCCTCTGCCTTGTTTACTTCATTGCTGTCTTTGAACAATGTTAATTGGGGTTGTCTATCCGAAGGTACCATCCTCTTAATGTTTTCTCATAAGTGTGTTTTTATTGGAGTAGTATTAGTGCATGTTAACATCTTGTATATCTGGCTCTGTAGTGTTCTTTGCTTATTATACGGAGATCGAGTTTGTTGGTTACGTGAGTTTACCTTGTGGATATGAGGAAATAACATATAGCTTTTCAACACTAACAAAGTTGGTCACAATGTGAGATCTGAAGTAGGATGGTTCCCTCAAATGTTAAAATATGTTTCAAGTGATTGAAAATCCATTGTATAGCTAATTATTTCATATTTTATACAACACACGGGGATCATTGGAGTAGCTACCTGGTCCTGGAAATGTTCATGATTTTCATCTTTACTTGGTGCCTCTCTTGGAACACGTAACATTGAGTAGAAAATATGTACAAGTGCGGCCATTTGAATGATAAATTACAATTCAAAAGCTTGTGCCATGCCATTATATGGTGGAGTTCATAGCTCTTATATCATTGTCATGTATAGTAACAATATGGGATTCTTATTTTAATTATGCTCACAACTAGAAGACTCATGACATTCTATCTATACACTAGCTGACCTTGATTTCTGCTGGCAGGATTCGCAACACCTCTATAGCATAGCGATGAGCATGTGATCTTTGTGGCATGAGCAAGAGCTTTAGTTTCTGATTTGGTTTGTAACTCAAGAAAGTGAACTCGGCTTGTGATTTTTCCTCACAGGGTGTCTCAGAATGTTAATACAGACTGATTTGATAAAATTCAGCCCTCGATACAGTTAATTGCTTATATTTTGTGTTTAGCTCTTCTGGATTTGGTTGCAGAATAATAAATTGAATTCTTGGATCATGGTTATGAACTTGTCCATCAAACTAACAAAACTCAGTTGACAGGTGACCCCATAACCAGAATGAATTGCTTCTCATATGTTTTGGGGAAGTGAAATAGAGAGGAAATGAAACTGATTGACTTTGATTTTTGATCAAACACCTCTATCCTCTTAACCTCTTTTCAGATTTAGCTAAAAGTAGGACCTACAGTGTTACTCCAAGCAATGCTAATTGAGGACTTTGTGGATCTAGTGAGAGTTGTCACAATTACCCTTTTGCTAAAACGCCATAGCAGATTAATGTGTGCTTTTCTTTGAATTAATTATAGGATTAAAGCCAAAAAGATAAAGCCAGTTCACACTGAAAACCACGACTCTGCTGGGGATCGAACCCAGAATCTCTGGTTCCGTAGACCAGCGCCTTATCCATTGGGCCACAGAGTCGCTCATACCAGGATAAGTCGGAGATGATATACATCTTCAAAAATAAAGGTAATTACATCGTTTAATTGAAATGACGTCGTTTTGTAACGCTTTCCGTATTTAATTAGTACTGATTCACAAGCAAAGCGGAGCAAAAATGCCTAAATCCTAATTACGTTCTGTTTTATACGATTCAAAATATCATGAGGACGCGACGTTGCAACAAAGAAATATGACCGTTGGGGCGCAACGTTCCAAATTTCTGAAATTTAAAATCTTTGGCCTTTCTCTCCCCTTGGCCTACTTACCGTTACACCAAACGTCAAGCGGAGAAGAAGACCTCCCAAGAAACCACCAACCATCTCTCTCTCCCCCTCGCCGGAAAATTGAACATCATTCCATCTCCGGGCTTCTTCTTTGTGTTTCTTTATCTGGGTCCTTCCCGACTTTTATGCATCTTGAATCTTTCACCATCTCGAGTGAAAGCCATGGCATCGCTGGCACCTGGGATTCTGTTGAAGCTTCTCAACGGGATGAACACAGGCGTGAAGGCCACGAGCGAGCACCGGAGCTCGCTCTTGCAGATCAGCGACATTGTACCGGCCGATCTGGACGAGAAGAACCTGTGGCCTACCCAAGGCTTCTACATTAAGGTCTCCGATTCGTCCCATTCGATATACGTGAGCCTGCCGTCTGACCAGGACGATTTTGTCCTGAGCAACAAGATGCAGCTTGGCCAGTTTATTTACGTTGACCGGTTGGAGCCAGGATCGCCGGTTCCGGTTGTTAAAGGCGTGAAACCGCTCCCCGGACGGCACCCCCTTGTGGGCACGCCGGAGCCGCTGATGGGTCTTCGCGACGACAACCCCAATTCAAAGCTCTCCGCTCCAAGAAGAGGCTCTTGGGAAACAGCCGCTTCTCCGATGGTGTTAAAGCCGGTTCCTTTAGACTTCAATCAGTGTACCCCGGTGAAGGAGCGGCCGGGTTCGGCGAGAAACGGCAACACCTTCCCCATGTCTCCGATGATCAGAGGCCGGACCGGGAGAGACGGAAGTGCCAGCGCCGGCGTCCGGTCCTCGTTTGGCGGCGGGCTGCTGGCGAAGATGGTGGATGCGAAAGGGGAGAGCAATGCCCTGCTCAGGAAAAGCTGTGTGACGCCGTCGGCGTTGAAGTTTCCTAGGAGCAAGAGTGTTTGCGAGAGAGAGCCCAAGATCCCAATTAGTCCCTTTAACCAATCTGTAGGTACATTTCAGAGACCGGCTATGTTTCTTCCTCTAATTCTGGTCTGAGATGGATGCTTTTTTTGTTGTTAATTTCAGGACAAGAAGAGCACAACTCCGCCGCCGAGCTTGCGGAGAGCTGCTACTTCACTTAACATGGCCGCTGCTTCAGATGTACACAACTCAAGCTCCGAGAATGCTGCTTATGATACCATTAACAGCACCAACACGCCTCTCAATCTGCCAGGGAAGCTAAGTATTCTGGGCAAGGTACTATACTTGTTAAATCTCTCAAACCCCAAATGGCTCCTTTTTGTGATCTTGATTGATGTGTTTTTGTGTGTACAGGAGGTTGTGCAGCAACGCGAAACAGCTCAGAAAGTCGCACTTCAGGCTTTGAGAGAAGCTTCTGCTATGGAGACTTTGGTTCGATCTCTCAAGTATGAACTCTTCACTACAAAAAAAGACTCGTTTTTTAATAAGTGTTGTGTGTTAAAAAACTCGTTTTTAATGACTTGGGTGTTTGTGTATCAGGACATTTTCGAATCTGAGCAAATCAGCAAGAGTGGAAGCACCTGCAGCTTGTTTTGACAAGTTTCTGGAGTTCCATCACCAGATTGTGCAAGCTGTGGCAGATATGGTGTCCATTCAAGCGGCTACTTCAGCCACTGAAATGACCAAAACCCCAAAAGCTGATCAGAAAAACAAGCAGCAGCAGCACAGTGAAGGAGGAGGAGATGGGCAAATCTTACATGATATTACCCACAACTCAATGGAGCTGAGCTCCTCCAAGAGAAGAATGGCACTTTACAAATCTATAGCGAGTTTTCCTGAGAGGGCTGAGCAGAGGATAGCAACAAGGCTCCTGAGATCGAATTCGAACCAGAAGACAGCTCCGGAGAGGAGAGCTCCATCAACCCCACTTGCCAAAATGCTGCAGCTTGAAGCCATGGGAGAGAATGATGAGAATAAGAAACCGTCACAAGCAGCAGCAGCAGCATCTGGAGGAGGAGCTTCCTGCAACTTGAGCAACACCATCAAATTGGGGAAGCTGGTGGAGACTGAAGCTGGGAACTGGTTCATGGATTTTCTCGAGAAAGCTCTGGAAAATGGGGTCAAGAAATCAAAAGGGAAAGCAACGGATGGGGATGCTAATGCTAACAAGGTAATTCCTCAATCTCTGATGCTCAAGGTGATCAACTGGGTTGAGGTGGAACAGAGTGACAGTAGCAAGAGGCCTGTTCATCCCAAAGCTTCCCAGATAGCCAGAAAGTTGAGGATTAAGGTCAAGAATCCTTGAGATTTTCTGGGATTGTTACGCTGCTTTAAGGATTTTTATCGTATTTTTTGTTACAGATATAATGTAATTGTCCTGTAAGATCATCAAGATATTATCATGTATTCGATCTCCCTTCCACTAAATCTTATGTTGACAATAGAGTTTGTGTTTATGATCCATAAGTAACTCTTTATTCTGTGTAAATTACTAAAACCTTAATGAATTGTATGCGAATTATGGAAGTATTAAAGTATGTACAATGCATAATTAGAGTACTTTTAATCATGTAAGAATCGCCCTCGGGCGATCCCGGTCGAACCGGTTAAATTTGCCGAAAGTTGACTTTCTGCCGGAAAAGTCAACCGATGACTCCGAGAGTCATTCATGACCTTTCCGGGACCCAAAAGTTTAGCCGTCGTTACGGTTAGCTTAGTTGGGTCGTTTCCTTTTTAATGACTACTTTTGTGAAAAAGTCAACCGAGGGTCAAACGGGGTAAAAGTAGAGACTAATCGAATTAATTTAATTGAACTGAATGTATCAAAGGTAAAAGTGAACTCACATGTACACTTGTCCATGGTGGCTTAGAGGAGAAGAAATGGGTCTAGAAAGACCCATTTGCCCTCATTTTGGCCAAATTAGAATGAAGGGAGCTAAAGGGAAAAATAGGAAATTCTAATCTAGGTTAAATGCAACAATTGAAAACGTCTCGTCTCATTTTATTTAGTGTTGGCCGAAATTTGGGTAGAAGAGAGAGAGAAAGCCATGGAAGCTTGAAGAAGAAGAAAGGGCAGAAAGAGAGAACCTTGAGTGGTTTCTTCACCAAAAAGCTTCAATTCTTCAAGTTTCTTCATCCTCTCTTCATTCCTAATGTGAGTAATCCTTGAAAACCCACTTTTAATGAAGTTTAAATTATGGGTTTGAGAGAAAAAACATGAACAAGGTTGGGTTTCTATGGATTTTGAGTTTTTGAGGTTTAAGTAGATGATTTGTGGATAAAAGTAGAGATGGATGATGAAATTTCAATGGGTTGTTGTTGTTTTTGATGAAACCCACTTAGGGATTGAAGTATTGAGGTTTATGAGACTGATTTGGAGGTTTTTGGTTTATAAAAATGAAATTTTGAGGGTTTGTTTTCGTGGAGAAGAAGTTGGAGGAAGAAGGGCGGAATTGTCAGACCTGTCACGGATCCGTGACGGAGGCCGTGACGGCACACGTCACGGTCCCGTGACGTCACCCGTGACGGTGAGCATCACGGTTCCGTGACCCGAACCGTGACGGATCCCGTCAAGGCTCCGTGACCAGAACCCTGATGGATCAGATTTGGGCCTTTTGGAAATAGACATTACATTTTATTATCCAATTTTCTGACACTTTTGCCATCAAAAATTGGAAATACTATGCTGGGGTTTTAAAAGTTAGTTCAGGCATAGCATTTTATGGGTACCCTTGGTTGATATGAGGTTGGTGCGGTAAAGGGAATTGTGGAAAAACCTAGGGCATGTAGGGGTAAGGAAATTGTGGGTGTGGTAATCTGGCCCATGTATTGTGGATGGATCATTAGTTGTTGAGCCTTCTCACCCATCAACAAAGCCATGGACCTTCTCATTTCTTCCATTCCATCTCTCAAGTCTTCATTATCTTGTTGTTCTCGACGATGCACTGCTCTTAACTCAGAAACCTCAATATGAAGCTTCGAGGATTGAATCTCTGATTCAGGCTCCATTTCAGTCTGGTTTTCCATCACAGGTGGCGGGAACACATGCGTCTGATACTACTTGTGACGATATAGATTTAATAGAAAATGGAAATGGGTTCTTAGACCAGAAAGCAAAAAGAATTTGGTATTGATTTCGAAGGAAAGCTTACAAAATTCTGATAAATTGAAGAACAGAAAAAATTGAAAGCTAACCCTAAGAAATGCATAAGATAAGTAACAAATTCTAGACAAGAGACTAAGCACGATTATTCCTCTACTATATGTTGCTCTGCACTTGCGTTTGCTCCTAGAATATCGCTGACAGACTCGGGATCACACGGTTGCGTGGCTCACACACAACACTAACGGAAGAAGAAGCATAGTGTGGGCACGTTATTCGCACACAGGCCACTAAATCAAAACGACGTCGTCATTTATTAACGAAACATAAAAGATTTGAATTGTCAGGTGCCTTGGGATCGAAGGTATCATGACAAAATATCAGATATTAGTATCAAATGGGTCTTATCACCCAGGACATGAAATTTTCAAACGACACTACTGTTAAGGCATTCCAAAAAGCCAAAGCAAATTACAGACAAAATCAGCGTGTACCTGGCGTTTATAAAAACACCATACCAGAAACGCCATTTAATATCATCGTTGACTGCTCGTGCTCTTAGAATTTCTTGATATTTTCTTTTCTTGAGCCTTCTCTTGAGTTGATCAGTGCATTTTTATCGTTTCCACATGCTCGTCTTGAGTTGATTAGTGCAAAAGTCAAGTTGTCAACTCAAGAGCTTAGCTCAAGCATACAAGTATGTTTGTCTCTTCTACGCGGTATAGTTGTTAAGTCAAGTTGTTACGGTGCATAAACCTATGCTTGGATCAACAACTAGACTCGATAATTATTAATTTAGTAAATTTGATGTAACACATAAATTTATACGAAATTGAAATATTTATTTGAACGAAACGACATTACATACATGATAACGACATTACATTTGAAATAAAACTTGAGTCGCACCGTAATAAAGACTCATAATATGAATGTTTTCCATTTTTTAGCAGTTTCATCAGTAACACACTTAGCAACACTTTGCAAATTTGCAATTTGAGCCTTATTCTCATTGTCTTTCTTTGTTTCTCAGCCTCATATTCGCTTTCTTTCAACCTTCAGGACGAACTTTTCGGATAGAGGTCTTCTTAGGCTCGGCCGGATGTTCGACTCAGACTCGATTAGTGTGTAGGATCCTTCTTCGTCCAACCTTATTCGTTTTTTTGCTTCACTTTCGATATCTTTTTCGGGTTTGGGTTAGGGCACTAGTGTTTCTTATTATGTGCTGTGTTTTTTTAATCAACAAATCTATTACATCTCATCCATCCATATATAAAATGGATAGCTTAGATGGATTCACATAATTTTTAGGTTAAGGGTGAATTTTTATTTGATTTCTTTTTTATGGGGGAGAATTATAAATTAGGAGAGAATAGAAGTGATTGGGTAAATATCGGATTTTTAAAATTAATAAAAAATTGAAATTAACTGTTATTGAAAACAATGATAAAATAAATCTTGTGGAAGTCCAAATCGACAATGCTGTGCCGTGAAGCCGTACACGACATCCACTTGACCCCCGGACGCCAAACTTTTGCATTGACAACGGATCAACGGCCAAACTTTTGCAGTCCGCAATCAGTATGTGGGCGCTCTTAATTATTGAAGCCTTTGGACATTTAATTTGCCGCGGACACTAAACACGACTACTGTAACGATACGACGTCGTAACTCTGACCTATATTAACCCTAAGAAATGGATATGGAGGCTGTGACAGTGATTGACCCAGAGACGGAGAAGATGGGTAGTATGTGGCTGAGGCGCGTCTCTTCACTTCTCAGCAACCCTTCTTCTACTTCTACTTGTACCTCTATGGCTATGGCTGGCTCTTCTCCTGCTACTTTCATTTCTACTGCTCCACTTCAGTATCGTCTCCGTCGTCGTTTAAAGCTCTTGCCTTCCTCCAAACCCCTCACCCTACTTCCACCTCTGCCCTCCTCTTCTCATCCTCGCTTCCTCTCTACCACCCTCTGCTCTCCTTCTTCGACCCCTCTCCTCTCTGTAGACGACAATGTCTCCGACGCCGCCTTTGGTGAGACCAATTGAATAATGGGGAAATTCGAATTTGGGTTTTCTTAAGCTTCATCAAGATTGTGTTTTGTAATTTAGCTTCTTCCATAGCAGGTGTTGGCGGTAACACGAATGATGCAGCAGTTACTCAGAAGAGCTCAAAGACGCTTCTCAAAGGCATGTCATACACTGAACTGGAAGTATGCTATTTCTCTTCTTTAAAACATTGCCTTATCATTTGCTATTGTATTTTTGTCTATTCCATATGGTTTTGTTTTCCTTTTTGTAGTGAATTTGATCCAATTGTGTCTTGTTTTTCTTTGACTCGTACAAATTGCTTTTATGGATCTCTTATATATCCATTTCTAATTACAAGAATCTTCTTTGGCAGAATTGGGTTCAATCACATGGATTCAGGCCTGGTCAGGCTATGATGCTGTGGAAGCGTCTGTATGGGAACAACATTTGGGCACATTGTGTCGATGAATTAGAAGGTCTCTAACTCTTTCTTTATCTTCAGTGTGTTGTAGCTATTTATCTTAGTTATGGATGTTATCGGGGTTCAAATTGACTTTATCTTCTAAATAATCATACTTCATTCGTCTTTTAACATTTTCACTTACAAATTGAGCTTTTGATTCTAATGGGTTTGTACCAATTTTCAGGTCTGAACAAAGATTTTAAGAAAATGTTGAGTGAACATGCTGACTTCAAGGCATTGTCTCTAAAAGATATCCGCGCAGCATCTGATGGAACTAAGAAGGTAGATATGATCTTCCTCCTTTTCTGCTTGGTTCAAATATACATTAGTTACAGTTGAATACAGCTTAATTAATATGACTGTTTAAAACTTGATAATGTTGCCTACGGATTTGTTGAGGATCTTGTGATTGATGTTGACATTGGCAGGAGGTTGCAGATTTTGTTTACATTGGAGGATGGACTTGTAATTGAAACAGTAGTTATACCTTGTGCTAGGGGGCGGACTACTGTGTGTGTTTCAAGCCAAGTGGGTTGTGCCATGAATTGTCAGTTCTGCTTCACTGGAAGGCGAGTCTCTTATGCTTCTTGTCATGCTGTCAAAATTACTTTCCATTTATTCGTTTTCCATTTGCAGAATGGGTTTGACGAGAAATCTTACTGCTGCTGAGATTGTGGAACAAGCCGTACTTGCACGCCGTCTGCTTTCAAGTGAAGTTGGTTCCATCACAAATGTTGTTTTTATGGTAGGTATCTCACACTTTTTGTCACCAACTCTTATGCTTTCCCGTCATCTGCTACAGTTTTGTAAATTCATAATACATGAATTATAGTGTTTACTTGAAATTCTATTCTGTCATTAATTAGTCATATATTCTACTAGCTTGAGACAAGATACTTAGCTCAGGCTGATTTGGATATAAAGCTCCTAGGAGTTTTTTCTTTCTTTCTAATTAGTGTTTGAATAAACATTGGTAGGGAATGGGAGAGCCATTTCATAACATTGAAAATGTGATAAAAGCGTCAGACATTATGGTGCATGACCAAGGCCTTTATTTCAGTCCACGAAGAGTTACAGTTTCAACGAGTGGCCTCGTACCTCAGTTGAAACGCTTCCTCCAAGAATCTCCTTGTGCTTTAGCTGTTAGTTTGAATGCAACAACTGATGAGGTATTTTACTTGCTATTTTGATTTTCTACATGTATTCATGCATATTTATGACACGGAGAAAAGATGCTAAATATTTTCAGGTCAGAAATTGGATCATGCCGATTAACCGCAAGTACAACATAGGGTTGCTTCTTGAGACCATAAGGGAGGAGCTTCGCTTCAAACATAAGTACAAAGTTCTGTTTGAATATGTAATGCTCGCAGGAGTGAATGACAGGTAAGACAAGCCTCTTCCCATCTGTTTACATTTTAACATGCAATCTCATTTGGATAACACAGTTGTACATGTTTTGCAGCCTGGAGGATGCAAAGAGGCTTATAGATCTTGTTCAGGGCATTCCTTGCAAGATCAATCTGCTCTCCTTCAATCCTCATAGTGGATCCCAGTTCATACCCACCACCGATGAGAAGATGATTGAGTTTCGAAATGTTTTGGCGGCAGCAGGTGTCACAGTTTTGTTACGAAACAGTAGAGGTGATGATCAGATGGCTGCCTGTGGTCAGCTAGGCACTCCTGGTGCAATCCGTGCGCCTGTCCTTCGCGTACCCGACAAATTTAAAAGTGCGCTAAAAGCAGCTGTATGAAATTCCAACCCGTACAGCTCAAAAAGAGTCGTTGGAATCAACATATTCAAGTTGAGGGGATAGCATCAGGAATAAGTCTTCAATTCACGGTTCGTTAGAGAGAAAGATACAATATTTTTGCATCTGTTTTGTTTAATATATGAGGACTTATGGTATCTATCTTCATATATCATCTATAATTCAACAATTTCAAAATGAGAAACTTGTCTTTTTAATCTTGTCACCTCTTCAAAATACATAATATGTAAATGAATCTTCTTTATTGTATGACTTCCAAGAAAATGAAACACAACAGATCCATTGTACCAAGCTGCTTACATAATGTACAAATTGTCTTGAGAGAAAAGAATATCATCCAGCTTTTGTACATAAGCAAAATTTGCCAGAAATTCCTAGCTTCGGGGTGGCATCATTAGAGAGCTTAACTGCTATTCACTCTCGTCTTTTAATAATGGCCTACAGACCTAGTTTTTTTCCTCCTAAGGTCGCTCATATACAAAACTTGCACCGGCGAGGTGCAGAAACCAGTATACAGGGAAACACATATTTACTTGATATCTGTGACCAATTCAGCATTCCCATTCTCAGACTCTGGACATGTATTCATTACATTCCTGCTGCTTCTACTGACATTTTGAAATTCTTCCTTGAGTAGATTTCGGATTTTCCTTCTCAAACCGGAGGCCTCTTCAGGTTTGAACCATTCTTTGCCAAACTGGGAATATAAACATTTAGTCAATTAATAAACTATTTATTAAGAATCAACCATATAATGAAACAAATTAAATGGAGGGAGGGAAAATGTATGTACCATTGATGGCAAGTCTTTCCTTTTCATGAGTCTTTTTGGGGCATCTGCGATAAAGCGCTCCATGAAGAAAAGCACAAACAGACCACAATCATAGTCATTCCTTTGTTGGGGAACCTGGTAGGAAATACAATGCTCCAATCAAATACTTGAGGTTAATTTTACTTCAAACCATAAGAAAGCATATAAGGTAGCATTTGGATTCTTCAATTTAATTTAAAATTCATGATTTGAATTATAACATTTGAAATATTGGATTCCAAACATAAGTAGACTTACGGAATTACAGTATTTCAAACGAAAGGGTAGGGGGTTGTCATTTCAAAGAGCTTTCTGGTCATGTTTTGATGTAATTTTGGGTTTGTGAGCCAAGCCCAAATCCATATTTTTGGGTTTCCAAACACTGGATTTGCCTCAAATCCAGCATTGCATTTCTAGTGAAATCTTAATTCCCAGATAGACCAAAAAGTTGGTGTACTCCAATTCCATACCGGGCCCTCTGCCTATACTGGATTTCCTCAAATTTTGTTGCAAATAGTTGACATGCAATTTTTACATCATGCTCATCACATGACTCAAGGAGAATCACCACAATGTAGATTTTGGAGCCTAGCATTATTGGTTATACTGTACAGTATCCATTCTAATTTCTAATCTAATTACAAAACGTCAGTAGAACATCATAATTTCATCCCATGCCATGCAATAATACATCATGCTTTGCATATATGATATAACTGTAAAAATTCTAAAGTATTCAAGAAAGAGATTTACTGTAATTTTTTTCTCTTCAATTCTACGAGGGAGATGCTTCCATATATTGTCTGCAATAGCAGGCTCTATGTCACCAACTTCTTGATTCAAAAAGTTCCATTCTTCTTTCAAATATCTACAAAACAAAACACATTGTTTTAAAGTCAATCAAGTTAATACTATCAATACCTGATGAAAAGAACTTTTTTCAAAACATTACACCATACTTTATAATTTGTACAGCAACTCTTGTGAAACAAAAACACACAAAAAAAAACAATATGTATTGTGTGATCATTTGCTTAAATGGCACAAATGATTGTTTTCTCGCCTTTTGATGTTATCAAAAACCGATCTGCTACTGTGAAGCTCCAATGAATCCAAGTGAAGTATGATTGGTCCTGATTCATCATTTTTGTCTGGGATGCATATAATCACCAAGCTCCAATGAAGACTGAATAATCCAAACATCATAAAGTAGTGAAAAAACAAAGCAATAATTAACGCAAAGGTCTGCAGAAGTGCAACAAAAGCAGAAAGCACGCCCAATTCATTCATGTCCATATGCTGAACAGAAAATCAGAAGCAAGAATATTTAAAATCACAGCCATGACATGACCGTAATGCATCTGTTCACATAGATACACATGTAGCTTGTCCATATGCCAAAGCCAATAACATATTAACCCACATTGTCACTACCTGTTGACAACATCAGCAAAACACATAAGAAATGAGGGTCAACTATGGAAGGGAAAGTCAACTGATTGTTTGACCACTCTATGCCAACCATTCAGATGTTAAAATATGGGTTAATTGTAAAAAAGTGCACTGAAGTTTTGTCCACAATCGAAAACATGCATAAACTTTTGTCCATGCTTTAAGGGTGCACTGAAGTTGTCCACTTTTTTAGGAAAACGTAACAGGTTAATTGTCGAAAACTACCCTAAAGTATTGCCCACACAACTATAGAATGCATTATGAATTGCCCACAAAACTTTAGAATGCATTATGTATTGCCCACAAATCTATTGAATCCGTGAAGAACTGCCTAGACCATTCATTTTGAACACCCCTGTTATGTTTTGTCCAAAAAAGTCGTTGGACAAAACTTCAGTGCACCCTTAAAACGAGGACAAAATTTTATGCGTGTTTTCATTTGTGGACAAAACTTCAGTGCACCCTTAAAGCGTGGACAAATTTTTATGCGTGTTTTCATTTGTGCACAAAACTTCAGTGCACTTTTTGACAATTAACCCTTGAAATATACAGGCTGAAGTAGCAGTGCTCAAAAGATGGATACCTTTTCAGTGAGAAGGAACCATTCTAGTTGTGGTAGTGGTCAATTATGTTTTCCCCTAACAATTCCAAAGGGAGGGTTACTGATAAATACTACTTTGGAAGTATGAATTGTCTGTCAAACAATTACAGTGACGGATGTCAAATGACGCAACAATTTAAGGAAAAGCCATTGCCGATCGTGATATGGTAACATTTCTCAATAGGGATGGATTGTTTTGTCATCTGAAGTTAGAGGCATGCGTAACTAAAATTTAAGCTGACAAGAAAGAAAAAAGTCAGAGAGAACATACTCTTGATGAATTGGAATAAGTACATATGCCTTCTGAAATATATTGACACCCTTCCACCACCTTCGGAACTTCACAAATTTGGTATTCTTGCCACTCCCCTATATATACCAAGGGATGGACCCATCAGCACTATTGGGAAAATGGCTAAGTCTATGTTTAGAAGAAGAAAAAAATTCTTAGACTACGAATAGAAACAGAAACTACTCACCTATTATTATACTAGACTAAAATTAGATGCATATGCCATGTTTATATTGCAAAAGAGGGGTTATTTTTATGAAGTTATTAAAATCATCTCTGCAAAAACTACGGTTGGCAGACAAACTAACGCCAGCAAACAACAAACTATTCCAAAGAAAACTAATCACTCAAAAAGAAACCACAATACCCTTCTTACCTTGTAAGTTACAGCTTCTTTAAGCTTCTCGTAGAAATACGTATTGAAGATGAGATAATCACATACCATTCTATTAGATAGAGTCGCTTGCTCTAAATATCTAAACCAGCAGAAAGAACGGGTCATTAATAAAAAAAAAAAGCAAAAGAAAAGATACCATCTAAGGTGTCCAAAAATGTTCAAATAAAAATGTAATTCCTCACATTATGCATTAAGATCATTACTTAATATGATATATACATCCATGTAGATGCCTATCGTATGTGCTTGGAAAACGAAAGACAAGGATCACAAATTCTAAGTTGTAACTACATCATAAACTTTCTTTATTTGTCCTTGAATTAAGAGAATTCATCTGAACTAACATCTTTGAGTCCATGTAAATCTTTACCATTGCATCAAACTTATCTTTAGCTAGAAATACTTATACTTACCTGATGTAAAAGTTCATAATGGTTGACGTCAAATAAGCTTCAGGGGCGAGGCATTCCATGTCAGCATAAGAAATTATAACAGGATCCGGATCATCCCTAGATTAACAGGTACAAAAAAAAAAAACTAAAACCACACTGTCCAAGAAAGGCGTTCTGTGTCACCTTCAAGAGAGGAAAACACAGCATACCTTGAAGGGTAATCAATCTTAGTCTCTTTCATGCTGAAAATATTCGAGAAGCAAGTTAGTGTGGAGCCCAACAACATAAGAATGAGATGATATACATGAGAACAAACAACCATTATATCAAAAGGTCTATTTACCACTTGGTAAGCTTTTCTTCATACTCATTTGTTTCTGTAGTCTGACAATCCTCTTCGTCAACAAGAACAACTGCTTGGTCCTGTTTAAGCATCATTACCATGAATCTTACCAAAAAGAATATCAAGCCCAAGAGGAGGTGATAAATAAAACTTGAACTGGAGAATCTCTGACCTATAAATGCAGGCCCAACCAGCTAGCTTTCTTTATAGAAATTTAAATGTAACAAAAGACTCTCTTGGACACAGGTATGCTTGCTTTCATTGATGGGATTTTAAATAGTAATTAAAGGCATAATGAGGCGGTTGCACATGCGGCGGTTGCTAACCACCAATTCACCCATATATTTAGAGAATCAGTTATGATGAAAGTACCAGACCAAATGGATAAGGGGATTGAATTAGCGAACCTCACATGGCCATATACTCATCAGAGTATATGCTTGAATGTGATGGATCTTAAACAATTAATCTGCAAAAAATTACTCTACAATTCCAATGCTTCTAAAGATTTTCACTTCCCTAAGCATTACTTATTAGTTATTACTTACACAAATGTTTATAAAGTGGGACTTATTATTTTTAAAGTAATCCTAATGTTTATAAACAAACAGAAAAACACAATCCAAACAAAGAAAGGGTGACTTGCAAATTTATACCTCACTTGCTATTGGATCATCTGCAAGTGGGACTTGAAGGGCATTTCGCCTGAAAAAAAAAATATTGAATTGAGATATCAATTACACAAGACACTCTGCTGCATGCCAATCAAATAATTAAAAAATGGATGCAAATAATATCTCAATATTCCAAAGATCAGAACCTCAATACTGAAAAGGTGGCTCCAACCAAGAAGCTTATTTGGATCATCCGAAGTATTATCTTCATGGTGTAAGCCTTACAAGAGAATTATGAGGAAATGCAAAAGAAAATAACAAAAACTGCAAGACAGATAAATAGTCTTTTTTTTGGAGTGCTTTTAATTTGGTTACAACATCACAAAAATTGTTCAATCATTTTCTATACTCTTCTTGTATCTGCCATGTCTCGTCGCTTAGAGTTTGTTGCTCCCATTTCAGGATCCCACTCTCTTACTATAATACTTTTTGCTCATAACAAAAAAATAAAAACCAATAGCCATGCTCTCAAGTCTCAACCGATAAAGTGAATATTAGGGTGAAATTAGTCAGATAGGTTTTATAGTCCTTGGCATTGGCAAAGAGGTATTTAAGGTCCACAACCGGTGTTGCATAGGTCATTACCATGACATTCAAACACTTCATAGAAGAAACAGGAAAAAACATTCTTTTATTCATGGAACATCAATTACTCTGGTCCACCCGTTTGATATGGAACGAACAGTACCCTCATGCCTTACAACCTAAAAACATACTCTCCTAAGCAATGTCATAAAATAGCACACATCTATAGTAAGGAAAACACTGTCACTATGAAACACGACATAAAACATAAATCAGTTACGCCTACAACACAACAGCAGATCTGTCCAACACCAACAAACGTGGCAAGCATTCTACAACACAGATAACACTTGAGTTCAACAGAAATGATGTAGTACAAACTTCAAATAAAACTGAAACTCGAGAACTCTGTAAAAATATATTCCAAGGGATAAATGGGAAAAGAGAAAACAAAGAGAGAGCGGGCATTTAAAGAAGAGGGGCACTTACTTGTTGGCACATATGTTCAACGAGTTCTCCCTGAGGTGGTGAAGTGAGTAAGAGGAAGAACTTCTACCATTCAGGTCATCAGTTGAGCAACCATGTCTATTTCCATTGAGGGAGGCACTTCTAGAAAACAGAACAGCCCTTTGTCTTGGAGAAGACCGACATTTCTGCCTTGCTTTTGGTGACACGTGTCCGTTGGATCTCTTTCTCCCACGATCATGGCAATCAAAATCACCAAATTCCTTATCAACTCTCCTAGAGCTTGACTGTTAAGTAAACAAAACCAATATGTAAATGCAATTACATTTTGTTAAGCTGCATAAATAAGGATGACATGATTAGAGCACAATACATTTTCGTCAATCCTTTTAGATAACTCTATACCGAATGAGGACTGTGGATGAACTGTGGGTGATCTATCTTCTTGCCTAGAACCATTAGGTGGACCTATATAAAAGACATTAAAGTTACATATATACAGTGCTAAAGCCTACTCAAAGGCATATATTACACTTAATAAAAGAAGTAAACCTGAGGTGTCACAATAGACTATGATGAAAAACTTAACAGACAAAAGCCAAAACAAAACAATAATTCATTCCTCCCATTTCCAAACATTCATAATATATACCTGGGGGATAGCACAACCCTCGGCGAATTAGCCAGAGGAGAGAAAAAAAACCCAACCACTTAGTTCGGAGATCTTGAAAAGTGGAGTTCGTCAAATCCCTAGCTAATTATTTACCATTTAAAAATAGTAGTTGCTCAGGAAAAATATAGATTTTATTGGCTGCAAACAAAGCCATCAATTTCAATAAAAAAAAAACTTATCACATTAAGGTAAATCCAAACAAATGAGTTTTTAGATAGTACTTGAGCATCTCCATGCATCTATTGTTTAAGCCTTTAAGGTATGAAAAGACAACAGCAACGAATGTAAAAAAGCTTATTTATAGATGTCAAATAAATGTTGACATGCTAAGTGATATATCTTAAATAGATGAAAGTTGGCAAATGGCATTAGTACAATAAAATCACTGAGCCAATCAAGATTTCTAACCTCAACAAAGATCAGTCATAGTTCACACAGAAAACTACTCCAAACGATTCAAAAATTTGGAAGCACTCAGAAAACTGAAGATGTCATCTCTAGATAAACTAAAACAACCATGTGATGCTAATTGAATAACAGGATTTTACCAAATACAATGGAATTCTGAGATTGTAAAGGCTTCTTGCTTTCATCAGTGACCTGCTCAAAGCAAAGTGTGAGATGAACCATGTCAATAAAGTTTCCTGTGCATTGGCTATGAATCTTTACCAAGCCAAGAAACATCAAACAAAATGCCTTTGACTTTCTCATGGCCTTACATTCTAAAAGATAATATCATGAATAGAAAATTTCCAGTTTTTAGTTACTAATAGAGCATGCATGGGTGAAACAAGACACTGAACATGTCTAATTTGAACAACATAGTCTAGTTGTGATGGACAAAGCTTGACTACATTGCCATAACTAACCACACCTACCCATGATTAACAAGCCCCTAAACTTGCCTAAGTAGCAACTAACTTTAACTTAATTAATCATTCACTTTTGAATTGCTCAGAAAACAATCAAATGGGGGGATCAAAACAAGCCAAAAGGCTGCAATGACATAATCAATGAGTGGAGAAAAAATGAACCTTGTCTAGTTTGTCGAGTCTTCTCCGTTCCCGCTCCTCCTCAAGGCGTCTCAGAAAGGTCTTCAACTTCACTCCCCCGTCAATCAATTTAGTGAACCCCGTCTCGATGTTTTTCTTCACTCTCCGTATTTTCTCTTCCAGCTGGTGATCGGTGATTAGCAGCATCTCGCCACCATCCCCAAACCCACTCGGCTGATCGGCACTCATTGAAGAGGGTTTCGGCGGCTCCGCCGCTTTAGGGGCAGTGGTTGCGGACTGATCGATGACCACCTCTGGTGAGTCCCCGTCGTTTACCCCAGCTGGCAAGAGCTTTCCCCTGTCAATGTCAAGCGGTTTCTTATCAGGTTTCTCTCTATCTTCTTCCATACATTGATAGTGGAGGCAGAGAAGTCACCGCATAGGTGTTTTCTCTCTGTTCTGTTCTGCAACTCTTCACAGAACCGAGAGAGAGGCCGCGAACACTAGAGAATGCCAAATTGGTGACCAATATGGGTTTTCTGTTTTATTCCGATACGGCGGGACGAATCGGAACTGCCGTGCTGAGGCAATCGTACAGGAAATTCGCCACAAATTCTTGAGGGGAATAATATTGGGATTCAATTTTAGGGCAAAAGTTAGGACTCCCTCTTGACATGTGTTGATTGTATGGAAGTGGGACTTCACTCATAAGTCATAGAGTATGTGCAATGGAAAAGCCTTGACCCTGAGACCATTGTGTGACTGGACAAAAGTTAAAGACCTCGGAACAGTGGGTGTTTTGGAATGAGAGACCCTGCGTGAGGCCTTGGGATTGAGACCCTTGTGTTGACTGGATGCTGAGTTGTTATTAATTGATATTTTGCTGTTTTATTTCATTCTTTATCAGAAACCGTTTAAATTATATAAAATATAAACAACTGTGAAAAATAATAATTAATAACAATAAAAAAATTGAACACGAACAAAAATTAACTTGAGCTTCTATTGATCCCCTTTTAATACAGCCCACAAAAAACCAACTCCAAGAGTACAAACGACTACTCGTCGTCATGGAAACCAGCTCCATATAGACCCCATAAGTGCTCCATAAGATTATTTTGTAGTTGCATGTGGGTCTCATGATTTATGACACTTTGTTGACAATTCACTCATTGCTGGTATGCCAATGGCCCTCCGTGGTGCCATCGTTCCGGTGGTGACCAATTCGGCATTTCTGGAGGTTGCTCGTACAACAAGTCCTCATCCCCATACTCGTACCGGTCGCGCTCATCCTCTACAATCATGTTGTGTAGAATGATGCAAGTGTGCATGATATCAGCCAAAGTGTGTGGGCTCCAAGTACGAGCGGGACGTGAAATGATGTGCCACCTTGCTTGAAGTACTCAAAAAGCCCTTTCAATATCTTTCCAAGCACCTTCTTGGCATTTAGCAAATAACTTCTTTTTGGGCTCGTAGGGATGCCGAATAGTCTTCACGAACCGTACCCATGTTGGGTAAATGTCGTCCACCAAGTAATAAGGTCGGTCGTACCGATGGCCGTTGATAACGTACTCCACAGCTAGCTCACGCCCGTAGTAAGCGTCTTGAAATAAGTGGCTGTTGTTGAGGACGTTGATGTCGTTGTTCGAGCCAGCCATCCCGAATAACGCATGCCAAATCCATAAATCACGGGACGCTACAACTTCAAGCATAACCGTCTTGTCCCCGTGGTGACTTCCCCATCCATGGGCTCCTTGGTCTTCGGTTGGGTAGTTCTACCACTTCCAATGCATGCAGTCAAGACTCCCCGCCATTCCGGGAAACCCTCGGTTGTACCCTTCTCGGAGTAAGCGGTCCATG
This sequence comes from Erodium maritimum, assembly GCA_963921825.1. Lineage (NCBI taxonomy): Eukaryota > Viridiplantae > Streptophyta > Magnoliopsida > Geraniales > Geraniaceae > Erodium > Erodium maritimum. The sequence continues at coordinate 61,056,883 of OY997590.1, read as the reverse complement.
TCAGCCGGTGTGGGTATACGCTCGTACTCGGCTCCGAATACCTCAATGACGACCTTGCAAAACTTACGTAAACATTCAAGTATGGTGCTTACCCCAATGTGCAGAGTTTCGTCCAATGAATCGGCCGAGCACCCATACGCAAGCATCCTTATCGCGGCGGTGCACTTTTGTTCCGTTGATAAGCCCAACCGTGAGGCCGTGTCGGGCTTCTGAACGAAGTAGTAGTCGTGTTCCTTGACCTAGTCCATAATCCGTTGAAAAAGTGGTCTGCACATACGGAACTGACGCCTAAACATATCAGGGCCATATATGGGTTGATCGAAAAATAGTTCCTCATTAATTGGTTGTGGGCTTCAGCACGACCTCTGTTAATCTCTCGTCGCATTGGTTCCCCACGGACGACCATCTCGATCCTTTGCATTGCTCTCTGAATGTTCCTCTCAATCCTCTGCTGGAGTCGTCGCTCAACTGGCCGCATTCGGGCTGTCATCTCCTCATATGTCGGCAGTTGGGCTGCCATCTCCTCATACGTCGGCATGCGGGCAACCATTTCCTCATATGTCGGAACCTCAACGTCGAAAATAACCTCATCGTCGGACATTTTGGAAATTAGAGAGTAGAATGTGGGAATGAGAGAGTGAAATTGGAGAAGGGTGTGAAAAAAATGAGGTTGGGGTTGGGGTATTTATAGGGTTTAAAATGTTTTAGACTTAATTAAAAAAAATAGTCGTTGCCGACCGTTGTCTAACGGTCGGACTTGCCACGTGTCGCCACGCGAGAGGAGGGGAGCGAGACAGGGCCGAGGGGCGCGAGCTCGACCCGCGAGCGAGGGGCGAGGGCTGAGGCCCGGACCACGTGTTTCAGGGCCGAGGACCGCGTAAAACCAAGCCCACAATGGGATGGCTCGAGGGCCGTGGACCGCGAGCGCGCGGGTCGGGGGCGAGGGTCGGCCCGTTGTGCTTGCTCTAACATCATTGACTGACAGATTAATTATCTTTTTTATTTTTTTTTGGTAACATACATTTCATAAATTTGATTTTTGTAACTCTCAGTAACAACCCATCCGTTTTAGAGCATCTCCAACGCTACAGCCGGTAGTGGCGGAGAGGGGTTGGCGGGGAGAATAAAAAATTATTTTTTGTTGGCTTATAGTCAGCTCTCCCAGTCAGTACCCTACAATGCTATGTGGTTAAAGTGCTTATGGTAACCTTTTTTGTTCACATTTTTGTTCTCAGGCGGTAGTGAGAAGAGGCGTGGAGCTCTCAGCCAGCCCTCCCCGCCAGCGACCTCCCAGCCTGCTCCTCGCCGGCGATTTCTCCCCGCCTGCGTCTCCCCGCCAGCTCCTAGCCTACCAATGTGGATGCCCTTAGTAACTGTCATTTGGTAACTTTTATGAAGTGGTCACAGATCATTTAATACGCCTTATGTATTGATAACATAACATTTAACTAAAATGGGATTGAACTAAAATTTCGATCGGTACAATTGTCGGCCGATTGCCAGTTTTAACTAGACTACTATGGCTCATTAACATTAACTCATCCGACTACCAAACCTTTAAATCCATGTTCACGTTAAGACTAGGGTCTAAATTAGAGGACATGGGAAAGTTTTCTCCAAACTATATACCAAATCAAGCATCAAACATATTGATTTCCACCTAGTTGGTACATCTAAAGTCAATAATCGTGTGGTCTTATAATCAGCTAGTCACAAGCTGTTTTAAACCGGTCTATTCTAATAGCGGAATTTATTATAAACTTCACAACAAATCTAATCATATGAATCAACTTCCCCACTTCCTCAAGCCCTTTACTAACAATCATGTTCAATATATGTGCTACACATCTCATATGCATATGTTTATCATCTAATACATGATGACCCAACATATTGTTACAATGTTGGGCACACAAGTATTCACTAACATCTTTATTAGAACTAGCATTATCAATAATGCTGACCATATTCTAGATAGTCCCCAAGAATTCAAACAAGTCTCCACAGCTCTCCCAATATCTTCCCCTTTGTGGGAAGTTATTGGGCAGAAATTAAATTTTTTTATACAAGACCCATGAATCATTAATATAATATGCTGTCGGGTACATATAGTTGATTTGCTGGACACTTGTCCAAGTGTTCGTGGTCAATGATACCCTAGGGGTAGACTTACTAAAAACCTCATGCAATTTGAGTTTTTCAGCCTCATATAATTTGAAAATGTCCCTTTGTTAAGTGTATCTAGAATGTACCTTAAACATTAGACACAATGCTTCAACAAACTCCCTAACCTACTTATACGCTATAAACCTCAAAGCAAATCAAGCGTAATGATCATTTTTGTCAAGGCATTTCGATAAACTTGTTTATCAAAATGCCAAGAAAATTTTGACCAATTGTTGTAAAAATCAATTTTTGTTGAGTCTTATCTATTGTAGATGCTGAGTTTTTACTACATATGGTAACATGGTGCCTTAAGGTACTAGTTCCATTACTAGGCCAACATTACAAGACTTACGACAAAATTTACAGAATGCTACCCACATACCATCCACATCAACCCTAATAAAATGCAACCAAACAACATATGTGCAAAAACGTTGTTTTTTGGTATACCCGAAGATGCAACTACTGTTACACCTTGACTACCATGCGCAACAACAACGTTAGCTTTATATCCTTGCCCACTTCATTCACTAATCCACTTCTATTCAAGCCTATGCTTCAGAGAAAGTGGGGAGGAACGGAATACATTTTTGATTCTTGCAATAGAATAATATTGGGTCTTTGTTTGCGGATTAGGTCACCTAAAGTCCTCTGCTTCTAAGAAGAGGACAATCCTCTCATGCTCCATGAGATGATCCTCATAGCAGGATTAGGGAAGAGGAGGGTTGGTGACCTTTTCAATCACCAAAGCTTCTTCATCGGTGTCTTTCTCCAGATCAACGTAGTCCTCTTCCCCATCTCCTTCAGAGTCTACACTTAGATTTTGATCATCATCTAGGGCTGAGAACTGCTGCAAGACTAAATCTTTGGAACCAGCTGGTTTCAAGCCAATTAATTTACCAAACTCCCAAGCTTTGGAAGCTTCAGGAGCAATTTTCTTTGAAAATCTTCCAACTTTCTTTGAGGATGAAGCAACTAAAACTTGTCCTTTCTTTAATCTAGTTTCATGTAAATGAAGAGAGGCTTGTTTTTTGATCTTTCCTTTTTTGAGAGATAGAACGGGAGTTTGTTTTGGAAGAGGCATCATGCCCATGAAATCAACTACTTCAGCCAACTGATTTTGGAGAGAAGGTGAGTGATTTCGAGAGTTTTCTTGAAAATTTGAATTTGAGCCTGCACTTTTGATTGCTTCCAGACCTTGAGAGATGGAGGGAAAATGTTGAGGGGTTAGGTCAGAGTCATTTAATGTAGTAGTTCCCAAAGAGGGGTTAGAGGCAATGTCATTAGCTGCAAATCTACATGGGCCTCCCCAGAAGATAGAAGTGGAGTTGGCGTTGTTGTTGCTTCATTAGGATTTGAGGGAGTTGGTTGAGAACTAACTAGAATCGGTTCTGCTTCAACTTGCAGGAACTCAGCCCCTTAGGATCTACAAATGGAATTTGCAAGAACTCAGACCCTTTAGGATCTAATGAGGGAAGTATCTGGGTTGGCAATGAGGACAGATTCTCCATTGAAGAAGTGTTGCCAATAACTTCAGTTTGGACCAGATGAGGACTGTCAGTAATATGCTTTTTCTGAACATTCTCTTGTGTCTGTACATTTATATCCTGCATTAAATATTGTCTTCCTTGATTGTGGGAGCCAACCAACATTCCTCTGATCAGAGTCATTATCAAAGGTGTCTTTAATGATCTGATTTTCCAAAGGATCGGTACCTTTAAAAAAATGAGAAGGGCTACCAACTTCCTTTTACTACTGAATGGAAGAGGAGACAAGGCCCTGTAAACATTGATCCACAAAAAGAGAATTCTTTGAATCTGTGATTGGATAGGTGAGAGCAGCAGGGTTACTAGAGAAATAATTTGTAAATATGGCGTCTGAGGAGGAGGTTGGCTTCTGCAGAGGGGGTAACGATGAAGCATGGACTAAGGCCACCCAAACTTAGAATATTTTCTCTCCCAGCTTGAGAGAAACTTCCTTAGATATAGTAGCAAGTGTCTTGGAATGAAGAAGCACAAACGCTCTATCAATACGATCCACATCTTGAGATTTCGAATGAGCAAAGATCATAGTTCCAAAATGAGCAGCACATGCCTCAAACAATTCTTCATACCATCCCTGATATGGAAGACCTTGGATTGAAACCCAACTAAAAAACCTCCTTGCTTGCAAAGACAATCAAATTGAGGAATAAACGTCAACCAATTAAGTAACCATTGCCCCCATCTCTCATCATTTCCTTATCAAACTCTTTGTCAGGACAGATGACCATAACCACTCCATTTCCCAGATCCCTCAACTTGACCTCATAAACTCCTTCTAAGGCTATTTCCTTTTGAACATCTTCCACCTTGAGATTGAGATGAAGTATGGCAAGATGTGCTTGGAATAGTAGCTTTTCTTGAGTTGTAACTAGAGAACCTCTGGATTTAAGCTTATCATGAGCTGGGAATAATTGCATCTTGTTGGTCCGATGTAAATTCCTTGAAAGGAGTAGTGGAATTAGTAGCAGTTGCATCATTCCATGCTTCTGTGACTAGAAGCTTGTAAGTCCTAACAAATGATCCATTGAAGGTGGAGATGGCTTTTTGGAGAGAGTGACGATCCATAAAATGGACAAAACCAAATCGTCTTCCTTTACTGTTTAGTCTTTTGGGAAGAACCACTTTTTAAACTCTTCCTACAACCTGAAAGAGATCTGTTGACCAAACTTCATCTGCTTGAAAGGGGATATTATGGACGAAGACTACGTAGCTGTGTTGAGGGAGGAGATCCAAGGAGGTAGGCCTTCTTCGTTTCAATTAGTTGGATTGAGGGATGGATTTTCAAACCCGGGAGTAGGATAGCCCATAGACGATGATGCTTCCAGGCCTTACTTGTGTTTGGAAGAGACAATTAGAGACATGAGCTTTCTCATTCTTTTCTAGCGACCATTGGAGTCTTTAACCAGAAAATCTTGATCCGGTTTGTATGAATCTTCTTCCCCATAAAGGTCATGTAGTCTTTTCTTGAGTTGTGAAGATGTTTGGGAATGACCATAACTTCGTCCCTCATCATCATCTTCCTCTTCGTTCCTTGTTGGTTTTTTCTCTGGAAGAGTCCTCTTGCAGGTATCTTCTGCAAATCTTCTTAGGGCCCAATCTTTCTTACCATTTAGAAGTCTTGTTTTACCATTCGGACTCCACCTGAATCTGATCAGCGATGTCGTTAGCCTTCCATGTCTGCTTGGGTGAGTATTATCCTCGTTTTCCGGAGGTTTACTGGCCGATGAAGAAGCTGATACCAATCCATTACAAATGTCAAACACCATACCTTTGGGTTTATCCTTTGTCCTCTAATTTGATTGAATTTTAACACATCCTCTTGACCTAAATAGATTATTAATTAAGACGTAAGACATACATCTAGCAAGACATAGTCCCTGCTTAGCCGTTATACACTCATTAAGATTCATAATCCATGGCATCAGTTGTTGTGTTTATATAGATTAACGGATATGAATTGTAGGTTGTACTGCTTTTGGGGGCCTTATTATGAGATTGAATCTAACTAGTTCTTGACGAATCCACATTGTAGATGAATCAATGTCTTAAAGTGCATAGATTTTTTTATCAACAAAATTATTATAGATTCTAGAATTTGAGATGAAATACAAGAACACGAGGAACTAAGCCTTACAGAGAACCAAACAAACCAAACTAAGGTATGAGACAACCCTCACCCTTAACCTAGAGCCGAAACAAAGTCTAATACCAGATTTTTCTAACTTGAAGAACACCAAGACCCAACAAGGTGCAACAAACTAACATCAAAGGTCTAGAATCAGGAAAAGACGATACAATACAACATAAGGCCTCTGGCCAAAATAACCAAAATACAAAACTACGTACACTAGCCGGAAGCAGCAAGCAACACCAAAACAATCACATGTACCCGAACCTCAAACAAAAACCCCAGCAAGCCTGTTACCCAAAACCCCCACCAATAATTCCTCAAGAACAAGGCCACACCCGGCTAGGTCAACACAACCAAAACACCATCACGGTGGCCACACCGACACACCGCGAGGCCCCGACCACACAGATCAAAGGCGAGAGAAGAGAACCAGATTGAGAGTATAAGGAAACATGGCTTACCCGGAGAGGAAGAGACAACCACCGAAATCGCTTAAAAGGGCCACCCACCACTCCCGATTGTGCTCCGAGACAGCGCACCCCGTGGCGAACCCTGGCGGGAAGAATCGGACCCAAACAACCTCCACCATGTCACCGGAGACTAGGAGAAGAGAAATCCGAGCATGCAGCAACCTAGGACCAGCGGAAAGAACCGAGAAACTCTAGATCCACAAGCTCCAAGGAAAAATCTTCACCAAGCACTACTCGACTTCCCAAAAGGAAGCCCACCAAAGCCATCACTCAAAGACGAACCCAAAGGTGTCACGCCCCAATTTCAGTAAACCGAACTCGGGACGCGAACATTTAAAATAATAAAACATTTAGTTGTCTTTTTCATAAATCACCATTTGTTCAACAAAAATAATAATTACAACTTAAAATACGTCCCAACAAGTGGACAAAAGTATGGTATCCGTCGCTAGACTCAAAATAAAACCCAGAAACCCGCTCCTAGCTCTTCAAGCTTCAGAAGCTCACCTAGTCCAACTTGCGACTGATACCTGTAGGAAAAGCAGCTAGGGGTGAGCGTTCGCTCACCACCACGAATAACAGACTGACTATGGCATAACTAGCAGACAAAGCCGGTAACACCAACAACGGGGACTACTATCCCCAAACTCCAGTAACCCGACTAACACACACACACTGTTACTTTTCTCAACCGACTCAACACTCGGACACGTAATGTAGACCCCACACAACAATTGACGACCTCTTCCAAAGACTAGACAGACAACCACGCAACACCCAAGATCACAAAGGATCGCATGCCAAACAAGATCACAAAGGATCGCATACCAGCTGCTCAGTAACCATCTCTGTCTCTCGCCCTTTACCGATCCCAGTCAGGTCAGGCAGTCGACCTGTCGCGCAACTTCTCCCGATCCCAGTCGGGTGGTTAGCCACACCCGCGCGTCCTTCCCCCGATCCCAGTCGGGGAGCTAGCCCACAACCTCTTCGCTTCTCCCGATCCCAGTCGGGAGGCTAGCTACACCACACAACCTCCGCCAGTATCAAGTAACCAATCACAATCACAAACAAAGTTCAACAGACAGCAACGACACCAGTCCCAAACTCCACAGGCACTCAAGGCCACCAAGACACCAACAACAAAACACGGGTTCAACAACCCCACGGGCACTCACGGCCACCCAAGATACCAACAACAAAACACGGGTTCAACAACCCTAGGGCCCTCATGGCCGCCCAAGACACCGACGGTAAAGTACGGGTTCACAACCCCACGGGCACTCACGGCCACCCAAGATACCAACAATAATAACACATGCTCTCATGGCCACCCAAGACTCAACAATAATACACGGGCTCTCATGGCCACCTAACTCAACAATAATAACACGGGCTCTTATGGCCACCCAAGACTCAACAATAATACACGGGCTCTCATGGCCACCCAAGACTCAACAATAATACACAGGCTCTCATGGCCACCCAAGACACGAAAAATACACAAACAACCTCCGGCATAACCAATGCCTCCAACAGTCCTAATAACAACAGTTTCACAATCAACCTCCGGGCATGGTCATATGCCTCCAGTACTCCTAATCTCGATAAGTTAGCAAGCAACCTCCGGGCATGGTCATATGCCTCCAGTAATTCTAATAACGCTAAGTTCTCTACTCCTACGACACTACTAAGTGTCACAGGCATTTCCGATAATCGCTACGTTCCCGTATCATGCCTTTCTAATATTCGATAAACCTACTTAACCCACGACACCCCGGTGTCACATGCAATTCTACTGTTAACTTTCCCTAGCCAGGGCCGAGATCCGGCTACTTTTCCCTACCTCACGACGAAACCACAGCAGCGTCTCCTAGCTGCTGACGACCGGGCCAACGTCGTCTTCCAGGGCGAAGTCCGCGTCTAGGTGTAACTCCGGTTTTCTCTTCGATCGAAGCCGCACTCTACTTTACACAGAAAGTTACAATTAAAACCAGTTTCACAACTTAATTTAAAGGTTACGGCGGTTTCGATTAAGTTCAAAAGTTTCTTTTTGACTCGAGCGAGCTAAAAGCGGAAATACGGCGAATCGTGTTTGAGTACCCGAGCACCGAAACCGGCGCATGTTTCCGAGGCACGGTCCCAATGCACGAATCCCGAGGTCCGATTCAGCGGTCCGCTTTTGTTCCGTTCTAAGTTCGATTTTAAACGTCCAGCTTAGTCGATTCACGCCCCTCGTTCAACAGTCCAAAATCGTCTTAAAAACCAAACCGATTTCAATTTCTTTTCAAATTAAATCCTTTCCAATTTAAATCCTTTTTAAACAAAACTGATTTCTTTTTCATTTAAAAACAAGATTTTCGTTTCAATTAAATTTTCTTTTACAGTTCAACGATTCGAGTCCTGATCCAACAGTATTGTTCCAAATATGACCAGATCCAAGGGAAGTTCGTGAAAAGGAAAGAAGAACGAGAAAAGGTTCGGGTTTCGAACCGAACGGCCGCCGGCGAGGGCGGCGTCGGCCGGGGCCTAACCGTAGAGAAAAGAACGGTGGCGTCGGCGAAAAACGGCGGGACACGGCGGCTTCGCGCCCGTGTCAGATCTGGACGGACCCGAGGAGAAGGGAGGTCGGAGATGACGGCGGTTCGGGAGATCTGAGGAGGCGGAGGCTACGGCGCCGAGAGGGAGGCTCGGCGGCGGCGGTCGTGTCCGGAGGACTCTCCAGATCGGAGGGGAGTAGGGTACCGGAGCTCGGTGCCGACGTCTTAGGGCTGGACGGAAGAGATCGAAGGCAGGAAGAGGGCCGGAGAGCTCGGCTCTGGGCGGAGGTGCTCGAGAAGGTGAGAGGGAAGGGAGGTGGTGGCTGTCGTGGTTGAACGGAGGTCAGAGACGCCGGTTTCCGGCGAGATGAGAGGGCGAGAGGAAAGACGGCGGCGAAGGGAAATGGAGGCCGATGATGGAGTGAGGAGGGGGGAGGGTTCGGGCATCAGAGAAGAGAAGAGGAGGACGGCTGCAAATGTTAGGGTTTCAACCCTAACTTTCCCCTTTTATACCCGAATTCCCAACGGGCTTGGGCCACCTCCAACCGGGCCTGACTAACGGGCCTCGCCGAAATGGGCCGCGCGGCCCAGACGTGGATGGCTGAAACGGCCTGCCCGGGCCGGGTTGCTGGTCGGGTCTGATCCGACCCAATAGTTTTTTTTTTTGAAACGGTCTTCACAAAAGGCGAGTTTGAATGTTAACCCCAACCTTCGACCAACAAGGAAACGACGAGGAAAGACCCAAAACAACTTGAATCGAATCCTAAAGAGACAAGAGAGGAGGAAAACGGTCATCGGTAAAGAGAGTCGCTTCGGTGACAAAAGGGGCAGATCTGAGAAGCAAAGGTTCCAGATCTGACCCCTAAAACTAGCCAAGAAATGCAAGGTATGGAGTCGGGAAGAAGGGAGGCAACCACGGATAACCACCTGGCTTAGAAGAAGACCAAGCCGGTCACCGGTGGCTGCGACGGAGCTCAGGAGAAGGGTTAGGTGAGGGTGAGGCTTCGTCAAATAAATATTTACTTAATTGTAAGCGAACAATGTCATCATAATCACGAATGTCATTATTACAGCCTCAGATTCCAACACATTTTATTCTCAAGAAAGAGAAAACAAAGTGTTCATATCTTGGTCTATAGCCAGGTCGGGTTCTTCAAAGGAGTAACAACAGCCTTGACCTGCAAGTAATTGCTAAGACTGTAAATACCCTTTTCCCTACCATGTCCACTCATCTTGTACCCACCAAACGGAATCGCCGCATCAAAAACATCAAAGCAGTTCACCCAAACCGTCCCCACTCGCAACGCCCGAGTCAACGTGTTGGCCGTGTCTATGTTTCTCGTGAAAACTCCCGCAGCTAGCCCGTACCGGCTGTTATTAGCCCTCTTTATCACTTCGCCGATGTCCCTGCAACACCACACCAACAAATTAATTGATGCAACAGAACAACTCTCTGAAGGAGGTCTGTGTTGTAGCTCACTTGAATTTTAGAATAGACTGCACCGGCCCAAATATCTCATCCTTTGCTATCAACATGTCATCCTACAAATACATATATGTTAGCTAAGTCCACGATCATGTCTGAATCTTGTTGTTAAGGTCGTTGCTTGATTGACATGATTATTACCTCTACATTTGAGAACACCGTGGGCTTAATGTAGAAACCTTTGCTGCCAAACCTTTCTCCTCCTGTTTCGAGGGTAGCTCCGCTTTCAACACCAGATCTTATGTACTTGAGGATCTTCTCGAATTGTGCGGAATCAATCTGATACATACATTTCCAATGTCAGACAAACTGAAACAAGACTCATATCCGTTTATAGTAGGGAGTTGTGCCTTAATTTTACCTGAGGACCTTGTTCGATCCCGCCCTTGAATGGATCACCAACTGTACGCTTCATGGCACGAGCCCTTGCTTTCTCCACGAACTCGTCATACACACTTTCATGTACATAAGTACGAGAGCCAGCACAACAGCATTGTCCCTGCATGTCGTGATGACATGTCAAGATCATGCTTATGAAATTCTTTGGGGGTTTGGCATATACCTGATTAAAGAAGAGAGCAAAATGAGCTTGCTCGACAGCCTCGTCCACGTCAGCATCCCCGCACACAATGAAAGGCGATTTCCCTCCGAGCTCTAGAGTCACCGGCTTCAGATTGCTTCTTGACGCCAATTCAAGCACAGCCTTGCCTGTTTCAGTCGATCCAGTGAAAGCAAGCTGCAAACAAACATATCATTGATAGTTGCATTATATACTTGATTATATATTGATTCCAAAACAAAAGGGGGAACCATGGTTCCTAACTTATTTTAAGTTTTGTTTTCGCGATCCTAACCTTAGTTTACCTTTCGTTGCATTTCCCAATTATGACCTTTACATTTTTTGCACGGACTATCGTTTGTCGTCAAAATTAACAGGGACGCTAGTTTTGGATGGGAAAAGTTCAAAATACCCTCATAAAAAAATGTTATTCCGTGCAAAAAAATGGAAAGGTTATAGTTGGGATGTGCAAAAAAAGGTCAAACACAACTTCAGGTTATTGACTTTTGTTGAGGGCATTTATGTCTTTTCCCACCCAAAACTAACGTCCCTGTTAATTTTAATGACACACGATAGTCCGTGTAAAAATGTAAAAGGTCATAGTTGAGAAATGCAACGAAAGGTAAACTCGGGTTAGGATCGCGAAAAAAAGCTCAAAGTAGGTTAGGAACCATGGTTTCCCACAAAATGCACTAGTACCTTATCCACTTCCATATGGCTAGCAAGAGCTGCTCCAGCGGTCGGGCCGAAGCCAGACACTATGTTCAAAACGCCTGGAGGAAGACCAGCCTGGCCCAGATATAAAGGTTAAAAGAGTTGAAGAAAGAAAAACAATAGGGCCTAGTTATGTGAATAATGTTGCACCTCATGGAAAAGCTTTGATACATAGAGAGCAGAAAGGGGCGTCTGCTCTGCGGTCTTCATGACGATGGTGTTGCCACAAGCCAATGCAGGCCCGACCTTCCAAGCAAACATAAGGAGAGGAAAGTTCCAAGGAATGATCTGCCCAACAACGCCGATTGGTTCGTGCAAGGTATACACTTGGTGACCTCCATCAGAGGGAACCGTGAGACCGTGGATCTTATCCGCCCAACCTTGGATTCACATTTACAAAAATCGTTAAAATTATACATTAATTTCAGGTGAATCATGTAACAACTGTTAGGCGGTAAATTCTAAAATTGGGCCTTGTGGGCCCTATTCCTAGAGTTTCCTGTTTTTCATCTTATGTATAGGCATATATGGTTTGGTGTAGCCGTGTAATGTATGTAGCAAAAGTAGTAGCACAAAACAAAATATAGTATAGGGGTTGCGTGCGTGAGGGGTAGCAAAGGGGCAGAGAGATTTAGGTTGTAAACAATATTTCATTAAAGATTATAGTGTATCGTGTTTATAGATGGCCACTAGATGTAGCTCATATTTTGGGAGTGAATCAATACAAACTCTGGTGTCTTTTATTCATCGTTCTTCGGAGACAGGAGTCATGTTTAATTCCTTTCACCTGGTATCAGAGTCTAGTTTGTGTTTGCGATTGGGAAGACGATGGATGGCGACGATGATTCTATTCATGGGATCGGGAGATTCGATGACACTGATTTTGCTTTCAAGAAAATGCAAATGGAAGATTACTTGTACGGTAGAAAGCTACATGTGCCTCTAACGGAGAAGCCAGAAAAGATGGATGATTCTGAGTGGACTCTTCTTAATCGAAAAGTTTTGGGGGTTGTGCGAATAACCTTGTCAAAAAACGTCGCACACAATGTGGCGAAGGAGACGACCACCATAGGCATGACAAAATTCTTATATAATATGTTTGAGAAACCTTCTGCAAATAATAAGGTATTTCTTATGAAAAAACTTTTTTATTTGAGAATGGAAGAAAGTGGATCTGTTGCTACACATGTGAATGAGTTTTATACGATTACTAATCAGTTGTCATCTGTGGAAATTAATTTTGATGATGAAGTTCGTGCCCTAATTTTGCTGGTGTCTCTACCGTCAAATTGGGAGTCGATGAGGGAAACGGTAAGTAATTCCGTTCGGAATGCAAAATTAAAATTCATAGATGTCAGAGATCGTGTTGTGGCTGAGGAAGTTAGAAGGACCGATGCAGGTGAGAACTCTTCCAGTTCTACCTTGAACGTGGAACATAGGGGCAAGGGAAGCGGGAGAAGGTTTAACGGGAACAAGGACATGTCAAAGTCGAGAAATGGTAGAAGTCCATCCATATTTTAAAGAAAAATGGAGTGATAGAACTGTGGAATGACATGACACGTGAAGAAGAATTGCAAAGCTCCCAAGATAGAAAATTTAGGAAATTCAGTTAATGCATGGCCAGATTGCCGAAAATACTTTGTCATGGAGAAATACATCGATGAAGAAACCCTTGTTGCGGTAGTTGGAAACTCCAAGGATGCGTTGCTACTGTCCATCGATAGTTCGATTGACAATTGAGTACTTGATTTGGGAACGTCCTTCAATACCGCTCCGAGTCAAGAAACAATGGAAAACTAAGTTGCTGGGGATCTTGAAAGGGCCTATTTAGCCGATGGCTTGCCTCTCCCCATTTTCGGTCACGAAGACATTACCTTGAAGATGTCGAACGGACGCACGTGGAAGATAAAGAAGGTGAGACATGTGCCGAAGCTGAAATGGAATCTGATTTCCGTTGCTCAACTTGATGATGAAGGTCACAAAATTACCTTTGGCCAAGGTTAATGTAAAGTGGCAAAGGATGCAATGGTGGTTTCTCGTGGTAAGAAAATTGACACCCTCTACACGACGACAAGTTGCCCCGACTCAACAGATGTTGTGGACTATACCCAGAAGACCGAGTTGTGACATCAACGACTTGGGCATATGAGCGAGAAAGGTATGAAGATTCTCGTCAAGGAGGGAAAGATTTCAAAGATTAAATCGATGAATTACCATTTATGTGAGAGTTGTGTGCTTGGGAAACAGAAGAGAATAAGTTTCTCAAGTGGAGGAAGGGAGCTGAAGATAGAGAAAATGGCATTGGTTTACACCGATGTATGGGGACCAGCCCTGGTAGCTTCCCTTGGAGGGTCACATTATTATGTGACGTTCATAGACGACTTAACCAGAAAAGTTTGGGTGTATTTCATGAAACACAAGTTTGATGTGTTCAATGTTTTCACGACATGGAAAGCTTTGGTTGAGAACGAGACAAACTTAAAGATTCAGAGTTTAAAGTATGCTTGGTGGAGAATACATCGACGGTCCCTTCAGGAAATAATGTGCTCAAAACGGTATAAAGATGGTGAAAACCATTCCAAAAACACCTTAGCAAAACGGAGTAGCGGAAAGGATGAACTGGACGCTGAACGAGTGTACAAGAAGCATGAGACTACACTCCCGGCTAGCAAAGACGTTTTGGGTTGATGCGGTTAACACCGTGGCGTATCTGATCAATCGAGGACCGTCCGTTCCTTTGAATTTCATAATTCCAAAAGAGGTGTGGAGAGGAAAAGAGATTAACTTATCTTTTCTGAAATTATCTGGTTGTTTGTCTAATGTTTATATTGCTGCCACTTCTAGAAGTAAACTTGATGCAAAATCTAAGAAGTGTTATTTTATTGGGTATGGTGATTCCGAGTTTTGTTATCGTTTTTGGGACGATCAAAATATGAAGATCATCAGGAGTAGGGATATCATCTTTAATGAACATGTGCTCTAGAAAGACAAGCTGCAACAGACTCCAGAGAGTCGAGAGTCCAAAAATGATAAACCAACAATGGTTAACGTGAGAGAGATTCCTACATGCAAACTAGAGCGGTATATGTCGGAAGAAGATGAACCTGAAGTTCAAGAAGAGATTCAGCAAGATAGCGACCCGAAAGTCGAAGAATAAACGCCGACCTCCGCCGTACGCCGATCTTCTTAGATAAGAAAACCGATGCAGAGGTTCTCGTCGTCGTTGGACTTCATCTTGCTTACTGACAGAAGAGAGCCTGAATGCTATGATGAAGTAAAGAATATTGAGGAATCGAGCAAGTGGTAGCTAGCAATGAAGGATGAGGTAGAGTCACTATTTTCAAACCGAACATAAAAGCTAGCTGAGCTTCCGACTGACAAGAAAGCATTGCAAAACAAGTGGGTCTACCAAATTAAAGAAGAGCACGATGGAAGCAAGTGCTACAAAGCGCAGCTGGTAGTCAAGGGTTTTCAGCAGAAGGACGGTATTGACTACACTGATATTTTCTCTCCGGTTGTTAAGCTGGTGACTATTCGAACAATTCTTGGGCTAGTGGAAAAAGAAGATATATACCTTCAAAAGATGGACATGAAGACTACTTTCCTTCACGGTGAGTTAAAAGAAGAGATCTACATGAGGCAACCAGAGGGTTTCGAGGTCAAAGGAAAGGATAATAAGGTATGCAAGCTCCAAAAGAGTTTGTGTGGTTTAAAGTAAGCTCCAACACAGTGGTATAAGAATTTTGATAGCTTTATGAAGAAAGCCGAGTTAATGAGGTATGAGGCAGATCATTACTGCTACTTCAAGAGAATTAGGAATTCGTACTTGATATTGTTGTTATATGTTGACGACATGTTAATAGATGGTGTAGATCTTACAGAGATTGAGAAGTTAAAGAAGAGGTTGTCAGAGGAGTTCGAGATGAAGGATCTCGGGGCTACAAAGCAAATCCTCGGGATGAGGATTACACAGAGCAAAGAGGGGCTGAAACTGTCACAAGAAGATTATGTGCAGAAGGTCGTGAAAAGGTTCAACATGGATGATGCCAAGTCGGTTGGAACTCCTCTAAACAATCACTTTCGGACGTCTAAAGGCGACTCGCCCATGACAAAAGAGGATAGGGCGTACATTGACAAGATTCCCTACGCTTCGGGTATCGGAAGTCTTATGTACGCGATGATATGCACGAGGTCGGACATTGTACATACAGTGGGAGTTGTGAGCCGATTTATTGGTGATCCGGGCAAACAACATTGGAAAGACGTGAAGTATATTTTCTTGTACCTTAAAGGAAGCTCAAGTACGGCATTGTGCTTCAGGAAGTCCGATTCGGGACTTGAATGGTTCGTTGATGTAGACTACGATGGTGACATCGATAGTAGAAAGGGTATGTTCGGTTATGTCTACACATTTGGAGGTACTGCAATCAGTTGAGTCCCAAGGTTGCAGAAGATTGTTGCTCTTTCTAGTTGCGAGGCTGAGTACGAGGCCGTGACGGAGGCTACGAAGGAGATGATTTGGCTTCAGTCTTTTCTACAAGAGTCATGGTATAATCAGGAGGGCAGTGTTCTTCACTACGACAGTTAGAGCGCCATTCACTTGGCGAAGAACCGGTCGTACCATGCTCAAACGAAACATATACATCTTCATTACCACTTCATCAGAGAGGCTTTGGAGAATGAGATGTTGGTTCTCAAGAAGATCGCATGAAATGAGAAGCATACGGATATGTTTACGAAAGCCGTGCCAAATGAGAAGTTGAAGTTATGTGGAACTTCAATGGGTTTAGTTGAGTGAAAAGTTGTCTTCAAATGGGAGATTGTTAGGCGATGAAGCCTAATATTGATCTTGTAGGCCCTACTCTTAAGGTTTCCTATTTTTCATCTTATGAATGTCTATATATGTGGTTTTGGTGTAGTCGTGTAATGTATGCAGTAAGTAATAGCACAAAACATAATACAGTACAGGGGCTGCGTGCGTGAGGGGTAGCAAAGGGCATAGAGATTTAGGTTGTAAACAATATTCCGTTGGAGATTACGGTGGATCGTGTTTACGGACAGCAACGGGATATAGCTCTTATAGTGGGAGTGAATCAGTATAAATTCTGGTGTCTTTTATTCATCGTTATTTTTATCGTTCTTCGGAGACATAAATTAGGTTTAATTCTTTTCAACAACTTACCAGCATAGTATCGAAACAAGCGGACCATCATTGGTACTTCAATCTTAGCTGCCTGTTCGTACGGCTTCCCGTTGTCCCAAGTCTCCAGAGTCGCGAGCTCATCGTTGTGCTTCTCCATCAGATCAGCAGCTCGCAACAGTATGCACGACCTTTCCTATATAGCCACGGAACCAATCTTAGATCAAACTCAATATCAACATCAACATCAACATATAAGCATTAGGACTTACATAAGGGCTCATCCGTGGCCATGGCCCTTCGTCAAACGCCCTGCGAGCAGCAGCGACCGCCCGATTTATATCTTCTGCGTCGCCTTCAGCGACATGAGCAATCACATGGCCCGTCCTAGGATCCAAGGTCGGGAAAGTTCTCCCTGTCGCGCAACAAGTCAGCAACTTCAAAATGCCAAAAAACTTGGCAAGAGAAATGTACACAAACCTGCTGCAGAGTCCACAAACTGGCCATTGATCAGAAGCTGAGTGTAATCTACACTAACTTGTGGCTTTATCGGTTCTTCAACAGCTGCAGCACTGCTATATCTACTGAATGTTCCTCCGATCGGGCTCAGGTTCTTGCCTGAACACAATAATTTCAACGGTCCCGATTATGAAATACACTTCAGGTATATTAAATCTCAATTCCACTAAAAATGCATGATATGAACTACTAAAGTGAAAACACATAAAATTCCCTTAAATCCCTTTTGGATTCAAAGAGAACCCATATGGATCATCGTGTCAAAATCAAAACTTTGGAATGAAAAAAAAAAGAGGGATCAGATACAAAACAGAGCATGCTTGATAAGCTAACCCAGAAGTGTCAGTACCTCGAGAGAAGAGAGGATTAGCAGAGAAGGAGCGAGAGAGAAGACACGAGATCCTTCTTGACGCCATGGTAACACCACAAACTCTCTCTAATCTCTTCTCTGTTTAGTGTGTGAATAGTGAGCGTATCAAAAGGAGATACAAATAGATATGGACGGAATGGCAGTAATATACTGATTGTGACTGTATTTATGTATGTATATGGCTAAGAAGATTGGGATATCTCAAGGTCAGGGAAAATCGGGGATATTTGTGTCAATGTGACGGATTTGTCTCTTGCAATAAATTTTCTCATTTTTTATGATATGTGAATGTATGTACGCGTGCATGACTCGCCAACCCATCACCAACACAATTGGAAACCCATCACAGGTCAAACATGTGATGCTAATGCTAGTCTTCAAACCTCGCACCATACTTTCTTTTGCGTCCTTTTCCACGTGAAATTATTTATAGTGTGTCTTATTTTGAATTTTTTAACCGTACTAGTAATCATATATTATCTACAAATATAAGTCTAACTAAAAGTAGACACAACACAATTCAAAAACTAAATTATTGAATAAAATATCTAACATTATAGGCCCAACAGAAAATAATACTAATAATCAAATATAAATGTCAAGATATCAAAATATTTCCATTCAAGGCTAGCTTGTTCTTTAGACTTACTTACCTCTGTTGTTGCTGCTAGTTCACTTCAGACACGACCATCTTGCAGCAAACCATCGAGGAAACAACTTGCAAACGCTCATTGGACTTTCCATTTAACTGCCCTATTGTTACTTACTTGCACCTCAAGGCACTATTACTCTTGTTACCTCTCTCTTTTCTTTTGTTTGTTGTTAAAGATCAATTGTGTTAATCTTTGGCCTGGTGCAATCTGTAGTGAGATTTCCATTTTTTGTACTCTTTTCTACCTCAGAAGAGGATAATTTAAATTTGTCTTCACCGATCAAAAAAAATATTTCACTAAGATGAAACGATACTAATAAACAAAGGCTTCAAATTGAGCAAAATCTATAGCTTATTTACGCAGCAAGGCAACTCACAAATAGACTGGACCTCAAAACTTTGGACCCCTGAAATCCCTCCCAAAATATCAGCATTCTCTTGGCTAGCATGTCTAGAAGCAATTCCCTCAAGGTGCTTTCTGGAAGGAAGAGGTATGACTTGCTTTTTCCAAGACTTTATCTGCCCTTATTGCTCTTGGGATTTTGAGCATGAGGCTCTTATACTTCTACATTGTCATAAGGCTTGGAAGACTTGGAATCTTATACTCAATTGGTGGGGATTATCTTGGTTCTACCCTGTAAATGTTAAGTGAGTTTTCAGCTCATGGTTCACCCTAATACCTTCAAAATTCAGAAGAAGTTGAGGGATCATTCTTCATATCACTCTTTGGCAACTTTAGCTGGCTAAGAACCCTATGGTATTTACTGGTATTGAAGAATCAGCTGAAACTATATTCTTTAGAGTGTTCAATTAAACTTTCAATTGGGAGTGGGCCAATTTCTCCAGAAATTACCATTTCAGTCTTCAAGACTGGACATCCAAACCTTGGTTTTATGTCAACATGTAGACTCTGTGATGCTCTTGATCTTTTATGCATCTCCTTTTCCTCAACTGGTTTTGGAGTTACTTTAAGATGCTCTTGATCTTCTATGCATTTCCTATTCCTCAACAGGTTTTGGGTCCTATTTTTGGTTGGGGTTTCTGGTTGGTTTTGGGTGGTTTGGTGGTCAGTGCTTAGGTTTCTGGTGAGGTAGGACTGTCTGAGTTTTCTTTGGCCTCTACTGGCCTTTTTCTATATGTGTGGGTAGTTCCTTCCTAGTTTTTTCTTCTCTCCTTCTTCTCCTTCCTTCTGTGAGTGGGTGCTTAGGTTCTTGAGTGTTTTTCTTTTCTTCTTTTTAGTTGCTGCTCTTCTCTTTACAGGTCACTCTCTAGCTCCCCCAGATCAACATTGCCTCTATTTTTCAATTTCACCTAAGATCACAAGGTTAATCAAGATCGAAGCCTATCCGAGAATTGCTTGGAGGACAAGCCTTCTCCACTCAATAAAGAAGGCATAATCATACAACCACTTATCCACAGTCATTCAATGCTCACTAGTTACAAGATTCACTCAACTCACACTGAGATTTGCAATCTCCCTAAATCAATTGCAATTTACGTCTGATGAAAGACACCAACTCGAAAGCAGAGGTTACTTGGAGGTCAAGTCAACACTCAAAGACCAGCTTATACCCATATTATAGATAAAATAAAAACCCTCTTCTCATGCTTACATCCACTCTTCTCATGCTTAGACATCATCCTCGGGATTCCACAACTCCGCAATTTCGCACTTTCAGATTGCTACCCTGACCTCCTAACACCCATCTTACAAAAGCTCTCGGAACTTTGCAGCTACACACTTCCAGATCGCCACCATCTTTGCAGCTTTACACTTGCAGATCGCCATCAACACTTGCATCTGCTTCTCTGCCCAAAGGTAATTTAGTTTACACAAGCCCCGTTTTTGGTTACTCTTGTTCTGGACTGAGCTTTTAATTTGACTGTTGTTTCTTTTGTTGGGAGTATTTCCCAATTTGTAGCTGGGTTGGGTTTTATTGTCTTGTATCTTTTACCTCAGAAGATAATTTTAATTTGCTTTCGCTGATCAAAAAAAATATTAATATTATAGTAGCGTTTGAAGAAACCGATGCAACGAATCCAAATAGGAAGGTTGGACAGAGCCGAAGCATTTCTAGAGTGGCGCCTAAGCGGACTATATACTCTCTTAAGGTACCAGCATGTGTCATCCTCCTTGAAATGATAAAGTAGGGCTCCAAGAACACGAGAGTGCTGGTGTAAGACCCGCTTCCGGTCGAACCAATGACTCAAGAAGTCACTCGGGACTTTTCCGGAACCCAAACGAATTAGCCATTATCACGGTTGGCTTCAGGGGAGAAATCCCTTTCGTTTGAGTAAAATATTGGATAAAGTCAATTTTGGTCAAAACGAGACTTTTTATCGACTAAAGCATTATTTTTAAAGTGCTGGAAATTATTTTGTAAAATTAAATGACCAAGGTGGACACTTGTCTTCTTTTGGTTGAAAGAGAGAAAAATGGATAGTCATAGTCCCTTTTACCCTCCCAAAAGCTACTACAAGGGAATCTAGCTCAAGGGCTTTTAGGTCATTGCTACATCTAGGTATTATATGTGATTGGAGAAGCAAAATCAATTCATTTTATCTTGGTGTAGCCGAAACTTAGAGGAGAAGCAAGGGAGAAGAGCTCCCATGGAGGCTTGAAGGAAAATCAAGGAAGAAGAGGCCACTTGGAGTCTTCCTCTAGCCATCCACCCTCAAAACCACTAGCATCTTCTTCATCTCAACATTCTAGAGGTAATGGAACTCTCTAATCCTCATTTCTCTTCATCTATTTTCATGGGTTTTGGGTGAAAATTGCTAGATGATGTTGGGTTTGAGTAGAAATGGTGGGAGATGTTGTTGATGAGAAGCTTTGTTGGATTGTTGTTGAGAAATCATTGGTTTGTTGGAGCTTTTGAGTTGGGTTTGATTTGATAAATCATTGGAAACTTGTTTGTGTGTTGATTCCTACCATGGGTAGAGGAGTATTGAAGGATTTGGACTGTTTTGGGAGTTGGAAGGGGTAAAATTCTGGGTTTGAAGGTGGGTTTTCGGAGATTTGGAGCTGGAGGTTGAAGAAGGGCGAAACTGCCCTGGTGCGCCACAGATCCGTGACGGATCCCGTGACGGGCGACGTCACGGCTCCGTGAGGGAGTCCGTGACGGCACTCGTCACGGCTCCGTGACGGTATCCGTGAGGGTTAACGTCACGGATCCGTGACCAGGTCCGTGGCAGACCAGGGTGGGGGTTTCTTGGGGGTTTCTCGAAGGTTTTGCACCTTGGTTTTGAGCTGAACTTTGGAAGGGTTTTGGGAGCCTTTCTTGCTGTTTAAGTGGAGTCTAATTATCGTTTCTTTGTGTCCAAGACTTTGGGGATCGAGCTAGAGGAGCAAGGATCACGCCGGGACCCGAGTGAAGAGCGAAGTGGTGATCACCGGGCTTCATCAAAGTGTTGAAGAGGAGGAACTTGAGGTAGGGAAAGCCTTAACCTCTCGTTATGATGCTTAGTATGCATGTTAGGTCAATAAAATTGAAAAAGGTCCTAGAAATGCCTATAGGATGCGAATAACTAGCATAATCGTCTTTCAATTTCTAATAACCGGAAGTGTCTAGTGGTGACCGATTAGGATGCCATTCACTAGTGTAATTCGCTTTCAATACTTGGGATTTGATTGTCTGGTAGAGGAGCCTTGGCAAAGCCCTCGGATTAGTTGCGTGTTAGGATCACATGCTTAGTTGTTGATTGCTTAGTGGATAGGCTAAGAGTCTAATGAAACTAGTGGATTTGCATGTGGATTGATTAGTTGATTATACTCGTACTTGCTCGTTGATTGCATTCGAATGATTACTTGATTTACTTGAATGGTTGTTTGGAGCATCGAGTATGACTGGTTGTACCGAGCGGTGCAATCATGTGTGGAATTGAATTGGTGGTTGTTTACTTGAATGGTGATTGGTGTGCTATGTTTGCGTGATACGTGTACTGCTTGTTGTGGTGAATTGGTGATGTGTGAGCCATGTGTGGAATTGAATTGGTGGTTGTTGAGCTTGTATTATTTCGTGTTCGGTTGAGTGCGTATTCAATTATTAACTGCTTATTATTAAATTGTCCAAGTGTATGCTCCCTATGGGAGTAATACCTTGGTTCCCGAGGACATAAAATCCCTTGGAGACGTTTATGAGAATCCCGATGATAAGCGCCCCGAAGGGTTGTTTCCGGTCGCCTCAATGTTATGCGTCTCCTCTGGATTTGAGGGAAAATCCGAGAGGACACATTATGTGGATCGGAGGGTGGAGACTTCATGTGCCACGACATTGGTTGATTTGTCTATTACCTGTGTTTGTTAAGATGTTTTTGGTTGACTTTATTGTTGATCTTATTGAGTTGAAGGTCCATCTTGTTATGTGTTTTCCCTACTGAGCGCAAGCTCACCCCTACGAGTTTATTGTTGTGTTTACAGGCTTGATAGAGGAGTAGAGGCTCGGGAGCTTCTCGGTGTGGGTGTCCTTAGAGACTTCGTTTTTATCTTTATTTCCGTTGAACCAGATTTTGTGGAGATATATTATTACACCCCTGGAGGGTTATTCTTGTTTAAACTAGATCTTGTGGATTTGAGCCTTTCTATTGGAGGTTCTCAGGATTTAAATGTTGTTTTATTATTTTATTGTCTTTTATTACTCATCATGCCTCGAGTCCGGGCGATAACCGGATTTGGGGTGTGACAGCTGGCCCCCAAGGTGGTAGGAGAGTATCATGCATAACTTGGTGGGACCACTGCCACCATACGTCCAATGAGGCGGTGTTATTGTCCGACCCCCCACTGGACCACGAATTCCTCATTGGTTTAGGCGAGTGTGCTTGTAGCCCCTCGCCGCTGATCGAGACGCTCCCTCGGAGCGCGTAGAGCTTCTGATATTAAACTTACTTTTATTTATTAGAAAGACAAAGCACACATTTTACGATTAATATTACCGTAGCTGAAATTAAACATAAGTTAAAAACGATTTATTATCACTGAAGTGGAAACTAAACATAGGTTACAACGACTTATAGTTTGTTGCAATATTGTAGCCACTTGGGTTGGTCTTTGACGAGATTTCAAATAGTGAACTTGGGTGAACGCTTGACGATGTTAGTTTCGATACATGTCCGCAGCCAACACCTTTGAGTTGATCATCGGTTTGCCCCAACATCCGAGCATGAAGTTTTTCACAGTAGATTAAATTGAATTGTCTTACCTTGATGGACGTCCTTTGATAGTGGTCCTTGATCTACCTCTCAGTTCACCGTGGGGTGGCATAAGGGGCCGATTGGACGTAGTAGTTGTAAACATCCGACCAGTACCATATGTTTGGCCCCGAGCGATCATGTTGAAGCTGTACAAGGGCCAAGACCATTTTTTTTCCCTGATACCTCGATGACGTCTTTGGTAATGATGGAACTTTCTTGACTTGTCCGAACGGAGTCTTTGCTCAGGAGGATATTCTCTTGTGTTTCCGAGACGTAATCGGTGGCCATTGAACAAAAGAAAGGATCCCAATTGTACATCATTGCCAGCAAAAAAAAAACAAATATAAAGAAAGAAGAGAGTAGTAATTGGGGAGAAATTGAGTTGGTGTATGAAAATGAAAGAGATGATTGTTGTTTATATAAGGGAGAATAAACTTTTTGGCCTTTGCCGATGCATCCACGTGGCGTAACCGGAGAGGCTGGCAACGACCGATGACGCTCAGCGCACGTTGATGTCGGTTACGTCACCAAACCGAAAACGAATCGACAGCAAAACGCCGTCGTTTCGTCTCTACCAGCACCGAACCGTCAACGAGCCGCCTGTAACTGGAGGTGCTCTTAGGGAGAGAAAAAAAGAGAGATGAGAGTGGATGTGTATGGTGCTAGAAGAGAAAGATGAGTTAGATGGTTCTATATATAGGTCAGTATAGTGATTGATGGTTGACATTGAATATAATAGATCAACGACTAATATGTCTTGGACGGAGGTGATGTTCGAGTGATTTGATCGTACGTTGAAAAACGTTGGGCCTGAGTGTTGATTTAAACAAGGGCTAATCGTTTTTTTCGCCCACCGGTTCAGAACTTCTAAGACCGGCCAACGACCATCTTATCGCCTTTTCGACGTTTTGGACGCCGAGACTACACTAAAAACCACCGGTTCTAGGTTCTCCGTTCCCAAAAGATCGCTTTTTGTCGAATTTCGACTGTCCAGATATTTTTACCCACACCTACCAATAGGTACCCCAGCTTTAGAACTTGTTCTAAAGTATTGGGACTATGAGCTCCTCTTTTTCAGTGGGACACTTATTATTGTTGTAGGCCAACCCAATAATTCAAGTTGTTGAGCAATAAAATATACTTCAATCTGCATTTGAGTAGGAATTATATTGATGAGGATGAGTAAATACACTGGTGTTTCCCATTGGTTACGAGACGTGTCACGTGTAGCATCGACAAAACAGAGAATAGGGGAGAAAAAATATCGTTTGGAGCCAATATCAAGGTTGAGACGCGGAAAAAAGATCGGTGTTATCATTCCAATCACTCTTGAAATGAAATGTGACGTGACGTGATATAATTAAATTATGTATTAAAAATAAAAGTTTAATGGAATTAGAAAAAAATATCAGCATTTTGGATTTTAGCATTATGCTCAACTGCTCGAGTACCACACGTCTTAAATCGATAGTTTTCTCTTTCTCTGAGTCAGACTATTCCTGCACCTTGTATTATCTTTGCTTCAAGGAGACATGTATGCAAGTGATGTAGATGTTACATAATGGACTTTAACTCATTAGCCTGTCATATTTAGAGAAAAAAATAAGAAAAGTCCAAAAACCAATAACTCAGACAAATGGACAAAACGATCACAATAATTAGCAGTGAATTTGGATGGTTGACGGAAATAGGAGTTATCCCACACAAACTAAAAACAGGTACAGATATGAGTCGGACATCACCGTGTAATAAATAAGACGTTAAGAGTAGCTCCAACGGATCGTTGCAGTCGGTCGTGTCAGGCGCAGACACGACCCTGACACGACGCGTTGGCACGGCTCGTCGTGTCAGGTGGTCGTGTCTGGTTCCAGCAACGACGCGTCGCGTCGTGTCAGGCGCCAACGGCTAGTCGGCTGGCCACTCACGACACGACACGTGTCGACGCCGACTTCCAAAGGCCCATCAATTTTCTATAAATTCAGATCTACCCCGAGTGAAATTTCACTCCTCCACTCTTGTTTTAAGCTTCTTCTTCCTCTATTCCTCTCCAAATCCTATAGTTTTTTTCCTACATCAATTTTTTCGATGACGAATTTTCCAACACTAGAGGAAATGAAGCAAATGACAGAAGAAGAAATAGACGCCGCGATTAATAGGTTTGTGGAGGCAACAGAAAAAGCAATAGAGGATCAAGTGATGACATCGATACAACCAAGGGGTCGGGATGATGATGAGGCCGAGGACTCAAGGTCGGCGCCGAGACCAAAGCGGAGAGTCATTGAGTGCAATCGAGAAGATGCACACGAAGGGTTGATCCGTGACTACTTCGCGCCTACACCGGTGTACATCAACAAACAGTTTCGGCGACGGTTCTGGATGTCGAGGGACATGTTCATACGGATCATGAATGGTTTGAGTGGCCGGTACGCCTACTTCCGTAACGGAAATGATGCTACGGGGATGGCCTCTTTCACTCCACACCAGAAGTGCACGGTAGCACTTCGTCAGCTTTGTTACGGAAGTCCAGCCGATGCCTGCGACGAGTATTTACGAATGGCGGAGACCACTGCGTTAGACTGTCTGAAGAAGTTTTGCATTGGCGTCATCAAGGTTTACGGGCGGACCTATCTACGACGCCCGGCCGTGGAAGATACAAGACGGTTGTTGCGAATCAACGAAGAGCGCGAATTTCCGGGGATGATAGGGAGTCTTGACTGCATGCACTGGGATTGGAAGAACTGTCTTGTGGCATGGTCTGCACAGTTCGCAAGTAGGGACCACGGGAACGTCCCCACAATCATGCTCGAAGCTGTTGCATCCCAAGACCTTTGGATCTGGCACTCTTTCTTCGGGACACCGAGCTCCAACAACGACATCAACGTGCTCAATAGGTCTACGTTATTCTCCCAAGCACTAAAAGGCTTCGCCCCAGATGTGAAGTTCAAGATCAACGGTAGAGAATACGAAACCCCGTATTACTTGACAGATGGAATTTATCCTGCTTGGGCAACATTTGTGAAGTGAATACCTGCTCCACAAACGCCGAAGCAACGAT
Organism: Erodium maritimum; assembly: GCA_963921825.1. Classification (NCBI taxonomy): domain Eukaryota; kingdom Viridiplantae; phylum Streptophyta; class Magnoliopsida; order Geraniales; family Geraniaceae; genus Erodium; species Erodium maritimum. The sequence goes on along the minus strand of OY997590.1, from coordinate 61,030,350 downwards.
GCTTTGCTAGATACCAAGAGGCGTGTAGGAAGGACATCGAACGAGCGTTTGGAGTTCTACGGGCCCAATTTCACATCGTTACTCGCCCGGGCCGAATGTGGGATATGGGCTCACTCTCAGTGATCATGACTGCTTGTGTGATCTTACATAACATGATCGTTGAGGATGAGCGCATGTCGTGGCCCACTGATCCGTTTGCAGATATTGGTGTCCCGGACCCAACCGTCCGTAGAGGACCACCACCACCGGTGACCAGGGAAAATATCATGGGCCATAGAACAAGGATTCGGGATCGGAATGTTCATCACCAACTCCATGATGATCTCATCAAACACATTTGGGCTAAATTTGGAGATGGCGGCCGCAATTAAATATTAATTATCAATGCTAATGTAATTTCTATTTGGTTTTAAATAAAAAAAGTAGTTATGCAATTCATATTTGGTTTCAATTAAAAGTATTACAAGTATTTGGGGTGTTTTTTTAATTATTGAAACTGTCCTGACATGGCTCTTGACACTAGTAGTGTCAGACCATTGGAGGAGCAGTGTCAGGAAGCCAAAAAACACTCCCTAACACTGCTCCTTGACATTACGCACTGTCTAACCATTGGAGATGCTCTAACACTTCACGTCTCAAGATTACAAAAAATAAATAAATTTATAGAGTCGTTGCACAGTGAAATTGTCTATGCGTACTATTTCATCTGAAGCAAATTGTCACGCCCCAATTTCAGCGAACCGAACTCGGGACGCGAATATTTAAAACATGAACACTTAAAACCTGTTTTGAATAAAACTCTGATATTTCCATTTAATTACCAAAAATAATAATAGTATTTACAATACAAAAACGTTCCAACAAGTGGACAAGGTACACATCCGCACTAGACTCAACAAAAGTAAAGACCAGACTCCGCTCCAAGCTCCATGGACTTCAAGAGCTAACCTAGTCCGTCCGGTGATCAGTACCTGTAGGAAAAGCAGCTAGGGGTGAGCGTTCACTCACCTCCACGGATAACAGACTGAATATGGCATAATTAGTAGATAAAGCCAGTAACACTAAAACCAACCCAACACCGGGACTACAGTCCCCAACTCAGGTACTCAACTGACCCACAACCCGTCACCTTCCTCAACAGACTCGACACTCGATAAAAACAGTGTAGACCCGACACAACTATCGACGACCTCCTCAAGGACTCGAACGAAACGACACAACACCAAACAAGATCACAAAGGATCGCACACCAGCTGCTCAGTAACCAATCTCAATCAGGTCAGGGTTCGACCTATCGCAATTCCTCGACACGAAGTCGGATCAGGCTGTCGACCTTTCAAACTCGCAATTCCTTGACACTAAGTCGGATCAGGCTGTCGACCTTTAAAACTCGCAATTCATCGACACTAAGTCGGATCAGGTTGTCGACCTTTAGAACTCGCAATTCATCGACACTAAGTCGGATCAGGCTGTCGACCTTTAGAACTCGCAATTCATCGACACTAAGTCGGATCAGGCTGTCGACCTTTAGAACTCGCAATTCATCGACACTAAGTCGGATCAGGCTGTCGACTTTTAGAACTCACCACCCCAGGTAACCACAATCACAATCACAGGCAAGTTCAATCACACAGGCACTCAAGGCCACTCAAGACACCTCAACAGTCAAGACTCGGGTTCAACAACCCCCACGGGCACTCGCTGCCACTCAAGACACCAAATTAAATACACGGCTCTCATGGCCACCCCGACTCAACAATTAAATAACACGGGCTCTCAAGGCCACCCAACTCAACAACAATAAAACGGGCCCTCAAGGCCGCCCAAGACGCCAAAATAAACAATCAACCTCCGGCTTAACCCAAGCCTCCAACAGTCCTAATATCACCAGTTTCACAATCAACCTCCGGGCATGGTCATATGCCTCCAGTACTCCTAATATCGATAGTTCACAATCAACCTCCGGGCATGGTCATATGCCTCCAGTAAAACAATTATCGCTAAGTTCTCTGCTCCTACGACACTACTAAGTGTCACATGCCTTTCCAATAATCACTAAGTTCCCGTAACATGCTTTTCTAATAAACGCTACAATCTCATACCATGCTTCTCTAATAATTAAATAATTCTACTCAACCCACGACACCCCGGTGTCACATGCAATTCTACTATTAACTTTCCCTAATCAGGGCCGAGATCCGGCTACTTTTCCCTACCTCGTATATAGATCCAAAAGCGCTCCAACAAAACCCGAAGTGGACCTAGTCACTCGCCGAGCTTTCCCTTGCCTCGGTCCGTAGCACGATCTAAAAGAACACAAATTCAAAGTACTTTTAAACTAGTACGAATAAACCGAAAATTAATAAACTTAACGCCCAAACGTAACCCCGACAAAGACGATCACTCCCAAACTTCCCAATTATTCGATATTGCCGAAAAAGGACCCGTAAGGGCCAGATTCGCCCGACATGGCGAATCTGCCCGGTTTTGGTTAATTGCCTTCCGGGGCTCCAAAAGTCCCCAATTTCGTTTCTACGGTCTTAGAATAAATCAAGGAACTCAACGCACTTGACGGAATCGAATTCCGACTTATAAATCAATTAATTAACGTTTAAAGTTTCCCAAAACCCGTTAATTACAACTTCTCCAAATTAATTCCAAATTTCGATTCGATTAGGAATAAGTGGTCCGGGGGACGTTTTAAACCACCCGAACATTAAAACCCGAGCAACCGAGCACGTGGGCCCCACCCAAGAGGCTTGGCCGAGACCCTAGGGTTTGAGGGAGGGGCTCGGCCACCAAGTGGTGGCTGCTGCCACCTCCGGCCAGCCACCACATGGCCGGAGCTCCTCCCGAGCCTCCGGTCACCGGAAAACGTGAAATTAAACCCCCAAACACCTCTAAAACGTCTCCAACACCTCCCCACACTCTACACAACCCTAAGCCTTAGTTTATAACCAAACCCTAGCTCTTGAAAATAATCAAAACGAGAATCGGTTCGGGTATTACCGTAGAGGAGAACGAGGGGAACGGGATTGCTCTTTGCTTTGACTCGATCCAAGGGCTCGATCACAAACCCTAGCTCAACCTCCCTTCTTCTCTCTTCTTCTCCTTCTCTCTCTAAAACCTCTCTTCTAATTTCTAATTTAATTAAACTAACAACAAAACTAATAAAAAAACTAACACTTTCCCTTTTAAAACCCTATACTCGGCCAACCCTCTCCAACCACACCTTTCCCCTCCAAAAATACACCACCATATACTTGACAAGTGTCAAGGTGGGTCCCATACCTTTTGGAAAATATCTAGTTGATATTTTCCAATCAGATTCGCGAAAAACGGACGTTTCGGGCCCCGAACGGGCACTTTCCCCAAAAATATTTTAAACTGGACGGGCTTCAAGGAAACGGCCCAACTAAGACCGCTACGACGATGGCTAAGCTTTTCGGGTCCAACACGGTCCTCGAATGGACCAAAACGTCGCTCGGGTGACTTTTCCAGCGAAAAATCAATCTTTCCCAAAATGACCAGAAAGTTGCCCTGAGTCCCCCGTAACTCATTTTAGTCGATAACGGGGTCAACTTAAGTCCGGCATGACCCTCGGGGTCAATTTAAGTTAAGTTAAGTGTCTGTCTTAAAAATTTTAAATTTTCCTGTTTTTCGCAGGTTTGACTGACGTTGACCGGAAGTGGTTATTACACAAATCATGTGAGAGGCGTTGTTTAACAGATATTTATTTTGTTTATATTTTTTTATAAGCTCGAAATATTTATTAATAAGACCGATTCCGAAAGAGGAATCATAATGCCCTGATTTAAGAAGAAACAGGGTGGCTACCAACGATTACAAAGGGACTCCAACAAGGGGAGCCAAAAGGTCAATCCTTTTCTTAAAAGAGAAACAAGGATCTAAACCAGAAACAGAAAATCCCTGTCAATCCTTGCCCCCGAGGTCAACAGTGAGTCGTCGCATCCTTCTTTTTCGTAGCCAACTCACGAAGTGTAGTCCATGCGTTGGTACCACGTGACGAAGCTATGACTTGAGTTTTTCCATTTCAGACTTGCTCAACCTGTTTCCCAATGTCAACGGGACAAACATATATTTCCCGATCCGAGACATTTGATTTACACGTTATAGTGTAGAATTATGTTAAGTGCTTAGGAGGACGACTCACCCGCTTCTTGATGAGGGCGTCCTTCCACAAAGATTCCATCTGCTGTGGCGATTGACATGTCGACACGTGAACAATTGCTCCAACAGCATCAGAAGCATGAGCCGGATCCAGCACCTGCGACACGGGGCTGGACTGGAGTGGATTGATCTTGAACAATCGATACAAGAGTCGATCCGCAATCAGCGCAATCATCCTCAGCTGTATCGCGATCCCCGGAATCAACGCAGTCATCGTGATCCCCGGAATCAGGAACAATAACGCGTTCACCGGAATCATGAGTCAGAAGATCATGTTCAATCTCATCCGATGAAACCGCTTGATCGGTATCATCATTGAGTACAACTACCTACGATGAGTCTCTGGGAAGGCCTATGGATGCCCCATCAGTCCCCTGCACCAAATCTTGAGAGATTAGGATGTCCTCATCCTCTACCGATGAAACGACCTCAACCAAGTTCTTCTCACAATTACTTTATTTCTGAACCCCAGAAACATAGTCGACCTTCTGAGTTGCAGAGCTTGGCTTCAGCTCCAATTTCGATCAGTGTCGCCACGCCACAACAATAAATAAAATATACCCATCGATTTTAAAGCCGTTTAAAACCTCAATCGCTTTAGTCGCTGCTCCTTTGGAATCAAAACGAATGAAACCGAAGTATCTACCATTTTGACTCGGTCGTTTAGGAACAGTCAAAGACGTAATCGTACCAAAAGGACTGAAAATATTCTGAGTCCAATGATGACTCAAACGGTAAATTACTCACAAACACCTCATCCTCTTGTTCAAAGTATTTACCTTTCCTCACTGCACGGGTCCGACGAACACACCTTGAAGCTGCGGGTTGCTTAGCAACGGAATCCGTCTGCGTCTTTGTAACGCCTCTAAGGACATTGCGATCACCAGATAGAGAGATCTGTTTCTCGCTCCGACCATCCGAGACCTTCACTACTGAAACAGGGCCCAAATCCTTGACAACCTGCTTCGTAACCGGAGCCTTTTTAAGTCGTCGCTTAAATTGACGAGATTTGATCGGGAGAAACCCCTCCTCCAAAGCTGAATTTGCACGGGCTTTAGCTTTAGGCTTCTTCTGAGTACGGACCGTAGATCTCTTCACCGGAGACACAATTTTGCAGTAAGAGCCATAAGCCGAGAGCAAAATCGAGCAAAAAAAGTCGAAAGAGAGTGAAGCCACATAGATTGAAGCTGTGTTTACCAGTTTCAACCAATCCAACATCACCCACTCCAGCAAAATAAAATCGAAGACGGGAAACTCACCAAGGTAGCCTTATCGCCTCACACGGTCACGTAGCAAGCAATCTTCACCCTTGATACTGAACGACTGCCCGGAGAGCTACTCGAGGACCTTAGCGGCGCGTGTGAGACGATCGCCGGGTTCACCAACGGAGATGTTGAGGACCAACTAGGAACCAGAGGCCACCAACGAACTCTCACCGGAATTTGGCGAGGATTCCAGTAATCAGAAGCCACAATCCTAACTCTTAGAGAGGTCATGTCAGCCTCGTGATGACAATTTGGGGAAAATACTCCAATCGAAAATCGACCGGAAGTCCGGATTCGCGATTCGAGGAAGACGATCTCCACACTCACTGGGCCTAAGCAAACTCTGATCTCCGATCTAGCCCACACGCGAGGACTCTGACGACGGCTCATCTCTGCTTCTGAATCGCGAACACTGTGGATTACCCAAATCCGGCGAACAAAAATCAGAGCTGGCCAGAAAGCTTTCACAGGACTTGCGATTCCGACCAAGAAAACTCTGGTAAAAAAAGAGACCAAAGAATATAAGGAAAGAAGCGTGTTGTTTGACAAATTTCAAAGATCCAAATACATTACATGTGCATAGGGGAATATAATAATTCAATTCATAAAACTTCGTTGTATATAAATCAATAAAAAAATTATGAAACTTCTTGCATATTATGAAGAAACTATCTGATTTAGTTTTGAGAGGATCAACAAAACAAATTTATAAGAACTCATCTTTCAAATGATGAAAGATGAGAATCAAGGATATAACCTGTACATATCTGAAGATCAAATTAGTTTCGGTTGTAGTGAGGTTTAACCTTTGGTCTTTTCTTTAATCATTAGTAGATTTGGCTGAGCTTGTGTTACTTGTTGAAGGAGACTTCAACACGACAACATGATATTTCTATAGGGGGAATCTACACAACGAAAGTTTGGATATTTGTGACCTTATCTCAGTTGCAGGGTTACTTGACCATCTCCTTGCGAACATGCGTTTAACTTGGTTTGGCCCTACTTTTAGGTGTGGTCGCATCAACATGTTACTTCTATCTCTTGATCTTTTTAGTATAATCTACGGTCCTGTTCAGAGGGGTCTCACCCGGTCCCTCTCTAATCCTTTCCTAATCTTGCTGACTATAGAGAGGGTTGACTGGACCCTCGTTCATTTCAATTCATTGACGCATTCGTTGATCATGTTGAGTTCCTTCTGTTTGTGCGTAAGTGGTAGTCCTCTTATTTGGTTCATGGAGATCCGTAGTTCATTTGGTGGACCAAGTTGAGGACCTTGAGAGGTGACCAGAGGGAGTGGAATCGGACGATTTTTTGTCATCTCGACATCTCTATTTATGAATTGGAGGTTCGTATTGATTCTTTTGACATGTTGATTAACACTAGGCCTATCTTTGAGGTGGATTTAATTGAGAGGGCTTTTTTTTTTCACTTCTCACTTAGCCTCTAAGACAGGGTGGATGTCTAGCTTATGGAGACAAGACTTCAATGTCATTTGGGCCATGAACATGGATATTAACTTTGCTTACTTCCGTCGAGTGGCTTAGGCTCATATGTTATGGAACCAAATCTTCTGTGTGGTGGAGAATGGTATAGAGTATTCTGACCCTATAAGGGTCAAGGCCCATGTTGTCTCTCACTTTGGAGCTCGTTTTATCTCGAACCAGTCCACTGTCACACTTATCCTGCCTTTCCTTTCTCTAGATTATGTGTTACATGCTTGGAGATGTTAGAAGATCCATTCACTGAGGTTGAGGTTCTTGATACCTTGTCTGCCTGCTTTAGGGAAAATACTATGGGGCTAGATGGCTTTAAGCTGGTCTTCTTTAAGGTGACTGGTCGATCATTGAAGACGACTTCATAGGCTTTCTTCAATTCTTCTATGCCTCATTTCAGTTTGGAAGCTCCATTCACCAAGAAATTGAATTTACTTGTTTCACACACATAGAATTGAACAAATGCTTTACAAATTAAAACACAAGGTTCATAAAGTGAAAGAAAATTGTTCCTCCGTGCTCCTTAAAGAACATAATTGATATTAAACTTAAATCGTTACATAGAGTTTTTAGTTCAAAACTTAATCGTTATATCATGTTTCACAAAGAAATAGAACCGATTACGTAACTTTCCAGATCTTGCATGTTCCATACTAATTGAAACTATTCAACTTGTCAATTTTAATCGAATAATTTTCATTCCTTGATAACATAGTTGTTTTTAATCTATTCGTACGTGTTCTACACTTAGAACTAATCAGGTGAACTTTACGAAGTCCACAAGACTCCACATATTTGATCGTCTTTACGTGTTTTCAAGAAACAAGATAGATCACTTTTAGAAAATGACTATTTCCTATTTATTTCCACGATTCGTTGTTTTTGGAAAATAGGAAATCATTTAGGTAATAATTCCAAGTTATCACCTTCTTACCATTTATAGGAAAAACGTTTACGAAATCGATTCCAAGTTTGTTTCCCTTAATTTTAATTCCGTATGAATTCAAATGTTGTATATGAGTTTATAATTTCATTTGAAAACAAATCTTTAAACAAACTTTAATTTCAGTTAAAAGGAAAATCCCTTCATTTCCATGATCTGTTATGGAAAATACGTTTTCTCTTTAAAAATAGGAAACCGTTTAAGAAATATTTCCATTTGTTTCCTTCTTAAAGCTTGAGAAAACCGTTTAGGAAACATTTCCATTTGTTTCCTTCTTAAAGCTTGAGAAAATCGTTTTTTTGATTTGACGAAAAGCGGGAGGCATCAATTTTATATATCAATCAAAGCGATATACGTACAATCGGATGAAAGCGTACAAGCAAACGATAAAATTACAGACTCCAAAATAAAATCCTATAATATAATATTACCGAAACTCCCTACTAGAACGTACCTAGGACGCCCTAGAACGTGTAAACACGTGCACGTCAAAAGTGAAACAAACGTGCACACCAAAACGTGCCACATAACGGGCACACCAAACAGTGCAACAAGTGCACACCAAACGTGCAACTAGTGCACACAAACCGTGCAACTAGTGCACACCCAATCTGCACCAAGTGCAGTTATTAAAAAGCTGTAAAAACGAAAGGGAAAAAACCTAGACGAATCAGAGTCGCCACCGTCTGACAAGGGACCTTGACCCGAGGAATCCAGAAAACGCGAACACCAGATCCCCGCTAAAGGTAACCGTTCAGGCCGGATCTGCAACGTGACGAGTCGCCGGAACTGCCCACCACCACTCAGGCCCACCTTGCGAGTACGTTGGCACCAAAACAGCATCAGTCGGAGACGGACACAGACACCAGAACACGAAAATCCGGCACTGGCCCGACCTTGAGAGGAGAGTGGAAAAGGGGGGTACGAGGGGGGTGGGGGGGGGGGGGGTGGGGGATGGGTTTGAAGCTGGGGAAAACAGAGTAATAGAACAAGAGGACCTACCGGCGACGACCATGGCCGGAGACCATGGCGTCGCCTGCAGGAAGCGGAGATCTCAAAGGAGCGGCGGCTAGGGTTGAAGAGAGGGGGAGCGGCTGCGGGATTTCACATAGTTAAATATTTCCATTTGTTTCCTTCTTAAAGCTTGAGAAAACCGTTTAAGAATTTTAATTCCATGGTCGTTTCACTTATATTTCGTATAATTACAAAATTTGTCCAAGAATTTATAATTTCCTTTGAAAATAATCTTAAAAAACGCTTATTTTCCATAAAAGAAAATTCTCCTTTTTAAAAAAAAATCTGTCATCTCGAGTACAATCCGCAACCCAGACCTGCTCTGAAATCGGACCCACGAGGTGGATCAAACAACTGTCCCGACCCGCTCTGGACCCTCTTACCAAAACACGATCATGTTCGACAAAAGACCAACATTTCTCTTTAACCTAGGATGGAAACCAACTTGGGCTGAATTTAATCAAAAGGGGCACGTGTTGTTTTCTTTTTCATGTGCTGAAAATGCAACCCACGAAGAGAACAAAAGGTATGGATTTTTTTTTTCTATTTTGGTTTTTGGCAAGAGCTACAACCCACAAAAATACAAATAGAGAGCTAGAACCCTTGTGAGGCTTTTGAATTACTTGCGACATTTGACATGGTAATTTTTACAGTAATTTGTGCAAATAACTTACATTCTTAATTTTATTTGCGCACTAGCCTTCATTTTTTACCTTCTATATTATCTTTATATTTCAAACCTCAAACATATGAAAATACTTTGTTACCCCTTTCTTGTCTCTTAACCCTTTCTTGTCTCTTACCCCTTTCTTATTTTTATATCATCTTCTTCATCTTTTCTCAATATCTTTTTTTTATAGGCTAAAAAATTTATTAAGCAAATGTTCTAAAAGGTTATAAAACAGAGCAAGAAAAGATCCAAAAAGATCTTTTCCTCAGCCCATTACAGCTCAAAAGAGCACACAAAGAATAGGAAAAACAAGAAGTGCAAAAATGTCTTGCTTACTTCCCATCCGGGTTCAAACAATTAAACCGGTTAGAAACCGGAACAGGGGTTGAAGCTTGCACTGGAGTCGGTTCCTTGTTACCCTCGGCGTCCTTCTCGAGCGCCTAAGCCCAAAGGTCAACAGGTTTATGACCAACTTTTGAACTATAACTCCAATTGCTTGTGCTATCTTTTTGGGCAACGTCCACCATGAAATGTCCCGTTTTATTCCCTTTGTCAGCAGAGGTCCTGGCTCTTGTCTGATGAACCACGATTGGTTGTGCAATCACCTTCGAGTGGCCCTTCTTTGTGCGTCCATGTCTATTTGGCTCGGCCCTAGATATCGGTTTCTCCAAGGCATCCTTCCATGGACTTCCTTTAAACCCGACTTCCAAAATCGGTTCACCCTGATAAACACCTCCAGGCCCTCCCTGATCAGCATCTCCAGGCCCACCCTGATAAACACTTCCAGGCCCACCTGCAAGCCCAAGTTCCTGCACCTACACTTGTGTCGCACACGGAGCCAACTCTGGTGAAACCGTAATCCTCGGCGAAATCATTCACGAATCAACTATTTGGAAACCCTTTCGAAAAAGGATTCTCTGTGATCGCCATCCATTGAATCAAGGAATCGGCGCCAGAATCGATTACGCTTGGGATTGAGCGATGAAGCAAGTCACCGGTGACCTGAGAAAATGACGGAGGAGAGATCGCCGACTTAACTTTCCATCTTCCTCATCTGTTTCCAACACTTCAACTCTTCATCTCCCTCATTTTTTGGTAGAAACATTGATATAAGTGGGTTGGTTTGTAGTTATAGGTCTCGACATGGTTGTTCGACCATGAAACTTGGTTGCACGACTATGGTTTTTCGACCATGAAGCTTGGTGGAACGACCATTTTTCTCTCAATCTTTTAGGTTGGTCAACCATTTTTTAAGGACGGTCGGACACTTTTTAAGTTAAATTTAAATTTTAGAAATGGAAAAATGAGAATATCAAAAGTTTTATTAAATGAGAAAGCTAGACAAGAAATAATTATTGGATTGAGACTACTCTATCAATAAAATTAATAAATAAAGCTATTTTGTAAATCCAGCCTATTTTTTTACAATAGCCTTATTTGATAATGTATTTTGTTTCATAGTCTCATTCGTTAATATTTTACAAAATAGTCTTCATTTAATAGAAAAAGCAATTGGACCAGAGAATGCGATTGCATTATAAGGGCGTAATTGAACAGATCGAGCGAAATCCAAAGGGAATTTGGTAATATAAGTTTTTATTATGATTAAAAATATAACTTTGTAAGAAAAGTAGAAATGAAGGTTAGAGGATAAAAATTGGTTTTGATTGAAAATCTAAACTTCTCCAACTTTTTAGTAGCACCTTCAGCAACACCGATGAAGTGGACTAAACCTCTAGTAATGTTAACCAACAGCGGGGAAAAGAAAAAATACCAAGCTCCAGAAAAACGATCTGAATTAATTTTGTATTCTGAAAAAAGGAAAAATGAGTGCAAGATAAATACGTGAGAGTAAAAAGTGGTGTTGGGTATTTGTAGGGGTAACGAGCCGCTCTGGCGAGATTATAGCCGCTGCTGACTTGTACAACGATGGATAGCATCCGTATAGATGCATTCGGCAACAAAACAACATTGTTATGCCAAGAGCATCCACAATGCTCACCGCCGGCACTGGCGAGGAGCTGCTGGTAGTGAGCATTAAAATATATTTTTTGCCTCACAACTAGCTTACCGTCGGCGGAAAACGCCAACATTGTTCAATGGTTGGTGGTAAGAGTTGGTGGTAAGGGTTTTTTCTTCACAATTTTGCTCACCGCCGGCGTTGAGAAGAGGTGGTGAGCTCCCCGTTAGTCCTCACCGCCAGCGAGCTCCCCGCCGCCGACTTCTCCCCGCCAGCTCCCAGCTCACCACTGTGGATGCTCTAATACTACAACGGTGAACGACATCAGAAGCTCCTCTTTAGAGCACCCACTATGCATGAGCTGGGAGCTAGCTATAAGCATAAAAGGAAGAGAGAGAAAACAAAAAGTAAGAGAGAGAAATTATTTAAATATTGTTGGTGGTAAGCTCACAACCGGCACTTACCGCCAGCGGGGAGAAATTTGCGAAGAAAAATGTCATGAACAGTCAGCACGAACATGCTAGCATTGCAAGGGTGCTGACTGTAAAACTGACTTTAAAGCTGAAAATATTAATTTAATATTCTAACCGTCAGTCTTACCACAATTTGCCGACTGTTAGCATTGTGGATCAAGAAGATGCTCTTGTTGCCGTTTTGTTCTGAGTTGTTTGGTTGTTTGGAATCGTGTGAAATCATGGTCATCATCAAACAAAACGAAACTTAACGCATATGTATGCTGAGATCTGTTTTTAACATGTCAGGTTGAATTTTGTTGTAATATAGTTTGAACTTGTAATCTCTTTTCTTGTATATGCTTTCTAAATGTGTTCCATTGTGGAGGAATGACAAGATTAACATTAGCCTAATGATTTTGTTGTGTCATTAGCCTAACATTAGCCTAATGACAAGATTAATCAATCTTGATGTTCACCTCTGTGTGGTATTGCTGCGCTTTCACTTTAGAAATCTCTGTAATTGTAGCTCAGTCTCCAGTGCACCCAAATGGGCCTGCTCACGGGCTTGGCTGCACTCTTATGATGGGCTCTCTAGAATATTTCATCGTTCCAGGAAAGCAATCGCTACAGAAATCATCAATCATGTTTCGTTTTCTGTCACTTAATTTTGAAAATAATTTAGATCGAACGTGTAGGAAAAAGACTTGTCTGTTGTGATTATTTCTCAAATGATCAAAACCGAAACGAATGAACTTGATTTTTCCTTGATAAAATAACCAAAACATGATATAGTAATTTCTCTTCAATTGCCGTGTGTTATTACCAAATATGATGTACACATATATATACCCCATACAAAGGATGAGTCATGGCTAGGTGGGTCTCATGCAAGGGTGGTGGCCACCCTATTAACACGTGTATTACAACACTCCCCCTTGGACACCACCATTTATGAATTCACCAATTGCGTCTTAAGTTGCCTCGTTAAAAACCTTCTCAGGAAAACCCGGTGGGACAAAACCTGTAAGGAAAAGAGTGCAACGCGCAAAATTGTGCTTGATGCTGCCTCGTTAAAAACCTCTCCAAGAAAACCCTATGGGACAAAACTTGGATAAGGGAAAAAGAGTACAGCGCACAAAACTTATCTCCCCCTGACTTCAGGCAGGCTACTTTGGTTGTTCGGTTGAGTCGACGTACTCTGATTTTGAACATTAATTTCTCAACAAGTGGATGTCAGGAAAGCCATACCGAGTAGAGTGTTTCTTCCATTCACTTCTGGTGAGTTGGACGTGCATAACAGCTGCCTCGTTAAAAACCTTTCCAGGAAAACCTCGTGGGACAAAACCTGAATAAGGGAAAAATAGTGCAGTACACGGAAACATACTCCCCCTGACTGTCGCCCCCCCTGAAGACCGACTGAAGAATCTCGATTTCTTGCAAAGTCGACTCATTATCTTGTACACTGACTTTCCAAAACTGATGTCGCTAGACTTCCAGTGAACAGATCTATAGGATTTTCACTTTATGATTCTGATTGACGTCAAACTCTCATGACTCTTCTGGAGTTCATGATTATATTATACTTTCATACGAAAACTGATCAGTTGCAATTGAAAACCGTCTTTCTATATTATAACAGTCCCGAGACATGCTTTGCAGATCTACTTTAGTCTCAAAACAGGTAAGTAGTTTCTGGGCTCAAACTAGCTAGCACGTTTGCTGCGAATTTTCTGTCAGGCCTTGTACATCATAACGTCTCAAATTTAGATATGGTACTTCAGGACCAAATATATTTTCATCTCTTTGATAAAAATGAGATCCTCTTTAGGACCTAAATATCGATCGATCGTTTGAATATTAAGTCGAAAGCGCTTCAGGCGTTTCTTAACATATGCATATTTATGGATCCATTTGAAAGTACGCTTGATCTTCAGGCCGAGACAATACTTAATCATCAAAGCTTTCATTTGAAAGTCTTTCTTTAGACATACTGCAGTTTCAAGGACCTCTTCAGGAGTCCATATGTTATCAACCCACACTGCTTACTAAGTACATGGTTTCTCATACCATGTCTCATTACCTCATGCAAATAAAACCCTTCAGAGAGCCATTTCTCTAGATAATCATAAATCTTTTGGGAAATGGTATTGCTTCTGGCAATTTAAATTTTAAAGGGATTTGCTTCAGGCAAGTTGAAATGCTTCAAGCAATGCATGAGGTTTGCTTCAGGCAAACTACAATGCTTCAAGCAAACTGCAATGCTTCAGGCAATGCAGGTCCTTCGGGGACTTTTATAAAGGTCGGCACTTAAAAGTACCATAAGCAGTGGGTACATATATCTAATATACCATGGTGATCACACAACATAACTTTTATCAAAAGTTGACTTCAAGTCATTTGAGAAAAATACCTTTATAAGGTGTGCTTTATATTCAGCATCTTTGTTTTCTCATTCATATATACCCAGTTGGGAAAACATCCTTCGATGTTTTGATCATGATTTTGAACATTGGACATTATGCCAATAAGTCAATTCTTCTGGAATGACATTTTCTCGTATTGGACAAACATGTCTTTAAATGACATTAGTCAACACCACGTGGTTCAATGTCAAAATCATCTACCATTTCAATCATGATAATAGTAATGCCCTTATCATTGGAAACCGATTTTCGATTCCATGATTTTTTTTAAATGTGAGTAATTCATATGAATTTCCTCATTTCTTTTCTATTTCAACTCTTCAAGAGTATTAGAGTCTTTCGACACTTTTGGGCCGATTGGTTCTTCTGGAACCGACTGGTACTTCTGGACCGATTGGTACTTCTGGACCGGCTGGTACTTCTGGACCGATTGGTTCTTCTGGAACCGACTCTGGTAGTTCTTCTGGAACTATTTCTGGTAATGAGGCTTTTTCATCGGCTGGTTCTTCCGGAACCACTGTTTTCTTATCCCTTATATTCGTTTGACATTTCCGCTTCCGGGAAACTATGTCTTTTGATCCAACTGGTCTCCCACGCTTCAGGCGTGCACTATAGGAATCGATAGCTGCTTTTGCAGTATCACCAGTGACCTTAATTCTAGCTGGTACATTGATTGCATCTATATAAGACTTTGTCATCTTTGACGTGTCTGAAAATGCATCAGGCATTTGATTTACAACATTTTGCAAATGAATTATTCTTTGTACTTCTATTTCACATTGTGACGTGCGTGGGTCTAAATGAGACAACGAACTCACTTCCCATGAAAGTTCATGCCTAACTTCAGGAGGCTTATAAGAGAGTTCATGCCTTACTTCAGGAGGCTTATCTTTCTCACCTAGAGGTGGAAATGTTGTCTCATCAAAATGACAATCTGCAAATCTTGCAGTAAACAAATCACCCGTCCGAGGTTCAAGATACCTTATAATGGACGGTGAGTCAAAACCAACATATATCCCCAACCGACGTTGGGGTCCCATTTTTGTGCGTTGAGTAGGTGCGATCGGCACTTGCACTGCGCAACCAAAGGTTCGCAAATGGGATATATTAGGTTGGTTCCCACACACTAGTTGTACAGGAGAATATTGATGATAAGCACTTGGTCTTATACGAATTAAAGATGCAGCATGTAATACAGCATGTCCCCAAGCAGAAATAGGTAATTGTGATTGCATTAGTAATGTACGTGCAATTACCTGTATACGTTTGATAAACGATTCTGCTAACCCATTTTGGGTATGGACATGTGCAACGGGATGTTCAATATCAATCCCTAAAGACATGCAATAATCATCAAAAGTTTTTGATGTGAACTCACCAGCATTATCAAGACGAATAGACTTAATGGGATGATCAGGGAAATGTGCCCTCAGCTTAATGATTTGGGCCAGTAATTTAGCAAACGCAACATTTCGCGTTGACAATAAGCAAATATGAGACCATCTGCTGGATGCGTCTATCAGGACCATGGAATAACTAAATGGTCCACTGGCTGGATGTATAGGGCCACATATATCTCCCTGAATTCTTTGCAGGAAAGATGGCATTTCAATATTAATCTTGGTTTGCGATGGTCGGACCACTAAATTTCCTTGTGAACAAGCTGTACATGATATCTCGTTGGACATTAGGATCTTCTGGTCCTTTAATGAATGCCCACATGAGTTTTCAACAATCCTACGCATCATGGTCGATCCCGGATGACCAAGACGATTGTGCCAAAGCATAAAAGCATTTGGGTTAATGAACTTCTGGTTCATTGTTGCGTAGGTTTCAACGGTTCTTATGGTTGTATAATACAAACCTGATGATAGAACCTGTAATTTTTCAAGTACACGCTTTTCACCACATTTATTAAAAGTGATATAGAGAAACTCAGTCTCATTGTCACTTCTGGTCTCGACATGATATCCGTTGCTACGAATATCCTTGAAGCAAAGTAGATTTCTTCTGAATCTACTTGCATATAAAGCATTATGGGTACTTAACCTTGTTCCATTTTCTAATATCAAGATAGCTCTTCCGGAGCCTTCTATTAAATTTTCAGTACCCGTAATTGTGCTAACATTCGCTTCAACCAAGGTTAGATTAGAGAAATATTTTTTATCTCTTAAGATTGTGTGCGTCGACGCGCAATCAACAATACATAAGTCGCCATCATTTCTGCAAATACGTGACCCATAGTTGGGGTCCATATCCTTTCATAAAAAGTATTATATTAGTTTATAAACTTAGGAAAGGATTACAAAAACATTATATATATTTTACATTGACTTAAAGTAGGGGGGTACATAAAGACACAAGTTCAATCTACATTTTTATCACGGGCCACATTTCCGTCATCATCTTTATAGAAGTCGGAGACTGTAAGCTTGATCGGAGCATCTTCAGGGCTCACATGATCAATGAAATTTGTCTCAGCGACCTTCTGCTTTCCCTTTATCGACTCTTGGTATAACTTTACCAAGTGGTTTGGCACACGACATACTCGTGACCAATGATCGGTCCCTCCACAACGGTAACATATGCTTTCGGCATTTGCGGGAGTCGGGTTCTGTGGGCCTTTTCTTTTCTCATGTCGGGTCCACTTCTGGTGGTACACCCTATCATCTCTTTTATAAGGTTGAAAATTATTATGCCCATATCCCTGACTACGACCACGTCCACGACCTCGACCTCGACCTCTAAAAGGTCCTCGGACTCGTCTGGGTCCAGAGTTACCATCATATCCTGTCACATTCGCTTCAGGGAATGGAGCACTGCCTACAGGGCGAGTTTGATGGTTTTTCATTAATAATTCATTGTTTTGCTCTGCAAGGAGCAAACAAGCAATAAGATCGGTAAATTTCTTAAACTCTTTTTGTCGATATTGCTGCTGTAGGACCATATTCGAGGGATGGAACGTGGAGAATGTTTTCTCAAGCATAGATTCGTCAGTTATTTTTTCACCACAACTGCGAAGCTTGGAAACAATTTGAAACATGGCCGAATTGTACTCATTTACGGACTTAAAGTCCTGAAACCTGAGGTTAGACCAATCATATCGGGCACGAGGGAGAGCTATTGCTTTCATATGCTCAAACCTCTCCTTGAGCTGGACTCATAAACTAAGGGGGTCTTCGTCAGCTATATATTCAAGTCGTAGGTCTTTATGCATGTGATGACGGATTAATATTGTGGTCGTGGCTATGTTTTTAACTGACTAGTTATTCCCCTATTTTATGACGTCTCCAAGATTCTGAGATCTCAAGTGGAGAGTCGTGTCTAGCGCCCATTCATAATAGTT
Source organism: Erodium maritimum (assembly GCA_963921825.1). Lineage (NCBI taxonomy): Eukaryota > Viridiplantae > Streptophyta > Magnoliopsida > Geraniales > Geraniaceae > Erodium > Erodium maritimum. The sequence goes on along the minus strand of OY997590.1, from coordinate 61,012,590 downwards.
TTTCCCGTCTAGTTTAAGGGGAGCATAATTAAGCTTTGTCAAGTTATCCATTCTGGACATTGATCAAACTAATTGCATGTTAGGATTATATTCGACTTCAGGTCGTTGATATTTTATTTTGGAACTTCTTGTCCAATACATATCGGGTCGCTAGTATTATATATTTGGAACTTCCGGTCCAAACGTTTCAGTTTCAACGAATTTTTAAATTCAAGTATTTAATGATAAAATACAAGTATACGGTAAATATCAAATTTCTGATGTGAAAGGTCCAATATATATTGGCAGTCACAGAGCATACTTATTAAAACCGTAAATAAATTTATATAAACGAGCATGAATCAAATATAAATAAATTAACGATAATTTGAAAATCCGATACCTGAGCAGTAGAACAGAGCGTTCGTACTGAATAACGATTTGAGAAAAATTAACGATTACAACGGAGCAGAGTCGTGTTGATAACGTGTTGTGATTATTTCTCAAATGATCAAAACCGAAACGAATGAACTTGATTTTTCCTTAATAAAATAACCAAAACATGATATAGTAATTTCTCTTCAATTGCCGTGTGTTATTACCAAATATGATGTACACATATATATATATACCCCATACAAAGAATGAGTCATGGCTAGGTGGGTCTCATGCAAGGGTGGTGGCCACCCTATTAACACTTGTATTACAACATTGTCGACCATCAACAATAATCTTCGCATTATTGGCCTCCATCAAGTAGCTAGCTACCAGAAATTGACATGCTTTCCAAATAATTGATCACGGCTGCTATAACTAAGTCTCAATGCACGTGCGGTCCATATTTCAACATTATTACATACTTATACTTCTAATTCCTGTCCCAAAATATATCATTCATCATAGCTGTGCTCTCGTCTAAAGATTTGAGGACTAAAATCAACATCTACATTTGATGGTTTGACCCGAGGATAATGACTTTAAAAGGTTTATTTTAATAGTGTTTTTCTTGTCAACTAATCTTTCATGATATTTTGATTTTCATAATATTTATTTCACTACAAAATTTTGGAAAGACATTTAGATCAAAGTTGATGTGATGATATTAATCATTTAGAGTAGGTAGTTTATGAAAAATGAAAAATCTTTCAAATTAAGTTGTAACAACAAAAATATCATTGTTTTGGTTGAAATTATGTTGTGTTCTTGATTCTGATTTGAGAGTTTTTCGAGTGAGTATGCAGAGGAGAAGTCAAACCAAATCTCTTGCATATATTATTTAGGTTACTAAGCTTCGATTGAAACTTAATCAGGTATTTTTGTTTAATTAAGAAGGAATTGTTGGAAACACGTATGGCACAACTAAGATGACGCCCTCAAATTTATTGTTTATTACCAACACAACCACTACTATCATCTCCGTCGTACTCGGGTGGTCCATGCACCACAATGTTTTGTTTTGGCTTCATTTGTTTAGGTTTATCCAATTAGATTAGGGGATAAAATCGTGATCAAATTATATTCATATTGCCTTCATATCCACTAATTTCTCTCGATAATGCTTGTTTAATTGTTGTGGGTTTGCGCACGCATAATATAACCTAATTTGCTGTTTTATGTGTGCATATTTGTTGCGGGTTTGGGCATGCATAACCTAAACAACTTTGTTTTTTTAACTATATATTGCAATTTTATAAATCATTAAGACCGATTACATCGAAATGTCTCGAGAACATGTTTCTCGATCATGAAAAGACAATATGATCGAACATTGGTTCACTAATCCTTGTAGTACTAGAACTGTCATGTACGATATTTTGACGTCCCATGGGCATAGATAGAAGGCGGGAGGGGGAACGGGGTACCGGAGATCCTGAGGGACTTCGACAATAATAGTGGTGGTGGGAGGCAATGCATCATCTAGGGACCCCTCCTAAGGCCAATCCCTGGTGCTCCGTTGCTGCCTCATTCCTCCCAGCGGGGCATCTCCCCCGCCCTTGAGTTGCGGTGCCAGCCAGACGCATGCAACATTCCTTCCAATTCATCAACAGCTGCACTCCTCCACGCCAGTAGCACCAGAGCCTTCACAGCACAGTCTCCTGGGTGGGTGCTGCCACCACCTCCACTTCCACCTTACTCCCTCAATCGCAGGGCAGCAATCGAATCAGCAGAGAGCTGATCTCCACCAGCCGTCCGCCGAATGTTCCCGTGTACAAAAGTCGGGGCTCTCACGTAGAACCACCCGAGGGGCTTAGTGCAGGCACTTATCCGGCATCCCAGGTGAGGGCTTGGGGATCCAGGTTAGGTACCAGGTCCATTGTTACCCTGTTCCCCATCCCTCGAGATGAGCGAGCCTTAGGTATCGGGTCCATTGTCACTAGGGTTAGGGCGTCAGACTCCCGCTCCCAACCTAATGCCTCTCCTTCTCCTCCCAAGGGATACGACGGCACCCTAGCCGGACGTCTGACGCGTGGGCAAGGCCCTCGTGCCGCATTGAAACGCAGTATCCCTCGCTGGTACGCCGGGAGATGACTCTGAGGATATCGAGTTGACGCCTATGTCCTGGCTCTCCTCCTTGCAGGGGTCCCCATAGCAGTCAGTGCCTCCATCTTTGACGGTAGAGGTAGAGACCCTCCTGCCCGAAAGCTAGTATCGGGGTCGACTCTACTGAAAGGGATCCACAACCTCCTCCGCCTCCGTGTCCAGCCACGTCGGAAAAACATGGAGGAGACTTCCACCGAATTCCTTCGCATCCCATAACGATCGCAAACCAGACGCTGAAGTTGGGTTTTCGTGACCGTGACCGAGGAAAATGCCAGCGTTTCCGTAACGTCCTTGATCGTCCCCACCGCCAAGGAACGAGGGGTGTCTCCTACGTAGACGCACCTCCATGTCGTGCCCCATTCGCCCCAGCCACCAGAGCAAGGTCGTGGTGGGCCTAGGGAGAGGGGTTAGGGTTCGTCTGAGGCCACATCGCCTCATTGCGTGAGCTGGAAGGCATCCCGGCCCTTCGCACTAGGTCAGACCGATCTACACTAGACAACAAAAGCGGGGTGGGCCAACAAGCGCAACCGCCACCGGCTGGGAAGAGAATCGGGGTTCCTCAACAATCTGGCTAGCCTATGGCGAGATCACGGGATGGGTGATAGGGGAAGGAGAAGACGGAGGGATAGGGATGAGGATCCAGTCCCATCGATATATACCTCCCGCACCAAGCGTGGTCTGCGAGGGGTGCGACCTAATGGGACAGATGAACACGGGGACTACCAGTCCGACAATGACTGCAGGCGGCGCGGGGATGGCAGTGACAGGTAGGATCTCCATAGTGGCTAGGTTAGGGCTAGGGTTAGAAGGTCGAGAGCTTTTTCTTGGGTACCTCATCAGCTTTGTTAATCAGATGGTTTTGGCCCTTATTATTTTTTTGTTTACTAAAAGATGCGATATTTTATTAGACTTAATTTAAGAATGTATCGTGGAGTACATCAGGGAGGTTTCCTGATCACTGAAGGACAGACTTTGTAAAAGCACAGTCCAACCCAAAAGCTCGAACTAATAGGTAGAGGCATCAAGATGTATATCAAGGGATTAATTAATCCTCATACTTTCGATGTGGGACACATACTTCAACACTCCCCCTCACGTGTAGGGCTGGACATCTACACGTGGGCCATAGCAGGACTGGACATCTGCATATGGACCGAAGACCACAGGGTGGTTGTGATAAACAGGCCATGGACCGAACCAGCTCTGATACCATGTAAAAGCCCAATCCAACTCAAAAGCTCAACTGATGGGTGGAGGCATCAAGATGTATATCAAGGGATTAATTAATCCTCACACTTTCGATGTGGGACACATACTTCAACAGACTTAGAACGAGTCTCTCTAGCTAACAAGTGAGCTACCTTATTCGCGGTCCTTTTTACAAATCAGAGAGAAATTCTCTCATTTTCACACAAAATGAGACGAATTTCTCTAATAACATTACTGATTGGGGACACTGGCGGTTCCCCTGTACGAATCATATTGAGTAGGACCTGATCCGAGTGTATGATAACAGGGTCCGTTCCCAGCGAAACTGTGTTACGAAGGGCAGTAGCTATAGCGTAGGCTTCAATCATAATCGGCGATCCACACCCCGGAATGACCCCATTAGCCGTAAAGCCAACTCGACCATCCCTTGCTTGTGTAATTAAACCCCAAGTCAATTGATCCAAGTCCTGAAAGACGGCGCTATCCACATTGATATCCTAGGTACCTATCAGGGATAGAATGAATCGAGATGGCCATGTCGGGCGAACCTGCGTTGGAACCACGGGATTCAAGTTCGCTTCAGTCCAAGCTAGGGGGTGAGCTCGAGCATCCGCACGTACTCTTATAGCTGTTGGGGAGACCCCATTCTAGACCCACGCATTTTTAGCCTTCCATATCTCCTATAGGACACTAACAATCTTCGCCTCTTTGTTCTTCAACGGTCTCATATGGAGAAGCTCGCACCATTCCCCGAAAGTTTGGTCAGGCACTAGAGGAGGGATACCTCCCAATCTCTCCCACAAGTTCTTGCAAAACTACAAGAAAGGAATAGATGCGATACCGTTTCATCCTCTCTCTCACATATAGTGCACGTGGAAGAAATCGGGACACACTTCCAAGTGAGATTACTCACGACCTAAAGAGTGTATGTGAGACGTCTCCATAAAAAAAACCCGAAGTCTAGATGCGACTTGAATATCCCTCATCGAAACCCATGTGACTGCTCCCACATTCTGGCGTTGATGATGACGTGCCTAGGCCAAAATAGAATAACCAACCTTCATGGTATAATGACCGTCCCTGTCCGAAGCCCAATACCATTCATCCTTATGTTTATTTTCCGATAGAGGAACTTAGAGGATGTTAGCCTTCTCTGGTTCAACGAACAATTGCTTTGGCAGATTAACATCCCAGCGTCGGGTGTCTGGGATCATAAGGCCCGCAACGGGTGCCCCTACAAGGGTAGTCCCTATCGATAATATAGTAGTGGTCGGTCCTACTAGCCAAGGAGTTCCTTGGATCAAAGTTTCCTGACCATCCCCAATAGCAATACGCAATCCGCTCCGTAGTAGCTCCTGAGTAGAGAGGATACTTGCCCAAGTGAAGCTATATTTTCGACCTATTTTCTCTTGTAAGAAGTTCGTGGAAGGGAAATACCGAGCCTTGAGCACCCAAGATACAAGAGATTGTGGACGGTGTAATAGTCCTCAGGCCTGCTTCCCTAGAAGGGCAGTATTCACGTCTTGGAAATGCCTAAAACCCATTCCACCACTGTCCTTAGGCATACATAATATGTCCCAGGCTTGCCAGACAATAGAGCGAGCTGATTTCCCTCCCCACCAAAACCGCGTCAATGCCACGTGTATCCGGTTAACAATCTTTTGTGGCACCTTAAAAACAGACATGATGTAGACCGAGAGAGAGGTGAGAACAAACCGAATCATCACCTCCCGTCCGGTCGAGGATAACAATTTTCCTTCCCATGAATTAATCCGAGATATAACACGGTCCCCGAGGTACGCCATTGTCACGTTACGATTTCTGCCAATCATATTGGGAACACCCAGGTACATCGAAGCAGCAGAGGTCTCGGCTATAGATAAAATACCACAACATTCTTGTCGCATTTCCATAGTGGTGTTCGTACTAAACAGGATAAAAGACTTCTGCAGGTTAAGGACTTGTCCAGATAGGTTTCCAAACGTGTGGAGGATGTCCTTAATACGATGGGCCTCAATAACGGTTACCCTACAGAATATGTAACAATCGTCAGCAAAGAACATATGGGAAATCTCAGGTGCCCCTAGCCATCTTGACTCCGTGAATATGTCCCGATCCTTGCGTTGTCTGAAGGAGATGAGATAGAACTTCCATGCAAAGAAGGAATAAATAGGGGAGAACGGATCCTCTTAACGAAGGCCTCATAATGGAGTGAGTCTAAGCGTTTCCCATCCCCCGAGGTTATTGAGTAAGTGACTGTCTGCATACATTAGGTCATTAGCTCTATCCATTCTGACGAAAAACCCAATCGGACCATAATTTCCCGTAGAAAACTCCATTTGACCCGTTAATATGTCTTGCTCACGTCCAGTTTTAAATCCATAAGACCAATTTCCCCTTTCCTCTTTAATTTCATATGGTGGATGACTCAAAAGAAATTACAACATTTCCCTGGATACACCGACCTGGAATAAAAGCCTCTTGAGTTTCGGATATGATTTGTTGCAGCAGGGGCTGGAGCCTGTTACCCAAAACCTTGGACATGATTCGGAAAATCACATTGCACAAAGCAATGGGTCGTAGGTCTGTAACCACCTCAGGATCTGGCTTCTTCGGGATCAGGACAATCGATGTATCATTTAACTCTCGGTCGAATCCTCTTGTTTGAATGACCCCCTGGACAAAATGGATCACCTCATACACTACCACAGGCCAGTAATATTGGTAGAATCTCGGGTTAAGACCTTAGGGTTTGGAGATTTCTTGGGGCCCATTTGGAAGACATCATTGCAAATTTCCCGGTCTGTTCAAGGTAGTAGATACGAGGCGTTATCCGCCTACGTGATTCGAACAGGTAATGTAATAGGGAACTCTGAAAGGTCTGGTTTGCTAGAGGTGAATAGTTGGATAAAATACTCTGAGATAAGTTCCTTCATCCCTGGATGTCGGGTGTAAACCAGGTGAGGTTCTTGTTCGTAACTTGGTCCGTACCAGGGTAGCTCGTGCCACAGCCAAGAAGGGTCGGCGACGACGGCCTTGGTAAGTGGTACCGGTGAGCCTTGCGATCGGGGTGGGAAGGTGGTTTCAAGATAGTCTGGGATGTTGCCTAGTCTGTCAAGAGACGACATTCCTGCTCAGGCTGCTTCGGTGATAGTTCAACCATTGAAAGTTGTCACAGAAGAGAGGAAAACGAAGGGTGGTGCTGCTAGGTGGAAAGATGGGACTTTTAAAGAGCATGAGGACAATTTTTTTTATACAACCTACCTTTCGAGAGGTTTGGGCTCGGAATGTGTTCGGTGTGTACGTGAAGATTGTGTCAGCTTCAGTCTTCAAGCGACTAAATTACAGAGGCCGATATTATGGATTCGTGCGTTTCAAATTCAAAGAAGTCGCTGCTCAAGCTACCGAGGGGTTGAACGGGTTCACGTATCACGGTCATACTCTCCTTGTTGCAGTTGCACCACGTCAGATTCAAGTGGAAGTGAACTCGGAGAATTCGCATGGTGCGACTGCAAAATAGAGAATCAACTCTGCTTTTTATTCCCAGAAACATAGCTTACCATCAGGGGTGCTTGTTTATGGGGGAAACATAGATGGGACTCTGGTGGAGACTCTCGATCGTTCTTCGGTGATTACGGTTGGGGTAGAGATGTTTCCCCGCCCAGAGAATACTGGACGTTTGAATTCTGGTAATCTCGTTCTAGAAGATTTGGATTTTGGCTAGTTGGCTGCGATTTTTAAATCAACTCAGGATTTGGAGCCGCGATCTGCGATGTTTAATTTTGTTGGAAATCAGGGATCGTTCTCTGATATTCCTACGACAGATTGTTCGATTGTTTTTTCGGTCGTTGTTTCAGGAGATGATGTGGGCGTCGTGTTTGGGTCCGGATGGTGCTCCAATTGGTGATTCACAGGGTAGCTCGTGGAAGAAGATTCTCCTTAAATATCTGATTCAAGGCTTTGTCTCGACTTTACCAAAAAGATGTTGTCGTCCAAAGAAGGGACATTCAAAGGTCATTACTCCTTCCACTGTCTTCTATCAAACAAGAGCTAAGACTTCTGTTGATAAAGGAGGAAATTTGGGAAGTTTTACTGTTGACATTGCTAAGAAGGATAGCTCGGGTGAATGGAGTTTTCGCAAGAGAGTTGGGAAAAAGGCTGTTGACCTGGTTTCTCTGGTGCTCGAACATCCCAGTTCTTTAGACATTTCACAGTCTGAAAAGGTTGTTGAGGATAGTGAGGACGAGGATCTTCCTGAACCAGTTACAGGACAAGCTGCAATCCCTATCTCAGTTATTAATCGATTTTTTTGTTTGAACTCGGGTAGACGCAGGCAAGGAGGAGGACAATTTGACGTTTCTTTTTCTTCCATGTTTGGGTCCTTTTTATTCTTTGTTTTGCTACAAATAGCTGTTATGGTTGGAGAAACTGATCCCGTTTGCGGATAGTTTCCTTGCTCTGTTCTACTGCTCCTGTAGAACAATTTCTTAATAAATTTTCACTCATAAAAAACGTTTCTTTTTTAAGGTTTGATACTGTTGTCAATTTAAATTTAGTTATATACGAAATTACAATAGGCATGAATAATTTTTTGAAAAATAAAATATGACTCCACACCATTTGATAAGAAGATAAGAAATTAAGTAAGAGCCAACGAATATCGTATTCATTAAGAAATATATTTTTTCTGATAAAAAATATATATTTCTTTATTGTGTTGACAATAAAAAAAATCTGCCATTTTCAAAATGTGAAACTTTAACGTCGTATTTTGTAATGAGTATTAATTATTATCCTTTTATACGTTATTATTTATTAACTTTTATAGTTTTTTATACGTATTTCGTAATATGTTATTCTTACGTCGATTATTACTACTAAAATGAATTGGTGCTCCTCCTTAAAAAAGAGTAAAATTCACCACTATAGATGATCATCGAAAGTGTATGGATAAATTGACCCCTTGATATACATCTTGATGCCTTCACATATCAGCTTGAGTTTTTGGGTTGGAACGGGCTTGAACATGGTATCAAAGATGGTTTGGGCCCGTGTTAATGAACCTCCCCTTGATGCCCGAATGTGCCACGTGAGAGGCCCGGGCGTGAGGGGGTGTTAAAATGTGTGTCCCACATCGAAACTGTGTGGATAAATTGACCTCTAGATATACATCTTGATGCCTTCACCTATCAGCTTGAGCTTTTGGGTTGGATCGGGCTTTAACAATCACAATACCATGTAGCAAAACATGTTCTCACTGTTTTAGATTTGTCTCAAAAATATCATTGTCTAATCTTGTAGAATTTTTCTTATTTGTGAGGATTGATGGATTTCTTCTTCTGAAATATCCTTGTATATGACTATGATAAATTTATACAGAATTAAGGGGTTACTCCATGTCCTAATCCCCACCTTTCTTTTATTACTAAATCCTAACCCAAGCAAACGTAAATTTTCATGGAGTAACGTTGACCCCTACTCTGGCATTTTCCGTCAAAAAGTTTAACGGCCGTTTGGTGAGTAACATGAAAAGTTGATAGTTCAGAGTTATGACTTGAGAATAAACGAAAAAGAAAGTTTTAGAGCACGTGATAAGCATGTGACTGGTATTTCACGGCATTTGTCACTTCTAACAGACATTTTGAAAATAATTGGTGAAACCTGTTACTGTCTGATACTTTTCATATATGTGGGTTATAATTTGATGTTTGACTTTAGTATAATGAGGTGACATGGAGTTTCCTCTAGAATTAATGTTAAAACTAAAGTTCATACCCTCCAATATGAAATAATTACTTAATAAATAAAATTCAAAACAATTCAAAACTAATTAAATCAAGAAGTCTAACTAATAGAAAACACATTTTTTTCAAAATAAAACAAAAAACTAATATAAATTATAATATAATTATTATTTTTTGAAATAATAAAGTGATTAAATAGGACACATGACATAATTATAGAAACAAATTTTTTAAGATAGATTTATGAAAATCAAGGGGCACACGCTCTTAGCTCCTTTTTTTAGCGAAAGATGTGGAGTGTTATTGGATATCAGATTCAAAAGTACAAGAGAGTGCATCAAGCATATAAAGATTGTCCCGATCACATAAGGACATATATAGTATGAGTTTCTTTGACGACCCGATAAGAGACCTTGTCTACTGACCTTTTTAAAAATTTGATTCTAGTGTCCTCGAGTTGGGATAAGAATGTTCGTATGTCTTGGATGATGATACATATTGGGGTTGAGGCTGGTGTGATCAAATGGAGGACAATCTGTGCATCCGTCCGGATAATAATGCATGACCAATCCATAGTGAAGGCCAAGGTCGTCGCAATATCATGGGCCTTAATCCTGGACGGGTCCTTGAGGACAAAAATAATATCGTTCCAGGATGAAACAACTTGGCCCATAGGTGACCAGTAGAGAAAAACTCAACTCGATTTGCTCGTATCCTGGAATAGTGCTCCGTCTACATTAATGACCATATATCTGGTAGGTGGTGGAACCCAGGTTGTGGGAGATGTGGGAAGAAAGGCTAGTCGGGGGTGTCGTCGTCCATTCCGTTAGTTTTTCTGTAACCACGGAGGCAACCCTAGTCGCGGAAAGGGTGGTATCGCCCCATACTTTGGTGTTTCATGCCTTTAATATTTCTCAAAGACAGATCATGAGTTTAGTGCTTCGATCCATAATGGCACTAACGGTTATAGCGTCCCACCAGGTCAAAAAGGATAGGTCAATTTGGACGACCAAAAGGGGGCTAAATTGGGTCCAACAAGTCTTTGCAAAGCCTTAGTATAGGAGCACGTGGTTGGTGGTCTCTTGGTGCACCTCACACATCGAGTAGATGGAGAGACATGGACAAACTATTGGTGAAGGTGGCTGGAAACTTGGAGGCAGTCTGTGAGGTCTCTTACACAAGTATACGAGCGTGGGGGTTATTGACTTAATTTTACACCCTTTAACGGTTGATGATGCGCTCTCCATAAACCCTCTCTTGTAGCCACCATCACTTCTATGTTGTTCTCCACCACATCGATATGTTCTTATTTCGGTTTTGATATTGGACATTAACTCTATCATTAGAGGTCGGCCTGGTTGGGCTCACTGCCACGATCTGGACGTCATAAAGGAAGGTATCATTGGACCGCCGCGTCTCGCTGTGGTGTGTGCCTTGCTAGCATGGGCTGCAAGCGCATGTTATGTGGTTGTTGGACCACGACGAGCATCGTCGTCCTGAGTACGAAATGGTCTCTAGTCTGTTCTGCGCTCGCAAGGAATGACCTTACCACACCTGATTCACGGTCGCTGGACCTCAGTGAGTTCTGCCGACTTTGGCACGCTTTAGCTTTCAGTGTGGATTCGACTCTAGCGTCAGACCTTTGCTCTTACTGGATTAATAGAAACTATGAGATGTGCCATCAGTCCAACGAGATTCGTTATCGTTAGGTGTTTGCCTACGAAGATTCCTTGTTGGTATGAGGAACATATACAGAGGTCTCGATGGGGTGTGAGATCGTTGTTGTTTTCACAAGTTTTGATCTGTAGGTTTTGAGACGTCGTTTGTTGGTGCTGGCCTAGACGTCCTCTTCTCCCTCTACTGGTTGTTTGCGCCTCAGAGGTGTTGCGTTCGGATCTTCATGTTAGCTCTGTCATCGGGTTTTTGGTGTTGGCCATTGGCGGGCTCGCTCTTGGGCAACAACATTTCTACTTTGTAGTTGTTTAGATGCTAGATTGTGGTCTGAATTCGTCGTTTTGCTCACCTAGTGCGGATGTTGGGGTGTTGTAGTTTGATTCTAGCGTGCTCTGGCACTTTCTCGTGGCGTGGTGTGGTGCTCGGCCTCTTGAAGTGGCGTGTTATTGGGCTTCGCTTGGCGTTGTAAGACCATGCTTTTGGGTTTTGGGGTTGGTACGTTTTCATTTTGCTTTACTTTTTTGTTTACTTGTTGAACTCTTGTTTGATGGTTTATGATTTCTATCCTGAGATTCGTGCCATATTTTATTTATTCATTATTTTCTTTTTGATAAAAAAACAAAAGTATACGAAGACAAGGCTGAGCGGGTTTTGCTAGAAATTCACGCACGGAGAAGAGGTAACCAGGATCCTACGTTAGGCACAATTATTGCATAGGCATCGTTTATTCGTTGCTCAATACCAATCATATCTTGCCCGTATAGCCGAGAGAGAGGAATGACCAATATGTATGTTTGGTCTCGTGGCGCAAACATGGCTTGGATGAGGGTAAATACCCCCATACGCGTTCCAGGGATCATGAGGTTGGCCACCCATGCATCAACAAGTACCAAGGACTCTGTGTGGATCCGTAGGTCAGTCCTTAAGGGTCATGGGTAATGGATAACAGGGGTTTCCGTACTAGACCAAATAAATTGACGCATCCATGTTACCATAGGTAACTATGTCACACAGATGCTTGTCTAGGTGAAGCTCAGGTTTGTTCCAATCTTGGCGAACAAAAAATATCCTTTAGGGTTGTAACAGGACAATCATGCCACAAGGGAGATCGGGTGGAGCTATATCTCTTAGGCCGACTTGCCGATAAGGGCCAGGTTGGTATCTTAGAGGTTGCGGAAGCCCATGCCCCATACTGCCTTTAGACGACACAACTTCTCCCAATCCTGACATATGATCAGCCTCACCCGAGATGTCGTACTTCCCCACCTAAACGTAGTCAGATCAATGTGTATTATGTATGTGACGATGTGTTGAACCTTGAAGACAGACATGGCAAAATGGGAAAGGAAATGAGGGTTGAACGTATCATGACTTCCCCCTCGGCCGAGGGCATGAATTGTCCATCCCATGAGGTTATTCTCTTAAGGAAGCGGTCGTAAAGGTAACCCGTGCTCCATGTCCTGCTCCGACCTATCATGTTGGGTCCCTTAGGTATAATGATGCCTTAGAGGTCTCTTGGATCGCCGTTATCTGACAACAGGCCGCTCGGGTGCTGAAGAAAACTGATGATTCTGGTTGTTGAGTAAATATCTTGATAGGTTCCCAAATATCCTAATTATTTCCCTAACCTTCCTCGCTTCTTTAACATTTTCCTTGTAGAATATATATTAGTCCTCTACAAAGAACATGTGGGAGATGACCGGCTCTCCCTGATTCATGTGCCCTTTCTAGGAGTCGAGATAGCCCCTCCATATAGAACAAGAAGAGAAAAGGGGGGAGAGGGTTCCCTTGGAAAATGCCCCTGATCGAGTGGAAAATCGACTTCTCCTTTCCTCTAGAGCTCGCGGTATAGGAAATCAATCCCATACAAGCGGAGAAATGGGCTCGTTATTGCTCAAAGAAACCCATCCACTACATGATAGTAGGGATAAAAGGCTGCTAAACTCAATCATAAGCTTTACTCATGTCCAACTTAAGTGTAAAAAATCCTCGAGCCATTTATTGCGCAAATAGTAAATAACCTGCTTCCAAACTCCTCTTGGGACGACCAAGCAAAATTGGTCTCAGGTCTTGGGGGATAGCGAAGCTGGGTCCCACCACCCCAACCTAGGGTCCGATCATGGATCTTGGCGTGCAGTTTAGTAGCCCTTGTCTGTTGGTCATCACTACCCTCCTCGTCCACTGCCTCAATCAGGACGATAAACACACTGTCCTTGTCATTCGGTTCCTCCTCAAGGGTGAGCACCCCTATGTGATGCTGGATCTCCGCGGCGGTCCCCTAGGCTGTGGAAGGAAGTAATCCGGGCAATCGAGGTGCAGAACTAGGGCCTCCCACCAATGCATGAGATAAACGGAGTCGAGGACAGGCCAGACTTCGCTCGTGGGGGCGGTATTGCTGGACCATAGGGACCAACGGGATGAGCCCCGGTGGCACATGCATCGATCGGAGAGGGTTGGGGTTCCCTCAATTCAGGCTCCTTAGGCATGTCGTAGGCGGGTTGGACGGAATCCCCACTCTAGACAGACTGGGGGAGACCACGACATCGGAGATAAGCATGCTTTGCGTGGGAAGGGCAGGAGAATCCGACATATCGGCCATGGTAGTGGCAACAACAACTACGGAGAATAGAGGAAAAGAAGAGGGAGCAAACCATATTGATAGTTTCTTAGGCTCGTAGATGGTGAGTTTAGTACACGTTTGATAAAAAAAAGTATTTCTTACTTTTTTTACTAGAAAGGTGCAATATTATAATTCAGAAGCAACTACAGTATTGTGCGATAGGGAAAAAGCTCCATGACCACCAAAGGGAAGAATAAAAGAACAGATGGTTCAGTGATCCTTGTACTACTATAACCGTTACAGACAGTATTGGGACGCCATATAGGCAAGGTAAGAAGACGGGGGATGAGAAGGTGATACTGTAATTTCTACTCTGAAAACTGGTCAATGACTTCAACAGTAGTGGTGGGAGGCTATGCATCGACCAAGGACCCTTCCCAAGGCTAATCCCTGAAGCCTCGACAACCTAACATTCCTCTTGGCGGGGCTTCTTACCCACCCTTTCCTGATCATCCTGAGGTGCGCCAGCCGCCAACCTCTTAGTGCCTCCAGTAGATGACTTTCCAACATCCTTAGGCCTAGAAGAATCGGGCACTGGAACTTCAGTGACCCGACCACTAGAGAGTTGGCCGGTCACCAAATTTTCCAGCCTAGGGTCTCCTTCCCAAACTGGGTGTCAACCCGAGCCACCGTACGGTTAGGTATACTGCTCGAGGAAATACCGCGGCTCCTTCCCAAAGATGAGGAGCCCTTAGGTATAGTGCCCGGGGAAACATTCCCGACGCCTGACAGGGCAGGTGGCACTGAGGATTCACTTTAGTCTGTTGCATACGGTTCCGCCTTCTTGTCCCTCTGATACTCCAAAAGGGAGGAATCATACCTCGAGGTGCCTCGGACCTCCCACGTGCAGTCCCTGATGATGTGCCCAAGCCTCCCACAATTGAAGCAAAATTTGGGAGCTTGGTATAGGTACACTCTATCTTTATCAGGTTCGGAAATTCCTTGAAACAAAGTCCCTGCGTGAGTAGACGCTTGATGAGGTGCTAGAAATAAACCCAAACAGTGTCTCCTTAACAAATTCCCTACTGATTGCTTAGGATTTCCACACAGGTACCAAAAGTGTCCCCAATAGACATCCATGTCGCCTTCGTCTTGACTAGAGGTGGGAGACCCCTCGCGTGAGTCCACAATTGCATGCGATCCAAAGCCGGAATCTCCTAGGCACAGGGATCCAAGTCACCTAGGAGTAGGGCCCGCCCGTCAAAACACCAAGGTTTGTTACCCTAGACCCAATTACGTGCTTCAGACGACTGGAAGTAGAAGCCAAAGAGGTCCGGACCTAGATCCTTGACAACAAGACCCTCCGCAGCCCGCCCCCACGCGGTGGTGATGATACGAAGCAGGGCCTCCTTCTGAGTGGGTATCAACGACCATATTTTGCCCACATACCCCACTGCTGCCTAGCAATATCCATGGAGATGGACGGAGAGAATAAGACGACGATCTCAACCTCCTCCTCTTCCTCGATCGAGCAAGAAGATAGGTCGTCCTGGAGACATTCCAACGAAGCATGAAGGTCCGAAACTAGTGCATCATTGGGTGAGGGAGGCTCGTCGGGGTCGAGAGTCGGTAACCGACCACGACTCATCCCTGTCGGGACCGAAAGGCAAGCGGGGATGAGGGGGATCCTATCCCGATTGGGAAGGCACAGTCCAAACCCTAGTTCTTCCACCGTCGTCCTCGGAAGATCCTCCATTGGCGCTTTACCCTTCGCCGGATCCCGTTGTAGAGGGGCAGCAGTAGAGTCACCGACAGAAGGTGGAGACGGCGAGTCTCTGTGGAGAATAGGGACGGTTGCCCTAGCCTCGTCCCACACAAGGACTGTAGATAGGATAAGGGTCTGGTGCGGCGGATGACCCTTCGGATTAGGGTTGAGAGGAACTACCCCAGGGGCAGGAGGCAAAACTACGGCTAGGCTCGACGGCGGAGACGACGGGCGAGGGTTACGTGGAGCCGAAGCATAACTGGTCCGCTTCAGGGGCCGACCTCATCATGGTTTTCAAGCAGACGAGGAAGAGAGCGCACCCATGGAGAAGGGCACCACGATGGTCAAGAAAGACGGGGGTGGTGGCGGAAAAGGAGGAGAGGGTGAGAAGGTAGAAGGACCGATAGAGATTGGTTTCGGCCTTCTCCTTCGGGGGCTGAATATCAACAGCACCGGACACGGTTTGCGAGGGAAGGGCCTGCACCACATGAGGCTCAGGGGCAGCAAGAGCAGCAGAAGCAACAACGACGACCAATCTGTCGATGACGACATCAGAAAAGAGAAGCATTATACTTACGCAAAGGACGTCTAGGACTAATCGTAGTCTTAAGTTACGAGAGAGTTTTTAAAAGTATTTCTTTCTAATAATTGAAAATGCTAAATCAAAATTCATATTTTATATCAAACTTGTATTTTAACGTATAAAAGCTCACATGTTGTATTATCTTTTTTATGGACTTTTGAACATGGAAGGTTGTATTGGTGACAAATTATCACTATGAAATTTAACATTGTATAATTATCACTATGAAATTTAACATAGTATAGCCTGAATTTACACACTTATAAGTTATATCATAACTGCGCTTTTAGGTAGTACTGGTTGTACATCAAAATTAAAGTTCACATGAGAATACCGAGGGTTAGAGAGCTGCGCTCTCTCTTCGCGCAGCCATCCCCTCCTCTCCATTGCAGCCACCATTAAAGGGTTATTTTTTTGTGTACTCAAAAGCGCTTTGTCCACGTCTTTGAGGTTCGTCTCTACCCTAGCTAGGGTTCACGTCGCCGTCCCTGTCTCTTAGCCGTCGTTGCCGATCAGATCAACCTGATCACTGTCCGGCGCCAACCCCTTTTACACAGCACCAAGGCCATTCTTCCCACCGGGTTTCAACACTCACGACTCGATGTATCCTTCAAGCTATCGTCGTCATGCCAATGGTCAGGGCCATCACTTTGGTAGGGCACAGCCTTCACCAGCGGAGTCTCACCGGTTCCACGTCCCTCCCGGGGAGGTCATGCAGCCCGTGGCATTGCACCAGCTTAGGTCTAATCCATCAAAGGGGCACGCCCTAGCCAGCATGGCTCCGCTCCCTCGATGGATCTGGGATCCGGGAGGAGGGACGATAGGCTGGGGCCTGAGTCCACGGCACCCGAAGTCGGGACCCTCGATCCCGAACAAATTGTTGCGGGTCGAATCGAGGATCCCGTCTCCCGCACTATTTCGAAAGATCCGAGCGAATCAAGACAAAGAATTGACGATACCAGAACGCTCCAATGGCACAGGGCCCAGAAGAACCGGCATCGTAGATTTGGTAGTTTGTTATTTCGCTCGTGTGCTAATTTTCCATGTTTTAGGTTGAATAATACTTTGGCTAGAAAAGATTAGGGTTGTGATTTATGTTTTGGTTGAAACGTTGGATCGAGGAACTCTTAAGTTTGGATCTGCGAGACAAAGCAGACCTCATGTATAGAACCATGAGCGTCTGACGGGCTACGGCCGGTTGGGACAAAATTCTGATATCCGGGACAGTTATGCCCCATCTTGTAAGCTTGATATTTCGTAATACAATACTTCTTTCCCGTTTCAAAAAAAAGACAGTATTGGTTGTCCACACTCCACACAAGACATTGAGAAAAATGCTGACATGTATGAATAATACACGTACACTTCAATAATACACAATAATAATAAAAAACTGGGACCCTGTATAATAACGTGGTCCGATTGTAAGGAAACATCCACACAAACTCGGGCATTAGTATCTCAGACAGATTCAAAAATTAAGTGGGCTTTCTGGAAATGTCAAAAGAATTGCATGCAAGTAGCAAGATTCAACAACATCAATAGAATTAAAATATCTCTTTTTAACGTACATAGGGATTTAATTAAGATGAAAAACTAAACATACAAAGAGATACCTAGAAAATAAAAGAGCAAGATTAAGTTTTAGTTTGTAAAAATCAAACAATCTCTTGGTTATATAGAAAACTCATATTTCTCTCCCCCAAAATTTGAGACCTAAGCTTTAGTCCTAGTTGCGATTATGGTGTTTTTCTTTGACCCCGTCGTTGTAGTGTCGTCTGTCGCGGCTCCACTTGTAACTGCTGGTGCTGCTACGCTTGAAGCTCGTTTCATCCCTGTGGTCATTCGCTCGGTGTTGTCCAACCCCTCGCTGACCGTGTCTGGTGTTAGGGATAAGACCCGCCGAAGGAGAAGACCCAAACCACTCGGTTCGAGTTCTTCTCCCTTGCTTCCCTCTCTCCTGTTCCGACGATAATCCCGGCCCTCTCGACTGAGTTGGTGCCCTTATCCATGAGGGTAATCTCCCCTCAGCCGACATCGAAACCGGGGCGGGGACGTGCAATAAGGCGGGCCACAATTGCTTCATCTCCAAGCAACCCACAGCCGCCTCCTTCTGCGCTGCGCGTGGTCCTGCCTTCGCCTCCACGCAACCTTATCCTGTCGGGTTCTTTGTCCCACGTTCTGCCTCCAGCCGTTACTGGCCGCGTGGCTCTTAGCGTTGTAGTCCATGTTCTACAACAAACTTCGCCATCGCCTCCTCTCGGCGCCATAGTCCTCTCTGTGAATGTCCACCTTCAAAGGGATCCGTCAAAAGGAAAGGCGCTAATGGCAGACCTTCCTTGGACGGCGGTGGAAGCCCTAGGGTTGGGCCGGTGCCGCCCTAATCGGGATTGGATCCCCCTCGTCCCCACTGGCCTTACAATCCCGGGAGGGATTTTTCGGGGTCAGGCGTCCTCCCGAGGATTGTCGGAGCCTTCGTTGACCCATGCTGATTTGGGTCAGGACCTCCATGCCTCTCTGGTGGCTCTCCTGGAAAGCTTTCGGCATGCTTGATTGAGGACGAGGAGGAAGTTGAGGTTGTCGTACCATTCTCTTCGGCCATATCCGCGACTATTCTCAGGCAACAATGGGGTATGGTGGGGAAGCTCTGGTCGCCGACACCCCTCCCCCCCCCCCCCCCCCCCGAGAGGAGACTCTTCTCGGATCATCACCACTGCGTAGGGGAGAGTTGCAGAGGGTCTTGCCGTCAAAGAGTTGGGCCTGATCCTCTTCGGCTTCTATGGATATGGATCCTTGCGCCCGAGACTTGCCGGTATTGGATCGCATGCAGCTGTGGGCGCACGTATGGGGTCTGCCACCTCTGGTCCAGACGAAAGAGATGGGAATGTCCATTGGGGACGCGTTGGGTACTTGTGTGGAGGTCCCGAGCGACCAGTGGGGTGTGAGCTGGAGGGCACAGTTAGGGTCCGCTTCTGGCACCTCATCGAGTGGCCCCTCCAGCGAGGGATGGTCTTACAGTTCAAGGAGATCCCGGACCCGGTTAAGATTGAGCTAACTTACACCAAGCTCTCGAGCTTCTGCTACAGTAGTGGGAGGTTTGGACACATCGTTAAGGACTGTAACTGGGAAGTTCGAGGCACCCCACAATATGACTCGTCTCTCCTGGAGTATCAGAAAGGAAAATAGGTGAAGCCGTATGCAACGGAGTGAAGTGTGTCTGCTCAGCCGTCTGCCTTGCCAGGCTCTAGGGAAATCTCCTCGAGAACTGTACCTAAAGACATCTATCTTTGAATATGAGTCCCCGGGTTTCCCCGAGCATTGTACCTAAGCATACTGCAGCTAAGGTTAACACCCGACTGGTGACCGACCAGCTATCGGGGGGTCCCTGAAGCTCCAGCGCCCGTTTGTAGGGAACCTGATGTTGTGGGAGCTGTTGTAACTGGATTGCTCAAGAGGGTTGCCGTTGGAGAGCCTCGAGATGATCAGGCGAGGGCTGGGAAACTGCCCCGCCAGGAGGGATGTTAGACAACTTGAGCAACAGGGACTGGCCTTGGGAGGGGTTCCTAGTCGATGCTTTGCCTCCCACCACTATTGTTGAAGTCCTTGGCCAGTTTTCGGAGCAGGAATTCCACTACCACCTTATCATCCCTCGTATTCTATCATTTCCTCTATGGCGTCCAAATACCGTCTGTGACGATTCTAGTGAAAAAAGGACCAGTGAGCCATTGCTCTTTTGTATGACCTTAGTGGCTAGGGAGCATGTTCCCTGGGGCACATCGATGTTCTGATATATCATTTATAAAATTGCACATTTTGCTAAAACAAACATCAAACGATAACTTTATAATGCTTTGCTGATCTAGAAGTTGAAACTAGAAGCCAAGATGTGGAGTCAAAAGGCTAGAGTAAAGTAGTCTAAGGAGGGGGATAGATGTACAAAGTTTTTCCATATTGTGGCTAATTATAACAAGTCCAGAAATTTTATTACTAGCTTAAGTGTTGATGGGAACTTCATTTTTAACCCTAGGGAGCTTAGAGAGGCAGCTCATTCTCACTTTACTCATAGATTCAGGTCCTCTCCTCCTGGCTGTATTGATTTATCTTCTCTTCCTTTCAAAAGGATCTCACTAGTTCAAGCACAAATTCTACAACAACCCTTCAATGAATTTGAAGTCTTAGGGGCTATCAAGGCTTGCTCTTGAGAAAAATCTCCTGGTCTAGATGGACTTACAATGAAATTGTATCAAGTTTGCTGGGATATCATCAAAGAGGATATTATGGCTCTCTTCAAACATTTTTTCAAAGGTGCAGAACTTGGAAAAGGTATGAACTCCTCCTTCATCACTCTCATCCCCAAAAATCATTCCCCCTTATCTTTTGATGATTTCAGACCCATCAGTCTAATTAATATCCCTTATAAACTCATTTCCAAGGTCCTTGCAGCCAGACATAAATTTGTGATGAGTGATCTGGTGCATGATGTGCAATTAGGGTTTATTACAAGGAGGCAAATAATGGATGGCCTCCTTATAGCTTCTGAATTATTATGCTCCATTAACTCTCTGGGAAAGAAGTAATTGTTTTTAAAGTTGACTTTGAGAAGGCTTATGATCACATCAATTGGGAGTCACTGTTCAAACTACTACAGATCATGGGGTTTGGGGATCTGTGAATCATTGGATTAAAATCTGTACAAAAGTCTGGTCATCAGCTATGGTTAATAGATCTCATTCTCATGAGTTTGCTTTGAACAGAGGTCTGAGACAAGGTTGCCATCTCTCCCATCTCCTCTTTGC
Source organism: Erodium maritimum (assembly GCA_963921825.1). Classification (NCBI taxonomy): domain Eukaryota; kingdom Viridiplantae; phylum Streptophyta; class Magnoliopsida; order Geraniales; family Geraniaceae; genus Erodium; species Erodium maritimum. The sequence continues at coordinate 60,991,739 of OY997590.1, read as the reverse complement.
ATTGGTTGCTGAATGTTTGCACCAATTACCTGCTAAAAGGGATCAGGTCTGGGATGTTTGCTGGTGTTAAGTGTAGCACTATGGGGCTTGAGATTTCTCATCTGTAATTTGCAGATGACTCTCTCATCTTTATTGAAGCTGGCATACAAGAGACAATTAATCTCAAACAAACCCTTCTGTGTTTTCAACAAGCCACTGGTTTGAAAGTAAATTTTCAAAAATCCAAAGTTCTACTATTGAATCACAATACAGTTACAAAGGAAGAGATTACTAAGATATTGGGGTGCCTTGAAATGGAAGTCCCCTTTGACTATCTTTGTTTCTCAGTGGGTGCCAATCCAAGATTAAAAAAGACATGGGAACCAATTGTTCACAAATTCAAGAAGAAGTTGGGTTTGTGGCAGGCTAGGCATAAATCCTTTGTAGGAAGGATAACACTCATTAAATCTTCCCTTTCATCTCTTCCTTTATATTACATGTCCCTATATAAAGCTCCTAAAGGAATTATTAAGGAGATGGAATGGTGGCAAGCCAGATTTATCTAGAATGGCTCTTTCAGCAAAAATGTTAGATGGAGCCTTACATGTAGACCTAAAAGTGCAGGGGGTTTGAGGATCAAAAACCTGCATATTATGAACAAAGCCTTATTGGCTAGGCGGTGGTGGAGATTTGTCTTGGAAAAGGATTCACTTTGGAAACAACTCTTGTGTGCAAAATATGGTTGGGACATTGATTCTTGGGACCTCTCTAAATTATTACTTCACTCTAGAATGAGTTTCTTATCACACATGGACTCCCTTCTTTTCTCTCCTCAATTTTCTAATCTATTTGGAGCTCTGGGTCTTTAGTGGACAGTGGTTTCAAGAAATAGGGTGTCCTTCTAGGATGATATTTGGATCATTGACATCCCACTTAAACATAAATTCCAAAGAATCTATCATCTAAATACTGGAAAAAAAAAACAAGGTGGCTGCACATTTCATTTCAGGAGGGGACTGGATACTACATTTAAGAAGATATTTGAAGGGGTGGGAAAATGGTCAATTTTGCATTCTTAGTCTTCTTCTGAATAATTATGAATCTCTTTCCCCTAGTGATGATAAGGTGTCCTAGATTTTGGATGGCAAGGGTTTCAGTGTTAACAAAATGTATATGGCATTAGATAAACATACTGATCTATCTCTAAATTGGCCTGCACTACTTTGGATATCTATCCTGCCTCCAAAAATTGCTGCTTTCTCCTGGTTACTTTGTATGAAAGTTGTGCCTACCAAATGCTTTTTATTGGCTAGGGGATTGTATATGAATGATATCTAGTGTCCTCTTTGTAATGAAGATCCTGAAGAGCTTGATCATTTATTCTTGGGGTGTAGTGTGGCTTGGCAGATCTGGTCATCTTGTTTAAACTGGTGGGTCTTTCTACTGCATGCTGTGAATCAATCATGGACTGGTTTTTGTCTTGGAATCAGCTTTTCCCCTCAGATTCAAAAAACATGGGACTATGTTGGCTCCAATAATAATCTGGAGGATCTGGCTGTGCAGAAACAAGGCTCTCTTTAACAGTGAAACTGAGGATACAATGACCACCTTGCAACATATCCAAAGTGATTCTTATCAACTACTTTGGGAAAAATTCAAGAACAACTCCTCCTTCTCCTTTGCTGTGTGGGTGAATTCTCCACATCTTTGTATTTCCTGAGGTGTTGCCTTTGGTTGTTGGCTTTTTGGGAATTGCTTGACTCACAAGTCTTCTTTGGAGTTTTTTGGGTGGGTTTATGGGGCTGGGGAGTTTGTTCTTTCTTTATTTTCTTGGTGATCCGTGGGCTTTTTTTAGATGAGAGGGCTTTTCTGGTGGGTGGGTTGTCTGCAACTCATCTTTACTGTGGTTTCTGGTTATTGGTGGGTTTAATTGTCCTAGATAGTAAGGGTAATTTTTGAACAAGCTTAGTTTTGCTTTGTTGTGTTCCTTTGGGCTTTCTTGGGTTTGGTGGTATCTAAAGTTGTTTTGTTGGGGGTTTCTTAGTTTGTTTGACACTTCTAGTTTGGTTGTTGTAGTATTTTAGGCGCTGAACAATTGGTAACCTCTTTGTTAACTTGTGGTGTTTGTCGTCAGGCTCGAGTGTGTGTGGTATGTGGTTTCTTGGTTGCTAAGGTACAAGTTTTGAAGTTTTAAGGTTAGTTGTTGGTCAAGGTATGGGTTTTGGGGTTGGTTTTGTACGGGTAATTGTTACTTGAGTGTCAAGGTGCCGGTTGTGAGTTAGTGTTTTAACTTGTTGATCAAGGTATCGACTTTGGGGGTTTTGTTTCTATGAAAACCATTTCTGTTGTAATTGGTTTGTGTGGAAACATTTTCGTTGTAATTGTTACATTTGAGGGCACTACCCTTGGCCTTGTACTTATTTTCTAAGTCTTGGTCTATAAAATTTAATATGTTGATAAAAAAAACTGTATTAGTAGAGGAGAGGTTCAAGGAAGTATTTGGTCACAATGGCCTATCATGGTTATTCTTGATCCATTTCTGGCTAGATTAGTGGCTTGGGATACTACACTCAAAGCTAGATTCCCCAGGCTTTATCATTTAAGCATTCACAAGAAAGAGAAGGTAATCCACTTTAGGAATAATGGTGAGTGGTCTCTCTATTTCAGAAGAGCATTAAGAGGCCGAAAAGGGGGGATCTTCTTACAACTCAGCATTATTTTACAGCCTATTTATCTTCACCATCATGGCCGTGACATTGTTTCCTGGAGATGGGAACAGAAACCTTTTTCAGTTCATAAAATGTACAACATATTAGTTGATTCTAGCAGATCTGATGCTACTTGGACCAAATATCTTTGGTGTCCTAATCTTCCCCCAAAAATCTTTATCTTCTCTTAGCTTTTTTTGTTTGAAAGTTGTTCCCATCAAATCTTTCTTGGAGTCTAGAGGCCTACTATTGAATTTTGAAGAATCACTTTGTCCATTTTGTCTTTGGGATTTTGAAGACTCAGAACACCTCCTCCTTAACTGTCATTACTATTGGAAGATTTGGTCTTTTGTTCTTCACTAGTCGACCATCTCTGCTTGCATTCCTCAATCTTTTGCATATCTCATCCTAGCCTAGAATGGATTAGTTCCTCACAGATTCAAGAAGAAATGGTCAACAATCATTTAACTATCATGGAGAAATAGAGACGTCAAGCTTCACATGGGATCAGATTGAGAAGAGGAGGCTTCTGGTTCAGCATCTTTTGAGGCATCTTCACGGTCATCTTCCTGCAAGTCTAGAATAAGCTTTTCCAGAACGGCAAGTGCCGCTTGAACCTTGGTAATGGCTGACTTTGGACGGCTTGAACCCTTTGAGCTGTCTGCATGATTTCGCTTCTTCTGTCCTAATGTCAAGACATCATTGTTGACATTCGAACCTCCAAGGCACTTCAAATTGAAATATAGAAGAGCATGTTTATATCCTTGCATGTTAGTATCCCTCATAATAGTAGGGTGTTGGTGCAAAATCAAGCTTGAAACAAGAGAGGGAAAGCCAATTGGCAGCTTTGTTGCACTTGATCGCGCATGGAGAGCAAAGTGATCAGTAATAACAAAGCCATAATTCAGAGAAGAAGACGTACTTATTGCATAAATGAGCCTGGCAAGCTCTAGAGTGATGCTTGACGAATGAGAGGAAGGAAACCAGTTAAGCACTCCAATCTTGAACAAGATGAAGTAAAAAAGTGTGAGTTCTGAGGATGTGAGCTTTTTCTTTGACAACCACCTTTTCATAGGACTTCTTGTAATATAAGAACCGCTCCCGGTCAACGCCAGTCAAATCGGCGAAAAACGGGAAAATTTAAAATTTTTGGACAGGCACCTAAATGAACCTAAATTTTACCACGAGGGTCATACCGGACTTAAGTTGACCCCGATATCGACCAAAGTGAGTTCTAGGGGACTCAGGGCAACTTTCTGACCAATTTGGGAAATGTTGACTTTCGCTGGAAAAGTCAACCGAGCGACGTTTTGGTCCATTCGAGGACCGTTTTGGATCCAAAACGATTAGCCTTCGTCATAGCGGTCTTAGCTGAGCCGTTTCCTTGTAGCCCGTGAAGTTTCGTAATTTCTTGGAAAAAGTGCCCGTTCGGGGTCCGAAACGGCCGAATTTCGCGAATCTGATTGGAAAATATCTAGATATTTTCCAAAAAGGTGTGGGACCCACTTGCCACATGTCAACAATGTGGTGGTGTTAGGTTTATTGGACAAGACAAGAGAAGGCTACTTTTAGTGTTAGTTTTGTAATTAAGTATTAGATTTGATTTTTAAAACAAAATGAAAAGGGAAAGAATTGATGGTCTCGGCAATTAGAAGGGAAAAGGAAGAGTGGATGGTAGTTTGGTAATTAAGGATTTGTTGGGTTGTTTTAAAACAAAACAAAATGGACTTACAGATGAGGTTTCGGTCACTTTCAAAAAAATAGAAAAAGGGAGAGCTTGAAGAGAGAGGTAGGAGCTAGAAAGAGGAGAGAAGGTGGGAGAAAAAAAGAGAAGAAGTCTTGGAGTTTTGTGACGTTTCTCGAGCATCAAACCATTGGATCGTCTCAACGATAGAAGATTCAAGCTCACACCATAATTTTCTACTCTGAGCACCTAACCGATTCTCGTTTTGTTAAGTTTAAAAGTTAGGGTTTGGTTTGAAATGGGTTGAAATTGGATGAGTTGAGGTGTTGGGTTCGTTAGGAACGTTTTGGGGCGAAAAGGAACATTTTTCGTTGTGGCCGTGTGGGGCCTACTTGGTCGGGCCTCGGGTTTTTCGTGTTCGGGTGGTTTAGGACGTTCCCCAAGTCATTAATCTACACCCGGATCGAAATTTGGAATTAAATTGTGAAAGTTGTAATTGACGGGTTTAGAAACTTTAAACGCAAACTAAATTACTCGGAAGTCGGAATTGGATTCCGTCGAGTGCCTAGGAACCCTTGAATTATTCTAAGACCGTAGAAACAAAAACGGGAATTTTCGGAGCCCCGGAAGGACATTTTCAAAACCCGGGCAGATTCGCCATGTCGGGCGAATCGGGCTTTTCCGGGTCCATTATCGACAATGTCGAGTAATTGGGAAGTTTGGGAGTGATCGACATTGTCGGGGTTACTTTTGGGCGTCAAGTTTATTAGAATTCAGTTTATGCCTGCAAGCTTAAAAGTATTTAAAATTGTGTTCTTATTAGATTGTGCCGCAGACAGAAGAAAGGGAAAGCTAGGCGAGTGATCGGGATCACGCCGGAGCTTGACTGTGAGCTTTTGGAGAAAGCATACGAGGTAGGGAAAAGTAGCCGGATCTCGGCCCTGATTAGGGAAAGTTAACAGTAGAAATGCATGTGAAACCGGGGTGTCGTGGGTTAAGTAAGTTTATCGAATATTAGGAAGGCAGGCGACACCGGGTGGTGTCGTATGATACGGGAACGTATCGAACAATAGAAAGGCATGTGACACTTAGTAGTGTCGTAGGATAAGTGAGCTTGTTGATATTAGAATTACTGGAGGCATTTGTTATTGCCCGGAGGTTGATTGTTCAGTTTGTGTCTTGGGTGGCCATGAGAGCCCGTACTTTATTGTTGGTGTCTTAGGTGGCCATGAGAGCCCGTACTTTACTGTTGGTGTCTTGGGTGGCCATGAGAGCCCGTGTCCTTACTGTTGGTGTCTTGGGTGGCCATGAGAGCCCGTGTCTTTACTGTTGATGTCTTGGGTGGCCATGAGAGCCCGTGTCTTTACTGTTGGTGTCTTGGGTGGCCATGAGTGCCCGCGGGGTTGTTGAGCCCGTGTCTTTACTGTTGGTGTCTTGGGTGGCCATGAGTGCCTGTGGGGTTGTCGAACCCGTGTTTTATTGTTGGCATCTTGGGTGGCCATGAGTGCATGTGGAGTGTTGAACTTGTGTTGTTGCTGGTTGTTGAACCTTGTTTGTGATTGTGATTGCGTGGAGGTTGGCTGGCTTGCCTGACAGGGATCGGCAAAGTCGAGCGTTCTTTAGCTAGCCTGGCCTGACCGGGATCGGCAGGTTGAGCATTCTTAGGCGATGGAGGGTTGCTCCCCTTCCGACTAGCTATCGGAAAAGTAGCTCGGTATATCGCCAACAGGTCGACCGCCTGGAGCCTGACAGGGATCGGTAAAGTGCGTGGGGCAGGCTCGAGCCCAACCGGTTAGCAACCGGCACTGAGCAGCTGACTGGAGTGCGATCCTTTGTGATGTTGTTTGGTGTGCGATCCTTTGTGATCTTGGGTGTTGCGTGGTTGTCTTTTGTGTCCTTGGAAGAGGTCGGGATCGTTGTGTCGGGTCTACATTACGGGTCCGAGGGTTGAGTCGGTTGAGGAAAGTAACAGTTTGTGTGTGTCAGTCGGGTTGTTGTTTGTGTTACCGGCATTGTCTGCTAAGTATGCCGTAGTCAGTCTGTTATCCGTGGTGGTGAGCGAACGCTCACCCCTAGCTGCTTTTCCTATAGGTACTGGTCGCGGGATGGACTAGGTGAGCTCTCGAAGCTTGAAGAGCTAGGAGCGGAGTCCGGGTTTTCTTTTGAGTCTAGCGACGTACACTTTGCTTTTTGTCCGCTTTTTGGGACGTACTTTTGAGTTGTAAATAATTATTTTGATTAACTACTTGATGGTTTTAAAGTGATTTATTTAAAAGGTTTGAAAATGTTTTGTTGTTTTAAACGTTCGCGTTCCGAGTTCGGTTCTACTGAATTTGGGGCGTGACAGCTTGGTATCAGAGCTCGAGGTTTCACACCTCGGACTGTACGTCAACTCGGTGGGAGAGTTGAGTCAGTAAAAGTCCCGTCATGCGTTGGGTACGCAAGTCGAAAACCGTGTGTAGACCCGTAGTGTCTTGAGTCTTGGTTGTTGTTGTGTGTATGTGCAGTACGGTCATTACTGGCATACGGTTTATGTGTTGCTGCGTGAAACATTTTTAAGCTGTCGCGACTCGACTCAGGGGCGCCCCTGTAGTCGAACGTGACGGTGTTGACATCAAGTGGGTACAATATAGTTCGGGGACGCCTGGACCGGGTTGTAACTACGTGATGTTAAGAAATGAGGTTTTATAATGACAAGGAAAAGTTTTAAAATTGATTGGCCCGGTGGGCGTGTTTTAAAATTGATTGGCCCAGTGGGCGTGTGTGTAAGTTTTTTTTTGAATAGGCAATTTTTTCAATTAAAGATCCTCTTTTGAGGTAAAAGATAGCTACAAGGCCAAGAAGACCACAAAAAAGGGGGATTCTCCAAGATGATCATATGCCATCTATAAGAGATATCAACTACAAATAAAACACAACCCAAACAACAAACAACTATAATGAACAATAACTAGAGACTTGTAGGTGAAGCAAGGGATTCAAAACCGAGATAGCTTGCAAACCAAGCAAGGCCGAGAGTTCCTTGCTCTCCAAGCAAAGCTGAGCAGTAGGCAATAAACAGAACAGCCGAGAATGGTAGAGAGTTATGCAGCAACTTTGGAATGAAAATCTGCAGCAAGAGAAGAATGTAGCATAAACCCAGCAACCACCAAGAAATGGAGCCATGATATCCTGACAGCAGCAAAAGAGATTGGGCAAGAAGGGGGTAGAGATGGTATGAATTCAGCACCACCAAACCAAGAGATCAAGACTGAGGGACAAGCAGCCTAAGGAAAATTAGGACTGCAATAAGAAGAAAGGGCCAAAAGCTGTTAAACAGATCAATAATGAACAAGAGAGGAAAAACCAAAGGATTTAAGATTCCCAGCTGCAGACAGAAGAAGAGAGGCACTCAAACCTAGAGAAGATACCCACACTCAAAAGATAGGAACCTAACTACCCACACACAACAGAAAGAGAGCCAAAGCAGGGCTCAGAACAACAACACAAGCAAACCAGCAACAAAAGCCCTACAGGAGAGGGCCAAACCAACCTTACCAAACTCACCACTCAACCCAAACCCAACCCAAACCCTCCCAAACCCAAACCCCAAATAGAATCAGACCATAGGAAGCAAGCTTAGCAAATTCAGCAACTTTAAGGACTTGTTCTCCAATCTTGAAAAGAAAACCTGGAGCCATTTTTTAGGAAAGAAGCACAAGCCCAACTATGGGAGTGAGATACAATGGAATCAAGGATTTGGATGGTTGGCAAGTCAATACCATTAAACACCAGATTGTTCCTGGCCAACCAAATATTCCAACAGGTTAACTGAATAATTTTTCCCCAATGAGATTTACTTTTCCTATGAAGAAGAAAAGACCAGGATGAGAAGAGATCCTTGATAGAGCCCGGGATGACAAATTGCACTCCCCACCAATGAAAAAGAGAAGCCCAAACCAACCATGACTTAGAGCAGTGCAAGAGAATATGGGATATGTCTTCAAAGTCCCAATGGCAATGCTTACAGAGAGCTTCCTCCAAGGAGAACTGCATACCTCTTTGATCCAGAAAACACTTGCTGGGGAGGGCTTCATGACAGGCCAACCAGGAGAAGGCAGTTATTTTGGGAGGAATGCCAGGGATCCATAAGTATCTAGACCAATTAAAATTGATAGGAGAGGAGCCTGGATTGTCTAGAATGGAATAAATTCTTTTGACAGAGAAACCCTTTTGATCACATGACCAACTGAGAGAGTATTCCTTGGGAAGGACTTGAACATTGTTCATAATAGATTGGAGGGACAACCAATAATTCTCAACCCTGCCTCTAGGGGTTCTCCTGAATTGAAGATCCCATGAGGCACCAGACCATACATCAGAGACCATAGCTTTTTTGGACTGAGAGAGAATGAATAGCCTTGGGAATAGGAGTTTAAAGGGGGAGTCTCCCCACCAAATGTCCTCCCAAAAGAAAATTCTCTGACCATTACCAAGCTTCCGAGAGAGGCCCTTGAAGCCAAATAAATTCTTAAACCTTGGATCAACATTTAAGGACAGAAGATGTTGCAGAAAGCCTCCTGATCCAATTTCAGAGAATTTGGATAGATCCCACTCCTTAGAGTTCCAGCCATATTTGTCACAGATGACTAACTTCCATAAGCTATTACCTTCCAAAGCAAATCTCCACCACCATTTTGAAAGAAGAGCCACATTCATAGTAGCCAGATCTTTAATCCCCAAGCCACCTTCTTCTTTTGGTCTACAGACAATGTTCCATCTCAATTTACTGAAAGTTCTAGAGGAGGGTTTAGCGTGCCATAGGAATCTCTTTTGCCATTTGATCAGAGAGTGGAGAACCCCCTTAGGGGCCTTCACTAGGGAGAAGACGTAGAGGGGAAGAGCACTCAGAGAGGATTTAATTAATGTAATTCTCCCACCAAGAGAAAGAGTTTTAGCTTGCCATAGCCCCAAGGATGCTTTGTACTTCATAATAATGGGGTCCCAAGAGCTGATCCTTTTCATGTTTGCACCCAATGGAAATCCCAAGTAAGTTATTGGCAAGTGGCCAATAGGGCAGTTCAATGAGTCTGCAATGGCCTGAGTTTCCTCCTCTGATAAATTGAAGGGAATGACCAAAGATTTGATGTAATTGACTGACAAACCAGAAGACAGAAGAAACATGTGAAGAGCATACTTTAAATTTGAGGCACTTTCATCTTTAGCTTTCATAAAAAACACTGCATCATCTGCAAATTGCAGGTGAGAAAGAAGAGGCCCTGTAGGACTAATCTGAATGCCTTCCATGAGATCATTTTGTATAGAGGCCTTGATAATTTGGTTTAGACCTTCAGCAACCAAAACAAAGAGAAATCGAGAGATGGAGCAACCCTGCCTTAGGCCTCTACTGATGGAAAAATCAGGAGATGGGGATCCTTTAACCAGAATTGAAATGTAAGCCTTTAGACAAGAGAGAATCCATACTTTCCACTTGTGACCAAAGCCCATTTTGGATAGAAGGCTCATCAGAAAGCTCCAGCTAACTTTGTAAAAGGCTTTTTCTAAATCAGCTTTGAATAGGAAGGATTTGGTTTTTGATCTTTTCAGAAAGTGTACTAATTCTGAGGTTATAATAATACCATCTCCAATCTGTCTACCTTGGATGAAAGCTGATTGTTCATCACCAACAAGAGAACTGATCACTTTTCTCAATCTTAGAGATAGGACTTTAGAGAGAATTTTATATGCCCCCCCATAAGACTAATAGGCCTAAAGTCATCAAAGGTATTTGGAGAAGAGATTTTGGGATAAGGGTGATAAAGGAAGAATTTAGGCCCTTTCCTAGAACACCAGAGGAATGGAATGCCTGAAGGAAATACATTACATCCTCTTTAATGATAGGCCAGCAAGCTTGGAAAAATTTGAGACTATATCCATCTGGACCTGGGGCTTTGTCCCCATTGCAGGCCATCAAGGCTTGGAGCACTTCCTCCTCTAGAAAAGGGGACTCCAACCAATGTGCTTGATCTGAAGATAGAGAGGAGAAGGGCAGATCTGTGAGGGAGGTTTCTAGCTGCAGCAGCTAATTTTATTTCAGAGGGATCCAGGAGAATTGAGTCATTGTAGAAAATAGAAGTAATCTTTGCTCTGAGCCCTTTAAAATTTGCTAGCCTATGGAAGTACTTTGAGCAATTATCCCCTTCATCAAACAATTTTTTCCTAGCTTTTAGGTTCCATAATTTGGACAACAATTTGTATTTCTGAATTAATGATGCTGAGCAAGCTCCTCTTTCACTGCAATCCTCAGCTGATAAAGGAGAGATTTCTGCCTTCTGATCCAATAAATCAATCTTTTGAACAAGTTGGATGATTTGAGAGTCTAAAGAGCCAAAGACTTGAGAATTCCATTGTTTGAGATCTGCTTTTAGCAAGGATAATTTTTTCCAGAGAATAAATTGAGGTTGACCTGCCACCTGATAAGAGGACCAAAATTGATGCACGGCTGATAGAAACCTTGTATCCTCTAACCAGATATTTAGGAACTTGAATGGCTTGGGACCCTAATTCAAGATGGAATCTGATAAGAGGACATGCCTATGATCTGAGATGGACCTAGGAAGGCATGACTGTGAAGGATCATTGAGCAATGACAAAAGATCAGCACTGATTAGAAATCTGTCAAGCCTAGAAGCAATGGAGCCTGGGCCAAACCAAGTGAATTTGCCTCCTTTCATGGGAAGATCAGCTAGAGAGAGGGAGGATATTAGATTTTGAAGGTATCTAATGCCAGGATCCAGCCTTCTTTGTGAATTTCTTTCCTCAATAGATAGAACTGTGTTGAAGTCACCAGCAAGGATAAACAAGTGATCAGATTCAAGGGGGAGCAGGTGGGAAAATAAATCTTTCCAGAGTAGTTTCCTCCTGGCTGAGGAATTAGGGGCATATATATTAACTATGCAGCATAGAGAATTTAGAGTGGTAAGATTTCCAATCCAGATCAGAGCACCATCCAAGGGAATGGAATTAAGATAGACAAATTCAGATGATCTCCAAATAGTAAGCAGGCCTCCTGAACCACCAGAAGCATTAATAAAGATGTGATTCCAACCAGAGCTTAGCCCACAAGTCCTCAAAAAATTGGAGGGAACAGGATCCAGCTTTGTTTCTTGTATCATCATAAAGGAGGGCCCTTGCTTGTGAATGAAGCTACTGAAGCACTTTCTCTTCTAAGGGGAAGAGATTCCCCTCACATTCCAAGAGAGAAAAATCATTGGAAGTTAAGAGGAAGGAGGGTCATCCCTCCTGAGATCTTCAATATCTGGATCATGATCAAGGTCTACAAAATCATCTTCAGAGCCCCCATCCAAATCCACAGTTGGGTTAATATGATCCTCTATAGCTTGTAAGTGCTGAATTATCACTTCTTCTGAAGCTATAGCTTTGATTCCAATTTTTTCCCAAAGTCCCAGGCCTTTTTAGCTTCTGAGATACTGCTCACAGACAAAGAACCCGATTTCCTTTTTTGTTGAGAAGGGGGCAGGATTCTTTTAGTTTTGATCTTGTTTTGTAAGAATGAGAGGCCTTTTGAATTGCATTTTTGAGCTTCTTTTTTGATTTTGGAGGGAGATTGAGGTTTTGATTTTTTGAAGCACTCAAACCCATAAAATCAGCTACCTCAGCCACTTGTAAGTTCAGAAGAGTTTCAGAATGTTCAGGATGTTCAGGGGATGTAGGTCTGGAGTTTGGAAAGGCAGGGCCACTCAGAATGTTCTCCAAGTCAAGTGGACCCAAAGAGGGTAAGGAAGAAGTGACTTTAGCCTCCTTTTGTGTGGGGGAACCAATTACCAAGACATTTTCCTCTTGAGAATGCCCCAGCATTAAATGATTGCCAGAAATAGTACTTTCAGAGGCAATACCAGCTGTATTTGATTGAATTTGATCTGAAATTACTTGCCCCTTGGTGGAGAGAGAGGACTTTAAACCTTTGGAGGCAACTAGCAAAGGTAAAGAGGGATTCAAAGGGGACGGAAAATTTGGCTGGCAATGAGATTGAATAGCAATCTCAGAGGGAACGGGTACTGTGGGGATTTGAATATCAGAAGAAGGCCCTTCTGTGTGTGCAGCATCAGAAGCAAAAGGAGTATTCTTGGATGGGCTGAACTGAGTAGCAAGAGGCTCCAAACTATCTTGAATCACCTGATCAGAGGGAGCAGAATTAAACTTCCCAATTCTACTTGGAGAAACTTGATTCTCCAAACTGTCCTCTACCACAAGAATTTCCATTAAAGGAGCCTCAGAGGCATCCTAATATTGTGGGACAAATAAAGGGCCAGCCCTTTCCATAGGCTCTTGTAATGAATGCTCCTGCCTGATAAGCCCTTGTGATAAATGCTGAGGCTGAGAATGAGAATTTGAAGGAATTGACTCAGGCTCCAACAATCTTGTGACAGTTCTGAGAACCTTAGAGTTTAATTCATCTGGATCAGAGTGATCATGATCAGAGGAACTACTAGAGTAAGAGGAGAAGGACTCAGAAGCAGTTGGGGGATGAATTGGAGGTATTAATGAACTTGAAATAGAAGAAACCAGAACTTTGAATTTATTGCAGCCCAGAGTAATTTGAATCTCCTCAGAGAATTGTTTAAGTCTCTTTGTTTGAACAAGTACATAAGCTTTATCAAAAGAGAGTCCTTCAGAAGAAATGGGATGAGTGAAGACAATATTCCCATAATCAATAACTGCTGATTGAAACGTTTCTTCAGACCAACCATGGAAGGGAATTCCTTCAATGACAACCCAAGAGAATACTCCACCAGACAAACAAGAAGAAGCTTTCCAAGGTATAACTGTAAGCCAATCCAGAAGCCAAGAACCTCCATCTTTCATTAGTTCCTTATCAAAGTGCTCATCCGGGAAGTGAACAAGGATAACCTTATTTCCAAGGCTTTTGAGTTGTATTTCAGAGACACCTTGAGAGGCTATTTCTCTTTGAATAGCATCAACCTGTAAATTGAGATGGGATATGGCTAGGTGTGATCTGAGCAGAGTCTGAAGGTTCTGGGTGACTATAGAACCCTGGTGAAGAAAATCCTCAAATGATAAAGGAGATAGGGGCTTTCCATGCTTGTGAAAAGAAGTAGGTCTTCCTCCACTAGATTTTCCTCTATCCCAGGCTTTTGTTACATAAAGTTTATGATTCCAAACAGAAGTTCCATTGAAGGAGAGAATGGCAGCTTGAAGAAAATCAGGGGTGCTAAAATAGAAAAACCCATAACGAATACCTCGTCTATTTAGCCTAGAGGCAACCAAGGAATTGCAATACCCATTGGTTTTACCAAACACTTCCTTCAGCCAAGAGGTAGTGGCCAACTTGGGGATATTGAGCACAAAAGCTGAGATGAGCTGGCGAGGGGAGCTTTGAGTTCGAGCTTCAGGGTTTCGAAAAAGAGGTTTTTCAAAACCTGGAGGAGGGAAACTCAGGGAATCAGAGCAGCAATGAAGCTGGTTTTCAGAAACAACAATCGAAGCTACTTTTGGTTGCAGAGCAGGTCTTGGCGGCCGGAATTCAAGGAAGAGATCTTGAGAGAAAGTTGGTGTTGCATCCGTATCAGAGTCAACCGGTTGGAAGTTTCTATCATAGAACATCTTCTGGCCGTTGATGAGTTTTGTATGGCCACCTGGGGAGTATTGCTGCGTTCTGTCAGAGGAAGATGAAGAAGAAGTCCTGATTTTTCCCCCAATTTTCTTAAGCCGTTGTTTGGTCATAGCAAGATCAGGTCTGTCTGCAAATGGGAGGGAGTTGCCACCCAAGCAAACCAAATCACAGCCTTCAACCATTTAACCCAGAGAGAGCCCAGAATTTGAATAAAGAAGATATGATTAGAGGAACAGAGAGTGACTCAAGAGTGAAAACCAGGGTAGCCCGAGATCCACGGTGGTTCGATGGCTAAACCTTCACCAACCTGAACACTACACCGAGAAGACAAGAAGGAGGAAGATTAACCAAGAACATCATGAGCGTACTGTAGCAGTGTCATGGGTACTGTAGCTATTTGATCTTTAATGGCTGTAGAGATCATAGTTGGAGGAGAAGAGAAAAGGATGAGGAGCAGGCGGTGGTCGGGAGGCCGGCTGAGGTGCCCCCATGGACACTACACCGCTGTGTGATCTTCAAGAAAAACCAGTAGGGATGAAGATGATGTAGAACATTGAGATGAACTTGAAGAACACTAACGATGTTGTAGCAATAGTACTGTAGCAGTTGAGAGAAGTGATGCCGAATTGGTGAACATTTCATTCTTGTGTGTAAGTTGGTTGGCCCGATGGGCGTAGTTCGACTTTGGTTGGCCCGGTGGGCGTGTGTGGTTGTTGTTTGGCCTTGCCGCCTTGTGTTTGAGGTTGGGTGACTTGAAATTGTCTGTGAGTCGTTGTGCGTGAGTTGTTAAATTGGTGGTCGAGTGTGTGTGTCGCTTAAGGCTATTTTTAGGGTCCGTGATTCCTGTCTTGTTCCACCATCTTGATTGTGCAGTTTGAGTGTTGGTTTTGCGTGGTGGTGTTCACGGTTGTGTTGGTGGTAGAGGTCGTAAGTTCGGTGTTAAAAGGTGAGGTCTTGGGTTCGAGACTCATCAATAACCTACGGTAGTGATACATCGCCTTGGTGTGAGAGTCTCACCGTACGGAGAGGGGTTAAGGTTGATGCGTTGCGGCGCCACACGAACTAGGTTTCCTCTATGTGAACGGGTGTTCGAGGTTTCCTTCGCGTGAACGGGTGGTTTGAGGTTTCCTTCGCGTGAGTGGGTTATTCGAGGTTTCCCTCGCGTGAACGCGCGGTTTGAGGTTTCCTTCACGTGAGTGGGTTATTTGAGGTTCCCTACATGATCGAGTAACTAGGGTATCGAGGTTGTGAGCAATAGTGTCTTGCGGAATTGTGAATAGGATCCCTGTTGAGGTTTCCCTACGTTATCGGGTAATTGGGGTATTGAGGTTGTGAGCAATAGTGATTCGCTGAATTGAGAATGTGATCCCCGTTTGAGGTTTCCCTACGTGATCGGGTAATTGGGGTATTGAGGTTGTGAGGAATAATGATTTGCTGAATTGAGAATATAATCTCCGTTTCGAGGTTTCCCTTACGTGAGAGAGCATTGAGGTATTAATAGCTTGAGCAGTGTGACGTTTTGGTATCAGGTTTGAGGTGGTGGTTTGCCCTGGTTAGATTGGGGATGAGTAGCGAATACTGGTTGGGTTGCGGAAGGTTATAAGTAAATGCATAGAGAACCGTGTGAGGGTTGTGCTAGACTTTATCGGAGTGACTAATGGAGGGGTTGTTCGGTCTCTGATTTGGGCGCCAGTTTTATTGGATACCGGGGTGTCACACTCGTTTGCTTCGTCGAGTGGTGCTGAGATGTTTGGGCCGAGTTTAGAACCGTTGAGTCCACCCTTGCGTCTGAATACGCCGGTTGGGGGTGGTGTGGTGTTGACTAGGGTCTTTCGTGCCTGCGGAGTTAGAGAAGCGAACTGATGCAGGAGGTTCGAGAGAGGGCTCAAGAACCCTGATGCTGGATCGAGTCCTCACCCCGAGGATTCGGGTATGTCGGAGTTGGTGGGCACGGCGGCGGTAGTAGAGCGAGGTCTTAGAGAAACTGCGAGGATCCATGAGGATCGGCAGCGATTGAGCTTGTGCGTGTATCCGTGGGAAGGATACTTACGAAATGACAACCTTTGACGTAACCTTGGGAATGGATTGGTTGGCGAAGTACCGAGCCAATATCGACTGTCACAGACGACGAGTGACGGTGTCAACAGGCAACAGAAAAGTTTCGTGTATTTGGGCAGTAGGAGCGGAGTTCTCCTGTCGACTCTGTCCGTAGTGGAGGAAGTATCGGCCGTGCAAAGCCGAGAGTTACCGCGAGTGGCTTGCGAGTTCCCCGAGGTCTTTCCTGAGGAGTTGAGCGGGTTGCCGCCAGTTCGTGAGGTGGAGTTCGGGATTGACATGGTGCCGGGAACGGCAGCAATATCGATGGCGCCTTACAGGTTCGCACTAGCCGAGTTGACCGAGCTGAAGAGTCAGCTCGAGGAACTTCGGGAGAAGGGTTTATCCGGCCGAGCACATCGCCGTGGGGAGCGCCAGCACTCTTCGTGAAGAAGAAGAGTGGAGAGCTTCGGATGTGCATCGACTACCGGAAGCTGAACCGGGTTACGGTGAAGAACTGATACCCGATGCCGAGGATTGACGACTTGTTCGACCAGTTGAGAGGGTCGACATGCTTCTCGAAGATCGATCTGCGATCTGGATATTACCAGTTGCGAGTCCGAGAGGGGGATGTCGCAGAGACTGCATTCCGGACACGCTATGGGCATTACGAGTTCTTAGGGATGCCTTTTGGACTGACGAACGCACCTGCAGCGTTCATGGATCTGATGAACAGTATGTTCCGGCCGTTCTTAGATCAATATGTGGTGGTGTTTGTATACGACATCTTGATCTACTCGCAGAACGAGGCGGCGCACGAATACGCCAACCTGGAAAAGTGCGGGTTTGGCTCGCTGAGGTGAGAGTCCTCGGTCACGTTGTGTCCCGTGACGGTATATTGGTCGATCCGGCGAAGATCGACGCGGTTTTGAGGTGGGCGCGGCCCACGAGCGTCTTCGAGATCCGCAGCTTCTTGGGGCTGGCAGGATATTATCGGCGGTTGGTCTAGGACTTTGCGCGTCTAGCCGCGCCTATGACTCTTTTGACACGCAAGGGAGTCGGGTTTGTGTGGACAGAGGATTGTGAACGTGCGTTCACGGAGCTGAAGGCTCGTCTGACTACCGCTCCAGTGCTAATAGTGCCAAAGCGCGGGGTCGGGTATGAGGTCTATTGTGGCGCGTCCGGGGAAGGACTGGGTTGTGTACTGATGCAGTTGGGTAGAGTTGTTGCTTATGGCTCCAGGCGGTGGAAGACGCACGAGCGCAACTACCCTACCCATGACCTGGAATTAACAACGGTAGTGTTCGCGCTGAAAGGCTGGAGGTGTTATCTGTATGGCGAGTGATTTCAGGTGTTCTCGGATCATAAGAGCTCCAAGTACACCTTTTCCCAACGAGACCTGAATGGAGGGTTGCTCCCCTTCCGACTAGCTATCGGAAAAGTAGCTCGGTATATCGCCAACAGGTCGACCGCCTGGAGCCTGACAGGGATCGGTAAAGTGCGTGGGGCAGGCTCGAGCCCAACCGGTTAGCAACCGGCACTGAGCAGCTGACTGGAGTGCGATCCTTTGTGATGTTGTTTGGTGTGCGATCCTTTGTGATCTTGGGTGTTGCGTGGTTGTCTTTTGTGTCCTTGGAAGAGGTCGGGATCGTTGTGTCGGGTCTACATTACGGGTCCGAGTGTTGAGTCGGTTGAGGAAAGTAACAGTTTGTGTGTGTCAGTCGGGTTGTTGTTTGTGTTACCGGCATTGTCTGCTAAGTATGCCGTAGTCAGTCTGTTATCCGTGGTGGTGAGCGAACGCTCACCCCTAGCTGCTTTTCCTATAGGTACTGGTCGCGGGATGGACTAGGTGAGCTCTCGAAGCTTGAAGAGCTAGGAGCGGAGTCCGGGTTTTCTTTTGAGTCTAGCGACGTACACTTTGCTTTTTGTCCGCTTTTTGGGACGTACTTTTGAGTTGTAAATAATTATTTTGATTAACTACTTGATGGTTTTAAAGTGATTTATTTAAAAGGTTTGAAAATGTTTTGTTGTTTTAAACGTTCGCGTTCCGAGTTCGGTTCTACTGAATTTGGGGCGTGACATGTAATCTCTCTATCTACCTTATCGAGCTTATAGATGATAGTTCCCGCCTTTGTTGCTATTCTTCCCATGTAGATATTGAGGACATCTTCACTAACATTCACTACCTGACCTCCCACGATAACTTTGTGAAAATCCTAATCCTAAGGCTTGTCAACGCCAGGATTAAGATTTGCAACAAACTCCCTTACAAGTTGATGAACCTTGAGAAGTGAAAAATAATCCAAAGGCAATGCTTTAAGAGCTTTGAGAAGTGAAAAATAATAGAAAGACAATGCACTTAGTGCTATCTTAATTAATGTAATTCTTCCCCCAAAATATAGCATTTTAGCTTGCCATAATCCAAGTTTTTTTTTTTGAATTTTTGGATGATTGGTTGCCAAGGAAGAAGCCTCTTAGGATTTGAGACTAATGAGAAACTTAGATAGGTTAGTGGTAGTGTCTCAGTTGAGTATGCCAGGATATCTGAATATTGTTGTGGTTCTTCTTGAGATAGGTTCATGGGGATGATAGTTGATTTGTTGAACTTGACTTTGAGGCCTACAGATAATTTGAACATTTTGAGAGCATTCTTCAAGTTTGTAGCTCTTTCTACAGTTGCTCTAATGAAGAAGATTGTATCATCTGCAAATTATAAATGAGAAATGATAGGACCATTAATTCCCATACTGCTTCCCTGAATCTGATCATGAATCAAGCCTACATTCATGATTTGATTTAGCCCTTCATCTATTAAAGCAAATAGTAAAGGATATAAGGCACAACCCTACCTCAAGCCTCTATGTAACAACAAATCAGTCGATGGAGATCTATTTATAAGGACATATACATGAGCTTTGAAACAAGAAATCATCCATAGCCTCCATAAGCTTCCAAAACCCATCCTACCTAGTAACTTCATTACAAACATCCTATGTACATTGTCAAATGATTTCTCAAAATTTGCTTTGAAAATTAAAACTTTGATACTTGATTGTTTCATCTTGTGCACCACCTCATTGGCAACCAAGACACCATATAAAATCTGTCTCCCAGAGATGAAACCTATTTGTTCAAAACCCACAAGAGAACTGACAACACCTTTTAGTCCGGAAGCCAGTATTTTGGATAAGATATTATAGGGCCCTTCAATTAGACTGATAGGACTGTAGTCATCAAAGGTTAAGGGAGCATCACATTTTGGAATAAGTGTTATAAAGGAGGAATTGAGACCCTTTCCCAAACGCCTTGACATGTGAAAGTGAGAAAGAAATTGAAGAAGATCATCTTTGATTATTGGCTAGCAAACTTGATAAAGTTTTAAAGTAAAACCATCAAGTCTAGTAGCTTTATCCCCTGAGCAAGCCATTAAGGCTTGGGTAAACTACAAATGCATACCCTGAAGTTGTCACGTTTAACCGATGATTACCCTGAAGTTTAAAGTTAACTGATGCATACCCTCAAGTTACGAGTTGTAACTCAAAACCCCTCTGTCAGCTAAAATGACGAAAATACCCTCAACTACACTTCATTAATTATGTTAAAAAAATTATTTAAAAATTACTTTTGTTATATATATATATATATTTACTTATTAAATGACTTCATTTTTATTTATAAAACCACTTCATTTTTATTTTAAAAAAATCACTAAGGGTATTTTCGTCATTTTAGCTGACAGAAGGGGTTTTTAGTTACAATTTGTAACTTCAGGGTATGCATCAGTTAACTTTAAACTTTAGGGTAATCATCGGTTAAACGTGACAACTTCAGGATATGCATTTGTAGTTTACCCTTAAGGCTTTTAGAACTTTTGCGTCCTCTTTTACTTGACTTTGTTGTTGTGATGTGAGAGTTTTCAAGGGAAGAGAACAATTTTGGAGGGTATAATTGTCACAGATAAGTCCCTCTAAACCTTGGTTCATAGATGACTTTGACTTAAGAGAGGAAATACCTTGTTGTGGGTCAGAAGCATTTATTGCATTATTTTCCAAGGCCTTTCTTTCTCCTGAAAGTGGAGAGATGAAATTTTGAGCCACTCCAAGAAATAACTCTTGATGTACCCTTATACTTGCCTCCTTGGGAGAGGACAAAATTAGTTGATGAGTAACTAGTTCAGTTGTATTATGAGGAAGTGCTTCTAGACTAATAAGCATAACAGGAGTAGACAATTGATCTAGTTTCTAAGTAGAGTTTTGTAATCTGCAAACATCATCACCTTCCCAAGACTTTGTGGGCTGATCATAGGTATCTTCTACTACCAAATTTTGGTGGATCTGCAAATGTTGAGTTGCAATAATTGTGAGGGTGGGATGTGTATGTGTTGGACTGTGTACCTGGCCATTATGTTGTTGAGGATTTGTCCTTTCCAGACCAAGATTGTTTCCCTATTTGATAAGTCTGCAGACACATTTTGAGCAGCCATAACTTCATCCTCAGTACCTACAATAACTCCTTGCCTGGAAGTAAAATTTAATTCCCTTCCTTGTCCAGATGAAAAAGAAACACCAAGTTCAAATGATGATTGATCTAAATCTTCCTCAAAACATAGAGAAGAAAAAGGATCTAAGCCATCAGAACTCTGCTCTTAGGAGGAGGATGCTTGGTCAGGGATGATCTCAGGCCCTTCTTCTACATTTAATGATGTTACCCAGAATTTAAAATTTTGTGAGCCTAGGAATATTTTCACTTCAGATGAAATTGGTGTGAATATTGTAGAGTGTATTAAAACATATGCATCATCTACTTGTAGAACAGATTTAGAGATAGGATGTGTGTACACAAAGGTTCCAAATTTTCTAACCACAGCAGCAAAAGTTTCCTCACACCAACCTTGAAAAGAGATACCCTGAATAGAAACCCAAAGAAATTTCCTACCTTTCTTGTAGAGTACATGTATGCTAGGGATGAAAGAGAGTCAGCTAAGAAACCAAACTCATGTAGGGAATATAGGTTAGTATATTGACGATAACCAAATTCAAATAAACAAAATAATAAATTGAAATAACAAATAAGAAATAACCGTCACCGAATCAGCTAGCTTACTGATTACGGGTTAGGAAATTCGGGTTTAGTCGAGTCCAGGTACTCTTGTCTCCTTAAGACACTTGACTGCCTCGTATGGGCAGCGGTCTCCCAGGATACAACGACTAACGTCAGCGAACTCAACTCCGTGTAAAGAAATCACCATGACTAAGGAAGAATGAAAACGTCATTGGGAGAGAAAGAGGTGGTTTTCGATATGTGAAGTGTTTTTGGTATTTTTGATGTGTCTGAAGTATGTAAAAGATGACTTAGTAGGTTGATATTTATAGGCTCTCTAATAGGGATAGAAACGTAATTTTATGGGGTAGCTAATCCCATAAAAGCCTCTCATTAAGAGGTCATGGCAAACCAACTACATAAATCAAATTCAAAACCATGAAATCAATTTAATACCATTAATCACATTTAAACCCATAAAATCACATTTTGACCACATTTTTCCAACAACTCCGTCATCTTTCATCAATTCCCTATCAAAATCAAAAGCCTGGCAGTGAACAAGAAGTGTTCTGTTCCCTAAGGCTTTAACTTGAACCTCACACACACCCTCCATAGCTATGTCCCTCATAATGTTCTGTGCACTGGGATTCTTATGTTAAATGGCTAGATGGTAATTCTGTAACAAATTTTGTTAAATGATAACCACAGAACCTTGTAGTCTCTGAGGTTGCATTGGTTCTTCATTCTATTTAGAGAAAGCTTCTGAAAATGTTGCTTTTTTGTGGACAGGAGGGGTTGACTTTGAGTTAAGTTTTGTCCAAGCTCCAGTAACATAGAGCTTATGGCCATTGATAGTGTAGTCATTAAAGAGAAAAATGGCCTACTGTAATGTGTTGAAAGTTTTCTTTGTATGTTATTACCTGATTCTAATGAAGAACGAAGAAGACAACAAACATCAAGGAGATTTAGAGTACTTTTAGAAAAATAACAGACTTGTGCCTCACACATTGCTTTTTTTTTTTACTAGTTCACAAACACAAAAATGGATATTGTAACAAATTATTACGTTAAAATAGGTATTTGTTATTTTTTTTTAACTTTGAATACGCATCTTATAAACATATTTCGTTAGGGTATCCCAACATAATCTACATTAAAAACAATTTAGAAAAGAAAAAAGGATCTGCTAGGGCATAATCTCTCTGACCTAGACGCCTAAGGCCATGGCAGCCATGACTATTGTCATGTTTTTTGACATGGCTACTCTTCTCCTACTCGTATTTTGTAGATTTTTTTTTCAATAATTACTCTGCCGCGCCTCTTCCTGAGGATTTTTTTAGGGTTGTTCTCTCCCGGCTCTGTTCGGAACCAACTTTGCAGCTCCGATGGTTTTTGTTGACGCCGCCACCGTCACGTCCGCCTCCCTAGCCGCCGCCGTCGTCGTCGTTGGTCTCCCGACTCTGTTCGGCATCACCTCTGCAACCTTGAAGGTTTTCGTTGATGCCGCCACCACCGCGTTTGTCTCCCTTGCCGCCGCCGTCGCCGGCTCTGAAGTCGTCGCCGTCGTTGCCTCCTACACTGCTTCCTCCCTCACTCACCACTGACGACCACATGTTCGGTTTTACATCAGAAGAAACGTGTCCCCTTCGGGGTACCCAGCAGTTTATAGGCCCTACCTTGAGCAGTGATCGTCAATCTTTCATAGTTTTTATTTGGTTTTCAGTTTATATCTTAATTAGCCTTAGTGGCGCATTATTAGAACATCCTAGACGTTTAATTTACCTAAAAGTTAGTTGTTTGATCCATCAGAACCTTCAACCATGTATTAGCTCTTTTTGAAATGAATGAAACAGCTTCACTGTTTTTACTCAACAAAAGAATCTACCTTAGAAATAAAACTTGATTCAATATTTTTAGACATGTGTGAATTCATATAGGTTTTCTAGATACTTCATCTCATTTATTCTAGATTTAGGTGTGAAATTCCAGAGGATTCTTCTTTTCTGTGCAGTGCACATTTCAGCAAAGTAAAAGCCGCTTTTGGAACTTGGAAATTGAAAAGTAAATAAAGTTGCCCTTTTTTAGGACTTTGAAAGTGACTTATAATTTGGGTTAAGTTCCTAAGACTAATTTAGCTTACCAATATTACACCTAAAAGGCTTAAACCTCACACCACACTCGTTTAGTTTGTTGTTCATTTCCATATTATCACAAGTCAAAATCCACAAGAAAACTACCATCTATTTTATCAACCAGTTATGATTTTTCCCCTTATTATATTTACATTCAGAATGCTAATCTGCTATAATGATGATAATAAAGAAACGGTCATAATTAATGCCAATAAATTGAAATTGACTAGAGAGAATTGGTTCCAGATGAATATCTATAAATTATTATACGTCTTTTGTTTTGTATGTTTTTGTGGACCGCCAATGTAGAAGGGTTACTATTGCAAATTGTCAACAGTTTTAGCTAGATTTTTAAAAGGGGAAATCGGTAGGGACTATCATCATAACAAATAAAACAGAAAAAAGGACATAGTCAAGGGACCCAATGTATAAATGACTTGATATCATCATCCTCAATATATGTGTTTATTGAAGACATTGATTGAATATTTTATTGATATTATAGCACCATATAGAGAAATAAAAATGAAAGGTGATGGATGGGGTCATGAAAATGCGCTAATAGCAGTATGATTAACGCTAGAGAAAAGGTAAAGTTTGATAAGTAATTTGATTATTGCTTTTGAAGTGAATAAAAGTATATGATTTAGGATAGGACACTCCTCTTATCAAAGGTTGGTTGGTCCCTCCCTCCATTGCCATTTGCCATTTGCCAGTTCTTCATTTCCCTTTTCACAAATGCACTATTTTTTTTCTTCTTGTTATTTTCTATTTGTTCATCTGAATCCAAACCACAGATCAGGTTAAATTCCTTATCTACCAATTTTCAATTGAACAATTCACAGCACAGCATTAGATGCTTCTCTCTCTCTAGTTCATGCTAAATCTGAGTCTGAGTCTCCACCATTGTGTCTCTCTCTCTCTCACTCTTTTCTTATTCTTCACTAAAAACAAAAGCCATACACGAAAAACCCTCCACCTCCTCGCTCTTTCTCACCTACTACAGAACAAAGCAACTCCAGAGAAACGCACGCAAATATACATGTACTAAACGTTTCTTTATTGATCGTGTTTCTTGATCCTCGGCTTCAATTCCAAGTTTGAGTTAGTACCCATCATCATAATCATCATCTTTGTTTCTTCTTCATCCCTTTCTGTCCCCATTGACGGTTCTCTCACCTGCTGTTTGCAGTTACTCGTATCAAACAGTCTTGTTTGATTGAGATTGAGGCGTTTCAATTGGTTTTGGGCACATGGGTCATTCTTGAATCTCAGAAAAAATGCCTCTTTTCCACTTCTGAGGCTGCCAATCATGGATCTGGAGAATGGGATTTACCGGAATCAGGTTAAGGTGAGATGGGGATGTCCAGAAGTGAGCATTGATTGATGTTGTTTGGAAATTAAATCTGTTTCCTCTCCGTTTTCGTGATCGGGTTTGTGTTTTTTTGTTGCAGAAAGAATCATGGAGGACGGTTCTCACTCTGGCTTATCAGAGCCTCGGTGTCGTCTATGGAGATTTGAGCACTTCGCCTCTGTATGTGTACAAGAGCACATTCGATGAAGATATTCACCACTCGGAGACGAACGAGGAGATTTATGGAGTTTTGTCTTTCATTTTCTGGACTCTCACTCTGGTGCCTTTGCTCAAATACGTTTTTATTGTGCTGAGAGCTGACGATAATGGCGAAGGAGGGACTTTTGCCCTGTACTCGTTGCTGTGTCGACACGCCCGAGTCAGCTCATTGCCCAATTGCCAATTGGCCGATGAGGAGCTCACCGAGTACAAGGAGGATTGTAGCTCAGCCCCTAACGAGACTGATTTCGGGTCCAGGTTGAAATCAACATTGGAGAAGCATAGGGTGTTGCAGAGATTCTTGCTCGTTCTGGCTTTGATTGGGACTTGTATGGTGATTGGGGATGGTGTCCTCACTCCAGCTATTTCTGGTGATTATAAGTTCTGGTCTTGTGGCTTCATTTCAATCACTTGATTTTAAGTGCTTGGAACCGAATCAAGTGTGATCTTTTCATTTTCGATATGTGCAGTGTTTTCTGCTGTTTCTGGCCTGGAGCTTTCAATGGCCAAAGAGCATCACAAATGTAAGATCCTTCAATTAGCAATTGTTCAAGTCCTGCTATTTGAATATCCTTTTAGTTTTTGTTGATGCCTTTAAAAATAAGTTGCCTGAACTAGTCTTGACTGTTACCGGGTTTGCATTTAGGAGAAAAAACAACAGATTTGTGACATTTATGTACATGTGATTTGAGCATGCTCAATTTGACTTGTGTTGGTTTGGTTAAAGGTCTCAAATCTTCTCTTCTCCAGCTAATGTAACTTGTGTTTACCTTAATTGGTGTTTCCCAAACTTTTTTGTACTAGTTTTTCTTAATTGGTGGTAGTAATCACAAAGATAAACCGGTTGTTTATTTGCTTGTGAGTGATGTATATGAATATGGATATGTTGCTTAATGCATCAGAAGATGAATAATGAAAGAGAAAAGTACTTGTCTTGACCAATGACAACAGCCCAGGTATTATAGAGCTCTAGGTCCCAACATGATGTACTTGTGTTGAAAGTTAGATTTTATCTGTATGAAGTTGTCACTAGCTTTATGATTCATTCTGATTGTAGAGTGATGTTGCAGATGTAGAAGTTCCTGTTGCTTGCATCATATTGATTGGCTTGTTTGCCCTTCAACACTATGGAACCCACAGGGTTGGATTTTTGTTTGCTCCTGTGGTGATAACATGGCTACTCTGTATCAGCTCTATTGGTCTCTATAATATCATTCACTGGAACCCTCATGTGTATCAAGCACTCTCTCCTTATTACATGTACAAGTTTTTGAAGAAAACTCAAAGAGGAGGTTGGATGTCCCTGGGTGGCATTCTGTTATGTATAACGGGTATGCTGGTCTATTTTGATTTCATAATATTTTGCCACAATTAAAAACTTCATTTCCTTTTCTAACACTCTTATATTTTCTAGGTTCGGAAGCTATGTTTGCTGATCTTGGACACTTTTCACAGCTGTCCATTCAGGTGTGTTCTTTCAACTTTATGATACTAAACTAAGTCGACTTAGCTTGTACTGATATTAACTGTGCTGCCTGGTATTGTGTCATGTACTTTGTAAAGTCTAATAGCTTGAATTTGGGCTCGGTGTGAGTGATGATCCTGCTACTTGCTTATGAGCACTGTTAAAGATGGATCTGTGTATTTATCAATATTGAGGATATGGTAGATGGGATTTAGTATGAATTAGCAGCTCAATACATTTCCTTTTTGAGGCTTTTCCTGCAATACAGTGCTAGAAATTGGTAGAAGAAATGAATGCATCAGTTAGAACTGTGGCAAAGACGATTTTCTTTTGTCATTGTTTTTCAACTTAAACAGTATCAGATATAACATGTCCACCCAACGTTATTCTGCAGATAGCTTTCACCTCTGTGGTATATCCGTCCTTAATTCTTGCCTACATGGGGCAAGCTGCCTATCTGTCCCAACATCACACAATTGAAAGTGACTACAGAATCGGATTTTATGTCTCTGTACCAGGTTAGTACTTTCACTGTTTCCCAGAATTTTATGTCATTCATTTGTAGGGTTCAGCTGATAGGCGTTTTGTTTCAGAGAGATTAAGGTGGCCAGTTCTGGTGATTGCCATACTTGCTGCGGTGGTGGGGAGCCAAGCCATAATCACGGGGACCTTCTCAATCATCAAACAGTGCTCTTCCTTGGGCTGCTTCCCAAGAGTCAAAATAGTCCATACATCATCCAAGATCCACGGTCAGATTTACATCCCCGAAATCAACTGGACTCTCATGCTCTTGTGCCTGGCTGTCACTATTGGTTTCAGGGACACCAGGCGCATGGGGAATGCATCAGGTATGATAGTGTGGAAATTTCCTTCTTCATGTGCTTACTAAATTGGTGCTATGTTTTTTTGATGTGTTACTACATATATGGTGGGGCAGGTTTGGCAGTTATAACAGTTATGCTGGTCACCACCTGCCTGATGTCTCTGGTAATAGTCCTATGCTGGCACAAGAGTATCCTGTTGGCAATATGTTTTGTCCTCTTTTTTGGCACAATCGAAGCCCTCTACTTCTCCGCTTCTCTGATCAAGTTTCTCGAGGGGGCGTGGGTACCGATTGCCCTCGCGTTCATCTTCCTGATCATTATGTGTGTCTGGCACTACGGCACCCTCAAGAAGTACGAATTCGATGTCCAGAACAAGGTCGCCATCAACTGGATACTAGGCTTGGGTCCCAGCCTTGGCATTGTTCGTGTTCCAGGTATCGGCCTCATACACACAGAGCTCGTGTCTGGGATCCCAGCAATATTCTCCCATTTCGTCACCAACCTCCCGGCGTTCCACCAAGTCCTGGTATTCCTCTGCATCAAGTCCGTCCCCGTCCCACATGTCAGGCCTGAGGAACGGTTCCTCGTGGGCCATGTTGGCCCGAGGGAGTACAGGCTGTACAGGTGCATTGTAAGGTACGGATATCGTGATGTTCACAAGGACGACATGGAGTTTGAGAAGGATCTGGTGTGCAGCATAGCAGAGTTCATACGGTCAGGCACAGGAGGAGGTGCAACAAAAGGAGAGGAGTTAGGGAAAGAAGATGACAAAATGACGGTCATTGGGACGTGCTCAACTCACACAGAAGGGGTTCAAATGAGCTATGAGAATGTCACCAACATGGATTCACCGGGCACATCTGAGCTAAGAGAGATTAAGTCACCGCGGCTGCTCCGGCCAAGGAAGAAGGTAAGGTTTATCGTGCCGGAGAGTCCGAAGATCGACAGGGCGGCCAGGGAGGAGCTGCAGGAGCTCACGGAAGCCAGGGAAGCCGGGGTAGCGTACATACTGGGTCACTCGTACGTGCGAGCGAAGCAAGGATCGAGCTTGCTGAAGAGGGTGGCGATCAATTTTGGGTACGAGTTCTTGAGGAGGAACAGCAGAGCACCGTCTTATGCACTGAGTGTTCCTCATGCGTCAACTCTTGAGGTTGGGATGCTGTACCATGTATGACTCTGGTTCTGGTTCTTGTCTTGAATGTATACAAAAGAATGATAGCATATCATGTAAATTATTAAGGTTGTAGTGTTTTGTGCAATACAAGAAAAGCTTACCCTTGTTTGTGTTGCTTTATCCTCTTCGTTCGGGACTTGCTCAAAGCTCATACAGTCTTTGCCATTTTGCAGAGGTTGTGCCTGTGTTTTTGGTGCACACTTCATTTTGGGAAATTTTGGTATCAACTACTTTCCGTTCTTTTCTCAAAAAATGAAGTAGATGAGTGAATTTTAGTAGATTTCTCACTGCCTTTAAATTCTATCATTTAACAATACAGATTTTCTCACTTTATTGTAACTAGATAATCTATTCTATCTAAAAGCAAAAGTTTTAGGATACGTGTCAACACCACAGTAGACCCCGATTTCTTCTTTTTTTTTCTTTTTTTTTTTACCGAATTGGATTTGCCTATTGCTGCGCTCTCAACTCCTCTCTTTTAATTTTTGCCATTTCTGATCGTTTCTTCTCACCTAATTCAATGCTTCCTTCAACCTCTTCACCGATCCTTCCGTTACGATGTTATGGCGTGGTTAATTCGGTGTCAGCGAATGGTCGTCTACTGGACTATATGTTTTGGTTGCGTCTCTTTCCTTTTCACACGCAATTGTCTTCGTCTGTTCATCGCCTCTTTTGATCTTCTTCGACCAAGTTTGTCTCTAATACAGAACTGTATTTCGTTTGTTGTGTTCTTATTCCTGTTGTGATTGCATTTTATTATCTCAGCTCGCTTGATTATCCTTCTTTTGCTTCTTTTTAGGGTTTTGGAGTTTTTGCTGCTTCGGTGTCTGGGGCTCACATGGTTCGATTGTTTCAGGTTGGTCTCCTAAATTTGTGTAGTTCGCTTTTAATTTTTGGTTTCTCGCTTCAGTTGTGTAGGCATCGATTGTTGTGGGTCGGTTTTTAAAGTTTGTGTCTTCGAATGTTTATCTGGGAATTAATATGTTAGGCCAATGTATGCTGTGTTGGCTTCTAATTTCTTGTTGTTGTTGTTTGTTGTATCATTATGCAGTTTATTGTTTGTATCTATGCTTTTATTGTGTTGGTTGTTACTCTCGGGGTGCTACTTTCTATGTTATAGGATTTTGCTTTGTTAAATATGAAATATGAATTGCTTATTTGCTGGGTTTGGACTGAGTTTCAGTTTTTTTGCACAATTTGAGATAAGCAACCTATTAGAGGTTGTGTTTGTGAAATTGAAATAGGTGTTCTATTACAGTTAGTGTCTGCGGGTTATTGCACTGTCATGGGTTTTGAGTCTCATATCTATACATGTTTGGTTCCATGGGTATGGTAAACTCATGTATAGACGGTTTAGCTTATTTATCTTAGACCATAAGAACTTTTGTCTGAAAATTTTAAATCAGTGTTGCCTTTTCAGTTTACTTATAGATTTGTGGGCTTTTTTGTCACGCCCCAATTTCAGTAAAACCGAATTCGGGACGCGAACGTTTGAAATAATAAAACAATTGACACCTG
Organism: Erodium maritimum; assembly: GCA_963921825.1. Lineage (NCBI taxonomy): Eukaryota > Viridiplantae > Streptophyta > Magnoliopsida > Geraniales > Geraniaceae > Erodium > Erodium maritimum. Next base: position 60,961,971 of record OY997590.1, on the reverse strand, counting down.
TTTTGAATAAACACTTTAATATCACCGTTTGTTCATCAAAATAATCGTTTACAACTTAAAAGTACGTCCCAACAAATGGACAAAATGCAAGGTATACGTCGCTAGACTCAAAATAAACCCAGAATCCCGCTCCTAGCTCTTCAAGCTTCAGAAGCTCACCTAGTCCAACCTGCGACCGGTACCTGTAGGAAAAGCAGCATTGTACTGTGTAAACGGATGACTCAAATAACAACAAATACGACCACAATGAAATAATGCGCAACAAGATAGAATAAGATAAGTACGATGAAATAATATATAAATGAGATAGAATAAGATAAGTACGATGAAATAAAGTATACACAAGATGGAATAAGATAGACTCGTACTCTTGAAAATAACATTAACTTGAAAGGTTCCATAACAGAATTAACATAAGGTATCATAACGATTAAATGGGAGTAATTGATGTTACGCCAACCACCTGCTTTCTCAAGCCTCCGATCCATGAATAGATTCTAGTGTCACCTCGGTTCCCGTATTCCGATCCACTAGGGTATTCATATCACATCAGATTTTCCCTCGGTCCGGAATAGACATATACATCGGAGTACCGGACACCATCCCATAGGGATGCTCATCTTCGGTATTCTCGAAAATGTCTCCAAAGGACCCTAGTCATAGGGAACCAAGGTAGTTCTCCCGTAGGACGCTGTGAAACCTCATAAACCGTCTCTCATGAAGTAATCCCAATCAATATCCCGTAGTATCTGCCGAGCCATAGGCTCCTAAATGCCCCTCACATCACTCAATATCCCAATGTACCTGTCCAACTCCAACCACCACAACGGCACCGGATTACCCCCCCCCCCCCCCCCCCCCCCGGTGTAGTACCGAACCAAACAAACAAACAAGCATTTCAAGAATAAGAGTAATTAAATAAACACTAGATTTGTCCAACAATGAACACTTCCCAAATCACACTTTCATCACAGCAAAGACACCCAATAACATTCCACACTTACCGTATACTTACCTGTCACGAACCATCGGTACATCGATCACCTGATTATGCCCCGTGGCACAACCAGTCATACTCGATCATCCGTTCACACAATAAGTAAACCAACATGTAACCACTCAACCAAGCAAGTAAACATCCAACCAATCAAGCAATCATGTGAACAATCAATTAAACAATCGATCATGCTAGCTAACTAGTTTCATTAGACCCTTAGTTTATCCTAATACTAACAACCAAGCATGTGAACCTAGCACAGAACTAATCCGAGAGCTCTTCACAGCCTCTCTACCAGTAAATCAATTCCCAAGTATTGAAAGCAAGCTTCACTAGTCATCTTCATCCTAAGCATACATACTAGACTCATCCATTTATTAGTAATTGAAATACGATTATTCTAGTTATTCGCATCCTATAGGCAATTCTAGGACCTTTCCGATTTTATTAACCTCACATGCATACTAAGCGTTTAAATAAGAAGTTAAGACTTTCCCAACCTCGTGGTCTTCCTCTAATACACTCTGCTGAAAAGACGATCAGTCGCTCCTCCGTTCTTCACACGGGTACCGGAGTGGTCTTCGTCTGCTCGGGCGAAGTCTAGCTCCGAGTCTGGGTTTACACACAAACGATCCAAAATCAGATCGGGTCCAGATTACCTAGTTCTTTAAATTAACTGTTCGTCCTTTCCTTTAATTACACCCATTATTCCAATAAAAGTCTGATTTAGTCCAAAGTGTCGTTAAATCAGTTTAAATTTAATTAAAAGAGTCTGTCCAACCGGCTCGTACCCGACCCAGACCCGGAGTCAGGCCCGAGTCCGGACCAGAAGTCCAGAGTCAGTCCGGGCCATGGCCCAAACCAGATTCGAGCCCAAAGGCCCAAGTCCAGTCCAGGCCGAGGCCCAACTGAGCTCCGGGCCCGAGCCCAAGGACTCGACCTCGTCCGGTCTGAGCTGGGGACGACGCTAGCCGGGGCTAGGGTTCCGGCGACTCCGGCGGTGGTGGCATCAGGGCTTCGACGGCGGGTTTTTGGCGTCGGTTGGGTTGCTAGAGGCTCAGGACTCGACGGGGACGATGGTTGGGGCGAGGCCCGAACCCTCCCGGCCAGATCTGACGGCCAAAAGGCTTTCCGGCGACGTGAATCGCAGATCTGGAGCTCGGAGAGTTCCGGTGACGCTCCCAACCTTCTCTGACCCCAAATGAGCCTGAACCTCTTCGAATCGAAGCGAGAAGAAGGGGAAAAGGGGTGGAACCGGTGAGACACGACTCACCGTTGAAGCTCTGCTTGATTCTGGCACGGTGGGGTTCGTTCTCGTCGGCGGCAGTCTTGAATCGAGGAGGGAGAAGACGAGTGAGGGGCTTCTGGGTTTTTTTTTGGGGGGGGGGGGGGGGGGTTCTGACACGACTGGGAGAAGAAGACGGAGGAGAAGAAGAGGAAGGTGGAGGCGAGCTCGAAGAAGACGAGGTGGTGGTCGGAGAAGGAGAGGAAGTACGGCGGTGGCGTAGGGTTTCTGGTTCGACGGCGAGAGAGAAGGGGCTCTCGTCTCGGGTGGCGTGCAAGGATCTGGAGCTGAAGGGGCGTCGAGCGCCTTTTAAGGCTAGGGTTTCTTCGTGCGTTGGGCTTGGGCCATCCGGGCCTGCGCGCGTTTGGCGTGGGCTTGCTTGGATCAGGCCCAACTCGTGTCTAACAGCCCTGTCCAGCCCAGAACCACTCTTATCTTCTTTCTTTTTTCTTTTCCAAACAAACTTTATGCAAAAACAACCCCCCAAGTACCAGTTCGCACTTTAATACTCTTTTAAATAAAATGGGTTTTACAAGACTATAGGCACATTAGCCTTATCTCAGGACCTTATAAAATCCTGGCCAAGGCTTTATCTATTCGCCTCCGTCAGGTCTTGGGTGATATTATCAGAGACGCTCAGTTGATGGTGTTCTGATTGCCTCTGAGGTCATTGATTTGGTTCGTAGGTCTAATGAGGAGGTTGTGGTTCTCAAGATGGACTTTGAAAAAGCCTTTGATAAGGTGCACTGGGACTATGTAGATGAGGTTATGACTGCTATGGACTTTGGTCCCAAGTGGCGTTCTTGGATGGCATCATGTTTCAAAGCTTTTGTTGCAGTCCTTGTAAATGGCTCCCTCAGCCATGATTTCCCGATTCTGAATGGGATTCGCCAGGGTTGTCCTCTTTCTCCCTTCATTTTCTTGATAGCAGTTGAAGGTCTCCATCAGGTTCTAGAATAGGGCATTCGTTTGGGGGACTTTGCTGGTGTTCAGATAGGCCCCTCTGGACCTGTTATCTCCCATTTACAGTTTGCAAACGATACCCTGTTGTTTGTGAAAGGGTCACCTGATGCTCTTTTGAGGCTCAAAAGCACTCTCCTTACCTTCGAGCGGAGTTCGGGCCTCAAGATTAACTTTGATAAGTCAACTGTCATCCTCCTGAATGCCCGAGCCTGCACCCCGGATTTAGTTGCATCTTCTTTGGGATGCTTGGTAGGTACTTTACCTATCAAGTATCTTAGCTTCAGCTTGGGAGCGAACCCGAGACGTCTCTCCTTCTGGGCTCCCATTATTCAGAGATTCAAAGCCTCTTTAGCCTTGTGGAAAACCAAAGATCTCTCTATGCTAGGTAGATTGGTTTTGATTAAATCTACTTTGTCTGCTCTGCCTGTTTTCTTTATGTCTCTATTCAGGGAACCTAAGGGTGTTATTCGAGAATTGGAAGCGTGGAGGCGTCGATTTCTTTGGCATAATAGGGCTCACACTCGGGTTTTTTGCAAAGTCCGTTGGTCCTCTGTTTGTTGACCCAAATCTGAGGGGGGATTGGGCATACGAGGTCTCGAGAAGGTGAATCAGAGCTTGCTGGCAAAGTGGTTCTGGCGTTTTGCCTCGGAGAAGGACTCACTTTGGAAGCGTGTTTTGTGTGCTAAGTTTGGCTGGTCTTCCTCGGATTGGGACTTGAATGCTCTTGATAAGCCGGGATCTTCTTTCTTTTTCGGTCATATCATGAGTTTGTCTGATTCCCCGACTTTCAGAGGCATGTTTGGTAGTCAGAGCCTTCATTGGAGAGTAGGAGGAGGAGACAGGATCCGGTTCTAGCAGGATGTTTGGACTGGACCTACTGCCTTTCGTTTTCGTTTCCTTAGGCTTTATAGCATCTGTGTTGGGAAATGGATTCGTGTAGGGGAGGTTTGGCGAGATGGTTCTTGGAGCCTTGACTATCGTCGCTCTTTTGTGTTCTCCTCGGAGCGGGAGGAATCTGCTATGCTTATGGATCTTTTGTCCACGGTGTTTATTAGGCCCAACACTCCGGACTCGGTTTCTTGGTCGAAGTGCGTTCATGGCTTCTCCACGGCTGCTACATATCTTCTGCTTGATGATACGGTTCCTCCTCTTGTCCCTTGGGCTGGTTTTCTGTGGGTCAAGAATCTCCCTCCCAAGTATAGCTCCTTGGTTTGGTTGATAGCTCATGATGTAGTGCTGACCAAGACGTTCTTGGAAGAGAGAGGTATGCGTATCTCCCTCAACGATATGTTCTGTTGTCTTTGTGGTGATGTCTTTGAGGATATCTCGCACTGGTCGTTGTGGTCGAAACTCTATTCTTGGTGGTCAATCTTTTGGGTTTGCCCTAGAGATTGCGTAACCCTGATCTCAGCTTGGAGAGGGCTAGGAATGAGGGGTTGGTGGAAGTTCTGGGTCAAGGTTGGCTACTTGTGTATGTGGCATATTTGGTTGCAGAGGAACTCCGGTGTCTTTAGGCAGCAGTTTGAGCCTATAGTCGATGTTTTCAGCAAGGTGCAGCTCCACAGTTTCAGTATTTGCAATTTGGCTGGTGATCTTTCTGACGATGCAACCCTTCCTCTTTGGTTGGCATCCCCTGCCTCGTGTTACACTGGTTTCATTTAGGAGTTTTTTTGGAGCTCCTTTTCTGTTTCTTTTGAAGGTTATTTTGGGGTCTATACCTCGTGATTTGTAATATGTAATTTCAAAGCCATCAATAAAATCATCATCTATCAAAAAAAAAACAAGCTTACACTTAGTAGTAGTTTTAAGGAAACAAAATGGGAATAAATTCGAAATACGGGGTCCCTTAAGTGTGCACATGACTAGCAAATTAACTGTTCCGTTAATTCGAACATTAAATGATAGGTTTTGAAAAAAAAGCGAACGTTGAGGTTAGGATTTGAAACGAAAGGTGAGAAGGGGTTAGGATATGAATTTGACGTAAAGTTTGGGGTTGGGAATGATAATTATCCCAATTTTTTTTGTTTCCTACGGGCTTTTCTAAATTGTTTCTTTTTCAGGTACAAGATTAATTTTATTGTAAAGGATGCCATGGGAGTTCTTGCTTGTACAACGATGAATGGTGTGTAGAACGTATGGTCGACTCATGTGCAATGAAACTATTCAACCGTTTGGATGCTGATAGCGATGCCTTGCCCCGTGAATTACTTGAATAATCTGGCCAGAATTATGTTTTCAAGATCTCTCTTGGTGCTTATAACCTGACCAAGGGTGGTGCTGTATTCATTGTCTCTGATGTTTTTATTGTCGATCTTGTTCTTGAAGCCAGACACAAGAAATCAGACATTCCTAAGGTGTATTTATAAACTTTTTTTTTCGTATTTGTGTTTTCATGATTCATTTTATTTTATTCTGTTTTTCTTTTTAATAGATTTATTAATTCGTTTGGTAGGTCAACTGCTCAACCTCGGCTAAGGCATCTTCCGGGGATGGAAATACAATTGTTGTGTCTGGTCCTGGAGCTGTAGCTTTAGCTGCAACAAAGATGGTGGAAAATGGAGAGACTGTTGCATCTAACGGCCAGATTGAGGTTCAACTCACTCCACCGAAGAGGAAGGCAATTTCATCTGCTTCGGATGAAGATACTAACCTGGACGACACTTCTGGCTCTGAGTAGATGATAAATGGTTCTATGGTTCAGTATTTCATGCATTTACGATTTCATTTTATGTAAGTACATTGGATTTTGGTATTTACCATTGGTTGTTTCCACTTTTATCTCAATACCCAAATAAAGACATTGATTTCTGGCTTCCAACGTGAATTTGCTATTATTGACTTTGAGTAGGAAACAAAATTTGATAATTGATCAAGTTGGCTACCTAATTTTTTGTGACCTGTTGCAATATCTGTGAACTATTACGTGAATTTGTGAACTGTTACAGTCTTAAAATATAGTATAATTTAGGGGTTTCTTTGTTCAGGGAGATGAGTGTGCATTTCCTTTTCGATATATTTCCCTCTTATTAAGTGTTTTAAAACTTGCATTTTATCTATGGTGCTGATATTTGAATTATCGATAGATTTCATAATAGTTTCTTAGTTTGATCATAGGTCTGAATTTCAGTTGATTATAACTATATATATATATATATATATATATATAGGTTTTTTAATCTGATTTACTGGTGTTCCCTCATCTTTATACATCTTGGCCGATTGTTTTGTAAGAGATATTGTGGTCATTGCTAATTGGGTTAGAATTATACAATTTGTTAGTCTAATGCATGGATCTAAATTTCAATTAATTATAGCTATATATATATATATATATATATATATATATATATAGGTATTTTAATCTGAGTTGTTGTGGTTTCCCCCGTCTAAATACATCTTGGCCGATTGTTTTGTACGATATAATTGTGGTCGTGGTTATAATTAGACAATTTGTCGTGTTATATTTTAGTATGCTTCTACACGGATAGTTAGACAGTTACACGATTGTATTTCTATCCTAACGTTCATTTTCTTACCCCTATGGTTTGTTCTCTTATTAGTGTTGATGACTGTTCTTTGGAACTTCTTCCATCTCTTCAACTCAATCATCAAATCTACCATCGTACTAGAAGCAAGATTTCAGATGTAATCATCATTTAAGTTGCTTCTCTATAGGCTTTTGTGTTTTACTGACAGTACATAATTGAAATTTGTATACTCTACATCAACAATGAAGCACCAAATATGATTGATTATGGCATCTGTATAACTTTTTTAATTAATTTCAGGACTATATTATATATGGGTAATTTATGGCATATATTTGTGTGATGATTGCAACTAGATAATTTACTTTCATTTTCATAAAAATGAAATCAAGGGTGATCATTTACTTTCATTTTCAGTTACTTTACTTGGAGTAATTATAAACTGTTGCCCCAACATCCTCATGTTTAAATATTGTTCTTCCACATTCTCAGGTTAAGTTGACAATGGTAGATGGATGGGCATTCTTGCTCCAGGTAAATATTTATGTTCATCTCATTTATAATCCGACACAAGTAATTAAGTTTTTCCTTTAAATGGTGCTCATTATATCTCATTCACTTCCTATAGTAATTGCATTGAAGTGGATATGTTCCTTTCGCCTTCTCAATTGATAACTTTTTGGGGTATATATAGACATGTTTTGCTCATTTTTGGCTATCATATCCCGCTCCAGATCAGGTTCCTATTTCTGAATTTGTGTAAGCATAGACTTTTCCACCTTTAGGTAATTCTTTCTGATTTTTCCATTACTTCTGTTTATGTGCTTTTTGATCTTTTCATCAGACTGTACAATTTATATTTTTCTATGCATTTAAATTTCTTTTGTTGGTGTTTAGATCAGTTTGTTGTCGTGTCTTTGCAATTGTTATCTGATTGAAGTGTCTTGCGTGTTTTTCTTGGTGGCTTTTGTGGCAAAAAAGTTGTGGACCTTGGCTCTTTGGCACTCGAATAGTTCAATTCTTTAGACGCCCCGCAACGTCGTGAGGAGGACGTCGAGGATAGTGAAGACGATGAATACCCTGACCCGTGTACAGTGGAAACTATACTTCCTATTTCGATATCCAACCGTTTTTGTTGCTTGAACCCGGGTAGGACGCAAGCGAGGAAGGGGCAATGTAGTTTCCTTTGTTGCTTTCCTGCTTTGGTTTTTGTTTTTCTCCTGGTAGTTGTTATGGTATGAGGAAAATGCCATGTTTGAGGCTCGTTTTCTTACATTGTAGAACGATTGCTTAACAAATTTTCGCTTATCAAAATAATTTATAAATAAGGATAATTGATTAAATATAATTAAGTAATTACGAATTTGGTTATTTATGTCTCAAAGTGAAATTTTTGGTAACATTATTATTAGCACTATAAAGAAAAGGTCGAGAGTATATTTTATTTTTTTAGGCTAATGCTATTGGGTCCTTCCATTTAGACAAAATCGGTTATTTCCTATAAACTGGGAAAAGTTCGTTGCTATGGTGTTTTTTTCTTTAAAATGTCAATTAGGATTATGACGTTAGAATGAGTTTAAAAAAACACCGTCATGAAATGGTTTTCCCTCTGTATAATTATAATTTATGTATTATTTTATTTATTAATTTAGTAGTAATAAATATCAATATCAATTGTAAAAATATTATAAAGACCCATTTCTGACCGTCATCATAGTGAGGTACAGTTTTCCTCCCCTCTCTACTGTGTTCAGATTCAGTTACTATCACGGTGAACCGAGTCTTTTTTATAGGATCAAGCAGCGTTTATGTGTCATTTTGAACGGTTCTCGATAGTATCAATCTCTAGTTTGTTTTATGCTTTTTAAAAACCGTATGGGGCGAATTATTATAAGGGTTGTTGAGAAGAATTTTGTTGGGCCCGATATGTCTATTAACTCTTTTAAATTTAATACAATAATGCTTTGTGCTAAAAAAATAGTTTAAATTCATTATTTGGTACAGTCCATAATATAAAGCCCGAACCTCATTTCTTCTGCCAACTTGACCGTACAGACTCAGGCGATGCTACTACTATTATGTCCCTCGTAATTAAAAAAGTTAACTCCGCCTCAGTCTAGTGATGTTCATGCATGTTATAACTTATAATACGGAACGTGAAACATACGTTAATAGCATTCTAGTGAGGCATGGGTCTCTTCCCTTTCTATCCATTCCCAGACGTCTGATTCTGGCAAGCAGAGATGGGCTGGTCCACAGACGTAGTTGCTTTGGCGGACACTTTGTGTGGGCCACTAATGAGAACAAGTGGGTAGACGAGGAAAACGGTAGTAGCGACTGTTACATTGTTTCTAAAAAAAAAAATTCTAAAAAGAAAGAACATTATCGGGTAACAATAATACCCACCTCCCTTCAGTTTATAATATTACATGCATGCCACTCCTCGGTAAGAGTTTTATTTTAACTTGTTCGCCTTCAATGATAATTCTTTAATTTGAAACAAACAATGATAAGTCGGTGAATTCTACTTTTCTTCATGATCAAACAAACATATTTGGATTCAACTATCATACATGTGATAACCTACGTAAACAAATTATAAAGGTAAATCTCATCTTAATTAATAAGATTTAATCTATTTATTACGATATATTTTTTATGATAAACTCGAAAATTTTATTAATAAGACCGATTCCAAGAAAGGGAATCGGAAAAGCCTTGATTCAAGCAAAAACAGGGTAAAAGAGGCCAAAAGACCCGAACAACGCTTACAGAAGAGTTCTGCTAAGGGGGAACTATAAGGATAACCTTATCCAAAAACAGAAAAACCACAAAACAAAAAAAGAAAACAAACAAAAAACAACCAAACAAAACTATTTGGTTGAATTCTGACGGGCCTTATGAGACGCTTTCCATAAGGTCGAAACAGGAGGTGCTGCCTTTGGCTCGTTCCCGAGAACTGGCTCTCGACCGAGTAACGATAGTGTAAATAGGAGGTCGGCTCTGACGAGGTTGGAGGAGGGCTTCCTTCCAAGGGATGCTCTCATTCTCCTCCGCTACCACTGAGGCCTCTGAAACATGAGCTTCGGTCAAATCCTGACGATCAGAACACTCCACCAAACCAACAACCGAGACTCCGGTGCTCATACCCGATCCTTCCTCACACCAACTTATCGTACTAGGAACAGAAATAATTTGGGCTTCAGACGATCCATCAACCGAAGCAACACTTGATGGATCAGATTCCTTACGAGAATGGGCTTCCTCAAGGCCCAAAACCGGCTCCAATACATCAACCGAGCCCGAACACCTGGAAAATGGAATCGCACCGCTCTGTGCTTGCGTATCACGAAACATCTCTAGCGACTTATTCATAGAGGATTCTTTGCTAACCACCAATCCTGCCGAACTTAACGCACCATAATCGGAATTGAAATTCGAAATTTGCTGAGAATCGCTAAACATCCGAAGGTTTGCAATCTGTGCCCGGATCTCCTCCGCCAACCAATCAACAACCAACGTCGATTTTCGATCATCGGCGAGCAGGAGTTTTAGTAAATACACGTCCTCCATCTTTGTCCCTTTCTCCTGTAAAAACGATTGACCCGAAGACACGGTTCCAATACTTTGTTTTCGAAAAAAAACCAGTGGGCAAGCTTCGAATGGGATCAAAATGCCCTAAAAACTACTGAGACTTACTACCCTCCGTCCCCAAAGAGCCCTGCTCCTGCGAAACTCGTGATTTTAAAGCCAGAAAAACAGGGTTGCTCATGCTCTGTTTAGAGAGCGTGGACTGTTTAACCGGAAACGGTTCCTGTTCCGAACGAGCCAGAGCCACAAACAGAGTAAACCCATTGTACTTGAAACCATTGTAGACATCAATTGCCTTTTGAGCGGCGACCGACGAAAAGAAGTCCACAAAACCGAAGCAACGACCTTTCCGATTTGGTCTTTTTATCGCAATAGCTAATTTAATCGCTCCAAATTCCCCAAAGACTTTCCGAATCCATCCATCAGAGGAACCGAATGGAATATTAAAAACAAAGACCTTCATACCTGACCCTGCAGAAGAACTCGCGTCCGTCTTCAAAGTCGTCAGTGAAACAGATGCAACGTTCAAACCTTGATCCGGAACCGAGGCTAACACTCCTTGGTGATCAGAATCCCCAATTCGCGTCACGCCTTGATTCACCACACTCTTCTTTGCAGTCGAATCCGATTTAGGCAACACCGGAGCAACTCGTTTTTTCCTTACGAGCAAGCTTTGACTTGCCTTTAACTTTGGTTCGACTGGACTTTGCACCTGGACCAGATCCTCTCTCAACCTTGAAACCAGCTCTACGGTTTGATCGTCCCTTTGCTTCATGTGATTTGCTTAACTTTCTGGTTGAGGTCACCAGATCAGCAAAACACCTATTCTTCCTTGATGATAATTTACTCTCAATGGCAACATAATCACTGTATAAAGAGACTAAAATCGAACAAAAAGAAGAAAAGTATCCTTTGAGAGGGAAGGAGCCATTTTCCTCACTGGCAATTTGGGGAAGCTTGAATTTAGCTAACGAAATTAATGTTGATCACAATTAATCGCAACAATACAATCAACAAAAGGGGAACAAGGACCTGAATCACCACAGTCTACCCACACAAACAGTGAAGCACTAATCCTGGAGATGAGACGTTCGCTGGTGGCTTACCCTGCGAAGAGGACAACGAACTGGCTCCCGGAACGTCGAGGATTGGCTCCTTGCGATGGTTGCGATTCCCGACAGCAACAGACGCGAGAGCTTGAATCACCAAAGTCCAAACAACGTCGAGGTTTGGCTAGCTTCCGAAACTCTTGCGATGACTATGAATCCCGATAACAAGAGACCGTCGGTACCGAGAAACATACTATTTATTACTATATATAGTCTATTTTTAATTGAAATTTTACATAATTTTTTAATATAATATTTTTCAATTTAGACGTTTACAAGTTTGTATCATAAAAATTTTACATATGAAAGTTTTATTTGAAGAAAATACTGAATTCATTAAACAAAATCAATTGTTAGCAACCTAGAAAGTGTTACAGGCAATACATCAAAGTTCCAAACATTAGAAGTCTATTCAGGAGCACCCTTAGCTAAAGCATTTGCTATCTCATTTGCGTTTCTCCTGACATGAATACCTGAACATCTGGTGATTCACGCAAAATAGCTTTACAATCCTCAACAATAGCACCTAGAAGAGTAAACAAGAACTCATGTCGCTTAATAGTTAATACAACTCCCAAACAATCAGATTCAATTATACCTCTAGACTATCTACGAAGCCTGAACCACTGCAAACGTTTATGAATAGTTAGAGCTTCAATAGTCTCCGGATCCTACAACTCTTCAAACACTTCACACAAAATGCCTTGCATTCTCCCTTCCGAATCGCGACCAATTATGCCTCCTCCCCCTCCGATTCCCTCCAAAATGACCTCATCTATATTCACCTTAATATGTCCCACATGTGGTTTCAACTACCTCTATAATTGTCTCCTCATTCCCGTCATAGGTTCCACCCTATTCGCCTCCCTCAAATCCTCCAAAATTTGGTCCATGTTCTAAATATGGCTTCTTCCTACAAGGCCTTACCCCTCAAGACTATTGTTTTGACCCTTCCATAATTCCCAACACAACACACAAACCAGCTCCGCTTCCTTTCGTGACTCTACCCCCTAAGATTACTCCAACCAGCCACGAATCGACTTTGTACCAGTCATCAAAAGCCCTAGGATCCTACTAATACGCCGACACACTGCATTGAAATAGAACATGTGCTGACGTCTCATCCTCACCATATGTCGTACAAGCAAGCTGCGCTGAGACTCTTGGCGACCTGAGAATAGTGTTGGTTAGTAAAAAACCGCTCAAGCTTCTCCATAACATATGTTGGACATTCAGAGGCACATTTAAGGACCACAAGGATTTCCATAAAGGGTCCCTATCCTCGCTTCTCCATCGCCCCGTATCCACCTCTAATTTCCAATAAACATCCTAAACCGCATAATCTCTTGATCGAGTTCCAGTCCACTATCACCCATCAGCTACTCGACCTTTAGATAAAGGGACATGAGCTATCATTTTTGCGTCTTTCTCTGAGAAAATTCGTGAGATAAGCTCCACATTCCACTATATTCTACCCGGTTTCATTAATTGGTTCACCTTCTACGACTCGCATCTCAACGGAATCTCACCAAGTCTACCCTAGTTCGAGGGAACCTAGGGCATTTCAATTCTTGAGTCTTCCCACGAGCCTATCCTCTTTCTCACACCTGACTGTACCACCTCTTGATCGGCCATAATGCTTTTCCACCCCAAACTTGCTCCTGCAACATTTTGAGCCGATATAAAATCTCCCAGTGGATAATACTTTGCCTTCAAAACTCTTGTCGTCAAACTCTCAGGTTTTGTCTTAAGCCTCCATCCCTGCTTCCCTAACATTTCCACATTAAAGTCCTGCAAGAATTTAAAGCACATGTCACCCTTCAGCTTATGGTTACACATCTCCATGTACCTTTGCCACCGAATTCCCCCCGCATTAGTTTTATGAGACCACCAAAATATGTTCATAGAAGCCTCCATTTCATTTAGTAATGATACAGGAAGTAAGTGAACGCTCATTTTGGAAACGCTTGAATTACCGCTTTTAGTAATACCTCTTTTCCAGCCTTACTTAAAAACATTCCATCCCAGCCTCTCATCCGACTCTCCATCCTTTCCTTAATGAACTTGAAGGCCTTATACTTGTTTATACCAATAACTGCCGGCATCCCAAAATATTTCCACATATCATCAATCCGGTTCATGCCCAGAATAGCTTGAACCCGACACTTCACCCCCTTAACTGTGTTCAGGCTAAAAGAGATCGAAGACTTATTAATATTTCGTTTCTGAACCGACACCCGTTCATACAACTCCATAGCCCTCCTCCAACTCGATTCCTCACCATCTGTGGCCTGCCCAAAAAAGGAACTATCATCTGCAAAAAATAGATGTGACATCGGAGGAGCTCCCCGAAGTACACACGATCCATGCTATAATCCTTGTTACTCAAAATTTCGGATGAGCCTCGATAACCCTTCAACACATATTATGAGTATATATAAAGGCAAGGGATCACCCAGCCTCAGTCCCTAACACGGCCTGATCAGGCCAATTCGACGTCCCTTTGGTGCAATCCACAATTCAGGCATTCGGACGCAGTTCATAATCAACCTTACCCAACGGTCCCTGAAACCCATTTGAAGAAATACATTTTCCATGTAGTTCCAATCGACTCTATCATAGGCCTTTCGCATGTCAACCTTTAGAGCCATCTGACCAACCTTCACAATCCTAATGTTTCTCTGCGCATGAAAAATCTCCCCTGAAATAAGAATGCCATCAGTGATGAGTCTACCTTTTAAGAAAGCACTATAAGCTTCAGAAATACTTTCTTGAAGGAGACCCTTCATCCGACCCACCATTATCTTCGAAATCACTTTATAAATGACATTACATAACGCGATTAGTCTGAATTCCTTCATCCTAGATGGATGCCTGACTTTTGGTATTAAAATGATATTAGACTCATTGATCTAACCTGGTAAAATACTAGTCTGAAACACTTCATGAACTAGGTTCAAAACCTGGGGTTCCACCACCATCCAATACTTCTGATAAAAATTGAGATTGAATCCATCCGGCCCCGGAACTTTTAACGGTTTTATACCAAACACCGCCCTCCTTACCTCCTCCATCTTCACGGGCCTGAACAATTCTTCAGCCTGAGCTGCTGAAACTGACCTGGGGATTAAGTCACTCACTTCATCCTCCACCTGTCGGTCTAGTGAGAACAATTCTGAAAAATAATTACTCATGATGACATTCAAGCCGTCATCCCAACCCCTTAGCACGCCCTGCTCATCTTTTAGAGCTCAAATTATGTTTCTTCGCCTTCAAGTCTTTGCTTTCGTCATGAAATACTTTGTATTTTTATCACCTCCTTTGTACCAATGTTGCTTGGCACGTTGACGCCACATATTGTCCTTTTGAGCCAAAAGTCTCGTTAATTCGTGCCTTAATTCATGCACTCTCTCCCCACTCCTCGCATCCCATCTTCCTTTCAGCAAGTGTATCTCATCCCGACATTCCTTTATTTGACGATTCAAAGGGAGTGGGTTCCTGTCAGCCGACCTTTGAAGTTCCTATGTTGTCCTCTCCAAGAAATTCTCTATGAATCGTTCCCTCCACCATCCCAAACTTCCTGAATTACCCGACCACATGCTGGATCCCTCTTATATGCCTCCTCAAACCTGAACGGTCTAAGGTTCCTATATCTCTGCTCGACCACCCCCTGAGGATGATGGGGGCGTGATCTAAGGTCGATATTCCTCCTTTTCCCTCCAAAACATTTCCAACCCTCCACTACTGCCACTATTGTCCACTAAAAATACCCCCTCCATCCAGATACTTTGTTTCACAAATTCTTTTATTTCCTTCCGAACTTTTGTCTCTGTAAGGAAAACAACATCGATTGGGTCCCAAAATCCACAATGTGATCAACAAACTCCCCTTTCCTCTTGCATACGGCCGGATCCTAGTCAATTGGGTGCATAGAGAGCCGACCCCTTTTTTCAGCCTTCTAAACCTCCTCCCACTTCCTCTGCTAGATACACTGTCAGAATTTTGTGAGCCCTCAACTCCCTTATTCCTCCGACCCCCTGATTGTATTGCGACAATAACTTCCTCCACTGGAGATTCATTTAGATCCACTTCATGGCTATTACTAAATTTATCTCATCGATATCTTACTAGAGACTAGGTTCCAGTTACAACCCTCTGCGATGTGTTATATGCTGTCACCACCTCGCTCACCGAAACCAACCTCCTCTCCCTCTCTTCATTTTCAATGTCCCTTTCATTCCCCTTCCTGAACCACTCCCCAATATCTCTTTCATCTGATCCTTCCTCCTCCATCACCTTCGATCTTTTTTCCTGACTCCGACCCTGAATCATCCTGCAATGTACTCTTACCCTTCCTCCTCCCTTCAACACTCTACACCTCATCCAAATTGTATTTTCTCCCTCTTGATCTTCCAATAGAAGCCATCCGCGGTACTGAAGATACACCACGGATCCCCGATTAATCCTCCTCTTCTTAGAGCTCCTTATGAGGTAAGAAAGATCATGTCACTCTCCTTGTCCCTGCCCTCAAGTAAGGTCCATATGGGAATGACTCTTCATCCTATCTCTCCACATACATTTCATAATCCTTAACCGTATGCCCTAATTTTCCACATACATAGAAAAAATCCTGGATCATCTCATACTGTAAAGGCACCCAGGTGTGGACCGTGTTCTCGCCCAACAACGCCTTAACCCTCCTCCTCAACGGTTTATTGACGTCCCATCTTACTATTATACGAATGAAATCATGACATGCCCGACCATCCTTCTTACATTCAACAACCAATGCCCTACCAATACGATTACCAATGTAGTTCCCTACCTTCTTCGTCATTTCTTTTAAAGGAAAGTTTGATGCCTGCACCCACATTAAAATTTCCGATAAATCTAAAAGTTAGGGATTATCATCATGCGTGAATTCTCGAAAACAGATGGGACTCTTATTGAAGAACCACGGTTCTAAGTCTAGGAAATTCTTCTTAGCCCTAGCCGAGGTAAAAAGAATCCAAAAATGTTTGGAGCCATAGGTTCGATCACCATACCTTTGTTGTTACTGGCGTTTCTCATCACTTCCATGAAAATCGTCTTATTGTACCCCTTTTGTGTCAATAGTTTCCCAGCCAAAGCAAACTTATATTTATCCCCACCTTCATTCAACTCCTCCTCTGGTATGATTAGTTCCTCTTCTTCATCTTCAATTGTGAAACCACCAAATCGGTCTCCCAATACATCCAACCCTTCCTCAGACTACAATCCCATGTTGTCCTTCTTATTTCATTACTCTTAGCGAACTCATAATCAATGCCCGGAATCGATCTCCCGTGAAGATGAATGGAAGTCAACGTCGTCTTTGCACAATTTAAAAAAACGGCAAAACCCTACTCTAGCACCCGTAAAACCCAGAGCAGAGACCGTCCACCCGACATATGAAAGTTTAATAATATTATGATATAAATGTATAAAGACACTGTATAAAAAGACAAAATAAGATTTTCTTGGTATTCCCCATGCTCTGTCGGCCTTAGGTTTTGGGCGATCTTCCACGCGGCGGCCAAAGATGGGCGGTGGTGCTTCTCTCCGACGTAATTGACAGATTCAGGTAATGATTCATCCCTCTCAGTGAATCGCTTCCTTTATGAGGTGTTGGGTACTCTGATTTGTTGTGCCAGTTTTATCTCGGTTAGGGTATTGATCGGTGAATTCGACGCCTTGTAGCCCTATCTCAGTCTGAACGGCCACAGTGGTTGTGCTTTGTCCTAATGTGGGTAGCATAGAATTAGATAAGAGGTGTTTGGCCTCTCTCTCGGTCGATCTGGGGCTTTTGGTGTGGTGGTTGTAGGAAAGTGTTGCAGGTGAGATGGGGAGTTTTGGTTGCCTTTTAAGGTTGTTAGTTTCTGCATTTCATCTGGTCGGAATTTCCTTCGGCCGATTTTCAACCGTATAATGGCTAAAGAGAGGCTATTATGGACGACCATAGGAGCTATAGTTGAGGCAAGGGTGTACAGGGCGGTTTGGAACTAAGTTTTGGGGCAGCTAGGTCCCCGAGTCATAGTGGGGAAGGCTCAATTTTGATCCACTTCAGTGTTCCACGATCCTTAAGTAGGAGTGTTGTTATCATGAGTGTAATATCTTGGAATTGTAGAGGTCCGGGAAAATTGGCCTCGGTAGGGTATTTGAAGGGAGTATTCTGACGACGTAAGCCACAAGTCATTTTCCTCTGTGAAACACTAGCTAAGGAGGGGCGTTTGGAATCCCTGAAACTACAATTGGGTATGTCAGACATATGCGAGGTACCGACTATGGGGCATCAGTGAGGTCTAATGCTTCTTTGGACGGAAGAGGTATACATATCGGTGAAAGACTCGGGATTTCGTTTATAGATGTATCCATTAAAGGGGTGGGATTTCAGGAATTCCAATTTATAGGGATCTGTGGGGAGGATAATAGAGACCTTCGTGGGATAACTTGGGAAGTCCTTAGGGAGGTCGGTTAGAGCAGGAGATGACTGGATTCTAATGGGGGGGGGGGGTTTGGGGGGTTTAATGGCATCCTCCATCAAAGGGAGAAGAGAGGTGGTCATCCGTATCTTGAAGCAATTATCAACTCTTTTAGGTATGCATGGGTGAATTGGTGCTACAGGACATGCCATTACAGGGCTACTAATTCATGTGGGTTAGTGGCAATGAACAGGCTACACGGATGGAAGTACAACTGGATAGGGCTATTCTCTCTCCGAGCCTCAAACACAGGTGGCCTTAAGTGCACCTGGATAGTGTGGGCTTATCCACATCAGATCACCTTCCTATACTTTTTGACACAAAGAGGAGGGTGGACCCACGATCTCGCGTCATTTTAGGTTCAAGAATATTTGGGCGGAGGATCCAAAATGTGGTCAAATAATCCAAAACATGTGGGGAGATTTAGATAATCGCCTCATCCTAGAAAAAAGGAGATATGGAGAAGAGCTGGAAAAGTGGGGAATGGAAGTTTACAACGCTTTATCTGGGAAGATCTTTCGGTATGAAAGGGATATATTGTGGTTGAATGGAAAAGGAAATCGCACCAGTATCCAAAAGCGCATAGCTGTACAAATCCAGTACACCAAGGGTCTAGACAAGAAAGGGGAATTATGGAGACAGAGAGCAAAACAACACTGGTTGACGAATGAAGATCGTAATACAAATTTCTTTCAAGCATCTGCCTCCCAACGATTGAAAATCACAAAGTGACAGCATTGAAGGATGAATATGGCATGATTTTGACATGGGACACGGGTTTGGGAGATCATATTCTCAACTTCTACAAAACACTATCAAAACGATTGTCTGCATCTTCGCTTTCCTAGCTTCATCAGTAGATCACTGAAAAGCAGAATGATGCTCTACTTGCGCCCGTTACGACGGAAGAAGTCAAAGATGCCACTTTCTCGATGGGGCCCAACAAATCTATAGGTTTGGATGGCCTCAATCTTTAATCTATCATAAGTATTGGTCTACGGTAGGAGAGGATGTTACGTCCTGTGTTCGACAGATCTTCGAAGGGGGGAGGTCCCGCTTTCCTTTAATTAAACGACACTAGTCCTCATTCCAAAAGTGGAGTCCCTAACGGGCCTCAAGGAACTTCGACCCATTGCATTATGCAATGTTCTCTTCAAAATTGTGTCGAAGGTAGCGATTAACCGGCTTAAAGGAACCCTGGAAGGAATTATTTCTTCTACTCAATTAGTTTTTTGTACTCGGTCAATCCATTCAAGATAATATCATTCTCTCTTTTGAAACTCTACATTTCATGAAGAATAAGAAGAAAGGCATGGAGGGATGGGTAACTTTGAAATTGGATATGAGCAAGGCTTACGACGGAGTAGAATGAGGATTTCTATGGGATATGATGAGAGCATTCAGATTCTAGGAGGAATGGATCTCGCTTTTACGTCGATGTACCTACTTAGTCACATACAACTTTGTGGCGAGAGGTAGGCAAGCATGATTTTTCCAACCAGAATGGGGCATTAGACAAGGAGATCCCCTATCCCCATATATGTTTCTTTTCTGTATGGAAGGATTTGCTCGTCTACTATAATCGGTAAAGAGTCATAGCCTCATCCACGGAGTTAGTATAGCTCATTTGACTCCCCCTCATTACTCATATTTTCTTTGCAGTCGACTGTTATGTTTTCTATAAGGCATCACACATCGAAATGTGAAGGATCAGAAATTACCTCAAGATGTTCGAGGAAGCCTCGGGGTAAGTCTTAAATCTTCAGAAATCGTCGCTGTTTTTTATCACCAACACTCACTTTGAGGCTAGAGGGGAGGGGTACGACTGTTGCAATGATGGAGGCCGAAACCACCAAAACAACTATTGAGGACGGTGAGATAGGATTAGGCTAGCCTACTGTCGGAGTACTAGTGGTGCACAAATGGACTAAAAAATCCCATGTGGATCTAGCAAACGTCGTCCTCTCTCGGATAATAAATGAGGGCACTATAAACACGAATACGATGGGTCCAGAGAAGGTTAGGGAAACTTTTTCCGACACTTGGTCCCATTTCTATCACCTAATAGCCAGTGAAGAAGCGGTATTAGTTGTCGTCTGACTGGTCCCTATAGTACTTATTGGGAAAAATAGGGGTGCTTTCCGCCACACACACACACACACCCTCTTGTTTTCCCGAAGTGCATTTATAGTCCTCTGAACTCTCCGAATCAGAGCCTAGAAATCGACCACTAGTCGTAATCTAATACCCGACCGAGACCCTATGCCTAACAGTTATGGACTCAAAGTATGGTTACTCCTACCTAACGAGTATGTTTGGGTAGGGCATCAAGATAAAGTCATGTATGAAAGGGGTGTCCTCTAGCTCCAATTGTCTCCTCCACCCAAACTAGATGGGACCCTTATGACGGGGTGTGTCCCCTCTTGTTAGGAGAGAGGAGTGATGGCATGTGGTTTCCTGATAGGGTGTGTCTCCTCTTGATCTAAAGAATCCTTGGTCTCCTTCACCAACTTTCCTTTGTCCTTGCAATCCCTAGGCTTCTATTGGGCCTATTGACTCGTACCCCTTCCTATCCCTTGAGTCGGATGAGATCCACCTTGCTTCGGCCCAACCGTTCCCTATCACTCTTTTGCGACATCCAGCTACCCATGTGTTCCATTAAAGCCCTCATCAAAGGGCCTCACAACCCAGTGCTGATCGACACCCATTTTCCTTGTGTCCCACACAGTCGTAGTCAAAGAAATGATCCGACAATAGCTCATAAGTTTGAGAAAGCATAGATCGTACCTTTGAGTCCAACTGTCGGGACCATAGTTTTCGTTGAAGCAGTAGGAAAGCATCCAAGAGAACTTGAATCAACATGTAGTCGCTCTAGCTCATTCCATCATCATCATTATCAATGACCATGCAGATTACGAACGCTCCCCAAATCCTAAAACCCATTCCTTTGTTCGAAGCACCGACCGGAAGAATAGACACTCGTATCCACACCAACAAATGTGTATACACAATAGCTTAGATGCACATCTAGGGTCGTAAGTCGGCCAACAACACCAAGGACCTACGAAAAGAACAAGACTCTCCCGCAAGCACTCGTGCCTTCTCTCGGACAGTCCGAAAGAAAAAGCCAACGACCCTCCAAAATATGTGCAACCACCTTCGATAGTCTCCATAATTCTGATAGTCAATCCACCAAGGACTTCCAGAAAAAGTCCAATGGGAGAGGACTCGTGCGTAAGAGAAGTTCAACCATGTCCCACATATCTCTGTCGGTGAGACCACGACCTCTCGGATGGACAAACTGCCAAGTCAGTTAGCGAGAGACTCCATACCATCGGTAGGATTAGCATTCGTTGGTGACTGTCCCCCTGTCCTAGTTGTTGCCGACTACTACCCCTATCGAGGAAGAAAAACACCATCGTTACTCAGTCGTTGCTCCTCCCAGACCGAAATGCCCAAAAGACCAAGTCATCTCCTCTTAAATCACTCCCTCGATCGACTAGTTCGTCGCCCCGCAACCTTTCCGATGGAGGAGCTATCAGTTGATAGAATGAGTTTTCCTCCGAGTTTAGGGAAGCCTCCGTCCTTCCATACTTTGTACCTTACCAAGCCGAAGGCCCTCGTCCAACCCCAACTGCGTCTCTTGAAACCTATCGAGTCGAGAAAAGGTCACCCTCTCCCGAGATCGACGTCCGGGAGGACCTCATGTCAGAATTCCCATTGGAGATCCAGCTAGTGGCTCCATCCCCACTCCCGATGGCAAACCTTGAGGGATCCCTTTCGTCGCAAAGGAGATCGACACCGCCTGCACCACATGCCGAGGATGAGGGACCGTCCCCGGATTTCACTTACTCGCCGGTTGTGACCTCTACCAGCTGTAGCTCTTTTCCGCGCCATCGTGAAGTCACTATCATCGCCTTCATTTTCTCTACAAATCTTACTTTCAGAATGGAGTGAGCACTGATCAAACTCATATGATGATGTGATAAAATAAAACATAAGATGAAATGGTAAAAATATATATACTGGCTGATAAAAACTCTTATACTAAATTCATATTTAAAAATTGATGAGATAATCAAAACCGTATAATAGAATGATAAAATACATCTACTGTGATGATAGATTTCATGATTGTCGATAGAGTCTTGTAGGGCAAAACTTATTCTGAATAAAAAAATGCTGAGAATATTAAACTAAATAAGATGCATTTATTAAGCACTACATACTTTGCTCCGGTTTTCTCGGGTGCTAAAAAGTTAGGTTTTGTCGTCTCTAGGAGATTGTGGAAAGGCGGCGCCGTTGTGGTAGTTTGGTTAAGACCTTGCGTGGATACTGCAGCGCTTCTTCCTATCAGTAGCGAAGGGAGGAGAGGTTATCATGTCACAGGATCAATAACTGAATAGAGATTTGGGAATAGATGAACTGGAGGGGAGAATCGGGGGTATGGTTTTGGAGGAGGAGGAGGAGGAGGAACTATTCATCCCGGAGAGTGAATTGAAGAAAGGAGGAGAGAAATACAAGTACGGGTTAGCAGGGAAATTGGTGTCGAGGAAAAGGTTCAACAAGGGCATCTTCAAGGAAGTGCTGAAGAGACTTTGGGATGAACCAAATCTGAAGATTGAAGCCATAACGCCCTCTGTCTTCGGTTTCTTCTTCCCATCTGATAGATTGAGGCAGAGAGTGTTGGAAATGGAACCTTGGTTGTTCAAAAAATCTCTATTAATGCTCAAGGCCTATAATCAGGAGGAAAAGCCATGGGATTTGGTTTTCTCTGAAATTGCGTTCTGGGTTCAAATTTTTGACTTACCTTTCAGGGCAAAGACATAAAAGGTTGGTGAAAGGGCTGGGAACATGATTGGGAAGTTCCTAGAGGCTGAGTGCAATGAAGAGTGTCGGGCAAAGGAGGAGTTCCTGGGATACGGGTTATTTGGGATATTGCTAAACCGCTCAGGCGGAAAGTGAAGTTGGGGTTGGGGGATACAAAGGAAGGGATATGGGTAAATTTGAAGTACGAGAGAATGCAGGAGTTTTGCTACTGTTGTGGTAGGGTGAGCCACACTGTAAAAGAGTGTG
The DNA here is from genome assembly GCA_963921825.1 of Erodium maritimum. Lineage (NCBI taxonomy): Eukaryota > Viridiplantae > Streptophyta > Magnoliopsida > Geraniales > Geraniaceae > Erodium > Erodium maritimum. Next base: position 60,938,962 of record OY997590.1, on the reverse strand, counting down.
ATTTTGTGGAGTTTGGACAAGAACCTGAGGTGCTTCCTTATGGTCCTTTTCTGCGTGCCAGTTCATAGAACAGGGCAAGGTAAAGGCGAAGGGTCGAACTCGTCCCAACAAAGCAAAGGGGTTGAAGATGGGAATTCTAGAAGATCCTCCTCGCCAGTTTGGTGTGCTGGTATTGGGAGGACTGAGAGTAATTTGGCTCGACCGGTTAAAGAAGGAGCGACAGAACGAAGGCGGATCATTGAGATAGAAAACCAGGACGGATCAGAGAGTGATAGTGTCTCTTCTCATCCGTTGAGGATTCACAATGTTTAGGGAGTTGGAATGAAGGGGGTTAGAGAAGCGGGGATTGTCGATTTAAATAACGTTATGGGGGATAAGGTGTGTGTAGTGAATAATGAAGAGCATGAAGAGAGTGAGACTCAGGGGGTTTGAACGGAGGTTATGGAGGTGATTCCGACCACAACAATCAGGAAGTTCAAGAGGATGGAGAGACCCAGAGCAAATTTTTCCCGAAGCATTTCAGCTCTGGGTCAGGAGAGTGCTTCGACACAAAGGAAGAGGAGACTGGAGACCGGTGAGCAATTGGGTGATTTTGGGTCGGTTCTCGCCCCTGATTCCCAAGTAGCAGAACCGATGAAGCTGGCGAGGGTTGCGAAGCAACCCCGCCCATCGCAATGATTATTCTTGCCTTGAACTACTGGGGGCTTGGGAACCCCTGGGCGCAACAGTTCCTAATAGAGTATGTTGCTCAAAAGAAACCCGAAGTAGTTTTTCTTTCTAAAACAAAGTGTAATAAGGAGTTAACGGAGAGAATGAAGGGGAGATTGGCCATGGATGGCGTTTTTTTGGTGGAAGGAAGGAATGGAGGTGAAGGCATTGCTATGTACTGGAAAGGTAGTGATGAGGGGACTCTGAAAACTCTTTCCCCGAATCATATAGACATGGAATATGTTAACGAGGAGGGGATTCGAGTTCATATTACTGGAATCTATGGTAAACCAATTCAGGGAGAAAGGTGGCAGACATGGAATTTGATCAAAAGTTTGGGTTCCCACGGTGACCTTCCATGGGTCATGTTGGGAGATTTCAACAATACCTTGATGGATGATGATGCTCGAGGTTGTGAGCCATACCCCAGAAATTTACAGATTAGTTTTTCGGAGGCCCTAGAGGATAACAGTCTTAGAGATGTGCCTATTGGTGGTTACAGGTTTACATGGGAGAAGGGACGACAAGGACCTCGACGTATGGAGATCCAGTTGGATAGGGTCGCGACTAATAGTGCATGGGATGTTGTTTTCCCAGAGACGAGATTAATGCACGGGGGGCTTTCTACCTCGGATCATGCCCCCATACTTCTTTATGGGAGGAAGGAGGATAGGGGTGGAGGTGTAAAGGGTTCAGTTTGAAGAGGCGTGGGCTCGTGAAGCCGACTGTGTGGAGGTGGTTCGGGGCGCATGGGAAGCTGATCCAGAAGAAAGTTTAGGGGAAAGGATCCAGCAGGTAACGAGTGATCTTAAGAAGTGGAGTGAGCTGAATCCGGAGCCAATAAACAAAAGAATTAAGGCTGTAAAGCGGAAAAGAATAGTCTTAAAGGGAGATGGGACAGGCACAATGGAGAGTGGGTTCATCAGCTCAGGGTAACCCTTACAGGTTTGTTGGCACAACGAGATGATATATGGCGCCAGCGAGCTAAGATGCATTGGCATGCAAGTGGTGACAGAAACACGCGTTACTTCCATGTGAAAACATCAGCCCGGAGAAGAAGGAATAGAATATGTAAGCTGAAAGATGAGCACGGTACTGTGAGGCATTGAGGAGATGGACTAGAAGAGGTTGTTGTTAATGTTTTTAAAAATTATTTGAAGCAGGAGGGAATGGTATGGACGAAGTCAGCAACCTAGTTCCGCGAAGTGTGACAGCAGAACAAAATCAGGTGATGTTGAAGCCGGTGGAGAAGGGTGAAGTCCGACGAGCACTATTTAGTATGAAGACGTTAAAAGCGCATGGGCCGAATGGATTAAATCCGGGTTTCTTTAAGCGATACTGGGACATTGTAGGGGATCAACTATATTTTCTCATGAAAGAGGTGTTCTTAACAGGACATTTCCCTCTATCGCTCAACGAGACAAATGTGATTTTGATCCCAAAAATTAAGAGGCCGGTGGAAATGTGTGACTTTCGGCCAATAGCTTTATGTAATGTTATTTACAAAATCATTACTAAAGTTATGGTGGCTTGAATGTCAAGTTGTCTGCAGAAGGTAATATCGGAGTCCCAGAGTGCTTTTTTAAAAGGACGTCTGATTACTGATAATATAATAATTTCAAGAGAGGTTCTTCACTCTCTTAAGTCAAGACGTCAGGGGAAGGTTGGAATGATGGCGATGAAAGTGGATATGCGGAAGGCAAATATGACAGGGTGGAGTGGAACTATTTGGAGAATGTGTTGATAGCAATCGGGTTTGATGATCAGTGGGTGTGATTGGTAATGGAGTGTGTGAAAACCGCGCAGCTCTGGGTGACGGCAGAAGGTAGGAAGATGGGGTGATTAAATCGGGTCGGGGTATTCTGCAAGGATATCCGCTATCCCCTTACTTGTTCATCATCTGTGCAGAAGGTCTTTCCAAATTGATTGGAAATTATGAGAGTCGGGGTTTGATACATGGTCTTACCAAACCGGTTAGTCCAATTTGGAGAAGATTGCTGGCGGGACAGGAGGTGGTCCGGAGGGGGATCAGACGGTCGGTCTGCGTTGGAAATACGGCCGTTCTGAATAACCCGTGGGTTATAAATGAGTCAGGCTTTATTCAGGATGAGCCAAGACTGGTAGAGGGTTGGGAAATTGGCAGGCTAATGAGACAAGGTCAAAGAAGGTGGAATGATGATCTGGTTACCAGAATATTTTCAGAGAGGGGCGCGGAAGCTATGTTAAGTGTTCATCTTAGTTTATCAGTGGAGGAGGACAACTGGTATTGGAAGGGGACTAGAGACGGTATGTATTCAGTCAAAGTGGCTTATAGGGAGATCCAGGCCAGAAGGGGTGTGTGGAGACACGAGGAGCGGGATGAATTTTGGAAATGGTTATGGTCTCTCCCGGTCCCGCCAAAGGTGCACCACCTTGTTTGGAGAGGAGTTTCGGGGAAGTTTCCAACTAATCAAAAAATCCGAGCTCGTTGTGTTCTAGTTCAGGGACAATGTACTGATTATGGAGAATTAGAGAACACTGAACATGTGTTCATTGACTGCCCGGTAGCTCGTGATCTATAGGGGAGAGTATCGGGCATTCAGTTGAGCCAGCACCTCTTGTTCCGAGAATGGTTAGAGCTTTACAAGGTTAATGGGAACAAGGAGCTTATAGCTCATGTGTTGATGGGCTGCTGGGAGTTATGGAAGGCACGCAATCAGTGTGTTTGGCGAGAAAACAGAGTCTCGGGGAAGGCACTTTTTCAATTGACCATGAGCTCGTGGAAGGAGTGGACGGAGGCGCAGGTGATCAGGCCAGCGCGTATTGTGATGCCGGTTGCAGGCACTAGGAAATGGCGTTGTTCGGGTTTGAATAAAGTGAAGCCTAATGTAGATAGTGTTGTGTTTGATGGGTGGGGAGGTGGAGGAGGTCTGGTGTTGAGGGGAGCTGACGACGCTGTTTTGGGTGCTCAGAGTGTTATTTTTTCGGGGTTGAAGGATCCGAAGTTGATAGAAGAAATGGTGGTTCGAGAGGCGCTCCGTTGGCCGCAGCAGGTGGAGTGGGATGAAGGGGAGGTGGAAACTGATTGCCTTAGGGTTGTACTGGCAATTAATTCCATTGATATATTATTTATCCCGTTTGGGAGAATTATTGAGGACTGTAAGGTCCTGTTGGGAGGCTTAGGGGGATACCAGGTTAGTCATGTTCGCAGAGAGGCTAACCAAGTAGCTTATACTATAACCCATTATGCCCGAGAGTGGGTGTCTATTTCTTTGATTCCTGATTGTAAGTTAATGAAATCAATCATTACGTCAAAAAATAAGATGCATTCAATGTTTTGAAAACTTATCGCAACATATAATGGTAGGTTTTAAGTGAGAGAAATCATTTTTTCTCTCTACTACACCTTCGACCCCAAACCCGAACCCTACCCGCCGTCATCTTCTTCCTTCCTTCTCCGTCGGCGGCGTCCGGCCACGGACATAGCCGACGGCCCCTCTCCCCCGAATCCAAAGCCCTCCCTCCCCTTTTCCTTCCCCTTTCTTCTCCCTCCCGTTTGTTCGAGTCATGTTCCGGACTTTGTGCTTGTTGGCTCGAGTTCGTCACCCCCTCGTCGTTGCTGGTTTAGGGGTCCGTCGTCGTGGCTGCTTGGACGGGGTTCGTTGCTGCTGCTGGGGCGCGGTTCAGTTCCAGATCTGCTCCTCTTCCAGATTCTGAGGTTCGTGGTCGAGCAGTTGTTGCCTCCTCGTGCGTGGATGCTACTGCTCTGTCTGGGGTGTTGGGTCTCGAGGTAGGTTTGTAGATGAACCAACTCGCAGCGGAAAATCAATGAAAACCAAGAGACGATTAAAACCATGAAACAACTAACAAAGAATGGATTCACAAGAGAAAAATTCAGCACTATTTCTTACCAAAACAAGAACACCGGGTAACGAATGATTGGCTTGAGTCTCCAAGACGCCTACGTATCCACATGGGAATCAAAGCCACGTAGTTCTTCTCTTTGAGGACTCAAGAACACAAAAATGGAGGTGGGAGCTTGCCAAACCCAAAATTGCAAGGAAAGGGGGAGAGAAGTTGTGTTTCCTATTCTTGTCTTGTGTTTGTTATGTTGAAAAAAGATGACTTAAACATAACAAAACTCATACTTGTCCAACTAAAGGCATGGGACAAGTATGATGTCAAGTAAGGTGTAAATAGGACAAAGTATGGCTAGACAAGATTGGGTTAGGTGGTGAATCACCAACACCTTAATCCTTGTCTTCCTTACTTAGTACTAATTAATCAAGACTTGATTAATTAGTTCCATGGGTCTTGGTTGCATGGGCCTTTCATGGGCCTCTTGGAACATGGCCCGTGGCCATTTCCAACGAGGTCCCGTGATTCTCTCATGGCCTCCAAGCCTTCCATACTGGAAATGTCCAACATTATCCGACACGATCAATCCCAAGACTCCAAGCCTTGTCTTGATCCGTAAATTCCTATTCACTTACGAGCACATGACCCAAAACCCAGTTTTGGTCATGTCCCGAGACAACTCCCTTTTGGCCATTCTCCATAAATGTGTCAATGAGTTTCACCCTCTGGTGTGACCCTTAGGTTTATGCATGTCAATAGATCAACGTAAAATCCCATTTTACTTGATCCTATTTAAGTGGCGACTAACGAGACTTTAGTATTGCCTGACACTGCATAACGAATCGACCCTGTCGATTCTAACCTTTCTGTCATCCCTGTCATTATCCTTTTATCTCCGATATCCTGATTGAGATAAGGCATAGAGTCGTCATCCTTACTATTCTCAATCACCGTTCCTTGATATGGGAGATGACTGAAGATATGATACCCAGTATCATGTGCATGGCCATGCTATTCTTTCAGTCACTCTCGATCAAGCGGCCGAGAACCGATATCTTTCCCATACCTCAGTATGAGGGATAAATCCCTTAGCCGCCTTTCGTGTCACTCATGTAGCCCGTCCCCAAGCCAATCATGGTCGTTATGGAAGCCCTGTTACGGACAACGTTAGGCTCAGGTCAAACTCAGTTGTTGACTACATAGCGATCACAAAGACTCCTTGGTCTAAGGATATATGACAAGCTACAACACTGAATATGTTCATGACTTAATTTATGGCACATATTCAGGGCGGGTCATCCAATATCATGTCCCACATGATATCTATGATCAGACTCCGGAATCTCATTCCAATTACTAACAGAACGTAAGCCATAAAGAGCCATCTTTCATACTAGTCGCTTCTAGTGAAGCTTTGTTGACTAGGGACCCATCGAGTGTGATCTATCTCGATCTATGGTTCTATTCGCATGGTGGGCATAGATCAGAGCACACATCGATATATTACTCCAACACATAAGTAATATAAAGTTGCTTTAATTTTATTGCTAACGATGATATATACATTTGGACATTTAGGATTGAACTACGGGCACTAAGACTAACATGAGGTGGGTCGCTGCTCAACTGGTTGGGCCTGCTCGCCGGTTTCTCGCCGGATCTGCAGTTTTGTGTGGCTCAGGTTCAGGGCATGATGGAGCGCCCGTATTGGGCTTTGGTATTGGGCCTGGTCCAGTTGGGGTCTGGTCTTGGGCCTGGTTCTGTTGTGCCAACGCCTAGGCCTGGTTCAATTGGTCCAACTCCAGGGCCTGGTTTTTTGGTCCTTTTGGGCCTGTGCTTGGGCCTGGTCCACCGTGTGGGCCTGCCTCAGCGTGTTGCTTGGCTGTTTTCCAGGCCTGATCGGGGTGACTTTCGGATGTTGTCGTCCAGTTTCATCGTGGGAGGCGTTTTCGATCTCGGATTCGGCGTGCTTCTGACCTCGGCTCTCGTCGTCGCAGATGGTTTGGCACTTGTCTCTACTTAAGCCTTGTCTTTAGCTTGTAGTTTTACTGCCCACCCTTAGATTTAGGATTGTTTCGATTTTCCTTGTACTTTTGCCTTTGCTGTGGGGGCCTTCAGTCTTTAGGGTTGACCTATGACGGGTTGTACTAGGTCTTTAGGCCTTGGAAATCGAGTCATCCTTCTTCTTTTGGGTTAAGAGTTTCATTGTTTATGCACTGATTTTTCTCTGCCGGTATGCGATGTTGATTGTCGGCGTGTCGGTGTCCTTAAACTCGCTGAGTGGGGTTGCCGGTGAGTTATAGTTTATCCTCAAGTTCATATTAGGTTTTTGGTGTTGACTTTGGAAGACGACTATCTTTTTCGAGCTTTATGGTTGACATGTATGGGTTTTAGACCTTTTTTTTATTGCTTCATGGTGGCTATATTCGGGTGTGAGTCTCCTTTTTTAGCCGTCTTTCAGTGTTTGTTTCCTTCTGGGTCTGCGTACCCTTCCACTTCCGGGTCTGCGTACCATTTCTCTTCAGGGTTTACGTACTCATTCACTTCTGGGTCTGCGTGCCCAGTCACTTCAGGGTTTGCGTACCCATTCATTTCTTGATCTGCATACTCATTCACTTCAGGGTCTGCATACCCATTCACTTCATTACTCCTTCATGTTTGATGTACTTCATGTAAAATTTCTGTAGCTACAGACTTTTTGTCCTCCTTTTTCAATCTTTGGAATGAGAGAGAATTATATACTGCTTTGCTCATAAAAAAATGTATTCAAAATCAAAATTTTACCAGCCGTGATGTTCTACTTTCTTGAAAGCAAAGTAGGGTGTGGCACTTTGTTATTAAAATATTAAAAAACATAAGATAGATAAAGATAAGGCATGATTTGGTACAGACCAATATGGATCGTGCAAGTCGTCGCTTTCACATCTGCCGCTCGTGGACTAAAAATGAAATAATTATAGGGCTGGTGGTGGGCCTAATGGCAGTTCCGTGAATAAGCAAAACTCAAGGCCGACTTAGGGAAGGAAACTACTAACTATTAACTATGGTGTGTGTGTGGTGTTCTTATCCAGTTGGGAAAATGCCAGCTAGGAAGTGGTGCAGCAGCGCGGCGTGCTGTCTCTGGGTCACGCTTGCCGAGTCAAATCTCGAGCTTTTCCATCTTTGGCTTTCTAACATTAAATAGTAATAACCCATTTTTATTCGGGAGTTCGGTCAAGGTTTTTGGGAGAACCAAACGCCTACCTTATTTTCCCAGCTGTCATTTACTAACCAACAACAGCTCATCTCATCCTATCCGATCCCCAAATTACTCTCCTGCCCCTCCACGTCACTGCTCTCTCATTGGTCCCTAGTGCACCACTAATAAAGAGAAGAAGGTTTATTTGTTTTTCAAACTTCAAAGATGCTTTTGGTACCCACTTAATCTCATACAACGCCGTCTCTTTTGACTTCATTTCCAAACTATAATTTTAGATTTATATACACACTATTATGTTTTGTATTTTGTATTCTAAAAGAGCTATTGGTTTATTTTGGATCTTTTGAGCTGGAAGAGTTTGTTGAGAAGCATGTGTGATATTAAATAAATAATTATTACATCTAGGATAAGATAATTTTTACAAGGGTTCAATTATTTTATTGGATTAATGATTTGTCAGAATGAATAAATATTTTAAAATATTATCACAACCTCCCAAGCTTAGTTGGCATGATAATTTCCAAATTGTACGGGTGGGGTAGGGTTTTGTTGTATAACTAGATTTATAGTATAAACTGTAATTATTTCTCTTAATCTTTCACCCTACAATAATATGCATTGAATTTATACCTTTCTTTGTTTTAAAACAAAGAACATGGAGCTGTCAAAATAAACAACAATGTCTTTTAATTAGAAAACTATGTGTTTCATCATTTTTGGTTATGTGTTAATGTGCAATGTATAAGTTTTTTACGTAGTAGGTAGACAAAAAAAATAATGTTGTTGGATGGATGAACTATGTGGAATTATGATGAAGTATGTAATGTTGAACTATGAAGTTTTTGTAATTTTGAACTTTTTAATATTGAACTATGATCTATGATGAAGTTGTAATGTTGAAGTACTTATGTTGCAGTGTGCGAACTATTTATGCAGTGCAATAATTATGTTTCTTAAATCCATTGTTGAGAACAATTAGACATGATAAGGTGATCTTAGGTTAACGAAATGAAAATGCATTACAATAAGATAGATCATGGAAAACTAACGGTGCCGTCTGAAATCACAAATTTTGTTACTTTCTAGGAATCACGAAAGATTCACATGATGGATTTGTGAACAAAGGTCAGTCATAGTTAGGATGGTGGAATCGAAGGTGAACAAAGGTCAGTCAAATTTGAGTGCAAATGCGTCTTTTCCCAAGCAAAACTAACGGTGCCGTCTAAAATAACAGATTTTGTTACTTTCTAGGAATCGCGAAAAGTTCACCGGATGGAAATTTTAACCAAAGGTCAGTCGCAGTTAAGATGGTGGAATTAAAGGTGAAACATAGTTGGGATATGGCGTTTCCCCTTAAAACAACTATCGTACTTTCCCGTGTATGAAAAATATTAATTTTATTTTTATATTTAATATTTTACCATAATATTAATATATATGAATAATTAATCAATAAAAGTTAGGCATAATTTGACGATGAGAAATAAACACACACCTAACGCATTGAACAGTACATTTCTAACAATATGATGCCGCCCCTCTCTAGTTTAGATAAAGTTTCTCATGCGTCTTTCAGTGCAGGTGGCTGACCTTTCCCAAGATCGTCACTGTCTTCTCGGCCTCGGTCCGATCGCTCTCCTCTGTCTCAATGGCATCGTTCTCACCTAGCTCTGTCTCTGCCAACAACCCTTCTCCCATTTAGTGGCGAATCTATCTTTCTCAATGGGTGGGGAGGGAACAAATTTTTTTTACGATAACAATTGACATTTCTTTAACGGGGGGCACTAATTTTTTTAATAATAAGAATACTATAATTTAACATAAATAAATATTGATATCATATAAAAGGATAATAATTAATATTTTATTATAAAACACGATGTCAGAAATTTTATATTTTGAAAAAAAATACTTAAAAAATGTTGTCAATATAATAATATATAAAAAAATCAACGTATACAATATTCATTGGCCTCTTACTCCATTTCTTCCTCTTATCAAAACTTGTGGAGTTTGATTTTCGGTTGAAATAACTATAATAATTTTGTAGATAACTACATTTAAATTGATAATATTCTCAACCCTTAAACAATAAGTAACTCAAAAATCAAATTAATAATAATCATTAATTTAAGAAAACGACTTAAATTAAAATTTTACACAAATTAAAAACTTAGATAATAGAAAATATAAAATAATTACTAGATTAAAAAATAATATAATAAAAACAGTAATTTATAAATATAAGTTAATACAATTAAGAAATAAAAAAATATATTAGTAAATAGAAATTATTAAATAAAATGGGAAGAAATCAAGAAAATAATAATATACATATATTTAGAATCTGAGTTGGGGCATTTATATTGAAAGAAATAAAATTATAAGTAAAAAAATGCAAAACTTAAGGTAATAATACCTTTTTTTTTTTAATTTGAAGGGGCACGTGCCCCCTCCCCCCCCCCCCCCCCCCCCCCCCCCCGAGTTCTCAGTAGGTCCACCCCTGTTCTCACTGGTTGTCTCCTCTGCTCCGCCTTTGTGTCATGCCTCGTCGCCGTCAAATAACCCACTGCCACCACTTAACTGCTCCTCCCCATCGCTGAGCCAACAACTGGTCCCCATTTCTGAGCAACCGCCGCTACCTCTACAGTTTCCATTGAAGCTGTCATCGATGTCCTTATTTCTTTGGTCTCCACCGATGCATGCGTAAAGTGTACATATTCGATGCACCCCCATTTTCTGTACCTACTGCAGATTGAACTTGCATTGGAACAAATTGTATCAGATCATCTCTCTTGAGCAACCCCTGCCATCTCTGAAGCCGCCACTGACGCTTCCATCTCTTTGGCATCCACCGTGACACCCTCCTCGACCCCTCTCTGGATTTTGGATCAGGCTAATCGGCTAGGTCTTTTTATTTTATCTGATTCCTTCTTGTCATAGTCAATAACTAGTGAACAGAGATTCATGGATTTTTTCTGGGAGGGAACCTTGATTCACGTATATCCTCTCAATTCAACTGTCGAGTTCAGGTTCGATCGCACTTCACATGGAATCATGCAGCGTTTAGGCAATACCTTGAGCAGTACTTTCAGACCCGTTTTCCAACCCCCACCCCTCTTCCTATTTGCTTATGCGACGATTTCAATACCGTATGTGACGATTATATTGTCTTAGAGTTATGAGTTTTGAGCCATTTAGAGGTTCTTTACTTATACTAGCTCTAATATTATTAATAAAATATGTACCTTTAAATCAAAAAACACATTAAAACTTTATCTTCATTTGTTTTAGCGAAATATTACAGATTGTTGTTTGTAATATTTGAAAACTTTTGTTCTTTTGCTTTAAGCTAGAGTTAGGTTGGATTCAAATAAATAAACAATTTTGGTGGATGCCTTGTCTAACCTTATCTGCATATTTGACCCAAAAACTGCCCTTAAATTTAAATAGAAAAAATAAGAATAATGAATGAGGGCAATATACAAAAAATAATGATAAATCGATATATGGGTTTTAGTTGTTTGGTTCTCTGCTGCTTCTGGTGTGAGGGTAGTACATTGATTAGGTTGAGGGTGCTTTTCTGTTTTGGTGTTTCTGGTCCTTGTTAGCCTCTCTTGGCAGTTCTTTGGCTGGTTACATGTTGCAGGATTTTATCTTTACAGTCACTACATTGCTAGATCATTGAAGATTTCCTTGGATGCAATCCCTTGGTTTGATTTTGAAGCTCAAAACATAATGAGCTGGCCTTTTAGTTCTTCTGAAGCTCAGCCTTAAGCCCTGTCCTTTGTTACAGTTCATCCAATCTGGGTGGAGTAAGCTACAAGCAATACATTTTGAATTTGAACCTCTCTCCAACAACAATCCCTTGATTTTGAAGTACTTAATCACATTGGCAAGTACTAGGATGCAATCAAATCCTTTCTTAACCATCCTATCTCATCGCATTTCAATTTATGTGTGTATGCATTCCCTTTAATTAGCTTTGAGTTCATTATTTTAGCTTGGATCCTTTAGTGCTTTTGGTTGTAATTGGTTGTAGTCCTTTATTAGTTGGATTGATCCTTCTAACTAGGTTTAGACTCCTTGTAACAACCTCCTCTTTCATCTCGAAAGAGGTTTTTAATCTAAATTTGCTTTGCCGATCAAAAAAAAGTATACTACCTTGGATAATATTGTTTATGAAGACTTGCTAACATATCCTGTTGGTCATAAATAAATAATTAGGTAGTGAGGCTAACTAAACTAGACTTTGCCACCAAACAATTATCACCCCATTTCGTCATGTGGTTAAACAAAAATAAACACGTTGTATTTATTTTTAAAATGTTGTCTTTCAGTTACATCGTCTCCATAAAAAGATTTATTATGTATTAATTTCAAAATCGGTCTTTAAAGGCTTTTTATCTCGTTTTCCTCCCATCGTCGTCGGTTATGCAAGCTTTCCTCCCATAGCCAAGCCCATTGCTGGTAATCACCATTATCGTCGTCATATCTTTTCCGCCACCTCAATCCCAACCGCAGACCCTTGTCGCTACTCGCGTAAGCCTACGTTGGTCATCCACATTCCGTATAAGGCAGAGGGATCTTGAACCTCTTGAATGAGCCAGTTCCTGAGGAACCAACCTCAAATGCTTCGAAATCCATTAGAGATGGTTGGACCAAACATTTTGATGACTCTATTGATGTCACTTGTATAATGCTTGGTTCCATGGAGGCTGATCTCCAGAAGCAAATGATGGAGGATGATGTATATGACATGATGGTTCAACTCAAGGAAATGTTCCAAGAGAAGGCCAAGATTGAAAGGTTCAATACTGTCAAGAACCTCATGTCATATAAGATGCCTATTAGGAAGAGGAACTGCAAGAAATAGAAAGATGATCTGAAGAAGAACAAGGGTAGTGTACCCAGCTCTTCAGCTATTCATGTTATAGAGATCAATGCATTTACTTTTGGTTCTTGGATATTGGATATTGGATCCGATTCCCACATTTGTATAAATGTGCAAGGACTCAAAAGTAAGAGGGCATTGAAGGAAGGCATGGTGGACCTACGAGTTGGGGATGACCATGGAGTCATTGCCTTAGTTGTGGGGACATACGAATTAGCCTTGCCTAGTGGGCTTGTTTTGCATTTTGAGCGATGTTATCATGTACCTACATTTTTGTAGGAGTATCGTCTCCATTTCGTGGTTGGACAAAGAAGGCTATAAGTTTGCTATTGAGAATAGTAAGTTTAGTCTTTCTCATGATAACGTTCATCATGCAAATGCTTCTCGAGTTAGAGGTCTTTATGTTTTGAACATAGAAGACTCTAATGAGAAGTCCCTCTATAACATTGATACAAGAGGGTTTAAGTCTGATGAGACAAACCCTATATTCCTCTAGCACTGTCGCTTGATTCATGTAAATAAGAAATGCATTTCAAAACTCCAATTCCATGGACTTTTGGATTCTTTTATGAATCATTTGAAACGTGCAAATCTTATTTAATGGACAAGATGACAAAGACACATTTTTCTGAAACGGTGAGAGAGCTAGTGGCTTATTGGGGATTATACATTGGATGTATGTGGTCCAATAAGTGCAACTGCTATAGGAGGATTTGGGTACTTCATAACAAATCGGAATTTTTGAAAGGTTCAAAATTTTCAAGAATGAAGTACAAAATCAACTTGGCCAAAATATTAAGGCACTACGATATGATCGAAGTCGTGAATATTTGAGCCAAGAGTTCGTAGATCATCTGAAAGATTGTGAGATCATTTCTCAACTAACTTCCCCGGGAACACCACATTGGAATGGTGTGTATGAACGGAGGAATCGAACCCTATAGGATATGGTTCGGTCTATGATGAGTAACATTGATCTCCCAATCTCATTTTAGAGATATGCTCTGGAAACTACTACATTCGTCTTGAACAGAGTACCATCAAAGGCAGTAGATAAGACACCATATGAGATATGGACATGAAAGGTTCCTGATTTGTCTTTTCTAAAGATATGGGGATGTGTAACTTATGTGAAGCGTCTAATGACGAATAAGTTAGCCCCAAATCAGAGAAGTTCCTCTTTGTAGGATATCTTAAGGAAACTAAAGAATATTACTTCTACAACGCTACGGAGAACAAAGTGTTTATTGCTCGAGGTGGAGTATTTTGGAAAGAGAGTTTATTTCCAAAGGAAACAGTGGGAGGGTTGTTGAACTTAAAGAAGTTACAGACCCACAAAGTAGCGTTGTGCCTAAAATGGTTACTCAAGTACATGAACAAGAGAATGTAGTACCTGAGGTTGTACCACAAGTACAAAAGAGGTCTGATAGGACACGTCAAGCCCCTATCAGATATGAGTTTCTCACTTCAGAGATTAATGACGTGATAGCTGTGGATCAAGTTGAATCAACATCCTATCAAGATACCATTGACTAGTTGCAGAGATCCATTCATGGATTAAAGCAGGCTCGTCAAAGTTGGAATCTTTGTTAGAACGACCGCTGCCCTTTCACCGCTAACCCTGCACTATCACTCCTTTACCGTAGAGACGACCTACCCTTCGATGAGGAACCTCCTATCTATGTTGCCTCGTCGTCTATTGACGCCGATCCAGAGAGATACGCTGGAGGACGATACTAGCCCTACTTTGCAAAGGGTACCCATTGGAGCAACAACACAAGAATGGGTTCAGATCATTGGCCGAACGCAATCCCCTGGTCCGCCACCGCGGCATCCTCCATGGACTGGACTCAGGCCCCGTATCCAATTCATTCGAAAATCGGAGCAGAATAGAAGGATCCGCCCCTCCGGGTACTCATGTGCATGATCGGGACCCCCGTCAAAGAAGGATATGCCCGTGGAGAACGATTCGACGACATGTCAAGGTTTTCGAGGAACCAATAATCAATGTAAGGGAAAAATGAGCAACCGAACAACACCGCGGGCAAGACAATGTTGCTCAGAATTTGGGTAATTATGGGTACACGCTCCAGTACGCGTCAACCATGAGGCTCTCATCATCAGATAAGGGACCCCATCGCCCCACGAATCTTCGAGGGGATCATGTACCCGAAGGTAATCATGAAGACCAATTAAAGGAGCGCTACGACTATTCCTCCCCCTAGAACAGATTATTTCGGCACCCATATACAGGATGGACATGATACCCACAGGGAAGGTGAACAATAGAGCAACAACGAGGGTATCTACATAGCCTCGTTGGTCATCATGAGACCCCGCATGCATAACGCGGTGTGTTAGAGGAGCCACATCTTGACCCCTAAAGAACAAACACCCACTGTTCCCCAGCTTCTTCCATTCCTTAGTATACTCCTTGGACGACTGTTATGACATAACATGCCAATACAAGTTGAGACGGGAATCGATCTCTAGCTAGAATCATTGCGCCAACCATGGTACGATTAAGGAACCACCCCTAGTTTTCTCTCTAATACTATCGGGTATCACGTGGTAGGATCAGTGTACCGACCGTCACCGGAACTGTACTTCATCCTCTTTGTTATTTCCAATACGATCCACGTGATCCTTTCTTTAGGTACTAATAAAAGTAATTTTGTATGCCAAAAAAAGGATCTACCGTGTACAATAAATTTCCAACTATATTAGTATTTAATATAATACATTTTTTACTTTTTAATATTAAAATTACAATATATATATATTTTGTGGTAAAAATTATGGTTTTACCGTCTAATAATAATCTGAACAATTCTTAATATGATTTTTTTAGAAAATGTGAGATTTTATTAATGGAGAATTAGTACAAAAATCGAAAACATAATAGACGAATTATAACTTACGACCAAATTGTAGTATGTGTTATCTCCCTAATGAAGATAGGTGAAAATAACGCATTGTAAAGCCCACCCCGGTTTAAAAGAATTAAAATGTTAATTTTATTCGTTTTAAAGCGTCGTGGTTGGAAAACGGATCGAGAAATTGGATCGAGTGCGAAATAAAAAGAAGAATAAAAAAAAAGAGAAGAGAGAGTTTTGGACTGCGTTGGAACTTGGGCCCAATCAGAAGGCGAGCCCATGCCCAGCACGCACACACCCGAGCCCAAAACACGCGAAGCCCTACCCTATTCACCCTTCTTCTACATCGCGCCGCACGAGAATCGAGACGCTTCACCTTCTTCTGATTCCTCTCTCGCTCCATCTCCCTCTCTTCCTCCCGTCTCTCTCGCATCCAGCCTCGCCTCACCTCGCCTTCGCCGCCGTTCACAAATCGAACCCACCGCTAACGGAAACGAGATGAGCTCGCCGGAGAACCTCTCTGGTTCGAGTTCCCGAGTTCGACCTCGCTCGGTTTGTACTCCCTCGCCCATCCTCCTCTTCTCCGATCTCTCACGCTTGAAAACCCATCGTGAGGAGCTCGTTTGGGTGACCTTCACCGTCTGAAACCCCGAGCTCCGTCGTAGCACCACGCCGGCGAGTGAGAGAACGTCGCTCTCGCCAGATCTGAGGCGGAAGGACGTTGGGGCCGCGCGTCTGCCACCGCCGTCACAGCAACGGCGTCGCCAGAGAACTGACGCCCTTCTCCGCCTCCACTTCTTCCCCTTCGAGCGTCCCTGACGCCGTCGACGGCGGCCGGAGCAAACCCTAGCTCGCCGCCCTCGTCTTCAGCTCAGACCGGGCTTGACAGAGATGGGCCTTAGGCTAGGCGGGCCTTGGGCCAGGACAAGAATCTCGGGCCAGATCCAGTGCGTCCAACGTGCATCTTGGACAGTGGCAAATCCTTCATCAAAGTTGTAGATAATTCAATTCCCTTCGATTTGATATCTTACGGGCGAAAATCAGAGCTCGTATGCAAAAGTTATGCCCTTTACAAGATTAGTCAGACTCCAAAACTCCTTAAGCTGATTTTTGCTCCATTAGCTCCAAAAACTCTTTATTTCACATCAAACTCCCAATTACCCCTGAAAAGAGACCAATTACATAAATATAGAGAGAAATACATTAAATCACATAATCTCGGGACTGAAAAGCTTAGAAATGTGAGCTAAAAACATCTAGAATAGATGCATTTTACGTTCACATCAACACCCCACACTTAAGCCTTTCTCGCCCCGAGAAAATTAAACTAAATAAAGCAGTAAGATATGTACCGGTTAAACCCCGAGGTTCACCTCTATAGGAGGAGTCCAAGCCTCATTTATTCAGACAATGAAAATAAAGATGCACATGCAATGCATGTTCCTATAACTAATGCAACCTATGACTCAACTACATGATGCATGCAAAAGTTCACTAAAAGTTGGTAATTTACGAGCTTAATCACACATTGATCAAAAAGGATTTCTCAGAGTTATCACATGCCAAAAGTTCTTACACAGCTCAAAAGAATGCATAAACCGATGAACATACTGCATGTGAAGCTACTTGCACTAAAGCCTACTCAATTTCGCTTACAAACCTTTTGTTAACTTTGATAGGCGTTCCTCTTTTCCCTATACACAGTTTTTAGAGATTCATAAGCAAGCATTTTCAATCCCCTCTCCATTAATTATAAGGAATATAGGCAATCACGAATCACACAGGGCTTTAATTAGGCTTGTAATGATCGGCTAGGCATCGGGCGTGGTAAGGTATATGAAAATAAGCTCAATAGATACATCTTGGCAGACATACTTCGACTCATAACCCCAAAAGTGTATCTCACGACCCATAACCCCTATTTGTGCACTACCATTTCTTTTACTTCTCTGCACCCTTTTGTTTCCTTCTGTGCATCAATAAGAACATTTTTTTTCCACAAGGATTTGTAATGCCTTTTCTTTTTATCTGCTATAATTTTCAGCCTTACCCCACACTTCTCTTTCTGCATAAAAGAGATTCTTGTATTTTTTTTCTCTCTTATCTTTTAGGGGGAAGGCTGAAAGCAACAAATATTACCATAAACCCGACACATTAATAAATAACTATTTCTCCAAACATTATATATCTCATTACCAACCATCAACCATAATAACCCCACTCAATTAAGCATTGCCAAGAAGTATGGGTTCAAAATAAAATAGAGGATATATAAATGAAGTGAAAGGAAAATAGGCTTGTAATATATAGGTCAGAAACGAAAGGCCAAAGCTCAACAGGGGTGACTAGTAGATAATCATATATTCATAGGTATGAAATTTAGCACAAACGGTCCAAGAATGGCCTATGATCATTTTCTTAATCACCTAATTCCTTATTTTATTTCGCCTCGAGGGGATATCTGTGAAGTTCTAGACTCATGTTTCCATGCATAGGAATTAGAGGACTCAAGCACACATCCAAGTAACTATCCAGAATGCAAACAAACAAGCATACCTCAATACATGTGCTTACACAAGTCAATTCATTCACATCAAATCGATGCACTCCTTTGAATTATGCAAGAAAGAAAAACATGTTCAACATTCCAATAATTGAAACCTTAAAATCATATACACTAAGCTCAATAAACCACCAGAAAATAATTTTTTGATTTTCGATTTTATTTTTGAAAATTTCGAAACACAATGATGCATGAAGAACACAATGCAAACACACTAAGATCTACGATCTCTCACCCCACACTTAAAACCTTGCACTGTCCCTAGTGCGACTTAATCCTATACATGCTCCTAACCACATATAGGCAACCCCACACTTGTGTAGAACAATCAAGCAAATCAGAGAACTAAGATGTATAACCTATCAACACAACAAGTCGGGTGCTCAACACCCACCACAAAAAACATCAAAGTTCACAAGTAGATATTAAACATAATAAACAATAGAGGGATAGAGATACTGCCCCTTCACCGGTACTACTTTTTCCTGAATACTTGAAATTGCCTTTGTGCATGGTAGATAGAATGCTACTCCGCCCAAGTGAGTTCTCGAGAACTCGGCGCTAACAAATATGACTCTAACCCTCAAGCTTCCATCCAGTATCACCAACTTGCACAAATAGTTAGAGAATAAGAGCAAGACATAACATATACAAAACAACGAGGGGTAGGAATATTGGGTTGCCTCCCAACAAGCGCATTTGTTTAACGTCGTTTGCTCGACAGGAAGGAGGCTCAATCAGGAGGCCTCCCACAAATCTCATACTTCCATTGCATCCTTCTCTTTAAATATGAGTGAAAAACTAGGAGAAGAAACACAATGCAGTATAAAACTGTTTTCCTTGAGTTTTGTAAAAGTTCCAAACTCAAGGCTAACTTCATCAAGCTTGCCTTAACAGAATTATTATAATTTGGTTCATCTTGGCTCAACTTGATAGGGATATGAATCCCATTAAGCGGAAAATACTCATGACATCGAGGGTCAAGAGCATCTACCACAATAAAGTAACATAAGCTCATAAACAGGGATTGGGGACTAGCAAATGTATCAACAAATTCATGTTTAATATTAACAACTCTATGCTCAACATTTAATTTAAAAATTAATGGGACGGGTTGAACATACAAAGTTGATTTGCTAGAATCAAAAAATGAATCTCCCACACCAAATGGAATTTCGACATCATTCTCGATGTCTAGGAAAATAAAATCAATGGGAGATTCAAATATAACCCCTCTCTTAAGAGCATCTTCCATAGTGCCCCTTGGATATCTAATAGACTTGTCAGTCAACTCTATGGATACTATGGAAGGATTCGGCTCAGCAATAGTTTGTGAACTATTTTTTTCAATTATACAATTATTATTTACATCTAAAGAATTCAAAGCATCAAAACTACATGGAGATGGAATAGATATTGTACAAGAGGAGTAAGAACTTGATACCTCACATTCTGCACTTACCTCTAAACTCATGGTTGGATAATGAGTTTCTTGTTCTACTGAATCACCAAAGTGCTCAGAATGATCTTCCTCAATGTGACTTGTTTGATCGTGTAGAGCTCTCTCATTCACCACTTGTATGTGAGGATATATTTGATTCATTGCATTGGCTATTTGACCCAATTGAATTTCCAACTTCTGAAAACGGGAATCATTGTTCCGGTTCACTATCTGCTGCTCCTGCACAGATACCTTGTGCAGCTCACTATGCTCCTTCATCTGTGCCATCATGGTTAGCATCATCTGCTCCAGTTTGGAGGAAGACTCTTGTGGTTCCACTTGATAACCTTGATCAAAAGTGGAAGGGTCCTCCCAATATTGACCATATGCATTTGAATTCAAGTACTCACAATTATAGTTAGAATGATCATAAGCTCCACAACAATCACAATACACAGTATCACAATACCAATTCTCCACAAAAGTTATAATGCAATGAATCCACTAAACAAATATATACAAAAAAAAGTGGAATAGTCTTAACACGAATTACAAACGTATCAGAGTTGCCTTAGTTGTTCCCCGGCAACGACGCCATTAACTTTGACACTCCGAGATTTAACCCTCAGAATGGCACGGCAAGCGTACCGGTCGTCAAGTAGTATTCGGGGTTTAAGTCGGAGATATCGTACCTAAGGGAGAAAATAAGCAAGCTCTTTAGTTAATTAATTCGATGGTCAAGCTACTCCTATAACGATGGTTGGTTTGGTTTTGTAAAATGTAAATTCATGCAAGTAACGAGATTATATGAATGCTCCGAAAATAAGCACAAAGTCACAGCAGGGTTGTAAATCAGAGATAAAAGCGATCTAGGACATTAACGGGGTTCGAATGTGATGAATGACTTAACGAAGTTCGGTATGCATTTGTAACTAATACTATTCTAAGGGCAACGGGAATTCTCTAAATATAGTCCTAACCATCTCTCGATCGTATTAGGACCCTAACATACTCGGTCCACCTAATTATCTCTAATCTAGGTGTAAAGCGGTATATAGCATTACAATCTATGAATTCCTCTAACTTTCGGGTTTTACTCCTATAGCTATTGCACTCGTGTCAGTCTAACCATATTCTGGCTTAGATTAAAACCCGAGCTATTTAATTCTTATTTCCTCACATTAACCTCATTTCTCAATTGTTGGTTAATATAATTAAATCATGCATCACGTGATCAAGGCAATGAAGCATTAAGAGTAGAATTAAATAAACGATATCCTAGATATTAGTTTGTCAAATGTATAACCAAAACACGTTAATTCAAATCATCACATCGTTCCCCTATCCCTAGATCCATGAGAATTTAGTTCATCACAATGAAATATGAACACAAACCAATGATAATAACAATGAGAATCGTATTGACTGAAAAAGTAATACGAATATCAAAGTATAATCAAAACCTACGAAGAACCTTCGATAATGAGTTCGTGGTCCTTTGTTTGATCTTCAATCTCCCTCCTAAAGCTCTCTCCAAGTGTTTTTTTCTCTGCCAATTTCGTGATCCCCTGATAACAATCCCTAAAATTCTATTTATACATCATTAAACCCTAAGGATAAGACGGGAAATTCGCCAAACAAATAACTAAATCTGCGCGCGCACGTTTGGCGCACGCCGTGCGTCCAACGTGCATCTTGGACAGTGGCGAATCCTTCATAAAAGTTTTAGATAATTCAATTCCCTTCGATTTGATATCTTACGGGCGAAAATCGGAACTCGTATGCAAAAGTTATGCCCTTTGTAAGATCAGTCAGACTCCAAAACTCCTTAAGCTGATTTTTGCTCCATTAGCTCCAAAAACTCTTTATTTCACATCAAACTCCCAATTACCCCTGAAAAGAGACCAATTACATAAATATAGATAGAAATACATTAAATCACATAATCTCGGGACTGAAAAGCGTAGAAATGTGAGCTAAAAACATCTAGAATAGATGCATTTTACGTTCACATCAGCCGCCGTTCACAAATCGAACCCACTGCTAACGGAAACGAGACGAGCTCGCCGAAGAACCTCTCTGGTTCGAGTTCCCGAGTTCGACCTCGCTCGGTTTGTACTCCCTCGCCCATCCTCCTCTTCTCCGATCTCTCACGCTTGAAAACCCATCGTGAGGAGCTCGTTTGGGTGACCTTCACCGTCTGAAACCCCGAGCTCCGTCGTAGCACCACACCGGCGAGTGAGAGAACGTCGCTCTCGCCAGATCTGAGGCGGTAGGACGTTGGGGCCGCGCGTCTGCCACCGCCGTCACAGCAACGGCGTCGCCAGAGAACTGACGCCCTTCTCCGCCTCCACTTCTTCCCCTTCGAGCGTCCCTGATGCCGTCGACGGCGGCCGGAGCAAACCCTAGCTCGCCGCCCTCGTCTTCAGCTCAGACCGGGCTTGACAAAGATGGGCCTTAGGCTAGGCGGGCCTTGGGCCAGGACAAGAGTCTCGGGCCAGATCTAGACGGGCCATTGGGCCAGGACTAGGACTGAGTTCCAGGTTCTGGACTCGGGCCTGAACCGGGTCTGGGTCGTGTCTGGAGCCGGGTCCGGGTCGGTTCTGTGTTCGGTCTGGATTCTGATCCGGGTCGGATTCGGGTCTGGTTCTCGCATCCGGGTCAGACAGTTTTAATAAATTAATTAATTTAATTTAAACGATTTAAAAAGGTTAATTAAAGGACTAAATGGACAAATCTGAGGACTTTGGACTACCGGGACTGATTGGACATTTTATCTGTTAAACTCAAACTTGGACTTCGCCCGAGAAGACCGGAGTTAGGCCAGGACGTCAGCAGCTAGGAGACGCAGTTGTTGTGATCGTCTTGAGGTAGGGAAAGTAGCGGATACCGCTTTAATTACGGAAAGTTACTAGCATGCATGGTTAGGGAATAATAATAACCGGAAATGTCCTAGTTGGCATATAGGATGTCATTCACTAGAATAGCCGCTTTCGATTACTAAATAACCGGACGAGTCTTAGTAACATGTAGGATGTGATTCACTAGTTGTACTTGCTTTCTTCTCTTGGGAATTGTCGTGCTGGTAGATGGGTCATGTCGAGCCTTAGGATTGCGTGATGTGTGTTATAACCGCTGTGTGAGAGTCTAAATAAGATTATACTCGGTGTTGCATGATCATGACTGTGTGTGGGCAAGTGTGTCGTGTTTGATATAACGTGAATCCTTGGTTGTGATATGACCGGGTGAGTGATAGACCGGCTGTGTGTTATGTTGAGATGGTCCGGTTGGCTGCGTGTTATATCCTTGTTGTGTGTTCCAAGAGAAGGCGTAACTGGAGCGATACTTACACCGATGGATAGTTCCGGTGTAGTGTGTCGAGGCCAAGGATGGCGTGATCAGTACCCCGCTGTCTCGTAGTCCGGGACGTTGTACGACCGAAGTGTGTGCCGGTCCAGTACGTATGTGAGTAAGGACCGGGTCTGTGTGCTCGGAAGACATCGGACTGAGGGAATTCTGGTCGAGGATGTTACCCTCAGTCTCAGTGAGAGGAAGATATCGGGACTGATGTTGTGTGGTCCAGTACGATATAAGTGGCTTAGTGCAAATGGCTTTGTGCATTCAATGACGTTGGGAACTATTGTACGATTATCTGTGTGTGTTTTGCTGTGTGTTTTATACCTGATGGTTGGCTTTGTGCGTTTTTCTAAGTGGTTTATGACTTTGTGAAAGTGATCGGTAACTGGGAACTACTGTAGGCTTTGTTTTATAGTTGTTCCTTACTAGTATGCCCTAATTGGACGGTTACCCGTGGTGACGAACTGATGTTCAGAACCTTAACTACTTTTCCTACTGAGCGTAAGCTCACCCCCTTACCTTTTTGTGTTTCAGGTGTTGAGCGGGACCAGTACTAGCAGGATTCTCGGAGCTTGGGAGCTGGCGAGGGTTTTAGCTAGAATCTAGAGACATACCTTTTTATTTGCTGTTTGATTCTTTATTTACTTACTGTTATCGAGTTGTTGACTCATTTGAACTTTTGGAACTTTAAATTGCATTTGAGACCCGTTTATTTATCTTTATTACTTTATTATTATTTATCTTAAGTTCACATCTCGAATCCGGTCAAAACCGGATTTGGGGCGTGACACACATTGAGTATGAGATGGTATTGGTTTATCGTTGATCTAATTTTACATTGGGTTTTCGAAATACTACTTATGCTATGGGAAAACCATACTCATGCCTTCTTTAATCGAGCCATGGTGTATTGATTGCAAGTTGACCCCCCTAACAAGATTTGATACCAGACGGAGTGGAGTACGATACGTGCTCAAGATCCAGGTCATGTCATGTTAGAGCTAGATAAGTAGGATAGGGAGGCCTGAGTTGACGATGACCTGCACTCCTCCTTGTCAACCACCACCTACGATAGTGTCTCATTTCTTCTAGAAAACTTGCTTACCAGACCTCATCCGGCTATCGTACGTCGTGATCTCATTCATTTTAGGGTTCAAGGTAGGTGACTTAAAGACCTATTTATTGATTTTGGGATCCCCTAAAGCCTTATTTTTAAGTCTATGTACAAGGGGTTTAGGTTTTTTTCCTTTGGCTTACCCAACAACTAGGTTGGAATCTCGCTGAACTCAACCCTCCTAAACCAAGGGCCTTGATGGATGCTTGCTGAAATTTCATTGGGTCTCATGTACCTCACCTAAACATGCCTGAATCCATCAAGATGTGGCGCCACATGTTTAGAGCAGCAGTAGGCACCATACCCACCTTCGTCACTAGGATTTACGGTTGTCTCAGGGTTTTCTTTTTGCCCCAACCAGATGTTAGGGGATTAGTCAAGAGGTGGTGCTACAGTGATAGCTCAACCCATTCCATGGCATAGGTAATAGTGAGGAGTGAGCCAAAGACGAAGAAGAGGAGGACCACTAAGGATGATGGTAGGGAAGTCTCGTTGTTGATATGTCTTCCAATCCGTCGAAAAAATGGGCATACCACGTACTGCGACCCCGTTACTAGAGTCATATCGAACATAGATACATAAATGGTAGATCATTGAGGGAGATCTGGTCCTTCTATATGCATAGTCTCAAGCCTTCCATAGGAGAAACGGAAGAGGGAAACCTTTCATACCGAAGGAACCGCAAGTAGATATTCTATCGTAAAGGGCGATAGATGTCTATCCGATTCCTAACCTGAAGGAAAGGTCTCATAAACCTTTCCATTTTTCACTTTAACCCTTGTAACAACCTCCTAATATCGTGTCGATCATAGTACCAATCTCCACGATCATGACGTTGAAGGTGAGTTTGTGGCTTGAATCCAAATCTTCATGTATTGGAAAAGGAGAAAGGATAGTTGGATCATCCACGACAAATCAGCGAGGATGACGTAGCGCATCGGAATGCCCAGGGATCTACCTCCCAAACCTTTTCTTATATGGCATGGACGACAACGAATAAGTTGAAAACAACTTCCTCTAAGTTATTAACGACCATTCCTCGAGACTTCCAAAAATCGATCATCCAGCAAGGATGCGATGACTATACTCACAAAAGAAGATGAGCTGCCCAACCAGAGTGAAATCCAGGCATTCACAGGCACCCACGTCTCAAGCATTTATTAGGTCATCATCATCGTTGAGTGGTATGACTCCCAGTCGGGATTATAGAACCTCTACCCTCACGGCTTCTGATAGGGCTATTATGAATGGCAGTGGAGGCGGGTGGATGAATGGAAGGGCTCAAGGTGGTTGTGCAAGGCCTCGAGATCGTGCATTGCCCCGAGACTATATTAGTTGAATGTGAGGGATTGCACCGATGATAGGATGAGAGAAATGGTGGACATAGTCATTGAAGCGAGGAAAAACCTAGGCACCAGAAGGTCGGGCGAGATAATTGTGTCAAACATATTGTAAAATTAATAGAAAAAGTTACACCTAAATACACCTAACTATACTCGTTTTTACCTAACCATACCTAACTATAAAATTCGTCTAGACGGTATCTTAACTTTCCAAAATTTTCACTCTACCCACTTTCGTCCAGTTTTGGACAGAACCTGATCATGTGCGAAGCACTTAACCCTTCTTTTTCCGAAAAATGACAAAACTACTATTTTAAAAATTTATTTTCTTTTCATTTCTCTCTCTTTAAATTTATACAACATCATTCATCTTTCATTTCATTCTCTCTAGATCTATGAATGACCATCAATCTTCTATTTTAATTCCATCTTTCATTTGTTCTTTTCTTTTCCTATTTTTTTTTAAAGATGAGTGTTATTAAATAGCCTAAATATCCCCTTAATCTCAAGTTCTATCTTTTTTATTTTAATAAGAATTTAATGAATCAATAAAAATGTAATCGAGAATAGACCACCATACAACGAATCTCGAGTTCTTGAGTCGTTTTCCTTAGCCGAATCTGGTTTGGGACTGGATCCATAGATGCATCAAAAAGTCCCTACCATAATCAATTAAGAAGGTAGAGTTCATAGATCCAAGCCACATGTCCACTCCTCCGATCCTTTTTGTTAGTTTGGAATAGAGCTCAAAACCACCAGATCGTTGTGGGGGCATATGCGTGGGTCTCAAACTTCCTTAATCATGAGTCTATCTCCATTGACATGTAGCTTCCTGTCCAACATCGTTGTAGTCAAAATATGACATGTTCTACCTTAGTCCTGCCCTAGTCTATAGGACATATAGATCTCCCATGTATATAAGAACTATATCATCGAGATCCGTATTCCCATTACAATCGTGGCCGTCCGTCCTGTTGGCGTCAGATTAGAAAAAATTGTCAAAAGGTAGATAGTCATTTTCCCTTGTCCTTATTATAACCTTGGTTCTCCTTATAACACATAACTTGACCTATTCAAAGGTATTTAAGGTTAATTAATTTTCATACATATACATATACATGTATCCTGATATATCTAATTTGATTATCTTGATTTTACGGGTTCAAGATATAATAAAATACTCAATTATAGTTTTCTTTAACAAAAGTTGTGGTACTTTATTAATAATAAGAAAAAAGAGTCGTTATAACGAACAGGGCCCCAGAAGGTCCATGTTCAAATAGCTCTGAGACATATTAATCGTAGTTACCGACGATATTGAAGAAACGTTAGTTGATTAGTTAACCTTAAAAGTGAAACCATGATTAATTTAAATCTAACTTATCTCACGTATAAAAAAATATATAATTTTATCTTAATCTCATTCAATCAATATTTTAGAAATATTATAGATTTTATTAAAACCAATACTTAAATTTTGAAATTAGATTTGTTTTTAAAAAGTTGAACCTAGATGGTAATCAAAAAAATAAATGTTTTTTTTTATGAAAAAGAAGATGATATTCAATTTATTAACAAGAGATGAATACCCAAGATCGAATGAAGGCGTGATCGAAAAGAGTCCAACGTCCAAACATGGGCAGAAAAGTAGAGTAATCCTCCCTAACAAGCAAATGAGCGACCTGATTACAAGACTTAAGCAATTGAGCACCTCCAACAACAATTTCAACGTTGTGCGTTGAAACATGAGCATCAGAAGCATTTGAGGTTGAAACATGCTAAGCCCTAGATTGCAAAGAGTCCTTTTTCGACTGGACAACAAGTTCGTTGTC
Organism: Erodium maritimum; assembly: GCA_963921825.1. Taxonomy (NCBI): domain Eukaryota; kingdom Viridiplantae; phylum Streptophyta; class Magnoliopsida; order Geraniales; family Geraniaceae; genus Erodium; species Erodium maritimum. Next base: position 60,911,798 of record OY997590.1, on the reverse strand, counting down.
CCCAAAAAAATGAGAGAACAGGGTAGTTTCGGGCCAATTACCACCCGAATAAATTGGGCTCGGCGTGTGAAATGACATGTTGCATCCTTCCTTGGTTGAAGACTCCACAACCTGACAATCCAAGGATCTCGCAGAGGAGCAAACCTTTAAGGAGGAATCAGACTATATCGAACTACTTGCAAGAGAAAAGGGAAACGATACCTCAGATGAAACAACCGATTTTAGAAGAATTGGGAATGTCTTCGAGCCCAAAACTAAAGAAACCTCTGATTTACTGGGAAAATATGAGGGCTGTGAATCAAGGCATAAGCCCTCCTGAAAGAATCACTAAAGTCTACAGTGTCAACGACATTCAACACAACTCCAAGAGAGCCTGCAACCACGACAATGTTACCAGCCAACCAACTATGAAAGGGAAATTCCAAAACTTTGAACAAACTAAAGCAACCCGGTTGCAGTAATAAATCAGCCGAGGGATCAACAATATCGAACCATCCTCTCAACCATTCTCCCCAAACTCTCCCTTAAAGAAGTTGCAAACTCGAGGTCGAGGGAAGATATCTAGAATACTCTATTCCCGAACCCACGAATTTATACATCACACACCTTCACGACCAATTTCTTCATGAATTTCTCGGACATAACACTCATTCCTAGCCACACCTAAGAACCCTTTCTCAGCCAAGACCTTCTTTGTTTCCGAAACCTCTCCAACCATATTGTTTAGTGGTGTAGCAAAACTAGTTCCCGTAGCTGCCGATCCCTCCTTAACAGAAACAGAGGGTCTGAATTGGGAGCTATCAGGACCCTTCAAATCAAGAGCCACCAGAAGACGATAGCCTTTGGCAATCGAGCCGTGGACATTCTTGATGATCCGATCGACGTTAACCTTGGATTTGGCGTACACAAAACCAAAGAATTTTCCCTTCGTATTAGGTCGTCAAATTATATTGGCACTTTCGACCTCACCAACGCAGCCACAATAGTCCCTTAACCAAGCATCGTCTACCCCATAAGGCAAATGGAAAAGGAACAATTTGGGAAAAACCTGAATCTTTTCTGTCACTTGTGCCCGATAATGGTGATCGTCCATGTTGGAGCGACGTCGCAAACTCTCCTCCACAATGCTGTCTCCCATAACCTGTTTCCCTTTCTCCTGATCAACTAGAGAAGCCCGATCACCAACGCTAACAAACATAGATGCCCGATCACCTGAAGCCTGATCTCTTTGGTTCCCTAATTTCGAAAATTGGGCTCGCCAAAAACCCTAACTAAATCAACATCACAAGAAAACGATACACATCTTCTTTCGATCAAAACCTCGTTGAAGGTGAAAGTCCTAGTTATGCCACCGGTATTTGTGATGGCAGGCGACAGCTCCTCTACCCCTCTCTCGTCTCTCATAGTTAGTCAAATCATTACGTTTACTTTATGTTGAGTACAAATTTTCTTGGGTTGAATATCGAAACTTACTCCTAAGTATTGGTCACGAACACTACACTACCCAACGTTTCAAAATGACAAATGCAGTACCTTAAGTGTTGGTCACACTATTTTATTAGTAAAAATGGACGGAATATTTAATTTCGTTAGTCATATGACCTCAAGTGTCATATAATGGATGGTAAAATGACGTTTTTCACTTAATTATTTGACCTCTATACATTTTATAAGGAACATTACCATTGTACCCTCGTTATTGTTCCTTATATAATGTATAGAGGTCAAATATTTAAGAGAAAACGTCATTTTACCATTCGTTATATGACACTTGAGGTTATATGACTAACGAAATGAAATTTACTGCCTATTTTTACTACCAAAATCGTATGACCAATACATAAGTTAATATATTTGTCATTTTAAAACGTTGGATAGTACAGTATTTATGACCAATACTTAAGAATAAGTTTCGATATTTAACTCAACTTTCTTTCGTAGACGAATCCTTAATAACACCTCCAACGGTCGTGTCAGTCGGGTCGTTGCAGGCGCTGGCACGACACTGGCAAGACTCGCTAGCACAGTTGGTCGTGTCAAAGGGGCGTGTCAAGAGGGTGTGTGTCAAGGTGTCGTTGCAAAATCCTGCAACGACGCGTTGCGTCGGGTCAGCCTTACCGGCTAGTCGGCGACCCAGTGGGAAGCCGACTAAAAAAATAACTAAACTTTTCTATAAATTCAGATTCACCCAAGAAAAAATTCACTCCCTCACTTGTTTCAAGCTCCTTTTCCTCTATTCTTCTTCAAATTCTCTCGTTTTTTCCTCGATTCACAATGGACGAGAATCGCGCCCTTCAATTCGTATCCGAGTCATTGAACGACGACGTCGCCGATTCTCAACATACTGAAGACGAAGTCATGGCCACTTTCACGTCATTCACCCACCTCCTCAACTCGAGCCAATCATCGCCGCTTCCTCCATACACCCCGACCACCCACTCCCAATGGCAAGAGTGTCAAGTAACGAACGTGCAACCTTCACAGTCTGTTCCGACCACACAACCTTCTCAATCCGTTTCGACGCAATCGAGGAGGAAGTGGAAGAAGGCTGCATCTACATCGACGAAAGCACCTCCGCGACCGAATTGGTCCATCGAGGAGCAGAGAAGATTGGCCCATGCGTGGCTCAACAATTCACTGGACCCCATCAGCGGGAAAAACCAGAGGAATGACATGTACTGGAAAATAGTACATGCCGAGTTCCACTCGACGAGAAAGGCAGACGACCCACCTCAGGAGTGGATGGCTTGCAAAAGCATCAGTGCAACAAAAAGTCAGCAAATTCAAGGAGAAATGCACCAGCTTTGAGAACGATCTCACAAGCGGGAGTAGTGATGTTGACGTCATTGCAGGCGCTGAAGATGCGTACAAGACGGAGGAAAAGCACGAGTTCAACCTCAAGCATGTTTGGCAAACCGTGAGGGGGAAACCGAAGTGGCAGCATAAGAAGGTTCCACAATGTGACATCGACATTGACATTGACCTCAACCTCGAAGTTGAAAGTGAAGCAAGCAATCGGACAAGGATGGACGAGTCTCGCAACTACACTTCGAGAGAGGGTGCGACCACGCTTGCAACCGAGGAGCGATCGATCGGCCAGAAGAGAGCCAAGGCCAAGGCTCGAGGAAAAGGAAAACAAATGGACCCCCAACCCAACCGGCAACGGTACCACCCGAGCAAATGCAGTTTGTTCACGAGTATGCTGAGCGGGAATCGATGCTCGTTACGAAGAAACAGAATCTCGAAGATACCAGATTCAAGATGCAGGCGCAAGTCATGGTGATGTTGGACCGAGTGGTTAGCCAAGACACCACCAACATGTCCGAGGAGGAAAGGAAGGGTCGTACCGCTCTCATTCAAAGCCTCGGGAAGCGTTTGGAGTCGCTTTAGTTTGGTTATTAATCTATGTAATAAAAATATTAATCTAGTTGCTTTTGCTGTAGTTTGGGTTTTATTCTACTTAATAAAAAAAATTAAAAAAAATTGTTTTTTCATCGAATTCTCGGAGCCTCGGTCGTCGTGCACGATTACTATTTTGAAATAGTAACCGTTGGAGTCGTGGCTGCCACGCTGACCCCTCCCCCTCCCATCCTATAAATACCCCTCAAGCCTCCCTCAAATTCTCACACCTTTCTCTATCTCTCTCACTCAAACTCTCTCAATTCGATATGTCGGGAGCATCTTCTTCTTGGGCAACCGGTCCTCTATGGCCCCCGGAGGAGGAGATGCAATTGGTGTTGAATAGGCTCACCTATGTCGAGATCGGGGGCAAGTATTGGAATAAGCTCTACCTTGCTTTCGTTCAAACCGGAGATGAAGCCTGGCCAAAGCGGACGGAGAAGCAAGTCAAGGATCGTTTCTAAAAGATGAGCAAAAAGTGTAAGGCTTTCGATGCTATTTACCGGGATCGTCTCAACGACCCCAGGAAAAGCGCAACCGAGGAGGAAATCTATGCTGCGACCGTGAGTGATTTTGAAAGCCGACACGGGTGTGGGAGATGCTCAAAGACGATGGGAAGTAGCGTTTACACATTGGAGCCATTAAGAATTAGGTTAATTATCTTTTTTTTAATTATTGTGTTTTTAATTGTCGAATGTGAACTAGGTTAAATAATATATAAGTTGTATCTGTGGGTTTAAATAAAAGTATTAATTAAAATTGTGATCCTTTTTTAATTATTGAAACTGTGTTACCATAACTCCTAACACTAATCATGGTAGACTATCAGAGAAACCATGTTAAGGAGGAGAGAAAATCTAAAAAACACCTTCCACCGTGACTTTTTAACATTAATCATATCAAAACATAGAAGATGCTATAAGAAATAAACAAATGGAAGGAATTTTAAAATATAGCCAGTATTAGGAATATGAGAAATTACCAGGCAAATAAATGCTATGCGCCCCATTTTCCTGGAAAATTAATACGTGGAGGATAATTAAATTTCTGAAAAGAAGATTATAATTGTCAGAGATAGCAAGTACAGAAAGACGAAGGGTAGTTACGTCATTTAGTAGGGAGTAGAAAATGTGTAAACGTAACTGAAAGAACCGTGGTTAAAAGCCTAACTGTAGTGAAGTTTGCAGCGACAAAACTCTATCCAAAAATCTCGTTTGTATCTTTCTCTCTCTTTGGCACTCCGATCCTTTCTTTCTTCTCCATTAAACGCACGAGACGGCTTCGTATTGATCTCTCTCCCACCTCCGACGACAACTCGCCGCCCGCCGGACCGAGCACCTCTTCGCCGATCACGGCAACGGTCGGGTAAGTTCTAACGCTATGCGACTTTTGACCGTTGGGACTCGCGACCTTGTATTTTTTATTCTCTGATCTACTGTTGACTTGTCTCGACTTTATTATTTGCATTCTAGAATTCTCTTCCGGCTCCGTTTGGTAGCCCAGAAAATTCGGGGATGGGGAGGTATTTGGAGTTCTAATCGATCTCACTTTTCCGTGTGTGAGAACTTGATACTGTGTGGGAGGTGTCTTGTTCCTCGGCTGAGTCCGTCACAGACTCAGTCGAATTAAGATTTTACCGTGTCTTGTTAGATCTGAAAGCGTTTCTTTGGTCTCATTGGCCACCAAACGGGGGTTCAGGTGGTTGTTGAATTCTGGAGGTTGAATTGCTGGTTGGTGTTTGGTTTGTGACACAGATGTGATGTTCTTTTTGCAGAAATTTGTGATCGTGGTATCATAGAAGGAAATTTGGCGGTTGAAAATTAGTTTTGATTTGTTCCTGGTAAGATCTTTGAACCTTTTTGCCATAGTATTTTGAATTGTTGTCTGTACCTTTGTGATCCTGGAGTATTAACTTCTGTGAATGTGATATTATATATATATATATTACATTAAAGGATCTTTTAATATGGCTAAGAGTTTTCTGTTCTACAAGTTTTTGTGTTGGTCTGTATTTTCTGTTCTACAACTTTTGAAAGCTGCAGAAGTAGCTGTCATAGATTTTATAGTCAAATGTATGTTAAACAGTTAAACAAAAAGAAAAATGCTATATGGCTAGACTTGGTTTTGGTTGCTTCCAAGTGTATGCTACACTGTATGCTTGTATAATTAGTTGTGTTTTTTCTTCTTGTCTGGTCTGTAGTCATTGAGTGCATAAACATTTGTTTGTACCTGTATAGATATGACCAAACTTGGAGTCTTATGTCTGGAGAATGGGAGAGTGGGGTTGCTTGAAAAGGTGTTACGATTTCATGAGATGGGGTCATTGAAACCAAACTAGAGCCTGTTTCAGAGTGTTTAGATGGATCCAAGTAACTAGTCTTTGCAATGCCCTTTATCGCTGACAAATCAGAGGTGCTTTTAGTTATTGGAACCAAGGGTGCTTCCCTTGGGTTTCATTTTTCTTTTACCTACCTCTCTTTAGCGACTTGAATTGTGCATTCCTAGACTTCTTGGGTTTGGAATATGCATGCTACTATACTTCAATGATTTGAGGCTTGCCGATCCTCTACTGAAAGTCAACTTGCATTTACAAGGGCTAGAAAAGACTTCAAGTTATCCAGTAGAAGCTCTTTAACTAGAACGTGTCTCTCAAACAAGTTTATTTGATTATAGAAATGCTTTGTTGTGCTGGGTAAGGGATAGTAGATAGAGTAGTCACTGTAGAAGAATGAAAACTAGTGTGCAAGAGATTTGTGTTTGAAAAAAATCAGTTGAAAGATGGTTAGTGATGGAAAATTTCAAATTCGATGTCTGCATCAATTTCATATGCTTGTATTCTCACAGTATGTCGAACTTGAAACATGGTTGTAAAAAATCTACGTTGTCCGGACATATTTCTATAGTTAAGACTGTCAGGGACAGCCTCATCGACCCAATTTCAATACCATAATACTGGCCATTTGAAGATTTTCTCTGTGGCCTTACAACCTCATAGTCGCCTTCCTTATCATTGATCCTCAGCACTTATGTGCCACCTCCTATGATTCCATCACTGTCACTGTTTTTCACTACATTGTGAGCTGTCCAAGTCCCACCAGCACCAGTATTTTGCTGATGAGTTTGGATTTGTATTTTCTAGCATAGGTTGTCGAGAACATCAATTAGGAAGATCGTAGAATAATCCCTGTGATGTTACTCGTGGGCACTTTAATTAGAGTGGAAGATTTTTTTCCCTTCTTGTTATAGGTACTATTAAGCACGATAAGGCATTTGAGATATTCTTACAAACGGAAGAAAGACATATATTCAACATTTGGCTGATCAGGATTTTAGTACTTTAGTTCCGTTAATAACTGGTATGAGTTTTGCATGGTTGTTTCGATGTTATATCTACTCAATTGGAATTCTGAAAATTTATGCTATCATTTTACTAGATGTTTTGATTCTTTGATGGGATGACCCAAATTATTTCCAGATATCTGCATTTATGGTTGGGTTTAATCATACCGGTTTCTGTTTTTTTGTGTGTGTGGGTTGTAGATATCTGTATCCCAGAATAATTACATACAATTTGTTGAGCAGGCATTATTCGTATGAATTATTGGACAACCTGATATGGCTTCAAGATCATGTACAAACTTTCTTGACTTGGCTTCTGGTGGTCTATTGGATGTCCCCCAGACTGCTAGATCTCTTCCACGGGTGATGACAGTTCCAGGGATCATTTCGGACGTAGATGGTTATGGCAGTAATGATGGAGATTCAGACGTCTCTTCATCTGTTTGCCGTGAGCGAAAAATCATTGTGGCAAACATGCTACCATTGCATGCTAAAAGGGATGCAGGAACATCCAAGTGGTGTTTCAGTTTGGATGAAGACTCGATTTTGTTACAACTAACTGATGGGTTCTCTTCAGAAACAGAGGTTATTTATGTGGGGTCTCTTAAAGTTGATATAGATGTGGGAGACCAGGAAGAAGTTGCGCAGAAACTGCTCGAGGATTTTAACTGTGTGCCGACATTTCTACCCCATGATCTTCAGAAGAAGTTCTACCTTGGGTTTTGTAAGCAGCAGCTGTGGCCTCTCTTTCATTATATGCTACCAGTGTGTCCAGACCATGGTGACCGTTTTGACCGCCTGCTCTGGCAGGCCTATGTTTGTGCAAACAAGATATTTGCTGACAAGGTAATGGAAGTAATTAATCCTGAGGATGACTGTGTTTGGGTTCAGGATTATCACTTAATGGTTCTTCCTACATTTTTAAGGAAGCGGTACAGTCGAGTTAAGCTTGGATTTTTCCTTCACAGCCCTTTTCCGTCATCAGAAATATATCGAACCTTGCCTGTCAGGGATGAAATTTTGAGGGGATTGCTGAACTGTGATCTAATTGGTTTTCATACATTTGATTATGCCCGGCATTTTCTGTCTTGCTGTAGTAGAATGCTGGGCCTAGATTATGAGTCCAAGCGTGGCCATATTGGACTGGATTATTTTGGCCGCACAGTGTATATCAAAATCCTGCCCGTAGGTGTTCATATGGGTCGGCTTGAATCTGTGTTGAATCTTCCTGCTACATCAAATAAACTCAAAGAGATCCAGAAGCAGTTTGAGGGGAAGAAGGTGATTCTTGGTATTGACGACATGGACATATTTAAAGGTATAAGTCTGAAACTACTAGCCGTAGAACAGCTATTGCTGCAACATCAGGAGCTGCAAGGCAAGGTTGTGCTGGTTCAAATTGTGAACCCTGCACGAGGCTCAGGAAAAGATGTGCAGGAAGCAAAGAAGGAGACATACTTGACTGCGCAGCGGATAAACGAGCTTTATGGCTCTCCTGACTATAAGCCTGTTATTTTGATTGATAGTCCTGTTCCCCGTTATGAGAAGACGGCCTATTACGCTGTGGCAGAATGCTGCATATTGAATGCTGTGAGGGATGGGATGAACCTAGTTCCGTACAAGTATATTGTATGCAGGCAGGGGACTGCACTTATGAATAAAGCTATGGGTAAAGAAACAGATACTCCTCGTACTAGTATGCTTGTTGTGTCTGAGTTTGTTGGTTGCTCACCATCTCTAAGTGGAGCAATTAGAGTCAATCCTTGGGATATTGATGCTGTGGCTGATGCCTTGAACTCAGCAATCACGATGCGTGATTCTGAGAAGCAACTGCGTCATGAGAAACACTATAAGTATGTCAGTTCTCATGATATAGCCTATTGGGCACGCAGTTTTATACAGGATTTGGAGAGAGCATGCAAAGATCACTATAGTAAACGATGCTGGGGGATAGGCTTGGGCCTGGGTTTCAGAGTTGTTTCTCTTTCACCTAGTTTTAGGAAGCTGTCCATTGATCACATTGTTTCAGCGTATAAAAGGACTCATAGGAGGGCAATCTTTCTGGATTATGATGGCACTTTGGTTCCCCAAACTTCACTTATCAAGAGTCCCAGCCTTGAAATTACTTCTGTGCTAACTACATTGTGCAGTGATCCCAAGAATACTGTGTTTATCGTAAGTGGAAGGGCAAGAAGTTCCCTTAGTGAGTGGTTTTCTCCTTGCGAGAGGCTAGGAATAGCAGCTGAACATGGATATTTCTTAAGGTATTTCTAATGCTCTGCAGAACATTATACTGCAATAATATTGTAATTTACATTATATGATGGTTTTGCTTGTTCCTAATGCAGATGGAATAAAACAGCTGAGTGGGAGACCAGTCTTGTGTCTGCTGACCTTGATTGGAAACAAGTTGTTGAGCCTATAATGAGATCATACACAGAGGCAACTGATGGTTCCAGTTTGGAGATTAAAGACAGTGCTTTGGTATGGCATCATCAGGATGCAGATCCCGACTTTGGGTCATGCCAAGGTAAGGAGTTGCTGGATCATCTAGAAAATGTACTTGCCAATGAACCGGCAGTTGTTAAGAGGGGCCAGCATATTGTTGAAGTCAAGCCACAAGTATGACACCTCTCTCTCTCTCTAACACACACACACACAAGATAGAAGAAAAAGAAGCAATAAATGATCCATGATTGGCAGACGAATTTGCAGACAAATATATCTCAATTTTTTTTGTCTTGTTGTATCTACTGTGTGAACCTCCTCATAAATGGTTTGTAATATGGTGCAGGGGGTAAGCAAAGGGTTAGTTGCGGAGACGGTCCTAACAACAATGCTGAATGGGGGGGAGCCACCCGACTTTGTGATGTGTATTGGAGATGATAGATCCGATGAAGACATGTTCGCAAGTATATTAAGCACAGTCAGTAGTCCATCACTACCTGCAGCTCCAGAGATCTTCGCCTGCACTGTCGGGCAGAAGCCAAGTAAAGCCAAGTATTACCTGGACGACCCTGCTGATGTTGTGAGGTTACTTGATGGCCTAGCCGCCGCTACAAAGCCAAAGCCGCGGTATACAGGACATCCACAGGTTTCATTTGAAAGTTCGTTTTAAAAGTATGCACAAAACAAGCAACTGGGGTTAAAAAGAAACGAACCAGTTTTAGTGCAACAAAGCTCACATCATAGATCACGGCAAGACTTCCTCAAGGTTGTTTTTTTGTTGTTGGTGATGGATTACAAACCGATTCTCTCGGGTGTTTGTGGGGATAGGTAATCAGCGGGGTGCAGGTAAGAATTGTCTTTGGATTTAGGAGTTGGAGGTGATGATGATGTCTTGGTTGTACTGGGTAGGACACAGACCATTTTACTTGTACAGGGTACAGTATTGAGTATTCTAATATCAAATGAAAGTGAAAATTCCCGATTGTGTGGCAGGTAATATTCAGTATCAAAATGTTTTTATTATGTTAAAAATATGAGTACTGACTGACTGGTCCAAGAGAGAAAGGGAACAAGGCAAGGAAAGTTGATTTGCCTTTGTGTTTGATATTATTAGAATGGATAGAGAAGAAGCTGTTACACCCTAGTGCAGATATGGTGTTACTGCTAGACCTAGACGTCTGTAAATCAAGAAAAAGCTTGAAGCTCTGTTAATGTTTATATTTTAATTAATTACACGGTGCTGGCGTTTTCCACTGGCGGTGAGCTGACATAAGGCAAAAAACATTATTTTAATGCTCACCGCCAACAGCTCCCCGCCAATGTCGACGGCTAGCATTTTTTTTATCAGCAAAAAAACGATTTTATTGAGGAAGGACCGAAGCTGGGGCTGGAGAAGAAAGTACAACCATGATAAAGCTTATAAGAAAATAAACAACTCAGAACAAACATCACAGAGTTTAAACAATAGGAGCCGAAGTTGAAGCTGATGCCGAGTAGCTCAAAAACGACGGCGGGGAGCGTTTCCAATACGAGATGTTCGATTCCGTGACACTGCCGAGAGAGAGGGACTCTAAAGAGAAGCTGAATAACTGAATCCAGGCTAGAATAGAGTCCACATCTTCAAGGACGTTGGAGAAGATTGCAGCGTTTCGAGAAAGCCAAAGAAACCAAAATGTGATGAATGTGATCTGGGCCCAAGCCTGATTGGACGAACGCTTTGGAGATAGTCCTGACCAATGTATGATCAAATCCGCAGGGAAAGCAGGGAGGCAGCATCTGAGATTCCACCATCTGAAAATCCGATTCCAAAAATCCAAAGAACGAGGACAGAGCAGCAAAATATGGTTGCTGTCCTCAAAACAAGACGGGAAAAATTTGCACATTGCAACTGCTAGGGGGATTGACATACCTCGGTCTTTGTAAAGGTTGTAAATTGATTCACAACTTGATGTATTATTCAGCCAAAGGTTTACACATTTATACAAGACTTATCAATCCTAAAAGGGAAACAAATTATACCTACTAATTACAATATAAACAATATAGGAAACAATCGCTAATGGATCCGGAATCTTGTGATTATGATCAATCACAAGATTACCATCAATACTCCCCCTCAAGTTGGAGCGTGAATATCGAGAATGCCAAACTTGCGAAGAATAGCATGAAAATGATCCCGGCCCAACCCCTTGGTGAAGATATCTGCAAGCTGATTACGGCTAGGGATTGGTTGAGGTCGAAGGATACCTGCTTGGAGTTGTTGGCGCACGAAATGACAGTCAATCTCTATGTGTTTCGTTCGTTCATGGAAGACTGGATTCGACGCAATGTGTATAGCTGCATGATTGTCACAGAAGAGAGAAACAGTAATATTGTGAGGTACCTGGAGGTCAGTGAGAAGTTGGCGTAGCCAAACTATTTCTCTACTAGCTGCTGCCATAGCTCTATATTCGGCCTCTGCCGACGAACAAGATACTACAGTTTGCTTTTTAGACCGCCAATTAATTGGGGATGACCCGAGGAACATTATATAGCCGGTGGTGGATTTCCGAGTATCAGGACATCCAGCCCAGTCAGCATCACAATATGCCTATAACGTGAGAATGTTGTCAGCCGAGAAGAGCAACCCTTGTCCAGGACTGCTCCTGAGGTAGCGAAGGACATGAAAGACGGCGTCCAGGTGAGGCTGACGAGGAGTATGCAGAAACTGGCTCAAAATGTGAACCGCATAACTGATGTCTGGTCGAGTAATGGTCAAATACAACAAACGTCCGACTAGACGACGATATTGCCCACTGTCCTGACAAAGGGGTCCAATATCTGCTGAGAGTCGGTGTTGTTGAGTGAGTGGAAAAGATGCTGGCTTACAGCCAGTGAGTCCACTATCAGCCAAGATGTCGAGGGTGTATTTTCTCTGTGAGAGAACAATCCCTGAAGCTGAGCGAGCTACTTCGAGACCCAGGAAGTATTTTAAGATTCCTAAATCCTTGATCTTGAACTGCTGGTCCAGATGGTCCTTGAGTTGTTGAATGCGAGGTGCATCTGTATCGGTTATAACGACATCATCCACATAAATGAGCACAACTACAAATGAGCCAGGTGCAGTGAAAGTGAAGAGAGAGTGATCAACAGTTGATGGTTTATAACCAAGTGAGATGATGGATTCTGTGAACTTTTGGTACCAGTTTCGGGATGCTTGTTTGAGGCCATAGAGTGACTTATGAAGGCGGCAAACCCGATGCTCCCCCTGTTTAGAGAAGCCTTTTGGAACTTTCATGTAAACCTCCTCGTGGAGATCACCGTGGAGGAATGCATTGTTGACGTCGAGTTGATACAAAGGCCAGTTACGAGCGGCTGCAATGGAGAGTATGCATCTAACGGTGACCATCTTCACTATGGGTGCAAAGGTATCAGTGTAGTCAACCCCTTCCACCTGAGTGTAACCCTTCGCGACGAGGCGGGCCTTGTAACGCTCAATGCTCCCATCGGGACGATACTTCACTTTGTATACCCATTTAGAATCGATGGCACGCTTGCCTGGGGGAAGATCTGTCAGAGTCCAGGTACAATTCCCTTCGAGGGCTGCAATTTCTCGTGTCATGGCCTCTCTCCAGTGTTCGTGCTTGATTGCCTGTTGGAATGTCATAGGCTCATCGATAGAGGAGATGGCCGCTAGGAAGGCAGAGTGAGTTGTTGACAACTTATCATAAGAAATAGTGTGACTGAGAGGATGTAACGTGGAGTTCACTGAAGGAGCGGCGTGGAGCGGTGCGGAATTAGATGGCACAACAGAAGGCGGTAAGGTGTAGTCATATCCACTCAAACGCGTGGATGTTTTCCGGGCGCGTTTTGCAGGAAGAGGTGGTTCTTCTATTATTTCGTGAGCGGAGTCATCAATCTGGTCAGGACCGGGGGGAGGGATGGCTGACATGACTGGTGGAGCATGAGTCTCGTGAAGGAATGTTGCGTCAGGAATTGTCGAGTATGGGAGAGGTGAGCTTTCACAGTCTGATTCGGTATCCATGCATTGATCCCCCGGGAATATATTTTCCCAAAACTGTACGTCTCGAGATACGACAATTTCTCTGTTCTCAATGTCATAAATGCGATATCCTTTCTGCCCTCTTGGGTATCCAATAAGTATGCCAGGCCGAGACCGCGACACAAATTTGTCACGTGTCTGTTGGTGAACGTAACAAAGGCAACCAAAACTTCTGAGGTGTCCATAAGCAGGTTTCTTCCCATAAAGCATTTCAAATGGGGTTTTGTTGCCAATTACCTTGAGCGGCATCCGATTGATTAGATAAGCTGCGGTGAGTGCACATTCTCCCCAAAAACGTTGAGGAAGCTTTGCTTGGAAACGCAAGGCCCGTGCAACCTCGAGAACATGCCGATGTTTCCTTTCCACGACCCCATTTTGTTGTGGGGTACCGACACAACTTGTTTGGAATTCCATGCCTGTGCTATGATAATAAGCAACTAATTCATGGTGTTGAAATTCTTTTCCTCCATCAGTGCGAAGACACTTGACCTGAACATCAAACTGGCATGTCACCCAATTAAAGAACCGAATAAGGTGTGTCTTTACCTCTGACTTGTGCTTCATTAAATATACCCAAGTGGCTCTGCTAAAATCGTCAACGATGGAGAGAAATGAATGACATCCCGAGAGTGATGGTGTATGATATGGCCCCCAAATGTCACAATGAATGAGTTCAAAGATACGGGTGGTCTTATTCGTGTGGACCGGAAAAGCGAGTTGAGTTTGCTTAGCCCTACAACAAGCATCACAGGGACCCAATTCATGGTTAGTAAAGTTCGTAGACAGATTTGGAATGAGAGGCAATCGGGAAGTTGGCATATGTCCCAAACGTCGATGCCAGAGCTGTGTATCATTGTTTCCATGAGTCAACAACGCTTTTCCTATCATCGTCGGTTCCCAATAGTAGAGCCCATTCCGCACCTTACTCATTCCAATCAACTTTCTCGAAGATAACTCCTGTATCACACAACACTCCGAGTAAAAGGTTAGTGCACAATTTAGGTCACGAGTAATCTAGCTGACAGAGAGCAAATTAAAGCGAAATTGGGGTACGGAGAGCACGTGATCGAGTGTCAACAAAGGATCAAGAACCACTTGTCCTACAACACTTACAGACGCACTTTCTCCATTAGGCATCTCAACAGGCAAGAAATTATTTTGGTTGAACGTATTGGATAACGAACTGGCATCACATGTAATATGGTTGGTAGCTCCAGAATCTGTAATCCAAGCAGAAGAATTATTATCGATACCTCGACGCGTAGTAGACGTACATGCGAATAAAGTGGGATCATTTAGAACTTTCTTCAAATGAGCCTTTTGGAACACGTTGAGTTGGCTGAAAAAGGAAATAAATGAATCATATAATAGTGATCCATGGGACCCATCTACTGCCATGTTTGTTTTGTGAACCGTAGGTCCCTTTTGTGATGGTTGGGCCTGCGAAAATTGATTGGTGGTCTATGTAGAAAGTGGACCATGAATCTGGCCCAATTGAGGAAGCTTGTGAGTGCCATCGTCCTTTTTTCTGACGATCTGCGCCTCTCCAAAATAAGGAACGCGAGAACTTGTTGCAGCGATAGGAGAGAAGCGGCGGACAGCAGCAACCAATACCTGCGATCCGAGGGCTAGGACGGTGGTGCTCCTTGGTCTGCCACCGCGCATGGACGGAGGTTGGTCCATCGGTCCTTGGGCCATGAGTTGGAGATGAAGACTTGTTGCAGCAAGCGGAGTTGAGCGACTGACTACGACGACCACCGCCCGTACTCCGATGACTGGTCTGGTGGAGGTCTTTGATCCACCAAGCAGGAACGGAGTGGTGACCGGTATTTGTTTCCGGATACAAGAAGGTCCGTCCCTCTGTTCATCGATCTGGTCATCCAGCCGAAGCTCCGGTTTGATGGCCATCTGATCAGTGTGTGATGACATGCACTTTGGTTCGTGGCTCTGATACCATGTAAAGGTTGTAAATTGATTCACAACTTGATATATTATTCAGCCAAAGGTTTACACATTTATACAAGACTTATCAATCCCAAAAGGAAAACAAATTATACCTACTAATTACAATATAGGAAACAATCGTTAATGGATCCGGAATCTTATGATTATGATCAATCACAAGATTAGGACTTCGAAGGAACGGCATTAAAAGCTACCAACCACCGAAATAGAGAGATCTCGGGGGACTTCACTTTCCAGAGTATAGACGCCCATTCCAGTTTGGCTTCAGTGATACCGGACCTAATAGCTGCACAACACTCTAAGTACTAAACAAGTGGTGGCATAAACCAACGAAAAATTGTTCCTCGAAATCGGTATATCAATCGCCAAGTCAAAACCTTGGCTTGGATGAACAATGTGTCCATAATTCTAACTTTGCTGTGGACTCAACAAGACCCATTTGCCTTGAGATATAAATTCTCGTTTCCATTTTTCCAGTTCCAAGTTGAGCTTGGGCTTATGGTGAGGTTGAATCAACCATTATTTTTCGAGCTCTTGAGATTTGCAACCATGGATAAAAGGATGTGCTCTTTTGCTCCTGCTTCTCTTCGCATGGCCTCGCATCTGGGTTTTCGTTTTTGATCTTCTATTTTGGGTCTTGGCCTTCAACTTTAATGTTGTGGTTTCGGATTGTTGATGCGTTTTTCTCATCTGCTGCGCCTGCTCTGATGAAATGGCTCAAAGCCACCCCAAAACAGGTTTGATCTCTGGGTCGCATTTCAATTATGCTTCGTTTGTTTTATTAATTCACTTTCCCCATAAAATGGGGCTGGTTCTGCTTCTGCTTCTTTGGGTTGAATCCCAACATGTTTTTGATAAGCTAAAAATTTATTAAGCATGTGTTCTACAGGGTAGTAAAACAATGCCAGCAAACGATCCTCAAAAAAAGATCATTTCCTTAGACCATAAAAACTACAAAGAGCAACAAAAAGAAAAAAACACCCAAACAGGCAAACAAACAACGAAGGAAACTGTCCTCTTCGTCTATTTCCTACCCGAGTTCAAACAAAAGAACCAGTTAGAGACCGGAACCTGAACATTAGTTCGGAATGTTTTTGAAAATTGTTGAGTGCTGGGTGGTGATCTGTTTTGAATAGCATCCTCATCTCATGTGTATAATCTATTACTTCAGTGAACAAACACCAAAAGGCTCTTCAGCTGCTGTCTTTCTGTATCTATGTGTTGGAAAACAAATTTGTTTCAACTCTTCTGTTTGGTTTGAACCATGATATACAGAAAATTGTTATTACCACTTGAAATATAAAAATCATTTCTTTGGTTAGAATGGATAATATATAATACACCCTTGTTCATTCCTCAAAAATACAAGTGTTTCCTACTACTCAAGTTTCATTACCCCTATGTCTTTACTGGCTTTTGTTCAACTATTCTAATTGTGCAACACTCGTGTTTGGAATCTCTTCAATCTACTTCTCCTGCATTAAAAGACCCCTAGTTAGTTATGATCGTTTCATTACTAACTTTGTTTCACCATTTTCAATTTCTCAGACTATGATACAAGTTAATGACCAGTCTAGGTGCTTATTTCTTAGTCATTACAAATCGTAAAGGCTATTGAGTTCCTGGGCCGGAATTTTTTGTTCATAAGCTATATTTAATTAGTGGCTATAATACTATAGGTGACTTAGAATATGCTGAACCCAAATGTAATGGAGTTAGATGCAATTGAGAATTCACTAACCTAATCCACACTTTAATTTTTTATAATAATTTTTCATTCAAGTGCTCAATATAATATACAAATAAATTGGAATGAATTGAGAAGAGAAAACGACAGTACACGACTATAACTATTTATTGATCAAGAACATTTTGCACTTTGCAGTTTCATCAACAAGAAATGGATTAATGGGAGAAGTGTACAGCTCTTGGCAATGCACTGGAAATTAGAGGTCAGGTAATGGACATACACAAAACTTGCTGTGGTATGAATAGCCATCGTTACAGAGGATTTTTACCAAGCTCACTGTCTCCTGCCTCAAGTTCAACGGTATATTCCTCCCATTAATCCAAGAAGAAAATGTATTGGACAGTTAAGATATAAACTCACATACTGGCTACAGTTAAGATATAGATTCACACATAGCATGATGGTAACAAAGTTCATCAAAGGTGGCTTTTTGGTACGAAAAGGAAGAGAAAAATGTCAACATTCTAGTGGGTAGTGGTTTTTTTAGAGACTCTTTCTTCATCCAACAACTTTGACTGCCAATCATACACATGTTGAAACGCACCGATACAAGAGAAGAAAGCTCGGAGGTTCTTGCATACTGGTGATCACATACAGAACGAGTTCATGGCAACCATTGCTGTGGAAATGGTGCTCGAAAAACTGGCTTCCTTAGCAGGTGAAGAAGCTAGATTACTTTCTGGGGTTGGTGCCGGGGTTCACCAACTGCAGGAGGATTTGGAAAGCATGAAGTCCTTCCTGCATGATGCAGAATCAAGGAGTGAGGCCGATCAGGGATTGAAAACTTGGGTGAAGCAAGTGCGTGATGTGGCTTATGACGCGGAGGATGCTCTTGAGATGCTCTTGCCCAACTTAGCTCCACCTCGTGGCCATGGTTTCATCCATTCGGTTCACAAATTCTATCACCATATCAAGCATTTGAAAGCAAGACACCAGCTGGCTGTCAAGATGAAGGACATCAAGAAACGGGTTAAGGCCATTTCAGAGAGAAGACTTGCCTTTTCTTGCTGTATAAATGGACCAGCAACAAGCTGGGAATCCATTGCTACCTTGCAGACATGGCATGATCCTCGGCGAGCTTCTCTTTACATAGATGAATCAGATGTCGTGGGACTTGAGAACCCAAAAAGGAAGCTCGTAAAATGGCTGGTTGAAGGCAAAAGGAAGCTCACAACTATCTCTGTGGTAGGAATGGGCGGGCTAGGCAAAACAACTCTGGTGAAGAAGGTTTTTGACAGTGATGCTGTAAGGAGAAGCTTTGATTGTTCTGCTTGGGTCACAGTCTCAAAGTCATACACAGTAGTGGAGCTTTTGCAGGCTGCTGCGCTGGACTTCTGCAAGGCAGCACAAGAACCAGTCCCTGAAGGTATAGAATCAATGGTTGACTTCCAATTAGTCCACTGGCTAAGGAGCTATCTGCAGCAAAAGAGGTATGTCATTGTATTTGATGATATATGGAGCATAGATGCTTGGGAAGCAGTCAAGTATGCTCTCCCTGATTGTAACTGTGGCGGTAGGGTAATGTTCACAACCCGATTGCTAGACATTGGTGAGTCAGTAGAAAGTAGTGGCCATGTGTACCAGCTCCAGCCTCTTGTGGAGAAAGAGGCTTGGATCCTGTTTTGTGCCAAGGCGTTCCGAGGGAAGCATGAGGGTATCTACCCGGAAGAGCTAGAGGCAGTGTCTCAAAGCATCTTGAAGAAATGTGAGGGGCTACCTCTTGCAATTGTGGCAATAGGAGGCTTGTTATCAAAGAAAAAGAGGGTCTTTTCAGAATGGAAGAAAGTCCATGACAGTCTCGCTGCTGAGATGAGAAGTGACTGCAAGCTTGGAGTTCTTGAAAGGATACTTCTACTAAGTTACCATGATCTGCCATATAATCTTAAATCATGTTATCTGTATCTGAGTGTGTTCCCTGAAGATCACTTGATCAACATGGGGAAGCTGGTTAGGTACTGGCTGGTGGAGAGGTTTGTGGAAGAGAAGCAAGGCCTGACAAAGGAGGAGGTTGCACAAGACTATTTCAATGAACTTGTTAACAGGAATCTGATCCAAGTCGTGGAGTTGGACCATTTCGGGAGGGTCAGGACTTGCAGGATGCATGATCTTCTGCGAGACATTGTTCAAATGAAATCAAGCCAAGAGCAACTTGTTACAGTTCTGAATGAAAGAAGCATGGCCAAGAGTCAGCAAGTTAGGAGAATTTCAGTATGTGAAAGCTGCGACTGCGAGGAATTACTCTCAGAGGTGCAGTTTCCTAATCTTAGATCATTTCTCTTCTTTAAATCAGAATCTTCAACCATGTTACATGGCTCATTCTTTTCGCGCTTTAGATTGCTCAAACTAGTGGAGCTAGAGCATGCACCTATCAACATCTTTCCCTCTGCGGTTCTTGAATTGGTGCATCTGAGATATCTAAGTTTGAGGAGAACAGGAATCAAGGAGATCCCAGACTCCATAAGGAAGCTTAAGCAGTTACAAGTACTTGATCTGAAAAGAACAGGCGTGTCATCTCTTCCTACTGGGATCTTGCAACTAACACATCTCTGCCATCTCCTAGTCTATAGCTTCAGGTTCGAATCACGATTAATACTTGCTGAGACATATGGCACGAAAGTTCCAACCAGAATAGGAAAGCTCACAAATCTTGAGAAGTTGAGTTACGTTGAAGTGAATGGTGATGTTGAACTGGTGAGAGAGCTGGGAAAGCTAACTCAGCTAAGAAGGCTCGGAGTTCTTGAACTGAGTAAAGAGCATGGGAGGGATCTGTGCAGTTCCTTACAGAGGATGAGAAACCTTAATTCATTGTACTTGGTTTCCGAGGGCTCGAGGGATCTCCTCCAATTGGACTCTATGCTATCTCCTCCACAGTTTCTCCAGCGTTTGTATCTCAAAGGTGGCTTGGCAACCTTGCCTAACTGGATTGCCTCACTGCATTACCTCGCCAAGCTGGTTCTTCAGCATTGTAACTTGAAAACTGATCCCTTAAAGGCCCTCCAAGGAATGCCTAGCTTGGTGGTTCTTGAACTGCGGGAAGCTTTCAACGGGGATGAGCTATGCTGTGAGGTGGGAGGGTACCCTAAACTCAAGAAGGTTGGCTTCTATCAGATGGAGAAACTGAAGCATATCAAACTAGCACAAGGATCCATGCCCGGGTTGCAGGAGCTGAAGATTGCAGCATGTAATGAACTAGTAACTCCCCCAGTTGGCATTGAAAGCCTTGTTCACCTCAAGGAGATGTTCTTGTTGGAGATGCCTAGGAGGTTCTGTATAAGGATGAAATCACCTGATGGTGAGGATTTATGGAAAGTCCAGCACATCCCCACCATCTTGAGATTCTATGAGAGTAGAGGAAGATGGGCCGTTGAAACTCTTTCGGATTCAAGCTCCAGCCAAGATCTGCCACTGACATGGTACTGATCAAGCCCAAATGACCAATTCTGAGTTATTTTTTTTTTGTTACTGTATGTGTTGTTCATTTCCTTTAAATATAACAAAATATGGATTGCAGGATGGGTTCTTTATTCAGAGAAAATGCTCCTTGGCCATGATGCCCCAATGGGGCTGAACCAAACTTGGCATCTCCAGATTGGTCTTTGCTGTTGACATTTCTGCATCCTGAGTACATATTTGAAGATGATCATGTTTTTACTTGTTTGCTCATTTGATTATGATCCCTAAGTATTCATAACTTGCTCGGGATGAAAATCATAGTGTAATACTGAAATTTTCAGGCCAAGAATTATGGAGAATAAGCGTATTGGGTTCTTGAATGAGTATAACAAGGCCAAGAATTCTGATATAATAAGTAGAAGGCAAAATGGAGGATCATTTTCAAAAAACATTTCAAGTCCCACATTAATGTGAGTGACTTCATCTCTCTGACACACCGATATGTATATATACAGAAACTGATATTCCTATTTCTGACAGTTTTGATTCAGACAAGCCAGAAAGCTCTACCAACATCATAGTACCCTTTGAAGCGCCTTCATGTCTCTGACTAAGCTGGCTTGCAAGGATCAACCTGGTAACGATTTTACTTTGTCTTGAAAACCAAACTGTTATCTGAAATGAATTTGGAATCTCAGACTTGTTCATCATCTTCTTGCTGCAGAAGAGGAACCTTTTCCTCATCCCCTTCCTTTATCCGCTCTACCTCTTGTCGGATTTGGCCCCACATCATTGTATAGTATCCCGTTCCGATAACACATATTTCTACCACGCTGCGCACACAAAAACATCCATGGATGATCAATGCCACCATGTTGCTATATATCTAACAACAAGGTTTATAAATAATACCTTCCATAATGAATAGTAGTTCCAAAGAACCATAAGGCAAAAATGGTTGCATATATAATCCCTAATGGCTTAAACATGGGGACGTAGAAAGGACCCTTAGTGCGCATACACCATACTTGAGCTTTGGTCCGGATCATGCTTCCGAACACAGCCTACATATATAATATACAATATAGGAGGATATGGTGTTATATATGCAAATGTTGTATTATAATTGTGTTTGTTTGTTTGATTACTTACAGTGACAAGTATGAGAAGAAGGTCCAGGTTGAGCTTGAGCTTCCAAGCATTTGGGTCTCTCTCGAAAAACAAAGCGACTAGTACACATTGCAGTGTTCCAATGATGCTATAGAAGGAGACAATCCTCATCACTTGTGGGTATTTCTTGACAGTATCCGACTGAGATAATTAACCAGCAAACTTAATTGGTGACACAAAGTTATGCCAATTGTGATTATTGGTAAGTAGGTCACCTGGATGATGTTCCATACTGAGATGGAGAATGAGGCACATGCAAGCAATATGCCACCAAGAACCCAATGGCTGATTGATGAAGAGAGAGGTAGCAAGTTGGTGATCAAGTCATGAGAGGAGGAGGAGGATAGTGAAGTTTTGTCTATTGCTGGACCTCTGTACATGTTCACACCAACTGCTCCTATGACTGATATAATGGAACCAACTATGTTGGTCTTAAAGCTGGAGCTTCTCCACCCAACTTTTGTCCTCCTGAGAATGATGGATATCAGGAAAGAGTAAGTTGGGATCAGAAGCCCCATTGCACACACCATGTATGGAGAGCTGAAGCTTAAGCCCACAAAGGATAGGTTTTGGGCTATTGTTATCCTACAACAAACACAAACATGAAGAAGAAGGCCATAAAGAAAAGTGTGTGTGTTAGAGAGGGAGAGAGAGAGAGAGCACCAACCCAGTTAAACCAAGGAAGAAGAAGCGCAAGAAGAGAGGAAATGTGAAGATTGATTGCTCCCCAGACCTGCAACATCAAGAAGAAGAAGATGAAGAAGAAGATGGGTATAAAGTATTGAAGGAACACACCATGAGGAGGAGGAGGTTGAGAAAGAAGAGAGAAAAGACCTGTCTAGAAAGGAAAAGAAAGCATAAGGAAGGAGGAGGAGAGAGCCAATGGCATTGGTATAAACAATGAAAACAAAGGGACTCATGCCATGAGACATGGCTACTTTTGCCAATATGGTCAACCCTATTGTGCATCCTTCCATCACCACCATCACCACAAATGGCACCACCACTCCCCACATCTCATCTCCTCCAATTATCTCCATCTCTCTCTCTCTCTCTCTTTCTAGAGAAGACCCTTTGGATTGTTCTAATCACTTATATGTGACTCTGTTCTCTCTCTAGAGAAAACTCTTAATTTTGTCTTGTTACAAGTCCTAATTAGGATAAACTGATCTCTGCAAGTTGTGGTGGTGATGGTATTTAAGGTGGAAGAAGAAAGCTGGCCCATGACCATGACCGTGAAATGGGACCAAAATAAGGTGGAGGAGAGAGAAGAGAAGCAACCCTTGAACAAGTTGAGAAAAAGCTACTCGTCTCTTTTCTGTAATTGCAACTTTACAAGTGACGTGCATCAGATTTTCATAAAAATCAAATCAGTGTTAGTGACATGCTACATGATATTCATTCTTTCTTGTCTTATTGCTTCATTAGTGACTAAGCATATGGTTAATTAACGTTAACCCTCTGATTTCTCAGTTGAGTTGAGTTTTCGTGGTGCACCTTCATAACGGCCCTACCGCATCAGTGGGTTCACCTGGACTAACCAGGTTTGGAATTGGAGGACTAACATTTTTATTTTCTTTTTCTCCAGATTTCATTTCTGTCTCCCACTAATTAACAAGGATTTGTATGTCCCATTCATGGGTAGGATGCAATTTTAAATGAATAATTCTTGATTCAAATTAATTGAGTCTAACACTGTATTAAGGAAAATTAAAGTCTTATTGCTGGTTAAAGGAATTTGTTCCCTTGTTCTAAACTGGAATATAAATTCTATATACAGATTAGTCCTAAATGCGCCAAACAAGAAATTTTATTTCTTTAAGCCGACCCCTTATGATAAAAAACTATATTATAAAGATAAAACAGTATTAATTAAACTAAATATAATAACATGTAGCCCATAGAGAGTGTAGAGAGGCAATTCCATTTGAAGAATGACAATGAAATAAAAAGAATAGGCAACACTAGTTTATTGAGACATTACAGCTCTTTGGGATGAGGAAATGATGAGTATATATAGGAAAGAAAGAGTCCAAGTCTGAGGTCTTAACACAACCTACCATATGTATGTAAATTTACTGAAAGATTCAAGAATCTGGTGGAATCCTCAGATTCTGGCCTATAGCTCAGATGTCGTCGGAAAATCTAGAGACTTTAGTTACATTGAAACGCAGTAAATGGCACTGCCATTGCCAAGGAGTATATGATAGTAATACTACTGTCTTAACATTCCAATATTGTAATCGTGCCATCATGTCCATGACACACCAACATGTTTGTGCACATCACATAGTATTCATGGACTTCTTCCTCTTCCTCCCTCCCTCCCTCCACACAATTTTATTCACAAGTATGTCAATTCAAGCCGACTGTAGACGGTTGTATATCATTTTTCATTAACAAAGAGAAATGTCAATGCATTGACACAAGGAAAGAATACACTAAAAAGAATGTCACACCAGATATGCATTTTTGACTCCAATGGATCGAGTATAGTATAAGCCGCCTCCTCCAGCGCAGAGGCGCCGCCTATGAGAACATGTCCCCTCCAGCACGGATCATTGACCCTTTGCAAGCATGCTTACTGATATCAGCTGCTGCTTCCTCAAAATTCCAATTCATCACTATCTTTTCATCTTTAGATGATGCCTACTCAAATAGCAAGGGTTTTCAATCAAACCAAACCTCATTCTGCAGCATAACATTGTTTACAATTGAGTTGCTTCTTATTTCATTACCTGGATCATTGTAGGATACAATAAGCATTATGCCGGTCTTAATTTCAAAAAATCACTTTTGAAAATAATAACAAGATGAACTGAATTACCCACTTTATTTATGCATGTTGCTTGTACATCTCCTCAATATCATTTTGCAGAAGAGGGTTCTTTTGGCCACCTGATTGTAAGCTCCTCACTTCCTTCTTTGGCTTTCCTCCCACATCACATGGTGAAATTAACAACCATTACAGTTGCTCCAAGCAAACTGCATCAAGCTGAAAATCTATTGGTGATTGATAACGTTTGATAACAAAATAAAGGAAAGCGAAGGTAGAAAATGAGAATTGCCTATATTAATATATTACAACCTTCTATAGTAAAAGTATTTTCAATAAAGATACCACACGGAAAAGGAAACTGCAATAACTATTCTTACATAAACATCAAAGACCCAGTTATACGGAAATGGCAACTCGGTATTCAGAGAAAATAAAACCATCTTCCAAATTTCAAGCAGCATGGTGAAAAACAGCACGTATACTTTGTTGGACAGAAACAAAAGATGCCATAATTTCTTAAATGTATAAGTCGTTTCCACTCTCTATGAGGTTTATGGATATTTCACCCACATAACAAGAAATCCAGAAGCCATGGCACAATCAGCAGCAAAAGGAGCAAATCCTCCAATGACAGATTGTCTGTAGCAGTAGAAGCTGAGGAGAGTTTTGATGTGAGGATGTCTTCAGAAGGGAGAGGCCCTTGTAGAAAGTGATGAGAACTTCCCCAATTAAAGATGATATCGTTCCAATGATTGGGCAATATAGCCAAAACAGTGTCTGCAACAGTACCATCTCCTATCAACAGCAGAATGGTACACATTGAACTATGCAGACAGTAACAGTTATGCAAAAGTAAACTCCGAGTGAAAACACATCACCGAGGAAAACCACTTGGGATGAACTAAACTCCAGAAAGATAAGAACTCGAAGTGTCCGTCATAGGGTGTAATTCACACTTTCCCACTATGTTTCCTTAAATGCTCAAGTCCCTAAATTTAATAAAGAGGAGAAATGATCTCAAACAGTTCTGGCACAGCCCTGTAGGAAGGATTATTTCAACTCGGGCTTTAGAGGTCGTGCACTAAAGAAAATAATACTTCCTATAGTTGAGCGTTTTCTAGTGGTTTCAGTCTGTTGCATTGCATGCTCCTATTCTTGAGGCCTTAAATAGTTTTTCTAATGGTTGTCTTCTAGAGTATAATTAAAATGATAGCTCAAAAAGTATAAGGCATATTCCATTTGCTTGAAACAGAAAAGACTTTGATCAGCAGAACTACTTGCATTTTAATCACTTCCAATGTTTCAACATCATAGTGCAACATGATACCATCACACTAATATACTGGGTTTAGTGGACGCTAAACAATCACTGATAAGAAATTAAATCAACCCAGGAGGGAAACAAACTAAGATTTTTTTGTCAATACTATCTACAATAGATTGTTAAAACCAATCCAAACATAATAGCATTAAATGGGTAATGAGTGAGAGATGAGCAAAACCTGAAACCTATGGCAATGCAAGCATTAAGGTAAGAGCAGGGTTGAGGTTGGGCATGGATGTGCCGGCAAAACATAATACCTACAACAGCAGAACCCACCAACACATACCTAGCGGTGAAATTGGACATACCCTTCAAAAACCCATGATCTAATTTCACAATATTTCTTACCCAAAACTGGAGTAGAAGATGAAGAGCAGGTTGCTCATTCCAGTGGAAACGGCGAATTTGCTTAAACCCACCTGAGCGCAGCACACTCTCTACTGTAGTCTGCGTTACGATCATCAGAAACAAGACCAACGGAACGGCGTCGTAGGAGTATGTGAGGCAATAACGAGAGTCAACGCTGGTTTGACTCTGACTTGCTCCATGGAGTTATGACAGAATTATCCTCTCTTTTATTGGATTTGAATTATCCTCTCTTTTATTAGATTTGAATTATCCTACACCATCCTTTATAATAGATAGAGAGGTAGGTATTCATTAATCCAAGCAATAAATTATAATATCTACCATCAAGGGAATAAGCAGACATTCCAGCAATCATGGTTAGCAAAGACAAGTACTCTAGACAAACAGAGTTAAAACAACCAAACACGAAATATACGTTTGATTACGCAAGTTAAAGAAACTAGAAACCGCGGTGAGTGGTTGTCTTGACTTGCAAGATTGAGGACAGAGTCCTCCCACTTTAGCTGCTTCCTCGGAAAAGAATTACCATCCCAAAAAGAGGTCGGGGAGACTCGTCTGGTTCTGGGCCCAATGGGTTTCCTTCCCCCACTAGGCCCTAGCTTTCGGGGATCAGGATCAGGGTCCGGGTCTCTATCGATGGTGCAAGGAGCTGGGATCCTCAGTACTTGGCGATGCAAGAAGTTTCGATTGGGTGCAACTTGTATCGGAGGACGAAGAAACTCCGATGAAGGAGGGCTCTGCCGAGCATATGTGACCCTGGCCGGTGAGTTGTGGCGATTCCGATTACGAAACCTAAGTGCGGAGGGAGGGGGGCTCTGCAACGGCGTGGATGGGACATCTGTCTTCCCAGATCTGACTTGCTCCGGCAAAGGAGAGGCTAGTCCGGGATGGGGATGGGAAGTTTAGGGGCGGTGAGGGAAGGGGCTGATTTTTGTGATTGCAAGGGTGAGAAAAGGCCAGCAAGATCAGGTCAGAGGAAACCCCGCCCACCTAAGCCATAGATGTTATCAGAGAAGAGGAAGAGAGCGTCAATGATTTCCCGGCCTGAGGATCCACAGGAGGACCCAATCGAGAGTCTCTGGGCTTCATCGTCAAGGATGAGGTTGCTAGAATCCGATCAAAGGGAGGCTTCGCAAATTCAGGCCTGTCATATTTGAGTCTCGCCGGTGAGTGAGTGTTGCACCAAGGAGCCCGGTTAGATTTGAGCTCAATCAGTCGGTGATGACCAGCCTTGCTTTGGGTAAGGCTTTGGTTCGGCGAATCATTAGCCGACCAGGTCGAGAAACGTTCCAACGGGGCTTGAGGTGGGTAGGAAGATACATAGAGGGTCGGGTGAGATCTGTTTTTTTTTCTTCTGAGGGAGGCTGGCGACGGGGAAGAGACCACAGTGGTTTTTGGGGAGGCGGGGGGAGACGGTGAATTTGGGAACGATATCGGTGTTGAGATAACTCCCATGGTAGAGGAATGGCCGGTGACCGGCATGGGTGAGAAGGAGAGGCTGGGTCTAAGAGCAGAGGAGAAAAAGACGGTGAGAGAGGTAAATTCTGAGGGGCTGGAGGACGGGCAAGGCTCACCCCCACCGAAAACCCCCGAGGTCGAAGCCTCAGTCGCCGCCGACGGTGACGACTCGTAGACGGTGTGGACACATGGTCCAGGACCAGCGAGAAGGGACAGAGAGCACTTAGAGAGGGAGGTCTATAGACGAGGTGTGTGTAATTATTGTGATTGGATGAAATAATATATTTTTCCTTGAAGGTTTGTTTGTTATTGATTGAATAATATATAAACGTATAGATGAGATGATGATCTCTTAATACAACTGTAAAACTAAAAGTATAGCCCTAATACAAATGAACTATGAAGCTGGACCCTAATACTTGATAAATATGAATATAGACACTGATACAATAAAGTCTTTTAACACGTCCCTATAGTCGAAGCAGGATTAGAGAAGATGCTAAGGTTGGATCTAAAATCTTCAAAAAGTATCGAGAAGAGACCCTTCGTAAATATGTCTGCAAACAGGTACGATGATGATACATGGAGCACATGAACCTGTCTTGCAGAAACTTTCTCACGCACAAAATGTAAGTCTAACTCGATATGTTTGGAACATTGATGTTGTACCGGATTACTGTAATGTATACTGAACTGATGTTATTGGAGACGATAACGGTGGCAGTGTGGAGAGAAATATGTAACTCAAGAAGAAGGTTACACAACCAACAAGGTTCGTCGACGATATTGGCAACACCACGATACTCAGCCTCAACACTAGAGCGGGATACAACATGTTTCCGTTTCGAAAAACAAGAGATAAGGTTAGGACCAAGAAAAACACAATAACCGAAAGTGGAATGAAGAGTGTCAAGAAAAACAGCCTAATCGACATCAGAGTAAGCAACAAGAGAGAAGTTAGGGGAAGGAAGGAGATGGAGACCATGAGAGAGAGTGTCATGTACATAACGAAGAATACGTTTAAGAGCAGAGAAGTGAGACTCACGGGGATCATGAATAAACAAGAAAATCTACTAAACATCATGTGATATGTCCGGGCGAGTGAAGATGAGGTATTGGAGGGCGCCCGTTAGACTACGATAGAGTGAAGGATCAGAAACTAAGGGGCTGATGAGGAGGATAGTTTGGACTTTGTGTCAACATGAGTGCGACACGGATTTCAAGAGGACATGTTAGCATGAACAAGAATCTCACGAGCTAATTTCTATTGAGAGAGAAAGAGACCAGCAGGAGAACGAGTGACAGAAACGCCCAAAAAATAATGTAAAGGACCAGGATAGGTCATAGAGAATTTTGAGCTAAGGCGAGAAGTGATGGTCGTAAGAAGAGGAACCGAAGATGCAGTGAGGATGATATCATTAACATAGATACGATAAAGAAAGTGTGGGAACCATTCTAGTATATGAGAAGAGAAATGCCGGCTTTACTACTAATGAAGCCGATGGACAGAAGATAAGAAGAAAATCGTTGATACCACGCCCGAGGAGCTTGTTTAAGACCATATAGGACTTTCTTGAGGCAACAAACGTGGCCGGGAAGTCATGGGCCGTGGAAATTGGGGGATTGTTTCATATAAACCGTTTCAAATAGGTCACCATGAAGAAATGCATTTTTTACATCGAGTTGATGAATAGGCCAATAACGAGAGAAAGATAGACTGAGAATGGTCCGGATGGTAGCTGGTTTGACGATAGGGGTGAAAGTGTAATTATAGTCAATGCTAGGCTGTTGTGTGTACCCCTGGGTATCAAGGCGAGCTTTGTAACGCTCTAAAGAACCGTCAGAGCGTAATTTATGACGAAAGATCCATTTGGATCCAACGATTTTGACATCAGATGGGCAAGGCACCAAGTCCCAAGTACCGTTTGCATGAAGAGCAGAGAGCTCGTCTTTTATGGCTTTCTTCCAATGTGGATCACAAAGAACTTGAGTGGAAGAACGAGGAATATGAGATGGAGTGGAAGTAGAGAGATGAAGATCAAGTACACGACGAGGTTTTATGGTGCCGACCTGACTGCGAGTGGTCATGGGATGAAAGGGACGTTGCAGCGGAGCAGGTAAGGATAATGGGGCAAGGGAGGAACATGGAGGGACGTTAGTGGAAGACGTGGGCGAGACATGCGAGGTTGGAGGGGATGGACGAGACGAGGGAGTAAACGAATTGGAGGCGATGTGGGAATGAATGAGGAGAGAAATCTCGTCGGAGGAAGAGATGAGGAAGTTATAATAGGAAGGTGGGTGGGGTGAGGGGTGAGAGGAGTAGGGAAAGACTGATTCATCAAAAGTGACATGATGAGAGATAATAATTTTCCCAGAAGGGGTAAGACAACGGTAACCACGATGATTAGACAGGTAGCCAAGAAAGATGCAAGCACGAGATCGAGGGGCAAGGTTGTGGGGGCTTGTAGAAGAAAGATTTGTATAACATAATCATCCAAAAATACAAAGATGATTGTAGGTGGGGAATATGTGATACAAAAGTCCGAAAGGGGTTCGAAAAGAGATAGCCTTTGTAGGAAAAAAGTTGAGAATATGAACAACCATGTGTAGGCTTCCAACCTAAAAAGAGGGTGGCAGGTGAGCATGAAAAATAAGAGAGCGACCTATATTATTGGTAGTACGAATCATGCGTTCCACTTTACCATTTATGTTGAAGTGTGTGAGGGAAAGAGAACCGAAAGATGATTCCATGAGAATTAAAGAAATCATGAAAGGGTTTGTTGTCAAATTCACGACCATTATCAATTGAAAAGATTTGACAGGATGGCCAAATTGCGTGTGAAGATATGTGTGAATGCGAACAAACAAGTGGAAAACCTCGGATTTAGCTCATAAAGGAAAAACTCATAAGAAGTGAGAAAAATCGTCTAAGAACAAAAAATAGTATTTGAAACCACTGGAGCTAATAACAGGAGAAGTCCAAAGATAAAAAAAAGAACTATTTCAAACAAATGAGTAGTACGAGAAAGGGAATGAGAAAAAATAAGGCAAAAGTGTTTGCCTAATTGACATGCATCACAGATATTGTCCAAAGATTCCCTATTACATGAAATGAAATTTCTAGAACATAGAAACCTAAAAGTAGGACGACCAGGGTGTCCAAGTCATCGATGCCAAATGGTGGGGGAGATCTCAGTAGAGAGCAACAAGGAGGTCGTTGATGATGGAGTGGAGGTGGAAATGGAGTACAAGTCCCTGATGCTATCGCATCGGAGAAAGGAAGTCTCGAACTGAAGATCCTTCATAGAGTAAATTTTTTTGAAAAAAACAATATTTTTAACAATGTGAGGGCTAACTAGAATATCACGTAGTTAAATTTTTTTAAAGGGGGTAGGAAATGAGTACCGACCAGTAAAATGCACAGGTAAAACAACATTGTTACCAACAATAATTGAGCTAGAATTTGTACATGGAGTTACGTTAAAAAGTGTGCCTGAGTGTGAAGAAGTATGAGACATGGCGCCTGTGTCCATGTACCATCCGTTGTCCGATTGTTGAAGCGTCACTGTGGAGAAGAGTTGACTGAGGTCAGTGAGGGGAACTTGTGATGTTGGACCGAATGAAGGGAAAAAATGGAGCTTGAGCTATTGAATTGTGTCGGGACGAAGAGAACAATTAGGCTGGAGCTTGTTGCTGACTTGGGTGAGCTGCAACTGCTGTACCGTGGGCTACTACTACTGGTAATGGGTCTGGTATGGACAACCCGGTTGAGAGATAATAGTGTTGAATGCGTGATAAATCTAACGGGAACACGTTCAGTTGTTGTTGAAGGAGAGCGACTTGCTGCTGGAGACAGAGGATATGCTATTGATGTTGCTGCCGGAAGGAGCTTGAAGCGGCAGAATGCGGAAGTGTGTGTTGCTGGAAACCTGGCGAGGAACTGATAATTCTTGGTGAGCGGATTTAAAGGCTGAAATTACCTGATCGACAATTGAGTGAGCCGGCTGAGCCACGACCATAGTTCCCGAAGCCGCAACCACTGTAAGTACGTCCTTGACTCTTAAACATTTGTCTTCCATGGTTGGGAAACGATGAAGAGGAAGATGGGTAGGGATTTAGATTGTATGTGTTATAGAGAACAAAATTGGTGTTTGGAAGTTGAGCTTGGCGATTCTTTGTAAGGATGAGCATAGAACGAACTTTGAGGAAATCAGGAAAAGGGATTTGGTGTTGAATTTCCTCAATAGTGTTGTTGAATGACTTTGGAAGTCCATGTAGAGTCTATACGACGAGCTCTTGATCAGAAAGGGACTGATCGACATCTACACGTGAGTCGGATAAAACTTTGAGTTTATGGCAATACTCAAAAACTGTAAGAGTTCCATTCCGAAAGGATCGAAGTTATTGTTGTAATTGGAGAGCCCAAGACATCTTATTGTCCAGATAAAGGGCTTCGATCAAGTTCCACATATCACGGGAAGTGGCTTCAGGTTTGAAAACATCCGAGAGCAAATCTGAGTCTACAGTAGCATAGAGCCACGTAACGACAAGAGCATCAAGGCGTAACTACAAAGAATCTAGTGTAGTTGGGGGAGGATCAGTAATGTGTTCCAATGTTTAGTGACTGACACATTGGTTCCGGAACATCTCCCTCCATTGTTTGTAGAGGGGATCGTTTGTGGTAAGCTTGAGAGGAACAAAGTTCCCAGCATTAGTGACACTGTATGCATGATGAAAGGTTGAGGTGGATTGAGAAGTTGTAGAACTTTGGGTGGAGGAAGAGCTGTCTATGGACATGTTGAATACATAGATTGCAGTTAGTTGAAGGTTATGTTTGGTATGACAGATGTAAAGGCGAAGATAAAGGACGCACAAACAGTAGTACGACTGTAAGTAAAGAAAAAAAAGATGTCAGATTAGGCTCCGATACCATGAAATAATATAATTTCCCTTGAGAGTTTGTTTGTTATTGATTGAGATGATCTCTTAATACAACTGTGAAACTTATAGTATAGTCCTAATACACATGAACTATAAAGCTGGACACTAATACATGATAAATATGAATATGAACACTGATACAATAAAATCTGCTAACAACGCATTGTAAATAGTTTGGTTTAGTCTCTAAACCCACACACTCAGTGGAAAATACGTCAACAAAGAGAATTGTGAATGAGCTTCAAAACATCAAGACTCTTAAACAAACCCTAACTCATGGTTATAGTAAGAGATTGACAGATTTTTAATTAATTTTATAATCATTGATTTAATATTGCAGTCAGGTTTATCTAAAACGTGCTAAAGACGAATTAAACATCTCACATTCAAATGTGTTGGTATAAATTAAAGGGGTTATTTGATGTCCGCATCCACACCTTTCGTTTATTACTAAATCCTAACTCATACATATGAAAAGTATTACATAGTAACGTTGTCCGCAACCTATTGCATTTTCCTTCCTCAAGTTTAATGACCGTTAAGTGAGTAACATGAAAAGTTGATAGGTTAGGGTTATGATTTGAGAATAAACGAAAGATCTACGTAATGACATCAAGTTTCCGCATGCCATTTTAGGAAAGTTTTAGACAACGTGACAAGCATGTGACTGATATTTCACGGAGTTAGTCACACTTAACAAATTTTGATACATTTTGAGAATTAATTGGTAAAACCTATTACTATGTACTACTTTTCATACGTATGTGTTATGATTTGGTAATTGACCTTAATTCTGTGCGGTAACATGACGTTTCTTCTAAATTAAATTGCTATGAGAATCGGTTTGACTACACAAGTAAGCTTAAATAAAAGCCTGATACATGAAACAAAGAACAACTACGATGGTAGAGTGAAGAGGTTAAGTGATTATAAGTTTCCATTGATACGAAACCTAGACATGAATTGATTGATGTGCACTAACTCCTATATTTATTCCGCACTCTATACATTGACAGAATCACTTGATTCCCTCCATTCCTTGAATCAAGGCTCCCCAATCATATCCACCTTTCCTTATATATATTATTGACCTCAACCACATTATTAGTTTCCTTGTATAATCCATATTCTTCTTGTATAAATATGTACTAAAGCAGGTGTATAGAGTCATCAAGTAATACACAATTACCTTTGATCACCAGTTTCATATTCTTCATGATATCAGAACAAACCCGCTCTCAAATGGGAGACGACGTAGGTGAGAACAACGAGGGATTGGGGATGACTACCAACACCACAAGGGCATCCATCAACAATACTTCTCCATTCTACCTACACCCACCTGATAACCCTAGAATGATGTTTATCACGCAGCCGCTCAATGCATCCGGCGACAACTATTTCGCCTGGCGTTGTCATTTTCAAGATGTACTTCAATACAAACAGAAGGTTGGATTCATTGACCGATCCATACCCAAACCCGATATCCAGTCCGGGAACTACCAATTATGGCTTCAATGCAGTGCGTTGGTGAAGTCTTGGTTGCTCAATACTCTGAGAAAAGAGTTACAACTTGGCTTTGTTCATGCCGCAACAACAAGGCAAATTTGGGAGGACCTCGAGCAAAGGTTCACTCAAGGGATAACACCCCGTGTATATGCCCTGCGCCGTGCTATTGCCTTGTTACACCAAGAGAGACGCTTAGTCTGTCTGTTTGTCTCTCTCTCTATTATGGTAAGCAGAAATCATCCTGGGATGAGTTATGAGGTTTACGCCTAATACCTGTATGTTCTTGTGGTCTTTGTACCTGCAATATCACTTAGAAAATGCAGGCAATGCGCGAGGAAGAGAAAGTGTGCGATTTCTTAATGGGCTTGGATGAGGATTACATTGTTGTTCAGTCTCAAATTCTGAGTTTGGAACCCTTAACTGGACTTGGACCAGCCTATGTCGTTGCTGCTCAAGAGGAATCACTGTTAGTCTTAGTGCCCGTAGTTCAATCCTAAATGTCCAAATGTATATATCATCGTTAGCAATAAAATTAAAGCGGCTTTATATTACTTATGTGTTGGGGTAATATATCGATGTGTGCTCTGATCTATGCCCACCATGCGAATAGAACCATAGATCGAGATAGATCACACTCGATGGGTCCCTAGTCAACAAAGCTTCACTAGAAGCGACTAGTATGAAAGATGGCTCTTTATGGCTTACGTTCTGTTAGTCATTGGAATGGGATTCCGGAGTCTGATCATAGATATCATGTGGGACATGATATTGGACGACCCGCCCTGAATATGTGCCATAGATTAAGTCATGAACATATTCAGTGTTGTAGCTTGTCATGTATCCTTAGACCAAGGAGTCTTTGTGATCGCTATGTAGTCAACAACTGAGTTTGACCTGAGCCTAACGTTGTCCATAACAGGGCTTCCATAACGGCCAGGATTGGCTTGGGGACGGGCTACATGAGTGACACAAAAGACGGCTAAGGGATTTATCCCTCATACTAAGGTATGGGAAAGATATCGGTTCTCGGCCACTTGATCGAGAGTGACTGGAAGAATAGCATGGCCATGCACATGATACTGGGTATCATATCTTCAGTCATCTCACATATCAAGGAACGGTGATTGAGAATAATAAGGATGACGGCTCTATGCCTTATCTCAATCAGGATATCGGAGATAAAAGGATAATGACAGGGACGACGGAAAGGTTAGAATCGACAGGGTCGATTCGTTATGTAGTGTCAGGCAATACTAAAGTCTCGTTAGTTGCCACTTAAATAGGATCAAGTAAAATGGGATTTTACGTTGATCTATTGACATGCATAAACCTAAGGGTCACACCGGAGGATGAAACTCATTGACACATTTATGGAGAATGGCCAAAAGGGAGTTGTCTCGGGACATGACCAAAACTGGGTTTTGGGTCATGTGCCCGTAAGTGAATAGGACTTCACAGATCGAGACAAGGCTTGGAGTCTTGGGATTGATCGCGTCGGATAATGTTGGACATTTCCGGTATGGAAGGCTTGGAGGCGATGAGCGAATCACGGGACCTCGTTAGAAATGGCCACGGGCCATGTTCCAAGACGCCCATGAAAGGCCCATGCAACCAAGGCCCATGGAACTAATTAATCAAGTCTTGATTAATTAGTACTAAGTAAGCAAGACAAGGATTAAGGTGTTGGTGATTCACCACCTAACCCAATCTTGTCTTGCCATACTTGTCCTATTTACACCTTACTTGACACCATACTTGTCCCATGCCTTTAGTTGGACAAGTATGGGTTTTGTTATGTTTAAGTCATCTTTTTTCAACATAACAAACACAAGACAAGAATAGGAAACACATTTTCTCTCCCTCTTCCATGGCCATTTCGGGTTTGGCTAGTTTCCACCTCCATGTTTGTGTTCTTGAGTCCTCAAAGAGAAGAACTACGTGGCTTTGATTCCCATGTGGATACGTAGGCGTCTTGGAGACTCAAGCCAATCATTCGTTAACCGGTGTTCTTGTTTTGGTAAGAACTAGTGCTGAATTTTTCTCTTGTGAATCCATTCTTTGTTAGTTGTTTCATGGTTTTAATCGTCTCTTGGTTTTCATTTATTTTCCGCTGCGAGTTGGTTCATCTCCAACCCTACCTCGAGACCCAACATTGGTATCAGAGCCGTGCTACCTTCGGGATTCACAAGACGGTGTTCAAAGTTTCGGTTTTGCTTGAAAGTTTCGTTTTTGGCATGTTATTTTGCTAAATTGTTTGATAACATGTTTTAAATTATTGTTTATGGATTTAATGCATGTAAAATGAATTTTTGAAAATTATTTCAAATCTGGAAATTTTGAAATTTTTTTTTTTGATTTTTCGGGTCTCGGGAGCGGGACTCTCGGGGAGCCGAAACCGGGACCGAACGGGGCTCCGTTGGACGGAGCTAGGCCAAGCATGACCATTGGATGGTTGATATGCCAAGGCTAAACCGTTTTGTTAGTTATGACGAGTTTGGAACCGTCATGACGAACTCGAAGATCAAATGTTCAAAAGTTTCATTTTTGAACGGTTTCGATAAACCGAGCATCAAAAATTTTCGAAACTTGGCTATTAATTAAAACCGAAAAATCACATGATGTTTGATAACATGCTTGTTTGATAACACGATGTGTGATGTGATGTTGGCATGGTGTACATAATAGCCCCGAGCTCGATTTAATTATGTATCGCTTTTCACGGCCTGCGAGCCGTTAGAGTTAGCGTGTAATTATTATTTCAAGGTGTGGTCGTCGAACCACTTGTTTGTAATATTTATTTATTCCCGACCTGCGAGTCGTGTATTAAATTGTAATATTTTACTCAAGACGAAGAAAGGGTGAAAAGGTCATTTGGTGGCTTTTCGGGTGTTGGCATCAGCTTGGAGTCGGTGTAGCTCAAGAAGCTAGTGGGAGTTAGTTTAGGGGGCTATTATGTGCACATTTATCGCTTTATGCTTGGTTTAGTTTATGCATGATTAATTCTATGTGTTTTAGAATTGCATGCTTAACTTTATTTACCGAGCATATCACCTCACATGCAAAGATAAAATTGGAATTTTAATCCTTGTGTGTGAACCCTTAGAACCGTCATTACATTGGATGTAGTTGACGGGTTCAAAGGAAGAATTACATTGGATGTAATTTGAGGCATCATTGCATTTGGAATGTAGTTGATGTGCTCATCGCATCTAGGATGTGCCAAAGTTTTGAACACAACTGGACAAGTAAAAGCGGGTCATGTCCGATACCTCCCAATCATCAACATCTTACTACCTCCCCGTCCTATGGGTGTCGTGCGCATTAGCGGAGCATCCATGGGGAAGCGGGGTAGTAGGTTTGGACGACATATGTGGGTGTCGTGCGCATTAGCGGAGCACCTACATAGTGACGGGCCATAGTTGAAAATTGGTGGACCCGACTACGATTCTCAGCCTGAGGTTGAGCCAGGGTAACAGATAGGGTAAGTCGTGTACATATGTACATACCCTAGCCAAGAGTCACATTGGATGTGATTTTATGGAGTCCTACCTACATAGCTCTATTAAGTGGTGAGCATTAGTTCAGCTTAATCGAGTGAATCAAGGATCTTGGTTACAGATTCTAAAGTTTTAGAATCGATTGTTGGTGTTTAAGCTTGATCTTCATAAAATTTATTCAGTTTACTGATTGAATTTTATCTGTTGTAGATCAAATGGAAAATTCAGCGAACATTAATAGTTTGTCATTAAAAACCATTCTTGACAGGGTCAATCTAAATGGGACAAACTATTTGGACTGGTACGGAATTTTGAGGATAGTCCTCAAGTATGAACGCAAAGAATATGTCCTTGACAAGGCTGTCTCTAAGACCATATCAGAGTTACATGAAGTGTCAATAACTGCTGAGAAGAATATATCAGGGATCTGGGATCCAAGGATATTCTGATGGTCAATAAGGGAATTAGAAGTGGCAAGGGCGGGGCCCATGCGCACTTGGCAGGAAAGATGAGACACCTGAGAATGTCTGCTTCTACTGCCAATAGCCTGGTCATTGGAACCGGGATTACAGGAAGTTCACGGCTGATCTGAAGAAGGGCAGTGGGACTGCGCCTTCATCAAATAGCCTGGATGATCTGAAGAAGGACAGTAGGACTGCGCCTTCATCAGGAAACCTGGATGATCTAAGGAAGGGCGGTGGGACCGTGCCTTCATCCGGTATTAACTCTATAAAGCTACATCTCTCTACTTCCAAAGATTCATGGGTATTAGATACCAGGACTGAATCTCACACATGCACTTATATATGGTGACTGAAAGTAGGAGAGGTTTGGAAAGCACGAAGTGGACCTCAGAGTCGTGGCAACTGCTGTAGGATCCATGAGTCTTGTTTTGCCAAGAGGCCTTGTCTTAGTACTGTACAATGTATATTGCATACCTACTTTTAGTAGGAATATTATATCTGTATCCGTGTTTGACAAGGAAGGATATAATGTTAATATTGGAAATGGAGTTTTCAATGTTCTATGCAATGACATGTTTTGTACCAGTACTGACTTGGTTGGAGGATTGTACATATTAGATATGGGTAACAATGCCTCAAGTTCTATTTATTCCGTTAATACCAAGAAGTCTAAATCCAACGATTTAAACCTAACTCTGTTAAGGCACTGTCATTTAGGTCGCATAAACAAAAGCACCTATCAGCACTTCAGAAGTGCGGACTTTCAAGTTCATTCGAATTCCATTCGATCGATAGGTGCAAGGTTTGTTTGATGGGAAAAATGACTAAAGTGCCCTTTTATCGATCGCGATGAAAGGGCGGGTGAATTATTGGGGCTGATACACTCGAATGTGTGTAGACCAATAAGTTCACTTGCCAGGAGGGGTTTTAGCCACTTTATCACATTTATTGATGATTACAGTAAATATGGTTATGTCTATTCGCTGAGACATAAGTCTGAAGCTTTTGATAAATCCAAAGAGTTTAAGACTAAAGTAGAAAACCAGCTCGACAAAGGTATTAAGGCACTTCGATTGGATCGAGGTGGAAAATACTTGACCACAGAGTTATTAGATCATCTAAAAGAGAATGGGATCCTTTTGGAATGGACTCCTCCTGGGACACTGTAGATGAAAGGTGTAGCCAAACGGAGAAATCGGACATTGTTAGACAATGATCCGTTCCATTATTAGTTGGACTGATCTCCCAATCTCTTTCTGGGATTATGCTCTAGAGACGACCGCATTCATAGTGAATCGGGCTTCGACGAAGGGTGTGGAAGGGATACTATTTTAAAATGGTACGGGATGATGCCCGCTTTGTCCTTCCTAAATATTTGTGGGTGCGAATCTTATGTGAAACATTTGGTTTCGACTAAGCTCGAACCAAGATCTGAGATATGCACCTTCGTGTGGTGTCCCAAAGCAACAAGGGGATACTATTTCTACAATCCCAGTGAGAACATGGTGTTCGTCGCTTGGGGTGGGGTCTTTATGGAAAAAAAAGTTTTGTTTCCAAAGACGTCATTGGAAGGACTGTGCATCTCGAATAAATTCAGGATGGTACAGATCTGTCTAAACCAATTGACCACCCAGTAGAAAGGAGCCAGAGATTGTCGTAGAGTGAGAACCAATTCCTGTTACAATTCCGGAAGGTCCAAGGCGATTTGAAAGGGTCAATCTTCCACCTCCAAGATATGGTATCCGGAGGTGACAATGAAGTCATGGTGGATCACGATGATCCAGCCACCTTTCAGGAAGTCGTGGATGGGCCCAACTCCGAGTTATGGCTGGGAGCCATGAGGGAGGAAATGCAATCCATGTCGGAAAACCGAGTCTGGGAACCGGTTGATCCCATCAATGGTGTGAGGACCATCGGATGCAAATGGATCTTCAAGGTGAAGATAGACATGGACGGAAAACCTCTGACCTACAAAGCTCAACTGGTGGCGAAAGGTTATAGGCATGGATTGACTATGAGGAAACCTTCTCCTTAGTGGCTATGGTCAAAATCGATCCAAATTCTTCTTGACATAACTGCGTATCATAATTACGAGATATGGCAAGTGGATGTCAAAACCGCTTTCCTAAATGGAAATTTGACTGAGTACGTTTGTATGTCTCGGCCCAAAGGTTTTGACGATCCGAAGAATAAAGGAAAGATTTATAAGTTGTTGAAATCCATTTATGGATTGAAACGAACTTCTCGGAGTTGGATCCTTCGTTTTGATGAAGCTGTAATTGGATTTGGCTTAATCAAGAGCGAGGATGAATCTTGCGTTTATGAGAAGGCTAGTGGGAGCAAGATTACCTTTCTGGTTCTCATTGAAAACGACATCCCAACCTTGCACGAGACTAAAGCTTGGTTGAGGAAGTGTTTTTCAATAAAGGACTTAGGCGATGCTTCTTATATCTTAAGGATTAAGATATGTAGAGATCGCACCAAGAGGGTCTTGGATTTAAGTCAGGGAACCTATGTGAACAAGGCATTGAGTAGGTTCTTAATGCTCGATTCAAAGAAAGGACTCTTACCCACTAGTCATGGCATTCATCTCAGCAAGACTCAGTGTCCTAAGACACCTGATGAGCTGAAAAGGATGATGAGAATCCTATGCGCCTGGGGGCAGGATCGATCATATATGCCATGACATGTATGAGACCAGACGTCTCGTAAGCCTTATGTTGTACCAGTAGACATCATTCTAACCCGGGGGAAAGATGATGCTGAACTAGTCGTCGAAGGATGAGTAGACGCTAGTTTTCCAAGACAAATCCAGATGACTTTAGAAGTCAATCAGGATATGTGTTTACGCTGAATGACAGAGCTTTAGCTGGGAAAGCGTAAAGCAAGATACCATTGCCGAATCTACGACAGAGGCCAAGTACATGGATGCTGCAGAGGCAGCTAAGGAGGCTATGTGGATTTGGAAATTCATGGCAGGGCTAGGTGTAATTAAAAACCCATCCAGTCCGGTGAATCCATTTTGCGACAACACAAGGGCCATTGCGCAAGCTAAAAGCCTAGATCGCATAACAAATCCAAACATGTACTGCGGCGTATCCACCTCATCAGATAAATACTGAACTGAGGTGAAGTGAAGATAACCGATATTGCAACAGATGATAACATAGCCAACCCTTTGACTAAGGCAATGTCACTGCCTGAACATGTTAGACATGTAAAGTCGATGGGGACATATTGGAGTTTAGATTGGAACTAGGGCAAGTGGGAGATTGTTAGTCTTAGTGCCCGTAGTTCAATCCTAAATGTCCAAATGTATATATCATCGTTAGCAATAAAATTAAAGCGGCTTTATATTACTTATGTGTTGGGGTAATATATCGATGTGTGCTCTGATCTATGCCCACCATGCGAATAGAACCATAGATCGAGATAGATCACACTCGATGGGTCCCTAGTCAACAAAGCTTCACTAGAAGCGACTAGTATGAAAGATGGCTCTTTATGGCTTACGTTCTGTTAGTCATTGGAATGGGATTCCGGAGTCTGATCATAGATATCATGTGGGACATGATATTGGACGACCCGCCCTGAATATGTGCCATAGATTAAGTCATGAACATATTCAGTGTTGTAGCTTGTCATGTATCCTTAGACCAAGGAGTCTTTGTGATCGCTATGTAGTCAACAACTGAGTTTGACCTGAGCCTAACGTTGTCCGTAACAGGGCTTCCATAACGGCCAGGATTGGCTTGGGGACGGGCTACATGAGTGACACAAAAGACGGCTAAGGGATTTATCCCTCATACTAAGGTATGGGAAAGATATCGGTTCTCGGCCACTTGATCGAGAGTGACTGGAAGAATAGCATGGCCATGCACATGATACTGGGTATCATATCTTCAGTCATCTCACATATCAAGGAACGGTGATTGAGAATAATAAGGATGACGGCTCTATGCCTTATCTCAATCAGGATATCGGAGATAAAAGGATAATGACAGGGACGACGGAAAGGTTAGAATCGACAGGGTCGATTCGTTATGTAGTGTCAGGCAATACTAAAGTCTCGTTAGTTGCCACTTAAATAGGATCAAGTAAAATGGGATTTTACGTTGATCTATTGACATGCATAAACCTAAGGGTCACACCGGAGGATGAAACTCATTGACACATTTATGGAGAATGGCCAAAAGGGAGTTGTCTCGGGACATGACCAAAACTGGGTTTTGGGTCATGTGCCCGTAAGTGAATAGGACTTCACAGATCGAGACAAGGCTTGGAGTCTTGGGATTGATTGTTAGTCTTAGTGCCCGTAGCTCAATCATAAATGTCCAAATGTATATATCATCGTTAGCAATAAAATTAAAGCGGCTTTATATTACTTATGTGTTGGAGTAATATATCGATGTGTGCTCTGATATATGCCCACCATGCGAATAGAACCATAGATCGAGATAGATCACACTCGATGGGTCCCTAGTCAACAAAGCTTCACTAGAAGCGACTAGTATGAAAGATGGCTCTTTATGGCTTACGTTCTGTTAGTCATTGGAATGGGATTCCGGAGTCTGATCATAGATATCATGTGGGACATGATATTGGACGACCCGCCCTGAATATGTGCCATAGATT
This sequence comes from Erodium maritimum, assembly GCA_963921825.1. Lineage (NCBI taxonomy): Eukaryota > Viridiplantae > Streptophyta > Magnoliopsida > Geraniales > Geraniaceae > Erodium > Erodium maritimum. The sequence continues at coordinate 60,869,316 of OY997590.1, read as the reverse complement.
AAGTCATGAACATATTCAGTGTTGTAGCTTGTCATGTATCCTTAGACCAAGGAGTCTTTGTGATCGCTATGTAGTCAACAACTGAGTTTGACCTGAGCCTAACGTTGTCCGTAACAGGGCTTCCATAACGGCCAGGATTGACTTGGGGACGGGCTACATGAGTGACACGAAAGGCGGCTAAGGGATTTATCCCTCATACTAAGGTATGGGAAAGATATCGGTTCTCGGCCGCTTGATCGAGAGTGACTGAAAGAATAGCATGGCCATGCACATGATACTGGGTATCATATCTTCAGTCATCTCACATATCAAGGAACGGTGATTGAGAATAATAAGGATGACGGCTCTATGCCTTATCTCAATCAGGATATCGGAGATAAAAGGATAATGACAGGGACGACGGAAAGGTTAGAATCGACAGGGTCGATTCGTTATGTAGTGTCAGGCAATACTAAAGTCTCGTTAGTTGCCACTTAAATAGGATCAAGTAAAATGGGATTTTACGTTGATCTATTGACATGCATAAACCTAAGGGTCACACCGGAGGATGAAACTCATTGACACATTTATGGAGAATGGCCAAAAGGGAGTTGTCTCGGGACATGACCAAAACTAGGTTTTGGGTCATGTGCCCGTACGTGAATAGGACTTTACGGATCGAGACAAGGCTTGGAGTCTTGGGATTGATCGCGTCGGATAATGTTGGACATTTCCGGTATGGAAGGCTTGGAGGCGATGAGCGAATCACGGGACCTCGTTAGAAATGGCCACGGGCCATGTTCCAAGAGGCCCATGAAAGGCCCATGCAACCAAGGCCCATAGAACTAATTAATCAAGTCTTGATTAATTAGTACTAAGTAAGCAAGACAAGGATTAAGGTGTTGGTGATTCACCACCTAACCCAATCTTGTCTTGCCATACTTTGTCCTATTTACACCTTACTTGACACCATACTTGTTCCATGCCTTTAGTTGGACAAGTATGGGTTTTGTTATGTTTAATTCATCTTTTTTCAACATAACAAACACAAGACAAGAATAGGAAACACATTTTCTCTCCCTCTTCCATGGCCATTTCGGGTTTGGCTAGTTTCCACCTCCATTTTTGTGTTCTTGAGTCCTCAAAGAGAAGAACTACGTGGCTTTGATTCCCATGTGGATACGTAGGCGTCTTGGAGACTCAAGCCAATCATTCGTTAACCGGTGTTCTTGTTTTGGTAAGAAATAGTGCTGAATTTTTCTCTTGTGAATCCATTCTTTGTTAGTTGTTTCATGGTTTAATCGTCTCTTGGTTTTCATTGATTTTCCGCTGCGAGTTGGTTCATCTCCAACCCTACCTCGAGACCCAACATTGATCGCGTCGGATAATGTTGGACATTTCCGGTATGGAAGGCTTGGAGGCGATGAGCGAATCACGGGACTTCGTTAGAAATGGCCACGGGCCATGTTCCAAGACGCCCATGAAAGGCCCATGCAACCAAGGCCCATGGAACTAATTAATCAAGTCTTGATTAATTAGTACTAAGTAAGCAAGACAAGGATTAAGGTGTTGGTGATTCACCACCTAACCCAATCTTGTCTTGCCATACTTGTCCTATTTACACCTTACTTGACACCATACTTGTCCCATGCCTTTAGTTGGACAAGTATGGGTTTTGTTATGTTTAAGTCATCTTTTTTCAACATAACAAACACAAGACAAGAATAGGAAACACATTTTCTCTCCCTCTTCTATGGCCATTTCGGGTTTGGCTAGTTTCCACCTCCATGTTTGTGTTCTTGAGTCCTCAAAGAGAAGAACTACGTGGCTTTGATTCCCATGTGGATACGTAGGCGTCTTGGAGACTCAAGCCAATCATTCGTTAACCGGTGTTCTTGTTTTGGTAAGAACTAGTGCTGAATTTTTCTCTTGTGAATCCATTCTTTGTTAGTTGTTTCATGGTTTTAATCGTCTCTTGGTTTTCATTGATTTTCCGCTGCGAGTTGGTTCATCTCCAACCCTACCTCGAGACCCAACAATCACAACGATCACTTATGGCATCAAAGCATCCTGCATATGAAGCTGCAACCAGGGCAGTCTGTCGCGATGACAGAGGTAGTCGGCACCGAATTAATGGGAACACAGGACATGGCCGACAGACGACGGGAGGGCACGGAACCGTGGGTCGCTGCACTCATTATTGAAAAACCGACCACACAACCGATTCTTGCTATGCCTTAATTTGCTACCCTGAGCACTGGTCGAAGCCCAGCTGTGAAGTCGCCAGCACTGACAGACGTGGAAGAGCACCGTCTATGTCTGATGGGAATGCCAGAACAACGGTTGTAGATCGCGCTGCTGCGTTTTTGGGGATTGCGCGAGAAACCCAAACATGCCTGATCGCGCGTTTTTGGGCGTTGCGAGAGAAGCCCCAAACATGCCTGATCCAAACGGCCCACTAGCAGACTGTAAAACCCCGCTCTTTCAAAAAGGGTTTTATTCGAAAATTGAAACGTTGGGGGCGGAGTTTTGCAACGAGTGGAAGTTGAGAAAAAAAAATCAAAAAAAAAAGAGAAGAAGAAGGGTTTGGGATGGACTGGGCCGGTCAGAGAGCCGGGCCCAGCCCAACCATGTGAGCCAGGCCCACTGGTGCGAAGCCAGATCAACCCTACTCATTTCTTCTTCACGCGACTTGGCACGCAAACCGAGAAGCGCCGCATCCCTCTCTTCTTCGATCCTCTCTCTCCCATCTCAGATTCCCACCTCTCCCTCTTGCGAACTTCGCCGTAATCGAACCAGTAGCCGACCTTCCTCCTCCATCACGCCCTCGTCCTCGTTTCCCTTCCCCATATCCGTCTCTCCCTCCCCCAACCGACATCGCCACCACCGTGTTCTCCACCACCACTCGTGAATCGAGAGCGCCGTCGACAGAAAATGAGAACGGACGACGAGCTTCTCCGTTCTATTTATCTCCCCGACCCGTTCAACCCACAAGACGCCATCGGAACCTAACGGCGGTGCGGGCTCGGAAGAACTCGGCCGGAACAACAACGACGAGAAATCCTCCCTCGCCAGATTTGAAAGACGAGGTTGTTGGACAGCGCCACCACTGCCACCGTCTCTCCGGTGTTCGGTCGTGAATTTCCGACCAGATCTACACCCCTCTCGAGTGTCCTGTTGCCGTCGCCGGCGGCCGGAGATGAGCCCACGCCGACAAGCTTAAGCAGACAGAGCTAGTTGGGCTTACGGGCCAGGAAGCTGGTGGGCTTAGGCCAGAATCAAGGTGAGGATGGGCCGTGGCCCAAGACTGACAAATACGGGCTTGGACCGAACCGTTGGAATGGGCCTCAGGACAGGCCTGGTTCGGCTGGATCCGGGTCAGGCTAAGTCCGGGTCTGTTGTTGCGGTCCTCCGCCGCTCGGGCACTCGTCTCCGATGTCCCGGCTGCCGACAATGTAAACACACTGGCCAAAGCGACCTCGTTCCACTGTTGTCGTTGTATCCACCATCTCAGAACTACACCTGATTCATCAGGTTGAGAACTAGACCCAAACTCAGGGCTCGGGGCCCTCTCTCGAACTTCTTGCACCTAATCGCCTCGATGGCCACCCAAACTAGTGCAACCGGTTCACGCCGTGACTCTGGCCTAACACCTCGTCTCTGATACTCCATCTCGTTGCAGCCCAGGACCTGCTGGTGTTGCTCCTCTTATCCTCCCCAATAGGAGTAACCCGGGCAGTTTTGCCCCCAATGACTTACCTCTCCTACCCCGAGGTGCCACGACGCAAGTAAGCTCCACACGATAACGCCCACGATGAGTTCCTTACTCTTAAAGAACGACGTGCTTATCATAACTAACGTCACACACAATCTACCACACTAGTAATCCGTCAGCCCGGTAAGGAGAGGTGACCGAGTGGCGAGGAGATCCGAGTAGCGCAGCGGAAGCGTGGTGAGCCCATAACCCACGATCATCGTATTCTTCGGTTGTCTTTACACGTGAGGAGACGTGGGGATCTAAAAGTAGAACCTTGATGTGGTTCTGGCGTTTGACACCCCGACTAAGTACGTTGTGGTTACGAGTTCCGTTGAGAATTAGTTGTGTGCTGTACTAGTATGCCCTAATTGGACGGTTACCCGTGGTGGTGAGCGCTTGCTTATAACCTTAACTACTTTCCTACTGAGCGAAGGCTCACCACTTACCTTGTTGTTTTTCAGGTTCTAAGCGGGAACTGTACTAGCCGGATGCTCGACGCTTGGGAGCTTACGAGGGTCCTAGGCTAGATAGTCTAGAGACGTACCGTTTTATTTTGAACTGTTTTGCCGTTGGGTTTTACCGAGCTGTGACTCGCGTGGTGTTTAAAGTTTTAAAATTATGAGTTTGAGACTTGTTGGCTTTATTTTCAATTAAAATTATTATTGTTTTAGTTCACGTCTCGAGTCCGGTCAAAACCGGATTTGGGGCGTGACAATTTGCCCCAAATCTGGTTTGGCCAGAATCAAGGTGAGGATGGGCCGTGGCCCAAGACTGACAAATACGGGCTTGGACCGAACCGTTGGAATGGGCCTCAGGACAAGCCTGGTTCGGCTGGATCCGGGTCAGGCTAAGTCCGGGTCTGGAACCGGGTCCGGACCGGGTCTGGTTTGGGTTTCGGGTCGGATCCGGGTCAACCCGGTTTCAAATAAAAATGTTTTTAAAATCAGATTTAAATCACTATTTAATCTGATTTTGGACTTAAAATTGGAATTTAAAAGGACAAATTGTGCAATTCTGAGGATCCTTGGACTACCGAGACTTATTGGACCTTTATCTATTAAACTCAGATTATCTTCGCCCGAGAGCTTGGACTTCGCCCGAGAAGACGGAGACCAATACGGAAACCCGTGTGAAGAGCGGAGTAGGGGCAAATCGACTTTTCAGCAGAGATTGAGAGGAAGACCGCGAGGTAGGGAAAGTCTTAATTTCTTAATTAACGCTTAGTATGCTTGATTAGGATAATAAAATCGGAAAGGTCCTAGAATTTCCTATAGGATGCGAATAAATAGAATAATCGTACTTCAATCACTAATAAACGGATGAGTCTAGTATGCATGCTTAGGATGATGATAATTAGTGAAGTGTGCTTTCAATACTTGGGAAATTGATTTACTGGTAGAGAGGCTGTGAAGAGCTCTCGGATTAGTTGTGTGCTAGGTTCACATGCTTGGTTGTTAGTTAGTAGGAAATCAAGAGTCTAATGGAACTAGTTTACTTTACTGTTGATTAGTTGAATGTTTGCTTGATTGGTTGAACGATTGTGTTGATATAATTGTTGATTGAATGGTTGATCGAGTATGACTGGTTGTGCCAAGGAGGCACGATCAGGTGATCGATTGACCGATGGAGAGCAAGTGGTAAGTGATGGTAAGTGTAATTACGGGTATGAATCCCGTGTGGTGTGTATTGATGAAAGTGTGTATTTCTATGATTGATTCTGGACCCTGCGGGGCTTTGTCTGATAGATTCTGCCGGATACTGGTTAGTGTACCCACACCGTTGAGGATTCCGGTGTGGGGAACGGCTTACCCTACGGGGCATTGGTTATTGGATATACACCGTGGAGGATTCCGGTACGGATAATGGTTTATCCTACGAGGCTTTGGTTATTGGACCTACACCGTTGAGGAGTCCGGTGTAGGGTGAGATAATGATTATTGTGGATACGTGATGGTACCTACACCGTTGAGGAGTCCGGTGTAGGAAGAGAAATGATTAATGGTACCCACACTGTTGAGGAGTCCGGTGTGGGAATGGTTCAAGGGAATGATTGGAGCCGGAAGGCACTGATTATTGGACCTACGGGGCAGTTGGATGGATTACTTCGTGAGAGATGGTTTCTATGGTTTCACCCAAGTGTATGCGTCCTACGGGAGCACTACCTTGGTTCCCTAGGACATATGGTTCTTTGGATACGTTTCCGAGAATACTGATGATATGCGTCCTCCTAAGGATGTTTCTGGTATTCGCGACGTTATACGTCTTTGTGACGTTATGCGTCTCCTCTGGACCGAGGGAAAATCTAATATGACATGGATACTCTGGTGGATCGGAATTATGGGAACCGAGGTGATCCCAGAATCTATCCATGGATCGGAGGCTTGAGAAAGCGAGTGGTTGGCATGAGATTAAATACTCCCATTTTACTCTTATTGATCCGTTAAAGTATTTATCATGAACTTCTTTTAAGTTACTATTATCTTGGAAAAAGCGATACTATTTCATTATCCGAATCCTATAACATTTCATTGATTTATAGAATTTACTCGTTCCCGTTGTGTCAATTTTCTATGTTAGTTTAACGTTCTCTGTTTATTCTTTGAGAGCTCATCGTTACCCTCGACAATGCGTTATTGTTATCGTTGCTTCGTATTCGTTTATTACACCTTTTGGTCTAAGGGTTTTAAATACTTTTGTAACATCGATTTAAAGAAGCTTTAATATTAAACTCGGAAACTAAAGCCATTTACGATTTTCCCTACTGAGCGTAAGCTCATCCCTATTTGTTTATTTATTGTGTGTACATGTGTGCTTGGTATCTGGGAAATTCGAGGCTCGGGGGCTCCCGGATGTCTTGAGAGTTGTATTAGAGATGTGTTGGTCCACATTGTTAATTTTTATTTACCATTTGTCACTTATCAAGTTTTGACACTATATTTGAAGTTTTGATTGAATTATTGAGGAATACTTTGGACTCGTTTCCAACTTCAAAAGAATTTATTTCACTTATACTACTTTTACTTCGTTTGGTTCAGGTCACGTCTCGAGTCTGGCTAAACCGGATTTGGGGCGTGACAATTTGCTATCAGAGCCTGGTTTCATTTGAAACAGGTTAAATTTTGAACTTGTTTTCAAAACCTCAGACCAACGTCAATTAGGTGGGTAGAGTTAGGAGGTCTAAGTCGTGTGCTCAGTGACGCAAGTGAAAATATTTGATGCGTAGAGTGGGAACGACACGAATCTTGATTGTCTCAATGGTTGTTTAATGTTGAATCCCTTTATTACGATGGTTACATCGCTTGATTGGGATCCTTACCCTATTGACTGTAAGATACAGTGATCGGTGAAGCCGAATGGTTGAGATCGGTATTGGGTTAACTAGCAATGAGCGAACCGTTATAAAGTGGTTGTTGAGTAAAATGATTTGTGATGTGTGTTACCGTCGTGGTTGGTCGTTTCTTGATTGATAAGGTTGAAGGGTTAACATGTTGAAGTATCGACTTATCGAAGTGTTGATTTATTGAAAGAATTATCCAATTGGGATGAGAGTTGAGAAAAGAGTAGAACTCGTGTATTCTTGCGCTCTTGTTAAGTGTTTTGTGTCTACTCCTATGCTTCGTGATACGGGACTGGTTACACCCCTATGCTTCGTGATACAGGATTGGTTTTACTCCTATGCTTCGTGATACGGGACTGGTTACACCCCTATGCTTCGTGATACAGGGAGACTGAGCCGATGATGCTCCGACACCATACTTTGCTGTACTATTCTAATGCTGCGTGTTCTAGAGTGTTGAAATGTTAGTTGTGAAATTGTTGATTTGTTTAAGTGATAACCGTCATTTAAGAATTGAGGTTGAGATTAACATCGGGTTTAGATCGGATGAACGAGCGATGCTCGGGTTGGTTATAACACGTTGATTAGATAATTGTTGGAGAATTTGCCGCTTAGGTCGGCCGCTAATTGATGTATAACCCGAAATGCTAAATTGACCGGGTAGTATTAAGATATTTACTAAGACCCGCGTGGGTTACTGTGGTGTTCAAGATTTCGTGTAATTGAGATGCTTTGTGTGTACCTTATGGGTAGGACTATGTGCACAGGTTATTATATAAATGTCCCGCTTAAGCGGATGATTAGAAGAAAATACAGACGGGTCATGCCAAATTTTCGGTAGAAACTGAAGTGTTTGCACTATCACGGGCTGACTCAGGGGCGCCACTATAGTCGAGCGTGATAGAGGGATGTCAAGTGGTTACAACGAGGTTCGGGGACGCCGGAATCGGGTTGTAACGACGTGAGATCGACATGAATGTTATAAGGAATAAGTAAGGGAAGAAGATTATAGAAAGGAGTTGAGGACATAAATTGAGAAATTTATCGTGTTACGATTTTAGACCCTAGTGTTGGGAAGAGACCCAATCGAGGGGTATGCTTGATGCTTTGCGAACTGTGTGAATTGATTGAGATTGTTCCTCCTATGGGAGTTGATTGATTTGTTTGAACCGGTGATTGCTGTTGTGAGACGCACTAAGTTGCGGCCTTTTCTGCCTATATATAAAGTATATATATTTATCTTCTGAGCCTAAGTACGGTTGGTCATTATATGATCTTGGTGGGACGCGCGTGAACATCCTTGTGTTTTGATCGAACCGGTTGTTCTAAACGAGACTTCGTACTAGCAATCTAAGTGGGATCCCTTTAAGACGCATGAGAACATCCCTGTATGATAAATCGAACCCCTTGAGTTATGTGTACTTACGTTTCAAGTGCAACGAGTGCACGAGATGTCCCGTGTTTATAGTCCGAGAGGGACCAGGAGCCGCCCAGCTGTGAGACAGAGCCAGACAACAGCTGTTGAGCAGGCAGGGGCAGCGAGTGCCCAGGATACTACTCCTATAGAGCACCAGAGTTTGAGAGTGGACCGTTAGGGTTACCACCTAGATTTCCTCCAGTCGCAGAGTCGAATCAGGCGACCCCCCATGGATGAGGTGGTTCGCGCAGTACCAGCAGCGCCCAGCGCTCAACGGGAGACTGCAGTACCGGCACCAGAGTCTGTGCCTACGGCCGACAAAATCATTATCGAGAGGCCAGGCCAGATGCACAGCAACACGGCCAGACTCTCAGAAATTGTTGTAGCTTGAGCACACCAATCAATCTCGGAGGTTCGGACCCTGAGGCAGCTGTAGTATGGTTGGAGTGGATTACCCGCAACTTTGTTACTTCGAGAGCTTTCGGAAGGTCATCTGAGAATATTTTCGCGACCGTCCAGCTTGAGAGAGAAGCATGATACTGGTGGCAGCATGTGCAGATCAGGGTTGGAGGTGACTTTTAGCTGTTCATTAGATTGTTCCCGGAGCAGTATCTCTCCCTCGACCCGTTCGAGAGAACCAACACCAGCAGTCATTGGATATGCAGTAGAGAGGGATGAACGTCTCTAAGTATGAGGCGAGGTTCACATTCCGGTACCGCTCCGCACCGAGATGGTGCAAACTGAGGAGAGCCGCCTCGAGCGTTCGAGAGAGGACTCACCCCGTCTGTCGCGGATCAAGTTATTACCTTCAGAATGAGCATTTTCTGTAATAGTGGATCAGACGCTAGCCGTTAAGAAGCATCTTCAGGAGACCGCCAGAGCGCGGAAGAACAGGCCGAGGCCGAGTGACTTCCTAAGGCCGCCAAAGAGCCGCAATACTAAGAGGCAGAGGACCTCAGGATTGTTTCAATCACGGACCCAGTCCGATGGGACACGACGGGTTGGGGCAGCAGCGTCGGTTGGACCTACCCCGGTGGCACAGTTTTGTCCTTCGTGCAAACAGATGGACATCTGGGCCGGAACTGCCCTTGGAACGTTGGATCCACAAACCGTCCTGCAGGTCGGCCTATGAGAGCCGATAAGAGGACATGCTATTATAGCAGCATATTCTTTCACCACCGAGAGGAGGACTTCTGTTTCAGCAGGACCGAGCATACGCGATTGCCGGGCCCCGAGCTGAGGGACTTGTTACCGATCTTGAGATCGCTTAGAGTGCCGTTTACGATTTACATTGTGGATTGTGTTTGCTAAAACTTGAGCTTTACACTTGGTCGTGTTGTTAGCGTGGTAGATCTCTGTTGAAACGAAATTAACCGACCAGGGGTGTGATAGTACCAACGAACGCTAATTTGGGTTTGAAAGAGGAGCAACAGACCTAGTGGTACGAGAATTTCTTTTCCTTATTCGATAGTAAGAATCGAGTTTTAAGAACCGATTGGGGAAACGCCAGACGTTCGTCGAACGCTATCGGCAGCGAATGCCCGAGCTGTGAAAGGTTGCGACCTTGACCAGTAAACGGTCCGAACGATCACAATAGATGACCAGGCAACGATGAGATCAGAGTAGCGCAGCGGAAGCGTGGTGGGCCCATACCCACATGAGTCGTAATTGATAACTCCATCTACCCCTGTTAAAGGATTTAAGTATTAAGATTCGAACCATCGAAACATTGTTGTTTCAAATTCCCGTTTAACGAGCAAAAAGTTGCACAAGTGTGTGCCGTACTTAAGAGATTGGAATAGAATGTGCTTCTTACGTTCGTTCCGGAAGGACTAAACGGTTTGCCGCCAGTTCAGGCGGAACCGGCGAATAACATCAAGAGTTGTTCAGACGACTTTCCCAGCGGAGAAGGATACGGAAAACGAGAACCAGGTACCAAGGTGTACCTTTGCCAGCAAGAGAAGAACGAACGTCAAACGTCCCGTGAGGACTAAGCATAACCATAAGGTTACGCCTTAGTAGTAAGAGCACCTCACGTGGGAATCCGACAACGGATGACCGATGGCGACTACCACAAGCTTCCAGGCCAGTAACAAGATGGCACCGAACGAAGTGTTGTGTGGTCGGTCGGATTTTGTGCCAAGCATGGGCACAAGGAAGTGAAAGGTTAATCGTTGTTAGTTTAAGTTGTTTTGATCGATAGCTCGTGAACGAGTGTCAGCGGTATAAGGATTACCACCGATCGGGATAAACTTTATCGATGAATCTTGGATTATGGTTCACTGTCGAGTATGTTTATTGTACGTTTATGTTGATGTCTTGAAGTACACCCACTTTCGGCTGGAGTGCCAGTACGAGGTTCCATCGCTCTTGTTGTTGTGTGTCGTTCGTCCGACGAGAGGTTGGTAGAGTTCGTGGTTGTGTGGAACCGTGCACCGGGATTGAGAACCGTAGTCTCGCAGATGCAGTGATTTATACGAAGCGACTTGTAAGATGGTTTTGTCAGAAGTGTGAACTGGTATCGACAGTAAGAGAATTATAGCAATTTGGTTAACTTTTGTGATCGACCGTGGTTGAGAATGGTTATTTTCTTCTTATTTTGGGATCGTGATACTTGTTGAGGGGTTGCATCTTTTTCAGGTTGAGAATCTTGAACGGTTTTACCAGGTGTGACCTGTCGTTAGAATTGGGCAAGTATGCCGCACTTCGGATAACGTGAGTTTCTAATGGTAGTACGTTTTGAGGCGTGCCGGCTTCCGACTAGAGGGCGGTGCTTGTTTTATTCACTTGTTTGAGGTACGCCTACCTTTCCACGAGATGTGATGAAACGAACGATTGTTCCAGATCCTTCGATGTTAGTGAGGTCTTTTGTTTGTTGTTTGGAGTACGTATCACTCCCGTAGAAGTTGTTTGTAGTCGGTCTTGACCTGTTAGTACTTGACTTACGTTTTGTGTGGTTTCGACTTGTTTGACTGTAAAGGGTTCCAGCAGGATACCTTTGACGACGGAATTTCGGTTGTGGAATATCGAGATACTCACCTTAGTTTTCTTAAGTGTTTAGTTGTTATCGACTCGTGTTGTTACTCGGTGTTCTTAAGTTGGTGAAACGTTGCGCGGGTTTTCGTGAAGTTGGGTGAGACGGTTTTGTACCGCCAAGTATGGCAATTGAGGAAATAGCGTAATCTAGTGAGACGCGATAAAGTGAATGTTGCGTAATTTCGGAAACGGTTAAAGACCGTGCAGAGCCGACAAAAGAGTTATGCTGGTAGAAGACGCAGACCTCTGGAGTTTACAGTCGGTGAGCGCGTATTTATGAGAGTTAGGCTAAGAAGGACTTTTAGCGGTTCGATCGCGTCGGAGGCAAGTTGGCCCCGCAGCTTATCGAAAATTTTGAGATCTTCCGGCAGAGCTAGAGCCGTTACCTAGCAAATTCCGCGTATTCCCAAACTACGGGAGTGCACCGCAGATCCATTTCTTGTGAGTCGTGAGCAGGACGTTCCCTGAGATAGGATCAAGAGGAGCACGTGCGTTTTAAATTTCGGGGACGAAATTCTTTTAAGGGGGGTAGACTGTAAAACCCCGCTCTTTCAAAAAGGGTTTTATTCGAAAATTGAAACGTTGGGGCGGAGTTTTGCAACGAGTGGAAGTTGAGAGAAAAAAAAATCAGAAAAAAAGAGAAGAAGAAGGGTTTGGGATGGACTGGGCCGGTCAGAGAGCCGGGCCCAGCCCAACCACGCGAGCCAGGCCCACTGATGCGAAGCCAGATTAACCCTACTCATTTCTTCTTCACGCGAGTTGGCACGCGAACCGAGAAGCGCCGCATCCCTCTCTTCTTCGACCTCTCTCTCCCATCTCAGATTCCCACCTCTCCCTCTTGCGAACTTCGCCGGAATCAAACCAGTAGTCGACCTTCCTCCTCCATCACACCCTCGTCCTCGTTTCCCTTCCCCAGATCCGTCTCTCCCTCCCCCAACCGACATCGCCACAACCGTGTTCTCCACCACCGCTCGTGAATCGAGAGCGCCGTCGACAGAAAATGAGAACGGACGACGAGCTTCTCCGTTCTGTTTATCTCCCCGAACCGTTCAACAGACAAGACGCCATCGGAACCTAACGACGGTGCGGGCTCGGAAGAACTCGGCCGGAACAACAACGGCGAGAAATCCCCCCTCGCCAGATCTGAAAGACGAGGCTGTTGGACAGCGCTCCTGATACCGCCACCACTACCACCGTCTCTCCGGTGTTCGGTCGTGAATTTCCGACCAGATCTACACCCCTCTCGAGTGTCCTGTTGCCGCCGCCTGCGGCCGGAGATGAGCCCTCGCCGACAAGCTCAAGCAGACAGAGCTAGTTGGGCTTACGGGCCATGAAGCTGGTGGGCTTAGGCCAGAATCAAGGTGAGGATGGGCCGTGGCCCAAGACTGACAAATACGGGCTTGGACCGAACCGTTGGAATGGGCCTCAGGACAGGCCTGGTTCGGCTGGATCCGGGTCAGGCTAAGTCCGGGTCTGGAACCGGGTCCGGACCGGGTCTGGTTTGGGTTTCGGGTCGGATCCGGGTCAACCCGGTTTCAAATAAAAATGTTTTTAAAATCAGATTTAAATCACTATTTAATCTGATTTTGGACTTAAAATTGGAATTTAAAAGGACAAATTGTGCAATTCTGAGGATCCTTGGACTACCGAGACTTATTGGACCTTTATCTATTAAACTCAGATTATCTTCGCCCGAGAGCTTGGACTTCGCCCGAGAAGACGGAGACCAATCCGGAAACCCGTGTGAAGAGCGGAGTAGGGGCAAATCGACTTTTCAGCAGAGATTGAGAGGAAGACCGCGAGGTAGGGAAAGTCTTAATTTCTTAATTAACGCTTAGTATGCTTGATTAGGATAATAAAATCGGAAAGGTCCTAGAATTTCCTATAGGATGCGAATAAATAGAATAATCGTACTTCAATCACTAATAAACGGATGAGTCTAGTATGCATGCTTAGGATGATGATAATTAGTGAAGTGTGCTTTCAATACTTGGGAAATTGATTTACTGGTAGAGAGGCTGTGAAGAGCTCTCGGATTAGTTGTGTGCTAGGTTCACATGCTTGGTTGTTAGTTAGTAGGAAATCAAGAGTCTAATGGAACTAGTTTACTTTACTGTTGATTAGTTGAATGTTTGCTTGATTGGTTGAACGATTGTGTTGATATAATTGTTGATTGAATGGTTGATCGAGTATGACTGGTTGTGCCAAGGAGGCACGATCAGGTGATCGATTGACCGATGGAGAGCAAGTGGTAAGTGATGGTAAGTGTAATTACGGGTATGAATCCCGTGTGGTGTGTATTGATGAAAGTGTGTATTTCTATGATTGATTCTGGACCCTGCGGGGCTTTGTCTGATAGATTCTGCCGGATACTGGTTAGTGTACCCACACCGTTGAGGATTCCGGTGCGGGGATAGTTTACGAGAAGGATTAAGGGTGATTTGGTATGGTACCCACACCGTTGAGGATTCCGGTGTGGGGAACGGCTTACCCTACGGGGCATTGGTTATTGGATATACACCGTGGAGGATTTCGGTGCAGATAATGGTTTATCCTACGAGGCTTTGGTTATTGGACCTACACCGTTGAGGAGCCCGGTGTAGGGTTAGATAATGATTATTGTGGATACGTGATGGTACCTACACCGTTGAAGAGTCCGGTGTAGGAAGAGAAATGATTAATGGTACCCACACTGTTGAGGAGTCCGGTGTGGGAATGGTTCACGGGAATGATTGGAGCCGGAAGGCACTGATTATTGGACCTACAGGGCAGTTGGATGGATTACTTCGTGAGAGATGGTTTCTATGGTTTCACCCAAGTGTATGCGTCCTACGGGAGCACTACCTTGGTTCCCTAGGACATATGGTTCTTTGGATACGTTTCCGAGAATACTGATGATATGCGTCCTCCTAAAGATGTTTTTGGTATTCGCGACGTTATACGTCTTTGTGACGTTATGCGTCTCCTCTGGACCGAGGGAAAATCTAATATGACATGGATACTCTGGTGGATCGGAATTATGGGAACCGAGGTGATCCCAGAATCTATCCATGGATCGGAGGCTTGAGAAAGCGAGTGGTTGGCATGAGATTAAATACTCCTATTTTACTCTTATTGATCCGTTAAAGTATTTATCATGAACTTCTTTTAAGTTACTGTTATCTTGGAAAAAGCGATACTATTTCATTATCCGAATCCTATAACATTTCATTGATTTATAGAATTTACTCGTTTCCGTTGTGTCAATTTTCTATGTTAGTTTAACGTTCTCTGTTTATTCTTTGAGAGCTCATCGTTGTCACGCCCCAATTTCAGTAAACCGAACTAGGGACGCGAACGTTTTAAAAACATAAAAGCACTTGAAACCTGATTTCATTAAACACTTTAAAATACCAATTTAGTTCATCAACATAATAATTACAGTTTAAAAACACGTCCCAACAAGTGGACAAAAGTACAAGGTATCCGTCACTAGACTCAAAAAGACAAAACCCAGACTCCGCTCCTAGCTCCACAAGCTTCGAGAGCTCACCTAGTCCGTCCCACGAACATTACCTGTAGGAAAAGCAGCTAGGGGTGAGCATTCGCTCACCACCACGGATAACAGACTGACTACGCCATAATTAGTAGATAAAGCCAGTAACACTAAAACCAAACCCAACACCGGGACTACAGTCCCCAACTCAAGTACCCAACTGACCCACAACCCGTTACTTTCCTCAACAGACCCAACACTCGATAACACCACGTAGACCCGACGCAACTATCGACGACCTCCTCCAAGGACACGACAGAAAGACTACACAACGTCAAACAAGATCACAAAGGATCGCACACCAGCTGCTCAGTAACCAATCTCAATCAGGTCAGGGATCGACCTATCGCAATTCCTCGACACGAAGTCGGATCAGGCTGTCGACCTTTAGAACTCGCAATTCATCGACACTAAGTCGGATCAGGCTGTCGACCTTTAGAACTCACAACTTCAGGTAACCACAATCACAATCACAGGCAAGTTCAATCACACAGGCACTCAAGGCCACTCAAGACACCTCAACAGTCAAGACTCGGGTTCAACAACCCCACGGGCACTCACTGCCACTCAAGACACACCAACGGTCAAGACTCGGGTTCGACAACCCCACGGGCACTCACTTCCACTCAAGACACACCAACGGTCAAGACTCGGGTTCAACAACCCCACGGCACTCATTGCCACTCAAGACACACCAACGGTCGAGACTCGGGTTCAACAACCCCACGGCACTCACGGCCACCCCAAAACATCAACAGTAAGACACGGGCACTCATGGCCACCCAAGACACCAATTTAAATACACGGGCTCTCAAGGCCCAAACTCAACAATAAATAACACGGGCTCTCAAGGCCGTCCAAACTCAACAATAAATAGCACGGGCTCTCAAGGCCACCCAAACTCAACAATAAATAACACGGGCTCTCAAGGCCACCCAAACTCAACAATAAATAACACGGGCTCTCAAGGCCGCCCAAACTCAACGATAAATAACACGAGCCCTCAAGGCCGCACAAACTCAACAATAAATAACACGGGCTCTTAAGGCCACCCAAACTCAACAATAAATAACACACAACAACCTCCGGCATACTCGATGCCTCCAACAGTCCTAAGATCACTAGTTTCACAAACAACCTCCGGGCATGGTCATATGCCTCCAGTAAATCAATTACGCTAAGTTCTCTACTCCTACGACACTACTAAGTGTCACATGCTTTTCTCATAATCGCTATGATCCCGTATCATGCATTTCTAATAATTACTACGATCCCGTATCATGTTTTTCTAATATTTAAAATAAACCTACATCAACCCACGACACCCCGGTGTCACATGCAATTCTACTGTTAACTTTCCCCAGTCAGGGCCGAGATCCGGCTACTTTTCCCTACCTCGTGCGTGTTCTCCCAAAAGCCAAACCACGAGCTCCGGTGATGAACTCAGTCACTCACCCATCTTTCCCTTGCCTCGGTCCGTGGCACGATCTAAAGGAACACAATTTAAAGTCACTAAACAACTCGCAGGGATAAACCGAAAACCAATAAACTCGATGCCCAAACTTTACTCCGAAAATGTCGATCACTCCCAAACTTCCCAATTACTCGACATTGTTGATAAAGGACCCGTAACGGCCAGATTCGCCCGACATGGCGAATCTTCCCGGGTTTTGGTTAATTGCCTTCCGGGGCTCCAAAAGTCCCCGTTTTCGTTTGTACGGTCTTAGAATAATTCAAGTAACCCAACACACTTGACGGAATCGAATTCCGAATTCTAAATCAATTTATTAACGTTTAAAGTTCCTAAAACCCGTTAATTACAACTTCTCCAATTTAATTCCAATTTTCGATTCGATTAAGGATAAATGGTCCGGGGAACGTTTTAAACCACCCGAACATTAAAACCCGAGCAACCGAGCACGTGGGCCCAACCCAAGAGGCTTGGCCGAGACCCTAGGGTTTGAGGGGTGGCTCGGCCACCATGTGGTGGCTGCTGCCAGCTCCGGCCAGCCACCTCATGGCCGGCCGGCCACCACCCACGGTGGCCGGAGCTCCTCCCGAGCCTCCGGTCACCAGAAAACGTGCCATTACAGCCCCAAACACCTCTACAACGTCTCCAACACCTCCAAAACGTCCATACAACCCTAACCCATAGTTTATAACCAAACCCTAGCTTTTGAGAAATAATCGAAACGAGAATCGGGTTAGGTCTTACCAACGAGGAAGACGAGGGGAAGACGTTTTCTCCTTGCTTTGAATCGATCCAACGGTTGAATAATCTCCAAAACCCTAGCTTTTAATCTTCTATCTTCTTCTCCACCTTCTTCTCTCTCTAACTCTCTTCTTCTCTATTCTCTTTCTAATTAACACAACTAACAACTAATTAAAAACTACTTTTTTTCTCTCTTTAAAACACCACAATCGGCCACCTCTTCTCCTCCACACAATTTCCCCCCAAAACTAACACCACCACCTTTAGGACATGTGTCAAGGTGGGTCCCACACCTTTTGGAAAATATCTAGTTGATATTTTTCAATCAGTTTCGCGAAAATCGGACGTTTCAGGCCCCGAACGTACACTTTTTCCCAAAAATTACGAAACTTGGCGGGCCACAAGGAAACGGATCAACTAAGACCGCTGCAACGACGGCTAAGCTTTTCGGATCCAAAACGGTCCTCGAATGGACCAAAACGTCGCTCGGTTGACTTTTCCAGTGAAAAGTCAACATTTCCCAAATTGATCAGAAAGTTGCCCTGAGTCCCCCGTAACTCACTTTGGTCAATAACGGGGTCAACTTAAGTCCGATATGACCCTCGGGGTCCAATCCCTGTTCAATTCAGTGCCTGCTCAAATTTTTTAAATTTTCCTGTTTTTCGCAGGTTTGACTGGCGTTGACCGAGAGTGGTCATTACAATCGTTACCCTTGAGAATGCGGTATTGTTATCGTTGCTTCGTATTCGTTTATTACACCTTTTGGTCTAAGGGTTTTAAATACTTTTGTAACATCGATTTAAAGCAGCTTTAATATTAAACTCGGAAACTAAGGGCATTTATGATTTTCCCTACTGAGCGTAAGCTCATCCTTATTAATTTATTTATTGTGTGTACAGGTGTGCTTGGTATCTGGGAAATTCGAGGCTCGGGGGCTCCCGGATGTCTTGAGAGTTGTATTAGAGATGTGTTGGTCCACATTGTTAATTTTCATTTACCTTTTGTCACTTATCATGTTTTGACACTATATTTGAAGTTTTGATTGAATTATTGAGGAATACTTTGGACTCGTTTCCAATTTCAAAAGAATTTATTTCACTTATACTACTTTTACTTCGTTTGGTTCAGGTCACGTCTCGAGTCTGGCCAAACCGGATTTGGGGCGTGACACAGACCCTATTATGGAGGCCTGGGCGGGTCAGCTGACTCAAGCCCAAAGGGCTCATCTGCTGGGCCTTTTAAAATAGCCCGAAGACAATAAAGGCAGTAAGGCAGCCCTTTTGCAGGAGCATCGTCTACCATCAACACAGGTTCTTCGAACATGAATTTTTCTGGTAATAATACTCTGCCTTAGGTTATTGATACTGGTGCAACATACCATATAACATATGATCATCATCAGTTACAAGATATATCTCCTTTCAACAAATTTCCATCTGTTGAAATGCCGAATGGTAAAACCGTTCCAATCAAGGCCGTTGGAAATGTTAAAATTGATGAGAATTTGACACTTGAACATATTCTTGCAGTACCACAATTCTATTTCAACTTACTTTCTGTGAGTCGAATCACGAAGGATCTAAATTGTGCTATAATTTTTTATTCAAATTGTTGTGTAATTCAAGACTTACTCTCGAGGGTGTTGATTGGAATGGGTAGGATGAAGAACGGACTATATTATTTGGAGCCAATAGAGGTAGGGAAGGCATTGATGGCTCATGGAAAATAATGACACACAATTGTGGCATCGACGTTTGGGTCACATACCAGCCAACCGACTTTCTTTGGTTCCAAACTCACCAACAACATTAAATAAACATGAATTGGGACTTTGTGATGCTTGTTGCAGGGAAAAATCAACATGTCTTGTTTTTCCAACCCAAACGAATAAATCCCTACAACCTTTTTCTTTAATACATTGTGACATTTGGGGTTCGTATCGTACACCATCACTTTCTGGTTGTCATTTCTTTTTGTCTATTGTGGATGATTACAACCGTGCGACATGGATTTTCTTAATGAAGCACAAATTAGAAACAA
The DNA here is from genome assembly GCA_963921825.1 of Erodium maritimum. Taxonomy (NCBI): domain Eukaryota; kingdom Viridiplantae; phylum Streptophyta; class Magnoliopsida; order Geraniales; family Geraniaceae; genus Erodium; species Erodium maritimum. Next base: position 60,850,003 of record OY997590.1, on the reverse strand, counting down.
AAACACACCTGTTCCGCTTCTTCCATTGAGTGAGTGGCAAATTCCATACAACCATCAAGACCCTACGCACAGATGGAGGTTTGGAATTCTGCCACAATGAACTCTTGACTTATTATGATGCAAATGGTGCGGAGTTTCAAACCAGTTGTATCGGCACCCCGCAACAAAATGGAGTGGTTGAACGGAAACATCGACACTTACTTGAGGTTGCTTGCGCACTCCGCATCCAAGCTCGGCTACCTTATCGTTTTTGGGGAGAATGCATGCTCACATCCACTTACCTCATCAATAGGACGCCACTCATGATTATTCAGAATAAAACACCATATGAGCTCCTGTTTGGTAAGATACCTACTTATGATCATTTGAAAAGCTTCGGTTGTCTATGTTATGCTCATTTGCAGACGAAAGACAAATTTGTTGCTCGGTCAAAACCTGGAATTTTCTTGGGGTACCCAAAGGGGCAAAAAGGGTATCGAGTTTATGACTTGGAAACCCAAACTATATATGTTTCCCGAGATGTTCGGTTTTGGGAAAATATCTTTCCAGGTGTTCAGTGCCTCGATATAGATGATCACCTTGCGCCTCCATTTGCTCCATCCACCAATCCCGTCGAGATGGACACCGAACCACAACCACCACTACTCAACTTCCTGACACCTTGGACCCACTCGAGCTTTCTCCTGATTCCTCTATTCCAGCACACTCGACCCCTCCCGATGATGATGTACTCTCTACAACCGAGCCAGTCCAGAACAATATTCCTCATGAAGCATCGAACCAAGAACCTGTCCATGCAAGTAGACAACGTCATATGTCTTCTCGGTTATCTGATTTTGATTATGCCCTCCCGCTTTCCCTCGCTCCACCAGAGTCTACTTCTTCTCTTATCTCTACTTCAGCACTCTCAACGATATATCCTCTTACACAATCAGTTTGTTATAAAAGATTTTCTCTGAACCATGTTGCCTTGCTTTCGGCCATCTCTTCTACGGATGAACCTTGTACATTTAAATAGGCTTCCAAACATCAGCATTGGAGAGATGCTATGATGCAGGAAATCACTGCTCTTGAATCCAACAAAACTTGGAGCATGACCACTCTTCCCCCAGGAAACCGTGCTGTTGATTCCAAATGGGTGTACAAGGTCAAATATAAAACTGATGGTATGATTGAACGCTTCAAGGCTCGGCTGGTCGCTAAAGGTTACACACAAGTTGAAGGGGTTGGCTACACAAACACTTATGCCCCCTGTAGCTAAAATGGTCATAGTTCGTTGCCTTCTTGCTATCGCCGCTGCCAAACATTGGCCTTTGCACCAACTAGACGTCAATAATGCATTCCTACACGAGGATTTGAAGGAAGAAGTTTACATGAAGGTTACTCAAGGATTTTCTAAACAAGGAGATATTCGCGTTTGTCGCCTCCACAAATCCATATACGGGCTTCGTCAAGCTTCCCGGAACTGGTATCACAAATTCACTGAATCTATTCATACCCTTGGATTTCGACCTTCCTCTATAGACGACTCTTTGTTAACATACACGGCGAAGGGATCTTTTTTCGCCGTCCTCACATATGTCGATCACATCATCATCACATGCACTGATCATACGCATATCCAGAATCTCAAAGTATACTTGGATCAAAAATTATGTATCAAAGATTTGGGATCATTAAAGTATTTCTTGGGTCTCAAAGTATCTCGCTCGCCGAGTGGTATTGTACTCATCCAACGCAAGTATGTCCTTGATATCTTCTCAGATTGCGGGCTCACCGGTTGCAAACCTGCCAAATTTCCCTTGCCAAAACAACACCGTCTTTCTGCCACCTCTGGACCAGATTGTCAGGACATTAGTCAGTATCGTCATCTCATTGACCGCCTACTATATCTCACCATCACACAACCAGACATCAGCTATGCCGTACACATTTTAAGCCAGTTTATGCATTCCCCAAGTCAACCCCATCTCGATGCAGCCTTCCATGTACTCCGATATCTTAAAGGATGTCCAAGACATGGTATATTTCTCTCATCTAACATTCCTTTATCTTTACGAGCATATTGTGATGCCGATTTGGCAGGATGCCAAGACACTAGACGATCTTTCACGGGTTTCATTATCTTCCTAGGCTCCTCTCCTATCTCTTGGCGTTCTAAGAAACAAAATGTTGTTTCTTGTTTTTCGGCTGAGGCTGAATATCTTGCCATGGAAGCCACTAGCTGTGAGATTGTCTGGCTTTGAGACTTGCTCCATGACTTATGTGTCCCCCAGCCAGCAGATATACCTCTCTTTTGCGATAATCTTGCAGCCATCCATATTGCTTCCAACCCTGTGTTCCATGAACGAACTAAACACATTGAAATGGGTTGTCACTTTATTCGTCAACTCCTATAGGCTCAGATCCTTACACCTCGTCCAATAGCAAGTCGACTTCAAATGGCAGATGTCTTTACCAAAGTTCTTGGCCACGACCACTTTCAGGACTTACTTCGCAAGTTAGGCATTATCGACCTCCATGCTCCAACTAAAAGGGGGTGTATTGACAAAATCACTTGATTCCCTCCATTCTTTGAATCAAGGCTCCCCAATCATATCCACCTTTCCTTATATATATTATTGACCTCAACCGCATTATTAGTTTCCTTGTATAATCTGTATTCTTCTTGTATAAATATGTTTTAAAGCATGTGTATAGAATCATCAAGTAATACACAATTACCTTTGATCACCAGTTTCATATTCTTCACCATACGTCTTGTGTTCTGTTTTGCAGCAAAGAGAGCTTGCTGATGGATGAGCTTTCTACTCCATTCTTGTCCTTCTCTTTAGCCTTTCCCCACATGAAAACATACAACCCACCTACAATTATAACTGATCCAATCAAGCTGCAATTCAAACATATATATAATCTCTTGTGAGGTGGCAAGTAAAATGCCACATGTGGCCACCTTAATTAGCATGCCACCACTAATTGCATGTTAGTAGATTATGTGGCAATGTCTTATGTGTTTTGTACTCCTATAAATAGAGATGTCAGCCCCTTGTATTAGATCATCTATGAACACAATTACAACTCAATACAATACCTCTAGTAAGACACTCTCTTGAATAGAAGTTCTCTCTACTCTTAATCTCCAAGTGTTATTTCTTGTCTTGCTTGGTAACCAACCCGTAGACACCAACCTTCTTATTATTCTTGGGCCATTGGTGTCTTGGTGTTGGTTCCGATCAAACTTGATTTCCACAACACGTTATCAGCACGATCTTGTGATATTGATCTCATACGTGCTTGCAAAAATGATGGAGACCTGTGTATTGTTGATTGCGTGACGGCGCACACAATATTAACAAACAAGAATTATTTTTATTTTCTAACCTTGGTTGAAGCAAATGTTAGCACAATTACGGGTACTAGAAATTTAGTAGAGGGCTCCGGAAGAGCTACCTTAGAAAATGGAACAAGGTTGAGTACCCATAATGCTCTGTATGCAAGTAGATCCAGAAGAAATCTACTTAGCTTTAAGGATATTCGTGACAACGGATATCATGTTGAGAGCAGAAATGAAGATGAGACTGAGTTTCTCTGTATCACCAGAAGTGATAAAAAATGGTGAGAAGCATGTACATGAAAAATTAAAGGCCCTATCATCAAGTTTGTATTATACAACCATAAGGCCAATTGAGACCTACGCTATAATGAAACAGAAGTTCATTAATCCAAATGCTTTTATGCTTTGGCACAACCGTCTTGGTCATCCGAGATCGATGATGATGCGTAGAATTGTTGAAAACTCATGCGAACATTCATTAAAGGGCTAGAAGATCCTAATGTCCAATCAGATATCATGTACAGCTTGTTCACAAGGAAAATTAGTGGTCTGACCATCGCTAACCAAGATTAATGTTAAATTTCCATCTTTCTTGCAGAGGATTCAGGGAGATATATGTGGCCCTATACATCCAGCTAGTGGACCATTCAGTTATTTCATGGTCCTGATAGACGCATCCAACATACGGTCTCATGTATGTTTGTTGTCAACGCGAAATGTTACATCCACTAAATTGTTGGCACAAATCATTAAGCTGAGGGCACACTTTCCTGATCATCCCATTAACTCTATTGGTCTTGATAATGCTGGTGAGTTCACGTCGGGGATGTTTGATAATTATTGCATGTCTATAGAGATTGAGGTTGAACATCCCGTTGCACATGTCCATACCCAAAATGGTTTAGAAGAATCGTTTATCAAACGTATACAGGTAATTGCACGTACATTACTGATGCAATCACAATTACCTATTTCCGCTTGGGGACATGTTGTATTACATGCCGCATCTTTAAATCGGTTGAGGCCTAGTGTATATCACCGATATTCTCCCATGCAACTTGCGTGTGGTCATGAACCTGATATATCCCATTTGCGAACTTTTGGTTGCACCGTGAAAGTGCCGATCGCACCTCCTAAACGCACAAAAATGAGACCCCAACGACGATTGGGTGTTTATGTTGGTTTCAATTCACCATCGATAATCAAGTATCTTGAGCCCTTGACTGGTGACATGTTTACTGCAAGATTTCCAGACTGTCATTTTGATGAGACATCGTGTCCACCACTAGGTGAGAAAGATAAGCCTCCTGAAGTTAGGCCTGAACTTGATTGGAAAGTAAGTTCTCTGTCTCATCTTGACCCACGCACGCCATAGTGTAAGATGGAAGTCCAGAAGATACTTCATCTGTAGAATGTTGTAAATCAAATGCCTGATGCATTTGCAGACACGTCAAAGATGACGAGGTTTTATATAGATGCTATCAATGTACCAGCTAAGATTAAGATCACTGGTGATACTACAAAGACATCTATCGATTCCTCTAGTGCACGCCTGAAGTGTGGGAGATCAGTTGGATCAAAAGACATCGTTCCCCGGAAGCGGAAATGTCAAAAGAATAGAAGGGATGAAAGATCCTCATTACCAGAAGTGGCGGAAGAACTACTAGAGCCGGTTCCAGCAGAGCCGAACGACCCAGAAGTGTTTCCGACCGGCCCAGAAGTGCCACCGAACGACCCAAAAGTGTTTCCGACCGGCCCGGAAGTGCCGCCGAACGACCAAGAAGTGCATCCGACCGGCCCATAAGTGCCGCCAGGCGACCGAGATGTGATTTCAACCGAACGAGAAGTGCTTTCGGTCGGCCCCGAAGTGGAGCCGACCGACCGGGAAGTAGAACCGGTTGACACCCAGAAGCGTCGAAAAACTCTAATGTTATTGTCGATGAAGTCTTTGATTTCACAGTGGCTAATTAGATAATCAATGAGTTTGATTTTGATCCCCGAAGCATTGACGAATGCCGTCACAGAGATGACTGGCCTATGTGAGAAGAAACAATTCGGGCAGAATTGTTTTCGTTAGCAAAACGCCAAGTTGTAAGACCCGCTTCCGGTCGAACCGGTAACTCCGGAAGTCACTCGGGACTTCTACGGAACTCAAACGAAGTAGCCATTATCACGGTTGGCTTCAGGGAAGAAAACCCTTTCATTTGAATATAATATTGCATAAAGTCAATTTTGGTCAAAACGAGACTTCATATCGACTAAAGCTTCAATTTTAAAAGTGCTGGAATTTAAGTGGGGGAATTAATTGAGCTAGAGGGACATTTGTCCTATTTTGGTTGAATGAGAGAAAAATGGATAGTTATTGTCCCTTTCACCCTCCCAAAAGCTCCTACATGGGTTTCTAGCTCAAGGGCCTTTAAGTCATTGCAACATTTAGGTATTATATGTGTTGGAGAAGCAAAATCATTTCCTATTTGCATTGTTGTAGTCGAAAATTGGAGAGGAAGAAAGGGAGAAGAGCTCCCATGGAAGCTTGAAGGAGAATCTAAGAAGAAGGAACCATTTGGAGTCATCCTCTAGCCTTCCACCCTCAAAAACACTAGCATCCTCTTCATCCTCACATTCTAGAGGTAATGGAACTCTCTACTCATCTTTTCTCTTCATCTATTTTCCTTGGGTTTTGGGTGAAAAATGGCTAGATGATGTTGGGTTAAGTAGAAATGATGGGAGTTGGTGTTGATGAAGAGCTTGGTGAAGTTTTTGTGGAGAAATCAATGGTGGTTTGGAGTTTTTGAAGTGGGTTTGATTTGATGAATCTTTGGAAAACTTGTTTGTGTATTGATTCGTACCATGGGTAGAGGAGTAATGATGGATTTGGACTGTTTTGGGGGTTGGCTTGGGGAAATTTCTGGGTTTGAAGGTAGGTTTTCGGAGTTGTGGAGCTGGAGGTTGAAGAAGGGCGAATCTGTCCTGGTGCGTCACGGATCCGTGACGGATCCCGTGACGGGCGACGTCACGGCTCCGTGAGGGAGACCGTGACGGCACTCGTCACGGCTCCGTGACGGTGACCGTGAGGGTTGCCATCACAGATCCGTGACCAGATCCGTGACCCACCAGTGTGAGGGTTTCTTGGGGGTTTTTCGAAGTGTCTACACCTTGGTTTTGAGCTGAACTTTGGAAGGGTTTTGGGGGTCTTTCTTGCTGTTTAAATGGAGCCTAATTAGTGTTTCTTTGTGTCCAAGACCTTGGGGATCGAGCTAGAGAAGCAAGAATCACACCGAGGCCCGAGGGAAGAGCGAGGTGGTGATCACCGGACTTCACCAAAGCGTTGAAGAGGAGGACCTTGAGGTAGGGAAAGCCTTAACCTCTCGTTTATGGTGCCTAGTATGCATGCTAACTCAATAAAATTAGAAAAGGTCCTAGACATGCATATAGGATGCGAATAACTAGCGTAATCGTCTTTCAATTACTAATAACCGGAAGTGTCTAGTGGTGACCGATTAGGATGCCATTCACTAGTGTAATTCGCTTTCAATACTTGGGATATGATTGTCTGGTAGAGGAGCCTTGGAAAAGCCCTCGGATTAATTTGCGTGTTAGGATCACATGCTTGGTTGTTGATTGCTTAGTGGATAGGCTAATGAGTCTAATGAAACTAGTGGAATTGCATGCTTGAATGCTCTTGTGAAGGCTTTATGATTAAATGATTACACTCGTACTTGCTCGTTGCCTGGTATTCGAATGATTACTTGATTTACATGATTGGTTGTTTGGAGCATCGAGTATGACTGGTTGTACCGAGCGGTGCAATCAGGTGATCGATGCCCCGGTGGTTCGAAGCTGGTAAGTGAACGGTAAGTTGGGATTGTGTTTTTGGTGTGCTATGGTTGCGTGATTCGTGCACTATGTGTTGTGGTGAATTGGTGATGGTTGAGCTGTGTGTGGACTTGGATTGGTGGTTGTTGAGCTTGTATTACTTCATATTTCGGTTGAGTGCATTATTCAAGTATTAACTTCTTATCATTAAATTTCCCACGTGTGCGCTTCCTATGGGAGTATGGCCCTGGGTTCCCGAGGATCTAAAATCCCTTGGAGACGTTTCTGAGACTTCCGATGATATGTGCCCTGAAGGGTGTTTCCGATAGTCTCAATGATATGCGTCTCCTCTGGATTTGAGGGAAAATCCGAGAGGACACATAAGATGTGGATCGGAGGGTGGTGACTTCATGTGTCACGGCATTGATTGATTTATCTATTGTCCATGATTGTTAAGAGCTATATGTTAACTTTACCAATGAAGTTACTTGTAATGTTATGAACTACCTCGTGAATTGTGTTGGTGAATTATGAATTTTGTGGGCATTGTCGTTGGTTCTTTGAGTTTAAAGTTCACTATGTTATGCGTTTTCCCTACTGAGCGTAAGCTCATCCCTATGATTTACTGTTGTGTCTACAGGCTTAATTGAGGAGTAGAAGCTTGGGCGCTTCTCGGTGTGGGTACATGATAGAGACTTCGTACTTTACATTCTTATGTTTTGAACCAAACTGTGGAGGATTATTATTACACCCCTAGAGGGTTATTTATGTTTTGAACTATATTTTGTGGATTCGGGTTATTTATTGGAGTTTTCTGGAACTTGATTTAAATGGTTATCTCCTATATTTACATTTTACTAGTCATGCCTCGAGTCCGGGCAAGAACCGAGATTTGGGGCGTGACACTTTGGGCCCGTTTCCAAGACACCAAAAGATATCAAACCTGTTGGTTACAAGTGGGTATTTACCCGGAAACGGAATGAGAAAAATGAAGTCGCCCGTTATAAGGCTAGACTTGTAGCCCAAGGATTCTCTCAACGACCAGGAGTCAATTTTGATGAGACATATTCCCAGTAATGGATATGATCACTTTCAGGTATTTGATCAGCTTATCAGTCTCTGAAGGACTTGATATGTGCATGATGGACGTTGTCACTGCTTACCTGTATGGTAATTTGGACACTGATATCTATATGAAACTCCCCGATGGGTTGAGATTGCCTGAAGCAATGATAGATATCCCTAGATATCCGTGTTCCATAAAGTTACATAAATCTCTGTATGGATTGAAGCAATATGGTAGGATGTGGTACCATCGCCTAAGCGAGTACCTTACCTGAGAAGGCTATAAGAACGATGCCATATGTCCATGTGTGTTCATCAAGAAAACGAACTCTAGTATCGTTATTATAGCAGTATATGTCGATGACATAAATTTGATTGGGACTCCTGAAGAGATCCTCAAAGCTACTGATTACCTGAAGAGGGAATTCGAAATGAAAGATTTAGGCAAAGCTAGACATTGGCTCGGCCTGCAGCTCGAGCACTTGTTTGATGGCATTTTGATCCATCAATCTGCATATGTTGAAAAGCTCCTTAAGCGCTTTAGCAATTAAAATGCTCAGCCACTCAATACTCCAATGGTCGTCCGATCTTTAGATCCAAAGAAAGACTCATTCCGTCCCATACTTGGTCTTGAAGTACCATATCTAAATGCTATTGGGGGTTTGTTGTATTTGGCACAATGTACGCGACATGACATAGCGTTCGCAGTAAATGTACTTGTCAGGTCCAGTTCAGAACCCACTCGACGACATTGGAACAGTATCAAACATATATTTCGTTATCTGAGCGGGACCAGAGATTTGGGACTTATGTATTCTAAGTCCAAGGGGGGCGTTGATATGATTGGATATGCAGACACAGGTTATTTATCAGATCCTCACAAAACTCGCTCCCAGACAGGATATGTTTTCACCTGCAGTGAAACAGCCATTTCCTGGCGCTCTACGAAGCAGACTTTGGTTGCGATGTCCTCAAATCACTTAGAAATTGTAGCGCTACATAAAGCTAGCCGAGAATGTGTATACTTGCGATCTATTATCAAGCATGTGCTATGCTCGATCGGCTCGCCTCCACCAAACTCTCATTCCATTATATATGAAGACAATGCAGATTGTATTGCTCAAGTCAGAGGAGGTTATATCAAAGAAGATAGGATCAAGCACATCTATCTGAAGTTCTTTTATACTCATGAGCTCCAGAAGAGTAATGAGATAGATGTCAAGCAGATTCGGTCATGCGAAAACCTTGCATATTTATTTACTAAAGCCTTGCCGACTTCTACCTTTGAGAAGCTAGTTTACAGAATCGGCATGCGTCGCCTTAGCAAGCAACCAAAGTAGCCTGCCGGAAGTCAGGGGGAGATAAATTTTGTGCGCTGCACTCTTTTTCCCTTATCCAAGTTTTGTCCCACATGGTTTTCTTGGAAAGGTTTTTAATGAGGAAGCATCAAGCACAACTTCAAGCACTTTTGTGCGTTGCACTCTTTTCCTTATAGGTTTTGTCCCACCGGGTTTTCGTGAGGAGGTTTTTAATGAGACAACCTGATCTTGAAGTGCATTGTGGTGTCCAAGGGGGAGTGTTGTGAGGTGGCAAGTAACATGCCACATGTGGCCACCACAATTAGCATGCCACCACTAATTGCATGTTAGTAGATTATGTGGCAGTGTCTCATGTGTTTTGTTCTCTTATAAATAGAGGTGCCAACCCCTTGTATTAGATCATCTATGAACACAATTACAGCTCAATACAATACCTCTAGTAAGGCACTCTCTTGAATAGAAGTTCTCTCTACTCTTAATATCCAAGTGTTATTTCTTGTCTTGCTTGGTAACCAACACGTAGACACCAACCTTTTTATTATTCTTGGGTCATTGGTGTCTTGGTGTTGATTCCGATCAAACTTGATTTCCACAACATAATCAACCATTTTAGCCTTTTCCCACAGTCAAGGGTTGTGGTTCTGAGTTGATTAATTGATTACCTCCCAACACAAACTACATCTCCTAAGAAGACAACACTCATGATACCAGAAAATATGATAGCCAATGGCTTGAACATGGAAACATAGAGAGGCCCTCTCTTCCCCACGCACCATAAGCACAGCCCATACCTCAACAATGTTGAAACTGCCTGCACATGTGTGTATACATAAGTAACTTAATGACATCAAACTCCTAAACTCCTTGGATTCTCTTCTGAAATGGGACATGACACTTACAACATACACAATAGCAACCAAACCCATATCAAGTCTCAAGCTCCAGGCACTTGAGTCCTTAACCACTATCAGAGAAACTGTGGTAGACAAAATGATGCTGAAGAAGAGGGTGTAAAGCATTATAAACAGAATCGCCAGATATTTGTTGAGGATCAAAGCCTGCGAGAAAACCCATCAAGAACTTCCAAGGTGAGAGGAGAGGCTGCTCTGAAATAAAAAAAAACAAAACTTGTGTTAAATTAGAACATAACAAAGAGTAACTAGTGTGTGAAGAAGAACCTGTGGAAGATATAATGACATATTTGTCCATGCCTTGGGACAAAGCTGCTTTGCTCACTACCATATTGCTCACTTGCAGATCACCATTTCGCCCAAAGGCAGCACATTATCAACGTCCTTAAAGCACTTGAGTCCCATCTCTACAAACTCGAAATCAAGATCAGTAATACATGTAAACTTTCCACTTTCAGATTTATATAATGCTTGATTTGATTCCCTCCATCTTAACTTCTAGCAACTCGGTTGTGATTGAATCTTTTTGTTGTCTTTTCAATAATACAGGTATGTCCAAGATCCAGATAGATTAACAAAAAAAAACTAAGACCTGTAATGTATAGCGCATTGACAGCTGAACATCAATATTCTATCATGGACTATACTATAAAAAGACCAGGAGTTGACTTGGAAACAACTTGACTACATTTCTTCGATTGTGTTGTGCAACAAAGGGATGCTGTTGCTGGATGATTCCACTCCTTTCTCCATCTCCTTCTCTTTCGCCTTTCCCCACAAAACCAGGTAAAACCCGACCGCAGTCATCACTGCTCCAATCAAACTGCAACAACCAACATTCAGAAATATGTTCCAAAACTGGAACTTCATTGATTGATAAGAAGTGATACTTACCTCCCAAGACACAGAGCATCTCCTAAGAAGACAATGGTCATGACCGAGGCAAATATGATTCCCAAAGGCTTGAACATAGATACATAGAGAGGTCCAGTCTTCCACATGCACCAGAGAGACAGGCCTAAACATAGAGCTGTAGTAAATGCCTGTGTATACATCAGCAATTCAACATTAAGGCATGTATACCAATGAAGGTGAGAGACATAAGATGTTATATATAATGTCCACTTACTGCATACGCAATAGCGACCAACCCCATATCAAGTCTTAATCTCCAAGCAGCCAAGTCTTGGACCATAGTCACACAATATAGGGTGGACAGAATGGTACAAAAGCTGAAGGAATAAAACAACATGAGCAGGGGTGCCATGTACGTCTTAAGGAGCAGAACCTGCAAGATTTCATAAGACATTTTTTTATAAGCTCGAAAATTTATTAATAAGACCGATTCTAAAAAAGGAATCAAAATATCCTGATTCAAGAAGAAGCAGGGTAAAAGCACTCCAGCATATGGAACCAAAAAGCAAAACCTTTTCTTAAAAAGAAAGAAAACAATCAGTTGATGGTTATAGCTTTACCTGCACAATATATATTGCTGACACGGTCAAAGCTTCAGTTGCAAGAAGGAATCCTCCGAGGATCCAACTTGGTTGTTGATGAGACGAGGAGGTAAGAGAAGGGGTCTTGATCTTCATCATTGCTGGCCCTTTGTAGAGTGTCACCACAAAAGCACCTGCTATTGAAACTATGGTTCCCACCACTTTTGCTTGGCTGCTTGATCTTCTCCATTCCAGCTTTTCCATCCTGTTCAAGTGGTTTAAACTACGATCTGATTACAAAAAGTGTTATAATGTGGGCAGTTGGTCGGACAAGAACCTGAAAATGATGGCAAGAATGAAAGTAAAGGCTGGAATGAGGTTGAGCGCCGCAGTCCCTAGAGTCGGAGAGCTATATTGTATACCGGCATATCCACAAAGCTGCCCCACAAAGCTTCATCAAGATAAAAAAAAAACAAAACAAATGAGAGACACTTAAAGTTGTACAAAATCACATGTGTTGATGTGACCTACCCGAGGAGTGAGATGAAAATGAATCCACAAACTATGTTGAAGGTGAGTGGTGGACGCGATGATACTGATCTGCATACAATCAGATTCAACAATGTGGTGTGAATTAGAGACAATTGGAAGATCAACAATGAATGATGTAGGAAGAAAAAGTGAAGAAGACCTATGGAAGATGATGGAACAAAAGAAGAAGATGAGAGAGGAGAGACAATTGGAGTAGACTATCAAGACGTATTTATCCATGCCTCGAGACAAAGCTGCTTTCATGACTACCAAATTGCTAACCATTGCCAGATTCACTGTCACCATCCCGGCAAAAGGGAGCACAGCTCCAAGATCACCCAACCATTCCAATCCCATTTGTACAACAAGACCAACTGTTTAGTGTCCAATAGATGGTGCAGGAGCTCATAAGAGCAAGTTACTTTAAATAAAAACGAGACCATGCACATGTTTTCTGCTTATACCATATTAATCACGTTTTATTGACTGTATCAGTGGCACAAAAATCAGAACTAAAAGAATGTATCTGTTACCTAAACCAAAACAGACTATGGTGACGCTTCTTCGAGAAAGGTAGGGTTACATCGGACTACCCCTCATGACAATCGTTCTCGATAAAGGTTCTCTTCTGTAACTGTAGAGGTTTGGGGAGCTCACAAGCCGGATTTTGTCTTTCTATACGAGATGTTTTGTCCGAAACTGAAAATTTATTGTAGTGGTGGCGTATGGAGCGGTAGGACACATTAGGGGCTTAGACCTTCTACAATGACGTCGAATCGTACGGTTTGAAGAAAAACGAAGTCGGTTTTGTGTTGTACAGTCTTGTCTACGTCAAATATGTGAAAGCGCATATTCGACATCAATGAATCAGTACACTCTGCCTCAGATCTACTCGACGGATGCGGGCCCAGCCGAATCTAGGCCTGAGGTGTGGCTGGAGTTTCGGCTTTAAAGTCAGGCTCCAACGCTTCGTCTTCTTCACGCATACACGATTCCTCTGCAACGACGTCTTCCACCGTCGTTTCTCCAACCAACGTTTCTCCAACAAGCTCAGGCCACCGACGTTTCTTCAAGCAAAAACCACCACCACCAGCTTTCTTGAATCAGTTGACAACGATACCTTCACTGTCGTTTCTCCACCATTCGTTTCTCGCTACTTCAAAAATGGACTTTGCAGACGGATTTAAAAATATCCGTTGGTAAAGTTTGGCACTTTAACAACTAGTGCGGTATCCGTGGGTGAAGTAACTACTTGGCCAACAGATAATATTTGTGAGTCTCAAGTATGTTGTATCCGTGGTATAGTCTCAATACTTTACCTACGGATACGATATATGTTGGTGATGTAATGAGTTGACCAACGGATAGTTTAACCGAGTCTCAAGTACTTGTATCCGTCAGGTAAGTTATGTTTCTTTACCAACGGATGCAGTATCCGTGGTATAGTCTCAATACTTTACCTACGGATACGATATCTGTTGGTGATGTAATGAGTTGACCAACGGATAGTTTAACCGAGTCTCAAGTACTTGTATCCGTCAAGTAAGTTATGTTTCTTTACCAACGGATGCAGTATCCGTTGGTCAAGATAAACACTTGACCAACATATGTGGCTATCCGTTGGTGAAGTATTAAATTTACTTTACGAAAAAAAAACAGTAACTAAACTGCTCAAAACCTGTATAACCAATACATGAATTCAGGTTATCCAAAACATATAACCTGTACTACCATTCCAGAAAATCATACACAATTTCAATAATGAAAACAATGAGTAGTGAAACATATTTCAATAATCAATATATATCCAACATATCAGTTCATATATAAATATATGTTTTTCGAACATCCTAGTGTTCATAACATAACATATTACAGACAAAACATAATAGAATTAAACAACACACATGCTTGCAATAATATGCTCTTCCGTTGATTTGCTTTCTTTCATCCATGTTGTCACGCCCCAAATCCGGTTTTGACCGGACTCGAGACGTAACTTGAGTTGACAGTTAAATAAGAACAAAATAATAATAAAACCGATTAAATACTCGAAGAGGTTCCGATAAAATACTCGAATAACATGTTCCAAATCATAAATAGGAGTTAAAGCTCTAAATAGAGTACGAAAAATAGGCGGTTCATTACAAATGACCGAAATACGTCTCTAATACCCAAACTATCCAGAAGCTCCCGAGCCTCGTGTCCACTAATCATCAAGCATGCCTGTACAAACAGTAGACAAAACAACAGGGGGTGAGCTTACGCTCAATAAGGAAAATCATAAACAGTTTAACCTCGATTTAGTAAGAAAACTGCTTTAGCACGACGACACATATTACAATTAATACTTTAAATCAATATGATGCTATAAACTGAGCAAGATAAGATTAATATCACATTCTTAAAGATAACAACAACTTTCAGGAGAATAAGTGAAAAACTATCTAAAGATTTAATAACTACTAAAATGGAATCAAGTGAATATCACACCAACAACTCAGACCCTCAATACTCCGATCCACGAATAGGTTCTTGTGTCATATCGGATCCCATACTCCGATCCACAAGAGTACTCGTGTCATATCAGATTTTCACTCGGTCCAGAGGAGGCACATACATCGGGGCAACAGAAATATCCTTGAAAGGACACCTATCGTCGGAATTCTCGGAAATGCCCCCAAAGGACCATAGATCATTGGGATGCAACAGGATAACAATCCCTCGGCTACGATAATACCCTACACCGGAATCCTTAACGGTGTAGGTACCATACCGTATCAGCAATCACCATTATACCACTCTACACCAGAATCCTCAACGGTGTAGGTACCATGCCATATCAATAATAACCATTATACCACCCTACACCGGAATCCTCAACGGTGTGGGTACCATATCAACAATAACCAGTATACCACCCTACACCGGAATCCTCAACGGTGTGGGTACCATATCAACAATAACCAGTATACCACCCTACACCGGAATCCTCAACGGTGTGGGTACCATATCAACAATAACCATTATACCACCCTACACCGGAATCCTCAACGGTATGGGTACCACATCAATATCCCGCAGGATCAATCAACCAATGCCCCACAGGGTCCACAATCAATATCCCGCAGGATCAATTAACCAATGCCCCGCATGGTCCACAATCAATATCCCGCAGGATCAATTAACCAATGCCCAGCAGGGTCCACAATCAATATCCCGCAGGATCAATCAACCAATGCCCCACAGGGTCCACAATCAATATCCCGCAGGATCAATTAACCAATGCCCCGCATGGTCCACAATCAATATCCCGCAGGATCAATTAACCAATGCCCAGCAGGGTCCACAATCAATATCCCGCAGGATCAATTAACCAATGCCCCGCAGGGTCCACAATCAATATCCCGCAGGATCAATTAACCAATGCCCAGCAGGGTCCACAATCAATATCCCGCAGGATCAATTAACCAATGCCCCGCAGGGTCCACAATCAATATCCCGCAGGATCAATTAACCAATGCCCAGCAGGGTCCACAATCAATATCCCGCATGATCAATTAACCAAGAGACAGATTCACCAACACACATCACAAGGGATTCATACCCACAATTACACTTACCTGCATACTTACCAACCACATTCCATCGGTCTATCACTCACCCGATCATACTCTTTTGGCACAACCAATTACACTCAATCATTCATTCATTCATGCATTCATTCAATCATACAATCACCCGAGCATTCATTCGATCATTCAAGCATACAATTTATCTAGTTTCATTAGACCCTAAATTCATCTTAAAACTAAGCAAGCATTGCATGTGAGGCAACCACAACCAATCCTATGGCTCGTCTCGGCCTTTCTACCTGTAAAGCAATTTCCCAAGTATTGAAAGCGAGTTAAACTAGTTATTCACATCCTATGCATGCATACTAGACACGTCCGGTTATTAGTAATTGAAAGACGATTATTCTAGTTATTTGCATGCGAGCGGATCTGGCCGGAGTTGGCCATTTTCGACTCGGTACGGCGAGGAGGGGGCAGATCCGTCATCGGTGAAGCGGAAATGATCACGGAGGAGTTGAGGGAGGTCTGGTGGCGGCGATGGCAGTCCCGTCACAGCCGGTCGGAGCACCGCGGACAAGCGTGGCTGGGCACCGCTGGTTGGAGAGGAGTCTGCTGCGGTGAAGAGGCAGGGGAAGAGCAGACGACAGTGATCGGAGAGGGTGGGTGAGGGCGGCGGCGGCTAGTACCCGTTTAGGTTTCGAGAGGAACCTCTGAGAGGTCTTTTTTAGAGAGCGTTTGTGTAAGCATCTCTTTGTATACGACTTTGCAACAACATATGGTCCGGTCCTGGTGGGTGGATAATATTTGCAAGCAATCTACTAAAGTCTCCATTATCTTTTGTCCATTTCTTGCAAATATTCTCAGTCCATTTCCAGATAAATAATACAAATAGTGATAGTTTTGGAGCCCTACCAATAATAATTAATTTCCTTTTTTGACTTTTGCAGCTTTATTATTAGTTAAATTCAGCCATCTCAATCTCGGAACGAGTCCTCTTGTTTGTAAATGTAATATACAGATAGATATGAAGACATTTACCATTAATTAGTGGAGCTGTGTTTTGTTTGGCAACAAAGGAGCTGTGTTGGTGTTGCTGTCCATGTCCGCCTCTTTCTCTTTAGCCTTTCCCCAAATGACGGAGTAAAATCCAACCACTATAATCACTGCTCCTATCAGACTGTTGGACCCAACATTTCATAATAAGTCACGTTTTGCACTTATTTTCATTGAAAAAGATAAGTAATATACAAACCTTCCAAGGCGAAGAGCATCTCCTAGAAACGAGACGCTCATGAGAAGCACAACTATGACTACCAATGGTTTGAAGGACGAGACATAGACAGGTCCAGTCTTCCCAAGGCACCATGTCAGAAGCGACAGACGAATCACAAATGCAGCAATGGACTGCAATACAGTCATTAGTACCAAACCTTAATCCACGGACTAGGAAATAGGAATGCTCAATGAACTTGTTTACTTACTGAGTACAAAACAGCAACCAATCCTATGTCGAGCCTTAGCCTCCAAGCACTTAAGTCTTTCACTACAATCAAAGAGTATAAGGCAGCCAGAATGGCAGCAAAAAAGTTGTGATAAAACTGTATCACTAACACTGCTGGGTACTTCCTTACCACCATAGCCTTGAACCAATAAACCAAACAAGTTAATTAGTACTAAAAGATAGATATTCACAAAATAAAATAAAAAAGAGGACAAGATTTGGCTTCTTTTTTCTGACCTGCAAAATGTACCAAGCAGCGCTGTTAAAAGCTTCGGCTGCAATGAAAAACCCCCCGAGAGCCCAATTGTTGGATTGAGCGTGAAACGAGAGGGTGTCGGTGGAGTCCAATATTATTGCTGGTCCTTTGTAGAAAGTCACCACAAATGCTCCTGAGATTGACACGATGGTTCCCACGAGCTTCGCTTGGCAGCTTCTGCTTCTCAGCTGTAGCTTCTCCATCCTGATTCACCAAACGTAATCAATATTATGCCTTGAAAATAACATGTATGTGGTCGAGATTGAAGAACCTGAAAATGATGGCAAGAATGAAGGTGAAGGCCGGGATGAGATTCACAAGAGCCGATGCTAGAGTGGGAGACCCGTACTCTATACCAGCATACGCAAATATCTGAGCCGAACCTCTGCAACAAACACAAGGATTAATTATGGACTACAATGAACATGAAAAGCATTAGTATTACCAACCCGATAATCGCGAGGACGAAGAACCAGACAAGGATTCCCAAGGTGAGAGGAGGCCTGTGGAAGATGAAGGAACAAGGGAAGAGGATGAGACTGGAGATAGCGTTACCGTAGCAAACATAGATATACTTGTTCAATCCGTGAGACATGGCTGTTTTGCTAACCACCATGTTTGTGGCTTGAATCAAGATCGTCACTACCATTCCACCAAAGGGCAAGGCTCCACTCACTATGCCCAAGCTATCTCCCATCTTCATCCTCTTCTTCTTCGTCGCCTCACAACTAGGACTAGCTCTTAATTACCACAACAATAAATAAACAACTATGGAGTTGGGCTTGTTGATTTTTTCTTTTTCTTTTTTTATTTAGGTGCCTTTTTTGTCATTTATCTCTTTTCTCACGAGGCATCACATAAGAGTTCGATTCAACAACTCCTAATTGAACTATTTAATATGAAAATTCTCTCGAGCTTATTAGGCATGTATGCATTCCTCTCTTCTTACTTATTTTTTTTCCCTTGCAAAACGTGACAATGGAGTTTTCACCTTTCATCACCCTCTCCACCCATCACCTTGTCAACAATAACTCCCTCACAATGCACGTCTGTTACGGTTCTATCATTATTCTCCGCTTATCTCCCTCCGTCCTAGAAGCTCGACCCACAACCACCACACTTTTTCTTAGCTCCGCTTTATACCGCTCGACTTCGAGCTCTTCTCCAGAGGCCCTTGAAGCTCTATATTCCAAAATGACGGCAATCTCAATCAACGAAGTTCCACCGGAATTTGTGGAAGAGGATAAAGAAATCATCGAGGTCCAGGCCGGAACGGATCCGACTTTCGACGACACAAGGTACATGTACGCGCTAGTGGGTCGTCTTCTCTCTAACAAGCGTCGTAACCCTAAAGCTCTTTGCAGGCTTCTGGCAGCGACATGGAACTGTTGGGTCTCGAGGTAAGGTTGGAGATGAACCAACTCGCAGCGGAAAATCAATGAAAACCAAGAGACAATTAGAACCATGAAACAACTAACAAAGAATGGATTAACAAGAGAAAAATTCAGCACTAGTTCTTACCAAAACAAGAACACCGGTTAACGAATGATTGGCTTGAGTCTCCAAGACGCCTACGTATCCACATGGGAATCAAAGCCACGTAGTTCTTCTCTTTGAGGACTCAAGAACACAAAAATGGAGGTGGGAGCTTGCCAAACCCGAAATTGCAAGGGAAGGGAGAGAGAAGTTGTGTTTCCTATTCTTGTCTTGTGATTGTTATGTTGAAAAAAGATGACTTAAACATAACAAAACCCATACTTGTCCAACTAAAGGCATGGGACAAGTATGGTGTCAAGTAAGGTGTAAATAGGACAAAGTATGGCAAGACAAGATTGGGTTAGGTGGTGAATCACCAACACCTTAATCCTTGTCTTGCTTACTTAGTACTAATTAATCAAGACTTGATTAATTAGTTCCATGGGCCTTGGTTGCATGGGCCTTTCATGGGCCTCTTGGAACATGGCCCGTGGCCATTTCCAACGAGGTCCCGTGATTCGCTCATCGCCTCCATGCCTTCCATACCGGAAATGTCCAACATTATCCGACGCGATCAATCCCAAGACTCCAAGCCTTGTCTCGATCTGTGAAGTCCTATTCACTTACGGGCACATGACCCAAAACCCAGTTTTGGTCATGTCCCGAGACAACTCCCTTTTGGCCATTCTCCATAAATGTGTCAATGAGTTTCATCCTCCGGTGTGACCCTTAGGTTTATGCATGTCAATAGATCAACGTAAAATCCCATTTTACTTGATCCTATTTAAGTGGCAACTAACGAGACTTTAGTATTGCCTGACACTACATAACGAATCGACCCTGTCGATTCTAACCTTTCCGCCGTCCCTGTCATTATCCTTTTATCTCTGATATCCTGATTGAGATAAGGCATAGAGCCGTCATCCTTATTATTCTCAATCACCGTTCCTTGATATGTGAGATGACTGAAGATATGATACCCAGTATCATGTGCATGGCCATGCTATTCTTCCAGTCACTCTCGATCAAGTGGCCGAGAACCGATATCTTTCTCATACCTTAGTATGAGGGATAAATCCCTTAGCCGTCTTTCGTGTCACTCATGTAGCCCGTCCCCAAGCCAATCCTGGCCGTTATGGAAGCCCTGTTACGGACAACGTTAGGCTCAGGTCAAACTCAGTTGTTGACTACATAGCGATCACAAAGACTCCTTGGTCTAAGGATACATGACAAGCTACAACACTGAATATGTTCATGACTTAATCTATGGCACATATTCAGGGCGGGTCGTCCAATATCATGTCCCACATGATATCTATGATCAGACTCCGGAATCCCATTCCAATGACTAACAGAACGTAAGCCATAAAGAGCCATCTTTCATACTAGTCGCTTCTAGTGAAGCTTTGTTGACTAGGGACCCATCGAGTGTGATCTATCTCGATCTATGGTTCTATTCGCATGGTGGGCATAGATCAGAGCACACATCGATATATTACTCCAACACATAAGTAATATAAAGCTGCTTTAATTTTATTGCTAACGATGATATATACATTTGGACATTTAGGATTGAACTACGGGCACTAAGACTAACAATCTCCCACTTGCCCTAGTTCCAATCTAAACTCCAATATGTCCCCATCGACTTTACATGTCTAACATGTTCAGGCAGTGACACTGCCTTAGTCAAAGGGTTGGCTATGTTATCATCTGTTGCAATATCGGTTATCTTCACTTCACCTCAGTTCAGTATTTATCTGATGAGGTGGATACGCCGCAGTACATGTTTGGATTTGTTATGCGATCTAGGCTTTTAGCTTGCGCAATAGCCCTTGTGTTGTCGCAAAATGGATTCACCAGGCTGGATGGGTTTTTAATTACACCCAGCCCTGCCATGAATTTCCAAATCCACATAGCCTCCTTAGCTGCCTCTGCAGCATCCATGTACTTGGCCTCTATCGTAGATTCGGCAATGATATCTTGCTTTACGCTCTCCCAGCTAAAGCTCTACCATTCAGCGTAAACACATATCCTGATTGACTTCTAAAGTCATCTGGATTTGTCTTGGAAAACTAGCGTCTACTCATCCTTCGACGACTAGTTCAACATCATCTTTCCCCCCGGGTTAGAATGATGTCTACTGGTACAACATAAGGCTTACGAGACGTCTGGTCTCATATATGTCATGGCATATATGATCGATCCTGCCCCCAGGCGCATAGGATTCTCATCATCCTTTTCAGCTCATCAGGTGTCTTAGGACACTGAGTCTTGCTGAGATGAATGCCATGACTAGTGGGTAAGAGTCCTTTCTTTGAATCGAGCATTAAGAACCTACTCAATGCCTTGTTCACATAGGTTCCCTGACTTAAATCCAAGACCCTCTTGGTGCGATCTCTACATATCTTAATCCTTAAGATATAAGAAGCATCGCCTAAGTCCTTTATTGAAAAACACTTCCTCAACCAAGCTTTAGTCTCGTGCAAGGTTGGGATGTCGTTTTCAATGAGAACCAGAAAGGAAATCTTGCTCCCACTAGCCTTCTTATAAACGCAAGATTCATCCTCGCTCTTGATTAAGCCAAATCCAATTACAGCTTTATCAAAACGAAGGATCCAACTCCGAGAAGTTCGTTTCAATCCATAAATGGATTTCAACAACTTATAAATCTTTCCTTTATTCTTCGGATCGTCAAAACCTTTGGGCCGAGACATACAAACGTACTCAGTCAAATTTCCATTTAGGAAAGCGGTTTTGACATCCACTTGCCATATCTCGTAATTATAATACGCAGTTATGTCAAGAAGAATTTGGATCGATTTTGACCATAGCCACTAGGGAGAAGGTTTCCTCATAGTCAATCCATGCCTATAACCTTTCGCCACCAGTTGAGCTTTGTAGGTCAGAGGGTTGCCATCCATGTCCATCTTCACCTTGAAGATCCATTTGCATCCGATGGTCTTCACACCATTGATGGGATCAACCGGTTCCCAGACTCGGTTGTCCGACATGGATTGCATTTCCTCCCTCATGGCTCCCAGCCATAACTCGGAGTCGGGCCCATCCACGACTTCTTGAAAGGTGGCTGGATCATCGTGATCCACCATGACTTCATTGTCACCTCCGGATACCATATATTGGAGGTGGAAGATTGATCCTTTCAAATCGCCTTGGACCTTCCGGAATTGTAACAGGAATTGGTTCTTACTCTACGACAATCTATGGCTCCTTTCTACTGGGTTGCCAATTGGTTTAGACAGATCTGTACCATCCTGAATTTCTTCGAGATGCACAGTCCTCCCAATGACGTCTTTGGAAACAAAACTCCTTTTCCATAAAGACCCCACCCCAAGCGACGAACACCATGTTCTCACTGGGATTGTAGAAGTAGTATCCCCTTGTTGCTTTGGGATACCACACGAAGGTGCATATCTCAGATCTTGGTTCGAGCTTAGTCGAAACCAAATGTTTCACATAAGCCTCGCAACCACAAATCTTTAGGAAGGACAAAGCGGGCATCATCCCGTACCATTTAAAAATGGTGTCCCTTCCACACCCTTCGTCGAAGCCCGATTCACTATGAATGCGGTCGTCTCTAGAGCATAACCCCTGAAAGAGATTGGGAGATCAGTCCAACTAATCTTGGAACGGACCATTGTCTAACAATGTCCGATTTCTCCGTTTGGCTACACCTTTCAACTACAGTGTCCCAGGAGGAGTCCATTCCAAAAGGATCTCATTCTCTTTTATATGATCTAATAACTCTGTGGTCAAGTATTTTCCACCTCAATCCAATCGAAGTGCCTTAATACCTTTGTCGAGCTGGTTTTCTACTTTAGTCTTAAACTCTTTGAATTTATCAAAAGCTTCAGACTTATGTCTCAGCGAATAGACATAACCATATTTACTGTAATCATCAGTAAATGTGATAAAGTAGCTAAAACCCCTCCTGGCAAGTGAACTTATTGGTCTACACACATTCGAGTGTATCAGCCCCAATAATTCACCCGCCCTTTCATCGCGATCGATAAAGGGCACTTTAGTCATTTTGCCCATCAAACAAACCTTGCACCTATCGATCGAATGGAATTCGAATGAACCTGAAAGCCCGCACTTCTGAAGTGCTGATAGGCGCTTCTTGTTTATGCGACCCAAATGACAGTACCATAACAGAGTTAGGTTTAAATCGTTGGATTTAGACCTCTTGGTATTAACGGAATATATAGAACTTGAGGCATTGTTACCCATATCTAATATGTACAATCCTCCAACCATGTCAGTACTGGTATAAAACATATCATTGCATAGAACATTGAAAACTCCATTTCCAATATTAACATTATATCCTTCCTTGTCAAACACGGATACAGATATAATATTCCTACTAAGAGTAGGTATGCAATATACATTATACAATACTAAGACAAGGCCTCTTGGCAAAGCAAGACTCATGGATCCTACAGCAGTTGCCACAACTCTGAGGTCCATTTCGCGCTTTCCAAATCTCTCCTACTTTCAGCCACCATATATTAGTGCATGTGTGAGATTCAGTCATGGTATCTAATACCCATGAATCTTTGGAAGTAGAGAGATGTAGCTCTATAGAGTTAATACCGAATGAAGGCACGGTCCCACCGCCCTTCCTTAGATCATCCAGGTTTCCTGATGAAGGCGCAGTCCTACTGCCCTTCTTCAGATCATCCAGGCTATTTGATGAAGGCGCAGTCCCACTGCCCTTCTTCAGATCAGCCGTGAACTTCCTGTAATCCCGGTTCCAATGACCAGGCTGTTGGCAGTAGAAGCAGACATTCTCAGGTGTCTCATCTTTCCTGCCAAGTGCGCATGGGCCCAGCCCTTGCCACTTCCAATTCCCCTGTTGACCATCAGAATATCCTTGGATCCCAGATCACTGAGATATTCTTCTCAGCAGTTAATGACACTTCATGTAACTCTGATATGGTCTTAGAGACAGCCTTGTCAAGGACATATTCTTTGCGTTCAGACTTGAGGACTATCCTCAAAATTCTGTACCAGTCCAAATAGTTTGTCCCATTTAGCTTGACCCTGTCAAGAATGGTTTTTAATGACAAACTATTAATGTTCGCTGAATTTGCCATTTGATCTACAACAGATAAAATTCAATCAGTAAACTGAATAAATTTTATGAAGATCAAGCTTAAACACCAACAATCAATTCTAAACCTTTAGAATCTGAAACCAAGATCCTTGATTCACTCGATTAAGCTGAACTAATGCTCACCACTTAATCGAGCTATGTAGGTAGGACTCCATCCAATCACATCCAATGTGACTCCTGGCTAGGGTATGTACTTATGTACACGACTTACCCTATCTGTTACCCTAGCTCAACCTCAGGCTGAGAATCGTAGTCGGGTCCACCAATTTTCAACTATGGCTCGTCACTATGTAGGTGCTCCGCTAATGCGCACGACACCCACATATGTCGTCCAAACCTACTACCCCGCTTTCCCATGGATGCTCCGCTAATGCGCACGACACACATAGGACGGGGAGGTAGTAAGGTGTTGATGATTGGGAGGTATCGGACATGACCCGCTTTTACTTGTCCAGTTGTGTTCAAAACTTTGGCACATCCTAGATGCGATGAGCACATCAACTACATTCCAAATGCAATGATGCCTCAAATTACATCCAATGTAATTCTTCCTTTGAACCCGTCAACTACATCCAATGCAATGACGGTTCTAAGGGTTCACACACAAGGATTAAAATTCCAATTTTATCTTTGCATGTGAGGTGATATGCTCGGTAAATAAAGTTAAGCATGCAATTCTAAAGCACATAGAATTAATCATGCATAAACTAAACCAAGCATAAAGCGATAAATGTGCACATAATAGCCCCCTAAACTAACTCCCACTAGCTTCTTGAGCTCCACCGACTCCAAGCCGATGCCAACACGCGAAAAGCCACCAAATGACCTTTTCGCCCTTTCTTCATCTTGAGTAAAATATTACAATTTAATACACGACTCGCAGGTCGGGAATAAATAAATATTACAAACAAGTGGTTCGACGACCACACCTTGAAATAATAATTACACGCTAACTCTAACGGCTCGCAGGCCGTGAAAAGCGATAAATAATTAAATTGAGCTCGGGGCTATTATGTACACCATGCCAACATCACATCACACATCGTGTTATCAAACAAGCATGTTATCAAACATCATGTGATTTTCCGGTTTTAATTAATAGCCAAGTTTCGAAATTTTTTGATGCTCGGTTTATCGAAACCGTTCAAAAATGAAACTTTTGAACATTTGATCTTCGAGTTCATCATGACGGTTCCAAACTCGTCATAACTAACAAAACGGTTTAGCCTTGGCATATCAACCATCCAATGGTCATGCTTGGCCTAGCTCCGTCCAACGGAGCCCCGTTCGGTCCCGGTTTCGGCTCCCCGAGAGTCCCGCTCCCGAGACCCGAAAAATCAAATTTTTTTTCAAAATTTCCAGATTTGAAATAATTTTCAAAAATTCATTTTACATGCATTAAATCCATAAACAATAATTTAAAACATGTTATCAAACAATTTAGCAAAACAACATGCCAAAAACGAAACTTTCAAGAAAAACCGAAACTTTGAACACCGTCTTGTGAATCCCGAAGGTAGCACGGCTCTGATACCACTGTTGGGTCTCGAGGTAAGGTTGGAGATGAACCAACTCGCAGCGGAAAATCAATGAAAACCAAGAGACAATTAGAACCATGAAACAACTAACAAAGAATGGATTAACAAGAGAAAAATTCAGCACTAGTTCTTACCAAAACAAGAACACTGGTTAACGAATGATTGGCTTGAGTCTCCAAGACGCCTACGTATCCACATGGGAATCAAAGCCACGTAGTTCTTCTCTTTGAGGACTCAAGAACACAAAAATGGAGGTGGGAGCTTGCCAAACCCGAAATTGCAAGGGAAGGGAGAGAGAAGTTGTGTTTCCTATTCTTGTCTTGTGATTGTTATGTTGAAAAAAGATGACTTAAACATAACAAAACCCATACTTGTCCAACTAAAGGCATGGGACAAGTATGGTGTCAAGTAAGGTGTAAATAGGACAAAGTATGGCAAGACAAGATTGGGTTAGGTGGTGAATCACCAACACCTTAATCCTTGTCTTGCTTACTTAGTACTAATTAATCAAGACTTGATTAATTAGTTCCATGGGCCTTGGTTGCATGGGCCTTTCATGGGCCTCTTGGAACATGGCCCGTGGCCATTTCCAACGAGGTCCCGTGATTCGCTCATCGCCTCCATGCCTTCCATACCGGAAATGTCCAACATTATCCGACGCGATCAATCCCAAGACTCCAAGCCTTGTCTCGATCTGTGAAGTCCTATTCACTTACGGGCACATGACCCAAAACCCAGTTTTGGTCATGTCCCGAGACAACTCCCTTTTGGCCATTCTCCATAAATGTGTCAATGAGTTTCATCCTCCGGTGTGACCCTTAGGTTTATGCATGTCAATAGATCAACGTAAAATCCCATTTTACTTGATCCTATTTAAGTGGCAACTAACGAGACTTTAGTATTGCCTGACACTACATAACGAATCGACCCTGTCGATTCTAACCTTTCCGCCGTCCCTGTCATTATCCTTTTATCTCTGATATCCTGATTGAGATAAGGCATAGAGCCGTCATCCTTATTATTCTCAATCACCGTTCCTTGATATGTGAGATGACTGAAGATATGATACCCAGTATCATGTGCATGGCCATGCTATTCTTCCAGTCACTCTCGATCAAGTGGCCGAGAACCGATATCTTTCTCATACCTTAGTATGAGGGATAAATCCCTTAGCCGTCTTTCGTGTCACTCATGTAGCCCGTCCCCAAGCCAATCCTGGCCGTTATGGAAGCCCTGTTACGGACAACGTTAGGCTCAGGTCAAACTCAGTTGTTGACTACATAGCGATCACAAAGACTCCTTGGTCTAAGGATACATGACAAGCTACAACACTGAATATGTTCATGACTTAATCTATGGCACATATTCAGGGCGGGTCGTCCAATATCATGTCCCACATGATATCTATGATCAGACTCCGGAATCCCATTCCAATGACTAACAGAACGTAAGCCATAAAGAGCCATCTTTCATACTAGTCGCTTCTAGTGAAGCTTTGTTGACTAGGGACCCATCGAGTGTGATCTATCTCGATCTATGGTTCTATTCGCATGGTGGGCATAGATCAGAGCACACATCGATATATTACTCCAACACATAAGTAATATAAAGCTGCTTTAATTTTATTGCTAACGATGATATATACATTTGGACATTTAGGATTGAACTACGGGCACTAAGACTAACAGGAACATCCGAGGGTTGGTGGTCTGCCTCTCACCGACACCATCCTAACCTTCTTCTTCCCAACCCAAAAGGCTATGGATAACATACGGGCAATAGAGCCGTGTGCATTTCACCGTCCAACCCAGATCTTGACACTAATTCCACCCCAAACACAACCGGAAACTCATGTGTTTCGGACGACGAGGATCTCCGTCTAGGATTTTGACATCACGGGTGAAGCCCGAACGTCCCAAATGAGGTATTTAATTATCGAAAACTTGGGCACGGAGGTCCACATTGGGAATTAAGCTCGTCGACAAGGATGAGACAACTATCTCTGGTTTCGTGTGGGGCTTGACATCACACGGCCCATCCGACGACGATTCTGGCTCCGATTTGAGGTCTTCATGGACCCTATAATTGTCCCTATCTAATACGAGAAGCTTCCAGATTAATGCTAGGGATAACGCCGAATCCTAACTGTGTTGGAAAGGTGGTTTGCACGTCCTAACTGTGCCCACCTTTTTGTGACATGTCTTATACCAAAAGTCACCTTTTGTCACATGTCCTATACAAAAGGTGTTTTTTTTACAAAAACATGTAAAACGACACAAAAAGTGTTTTTTGGTAAATTTATACCACCTACCTCTTGTAGTACACTGATAAACGCAAATTATAGAAAAATTAAGAGGAAAAACCATCAAATGCGAACGTTATACCACTTTTTTTGGTGTCATTTTACATGTTTTGTAAAAAACACCACCTTTGGTATAGGACATGTCACAAAAAGGTGGGCTGTTAGGACGTGAAAACCACCTTTCCAACACAATTAGGATTCGGCGTTTTCCCTTTATGATATCGTTGTGGACATCTAGGACACCCTTATCAGTCATGCATGCCGCTTATCCCGGGTGTCGAACACCATGCAGAGTGGTACTCAAACAATCTTCGAGTTTCCTTGGTGTTAAGGACTGACGGTACCTTCAAACATATTGGGAGGCAAATCTAACGACACAAACCTGTCTTTCATCAATGCATACAGAAGGAGACAAGCCCCCTAAAACTCCAGCACCAAACTCAACCTCGGGAAGCTTCAAGGAGATGGACAGATTGTTGGGTCTCGATGGAGGGTATGAACACATACTTGCAGCGGAAATAACTCGAGACCATGTCATAGAGCACTACCAAATATTAGATACACAATAGAATAAACAATATGGATGTTTCCTTACCAATTAGTTCAAGAAAAGGAAGAGAACACCAAAGAAACGATGATCGGCTTGAGTCTCCAAGACGCCTATGTATCCAATTGGAATCAAAGCCACATAGTTCTTATTTAGATGACTCAATAACACAACAAGAGGGAGGGAAAAATCCAAACCCGAAATTGTATGGTGAGAGGGAGAGAAGCTGTGTTTTTCTTCTTGTCTTGTGATTTGTTGTAGGAAAAATATGACTTAAACCATCAACAACCATCAAGGACAAGTTAGGTGTGAAGCATGGTGTGAAGTATGGAAAGACAAGATGGGTTAGGTGGTGAATCACCAACACCTTAATCCTTGTCTTGATTACTCAGTACTAATTAATCAAGACTTAATTAATTAGTTCCATGGGCCTTGGTTGCATGGGTCTTTCATGTGCCTTTCATGGGCCTCTTGGAACATGGCCCATGGCCATTCCCATCGAGGTCCCGTGACATGCTCATCGCCTCCAGGCCTTCCATACCAGAAATGTCCAACATTATCCGACGCGATCAATCCCAAGACTCCAAGCCTTGTCTTGATCCGTAATGTCCTATTCACTTACGGACACATGACCCAAACCCAGTTTTGGTCATGTCCCGAGACAACTCTCTTTTGGCCATTCTCCATAAATGTGTCAATGAGTTTCATCCTTCGGTGTGACCCTTAGGTTTATGCATGTCGATAGATCAACGTAAAATCCCATTTTACTTGATCCTATATAAGTGGCAACTAACGAGACTTTAGTATTCTCAATCACTGTTCCTTGATATGTGAGATGACTGAATATATGATAACCAGTATCATGTGCATGGCCATGCTATTCTTTCAGTCACTCTCGATCAAGCGGTCGAGAACCGATATCTTTCTCATACCTCAGTATGAGGGATAAATCCCTTAGCCGTCTTTCGTGTCACTCATGCAGCCTGTTCCCCAGCCAATGCTGGCCATTATGGAAGCCCTGTTACGGACAACGTTAGGCTCAGGTCAAACTTAGTTGTTGACTGCATAGTGATCACAAATACTCCTTGGTCTTAGGATACATGACAAGCTACGACACTGAATATGTTCATTACTCAATCTATGGCACATATTCAGGACGGGTCGTCCAATATCATGTCCCACATGATATCTATGATCAGACTTCGGAATCTCATTCCAATTACTAACAGAACGTAAGCCATGAAGAGCCATCTTTCATACTAGTCGCTTTTAGTGAAGCTTTATTGACTAGTGACCCATCGAGTGTGATCCATCTCAATCTATGGTTCTATTTGCATGGTGGGCATAGATCAAAAATCACATCGATATATTACTCCAACACATAAGTAATATAAAGCCACTTTAATCTTATTGCTAATGATGATATATACATTTGGACATTAATGATTGAACTACGGGCACTAAGACTAACAATCTCCCACTTGCCCTAGTTCCAATCTAAACTCCAATCTATTCCCATTGACCTTACATGCCTCTCATGTTTAGGCAACGATAATGCCTTAGTCAACGGGTCGGTTATGCTATCATCAGTTGCAGTATAGGTGATCTTCACATCGCCTCGGTTCAGTATCTCTCTGATGAGGTGGTATCGCCGCAGTACGTGTTTGGATTTGTTATGCGATCTGGGCTCTTTAGCTTGCACAATAGTCCTCGTGTTGTCACAAAATAGGTTCACCGGGCTGGATGGGTTTTTGATTACACCCAACCCTACCGTGAACTTCCTAATCCACATAACCTCCTTGGTCGCCTCAGCAGCCGCTATGTACTCGGCCTCTTTCGTGGAGTCAGCGACGGTGTCTTGCTTCACGCTCTTCCAGCTGAAAGCTCCGCCATTCAGTATGAACACATATCCTGACTGACTTCTAAAGTCATCTGGATTTGTCTGGAAACTAGCGTCTACATATCCATTAATAACTAGTTCAGAATCATCTTTTCCCCCGTACACTAGGAACGTGTCCTTAGTTCTTCTCAAATATTTGAGAATCACTTTGACCACTATCCAGTGTTCCTTACCAGGGTTAGACTAATGTTTCTGGTACAACTCAAGGCATATGAGACATCCGGTCTCGTGCATATCATGGAATACATGATCGATCCTACCGCCGAAGCGTATGGGATTCGCATCATCCTTTTCAGCTCATCAGGTGTCTTAGGACACTGAGTCTTGCTGAGATGAATGCCATAACGTGCGGGTAAGAGTCCTTTCTTGGAATCAAGCATTGAGAACCTACTCAATACCTTGTTCACATAGGTGCTTTGACTTAAACTCAAGACGCTCTGGGTGCGATCTCTATATATCTTAATCCCTAAGATATAAGCAGCATCGCCTAAGTCCTTCATTGAGAAACACTTCCCTAACCAAGCTTTAGTCTTGTGCAAGGTTGAGATGTCGTTTCCAATGAGTAGTATGTCATCGACATACAACACCAGAAAGGTAATCTTACTCCCGTTTTCCTTCTTGTAAACGCAAGTTTCATCCTCGTTTTTGATAAAGCCAATTCCAATTACAGCTTCATCAAAATGAAGGTTCCAACTCCGAGAAGCTTGTTTCAATCCATAAATGGATCTCAACAACTTACAAATCTTTCCCTTATTCTTCGGATCGACAAAACCTTCGGGTTGAGACATATAAACGTCCTCCGACAAATTTCCATTTAACAAAGCGGTTTTGACATCCATTTTCCATATGTCGTAATCGTGATATGCAGATATGGCAAGAAGAATTCGGATAGATTTGACCATAGCCACTGGGGAGAAGGTTTCCTCATAGTCAATCCCTTGGATCTGCCTATAACCTTTCGCCACCAGTCGGGCTTTGTAGGTCTGAGGGTTTCCTTCCATGTCCATCTTCACCTTGAAGATCCATTTGCATCCGATGGTTCTTACAACACCGATGGGATCAACTAGTTCCCAAACTTGGTTGTCCGACATGGATTGCATTTCCTCCCTCAGGACTCCTAGCCATAACTCGGAGTCGGGTCCGTCCACGGCGTCCTCAAATGTAGCTGGATCATCATGATCCACCACAAGCTCACCGTCACCTCCAAACACAAAGTAACCATATCTCGGAGGTGGACGACTAACCCTTTCAAATCGCCTTAGACCTTCTGGAATTGTTGTAGGAACTGGTCCTTGCTCTACGACCATCTCAGGCTCTTCTATTAGGTTGTCCAGTGGATCAGTTGGATCTGTACCACCCTGAATTTCTTCTAGATGTACAGTCCTCCCACTGACGTCTTTGGAAATAAAATCCCTTTCCAAAAATACCCCACCTCGAGCGACGAACACCGTGTTCTCGCTAGGTTGTAGAAGTAGTACCCCCTTGTTTCTTTGGGATACCCAACGAAGGTGCATTTATTATATGTTGGTTCGAGCTTAATCGGAACTAAATGTTTCACATAAGCCTCGCAACCCCAAATCTTTAGGAAGGACAAAACGGGCTTCTTCCCCGTGCCATTTCTCAAATGGCGACCTTTCCACAGCCTTCGTCGGAGCCCGATTCACTATGAATGCGGTCGTCTCTAGAGCATGACCCCAGAAAGAGATTGGGAGATCAGTCGCACTGATCATGGACCGGACCATATCCAATAAAGTCTGATTTCTCCGTTCGGACACACCATTCAATTGTGGTGTTCTAGGAGGAGTCCATTCCGAAAGGATCCCAATCTCTACTAGATAATCTAAAAACTCTGTGGTCAAGTATTCTCCACCTCGATCGATCGAAGTGCTTTAATACTTTTCCCGAGTTGGTTCTCTACTTCAGTCTTAAACTCTTTGAATTTATCAAAAGCTTCAGACTTATGTCTCATCAAATAGACATACCCATATTGTCACGCCCCAATTTCAGCGAACCGAACTCGGGACGCGAACATTTAAAACATGAACACTTAAAACCTGTTTTGAATAAAACTCTGATATTTCCATTTAATTACCAAAAATAATAATAGTATTTACAATACAAAAACGTCCCAACAAGTGGACAAGGTACACATCCGTCACTAGACTCAACAAAAGTAAAGACCAGACTCTGCTCCAAGCTCCATGGACTTCAAGAGCTAACCTAGTCCGTCCGGTGATCAGTACCTGTAGGAAAAGCAGCTAGGGGTGAGCGTTCGCTCACCTCCACGGATAACAGACTGACTATGGCATAATTAGTAGATAAAGCCAGTAACACTAAAACCAAACCCAACACCGGGACTACAGTCCCCAACTCAAGTACCCAACTGACCCACAACCCGTCACCTTCCTCAACAGACTCAACACTCGATGATACAGTGTAAACCCGACACAACTATCGACGACCTCCTCAAGGACACGACAGAAAGACTACACAACGCCAAACAAGATCACAAAGGATCGCACACCAGCTGCTCAGTAACCAATCTCAATCAGGTCAGGGTTCGACCTATCGCAATTCCTCGACACGAAGTCGGATCAGGCTGTCGACCTTTCAAACTCGCAATTCATCGACACTAAGTCGGATCAGGCTGTCGACCTTTAGAACTCGCAATTCATCGACACTAAGTCGGATCAGGCTGTCGACCTTTAGAACTCACCACCCCAGGTAACCGCAATCACAATCACAGGCAAGTTCAATCACACAGGCACTCAAGGCCACTCAAGACACCTCAACAGTCAAGACTCGGGTTCAACAACCCCACGGGCACTCACTGCCACTCAAGACACACCAACGGTCAAGACTCGGGTTCAACAACCCCACGGGCACTCACTGCCACTCAAGACACACCAACGGTCAAGACTCGGGTTCAACAACCCCACGGCACTCACTGCCACTCAAGACACCAATTTAAATACAAGGGCTCTCACGGCCACCCAAACTCAATCAATAAATAACACGGGCTCTCAAGGCCACCCAACTCAATAACAAATAACACGGGCTCTCAAGGCCACCCAAACTCAGTAATAAATAACACGGGCTCTCAAGGCCACCCAAACTCAATAATAAATAACACGGGCTCTCAAGGCCACCCAAACTCAGTAATAAATAACACGCAACAACCTCCGGCATACTCGATGCCTCCAACAATTCTAAGATCACTAGTTTCACAAACAACCTCCGGGCATGGTCATATGCCTCTAGTAATTCAATTATCGCTAAGTTCTCTGTTCCTACGACACTACTAAGTGTCACATGCTTTTCTCTTAAACGCTACAGTCCCGTATCATGCTTTTCTAATATTTAAATAATTCTACTCAACCCACGACACCCCGGTGTCACATGCAATTCTACTATTAACTTTCCCTAATCAGGGCCGAGATCCGGCTACTTTTCCCTGCCTCGTATATAATCCCAAAAGCGCTCCAACAACACCCGAAGCACACTCAGTCACTCGCCGAGCTTCCCTTTGCCTCGGTCCGTAGCACGATCTAAAAGAACACAAATTCAAAGTACTTTTAAACTAGTACGGATAAACCGAAAATTAACATACTTAACGCCCAAACGTAACCCCGACAACGCCGAACACTCCCAAACTTCCCAATTACTCGATATTTCCGATAAAGGACCCGTAAGGGCCAGATTCGCCCGACATGGCGAATCTGCCCGGTTTTGGTTAATTGCCTTCCGGGGCTCCAAAAGCCCCCGTTTTCGTTTCTACGGTCTTAGAATATTTCAAGGAACCCAACGCACTTGACGGAATTGAATTCCGACTTCTAAGTCAATTAATTAACGTTTAAAGTTTCCCAAAACCCGTTAATTACAACTTCTCCAAATTAATTCCAAATTTCGATTCGATTAGGAATAAGTGGTCCGGGGGACGTTTTAAACCACCCGAACATTAAAACCCGAGCAACCGAGCACGTGGGCCCCACCCAAGAGGCTTGGCCGAGACCCTAGGGTTTGAGGGGGGGGGGGGGCTCGGCCACCATGTGGTGGCTGCTGCCAGCTCCGGCCAGCCACCTCATGGCCGGCCGGCCACCACCCACGGTGGCCGGAGCTCCTCCCGAGCCTCCGGTCACCGGAAAACGTGCCATTACACCCCCAAACACCTCTAAAACGTCTCTAACACCTCCAAAACGTCCATACAACCCTAACCCATAGTTTATAACCAAACCCTAGCTTTTGAGAAATAATCGAAACGAGAATCGGGTTAGGTCTTACCAACGAGGAAGACGAGGGGAAGACGTTTTCTCCTTGCTTTGAATCGATCCAACGGTTGAATAATCTCTCAAACCCTAGCTTTTAATCTTCTATCTTCTTCTCCACCTTCTTCTCTCTCTAACTCTCTTCTTCTCTCTAATTTAAACAACTAACAACTAACAACTAATAAAAAAACTAACCTTTTTCCCTTTTAAAACCCCATTCTCGGCTACAACTCACCACCACACCTTTTCCCCCCAAAACTAACACCACCACATTTAGGACATGTGTCAAGGTGGGTCCCACACCTTTTGGAAAATATCTAGTTGATATTTTCCAATCAGTTTCGCGAAAATCGGACGTTTCGGGCCCCGAACGGGCACTTTTTCCAAGAAATTACGAAACTTGACGGGCCATAAGGAAACGGCTCAACTAAGACTGCTACGACAACGGCTAAGCTTTTCGGGTCCAAAACGGTCCTCGAATGGACCAAAACGTCGCTCGGGTGACTTTTCCAGCGAAAAATCAATCTTTCCCAAATTGACCAGAAAGTTGCCCTGAGTCCCCCGTAACTCATTTTAGTCGATAACGGGGTCAACTTAAGTCCGGCATGACCCTCGGGGTCAATTTAAGTTAAGTTAAGTGTCTGTCTTAAAAATTTTAAATTTTCCTGTTTTTCGCAGGTTTGACTGACGTTGACCAGAAGTGGTTATTACAGTCTACCCCCCTTAAAGGAATTTCGTCCGCGAAATTTAAAACAGACGTACCTCGGGAGTCGAACAGGCCGGGATACTTCGCGCGAACCTCGTCCTCGCGTTCCCACGTCGACTCAGCTCCATGATGTTTCCACTGCACTCGGACCAAGCGGATAATCTTGCCTCCCCGTAGAATCTGCTGCCGTGTGTCCATGATCCGAACCGGCTGCTCCTCATAGGAGACATCATCAGCCACCTCGATATCAGTCCACTCGATGACGTGGGAGGGGTCTGCGTTGTACTGCCGCAACTGGGATACGTGGAAGACGTTATGTACTCTCCCAAGCTGCGGTGGCAACGCCAGACGATAAGCCACGGCTCCCACTCTGTCTAAGATCTGGAACGGGCCTATGTACCTCGGAGCCAACTTTCCCCCGCTGCGCTTGAACCGCACCAGCCCCTTCCTCGGGCTCACCTTCAGGAACACGTGATCCCCGACTGCAAACTCAAGAGGTCGACGTCGCCTGTCTGCATAACTCTTCTGCCAGCTCTGCGCGGTCCTCAACCGATCGCGGATCAATGCGACCTTCTCCGTCGTCTCTCTGACAAGATCTGGCCCCAGCAGACTCTTGTCCCCCACCTCTGCCCAGCATACTGGTGACCAACACGACCTACCATACAACGCTTCGAACGGTGCCATCCCGATACTGGCCTGGAAGCTGTTGTTGTAGGCGAACTCGGCCAATGGCAGGTGGGTCTCCCAAGATCCCCTGAAATCCAGCACACATGCTCGCAGCATGTCCTCCAAGATCTGAATGGTACGCTCAGACTGACCGTCTGTCTGAGGATGATGTGCTGTGCTGAGTAGGACCTCTGTCCCCAGTGCCTTCTGCAGACTCGGCCAGAACCTGGACGTGAAGCGGGGATCCCTGTCAGACACTATCGACACCGGGACCCCGTGGAGACGCACTATCTCCTGAATATACAAGCTGCTCAACTTGTCGACCGGGTCTGTCATCCTCATAGCCAGGAAGTGGGCCGACTTGGTCAACCGGTCAACCACCACCCACACGGCGTCGTTTCCCTTTGGCGATCTCGGTAGCCCGCATACGAAGTCCATCGTAATGTGCTCCCACTTCCACTGAGCAATCGGTAGTGGCTGTAACAATCCCGCTGGACGCTGATGCTCGGCCTTCACCTGCTGACAGACGAGGCATCTCGACACAAACTCTGCGACTGCTCTCCTCATGCCGCACCACCAGTAGTGCCTCCTGAGGTCACGGTACATCTTGGTGCCCCCCGGATGTACTGTGAGACGCGAATGGTGTGCCTCTCGTAATACGGCGTCTCTACAATTAACTGGTACGAACAACCCCCCGCGGTACCGTAGTCCCCAATCAGTACTGTCTTGCCAGCCCACCACCTCGTCACCCCTGACGACTCTCTCGCGGATCTCTGATGCTTCGACGTCCTCCCTCTGCGCCTCCAACACTTGGGCAAGCAGTGAGGGCTGAGCCACTAGGGAGCACATGGCAACACCGCCAGTAACCTCCTCTAGCTCAAGCCCGAATGTGCTCAGCTCCCCCATCATGCCCCACTCTCGGACAGATATGCTGGCGAGGCTCGGAGCCGACTTCCTACTCAAGGCATCGGCGACAACGTTCGCCTTGCCTGGGTGGTAGTGTAGCTCGAAGTCGTACTCCTCGAGTAGTTCCATCCACCGTCGCTGACGCATGTTCAGGTCTCGCTGGGAAAATATGTACTTGAGGCTCTTGTGATCCGAGAACACCTGAAACCCCTCGCCGTACAGATAATATCGCCAGCTCTTTAGCGCAAACACGACTGCTGCTAGCTCCAAGTCGTGGGTAGGATAGTTGCGCTCGTGTATCTTCAACTGCCTGGAGCCATAAGCCACAACTCTGCCCGACTGCATCAGCACGCAACCCAGTCCCTCTCCGGATGCATCGCAGTAAACATCATAGCCAATCCCTCGCTCGGGCACCACTAACACTGGAGCTGTAGTCAGTCGAGTCTTCAATTCCGCGAACGCACGCTCACAGTCATCTGTCCACACGAACCCAACACCCTTGCGCGTTAACAGAGTCATCGGTGCGGCTAGTCGTGCAAAATCCTGGACAAATCGCCTATAGTAGTCTGCCAATCCCAGAAAGCTGCGGATCTCGAAAACACTCGTGGGCCGTGCCCACTTCGAGACCGCGTCGATCTTCGACGGATCGACCAGGATACCGTCACGGGATACGATGTGGCCGAGGAATATCACCTCAGAGAGCCAGAACTCGCACTTCTCCTGGTTGGCATATAGCTGGTGCTCGCGCAGTAGGGTCAGAACAGCCCTCAGATGTGCCTTATGCCGCCGCCTCGTTCTGCGAATATATCAGGATGTCGTCCACGAACACCACCACAAACTGATCCAGGTACGGCCGGAAGATGCTGTTCATCAGGTCCATGAACGCTGCTGGCGCGTTCGTCAGTCCGAATGGCATCACCAGGAACTCGTAATGCCCATAGCGTGTCCGGAATGCAGTCTTTGCGACGTCCCCCTCACGGACTCGCAACTGATAATAACCGGATCGCAGATCGATCTTCGAGAAGTGAGTCGCCCCTCTCAACTGGTCAAACAAGTCATCGATCCTCGGCATCGGGTACCGGTTCTTCACCGTAACCCGGTTCAGCTTCCGGTAATCTATACACATCCGTAGCTCTCCACTCTTCTTCTTCACGAAGAGTGCTGGTGCTCCCCACGGCGATGCACTCGGACGGATAAACCCCTTCTACTGAAGCTCCTCCAGTTGACGCTTCAGCTCAGTCAACTCTGCCGGCGCAAACCTGTAAGGCGCCATCGATATCGCCGCCATTCCCGACACTAGGTCAATCCCGAACTCCACCTCACGAATCGGTGGCAGCCCGCTCAACTCCTCAGGAAAGACCTCGGGGAACTCGCATACCACTCTCGGTAACTCTCGGCTCTGCACAGCCGGTACTTCCTCCTCTGCGGACAACGCCGACAGGAGGACCCCACTCTTACTCCCCAGCACGCACGTCACCTTCGTACCGCCCACTGTCACTGTCACTCGTCGTCTGTAGCAATCGATGTTGGCTCGGTACCTCGACAACCAATCCATACCCAAAATCACATCAAAGGTAGTCATCCCCAACATGAGAAGATCACCAGGGCAAGGACAGTCTGCGACTCTAATCTCGCAGGCCCGACATACTCTAGTCAACGATGCACCACCCCCAACTGGGGTGTCCAGGCATAGGGGTGGACTCAACGGCTCTAAGCTCAACCCCAACCTCTCAGCACAACCCGACGAAATAAAAGAGTGCGATGCCCCGGTATCAAACAAGAACAAAGCCCATAAATGATACAATAAACACGTACCCTGGATGGTCTCACGGTACGTGCTAGGTCCTGGGGCTCTGGAGTCGGTGACTGCATATACTCTCCCCTGCGAGGCCTGCTGCCTCTGACCCTGCGCACTGGCTGCTGGATACCCGTGACTCTGCTGCTGTCTCGGAATCGGTGCGCTCGTAGACGACCGTGATGATCTCGGCTGCTGACCCTGTCGAGGGCGACCTCTGGGCGACTGTACTGTCCGCGACTGTTGCGGTCGCTGCACTGATGTCTCCCCCAACTGCTCTCGGCACCATGCCATAGTGTGACCGGCCCGGCCGCATCGGTAACAGCTGATCTCGTCAGCCCTCGACCCCGAGCCCTGGCCTGTCTGGCTAGTAGCTGGTACTGCCGTGGTTCCTCCCCTCGTCGGACAGTCTCGCTGTAAGTGGCCTGGCTGTCCGCAATGATAGCATGACGGCCTCCTCTCTGAGGCGACTGGCCCCACTGATGCCATTGACCCCTGCTGTCTCGATCCACTCTGATGAGGCGGTGGTCGGAAGGATCCCGCGGTCCTCTGCCTCCTCGAGTCTCGTGAGTCTGACGGCCCTGCCCAACTGATCGGCCGAGGTCGGACCTCACGGTCCCTAACTGCATCCCTGGCGCCCTGCTCTACTATAGCTGCGGTGTCCACGAGGTCGGTATACTTCCGTATCCTCAAGGCGAGAACCTGGTTCCGGATGCCCAGCCTCAGTCCGTCCTGGAACCGCAGGCAACGGTTCGTCTCGCTCGTCACCATCTCAGGCGCGAATCTGGCCAAGGCTGTGAACCTGGCCTCGTACTCCCCTACCGTCATCCCCCCTTGCTCCAGGTCTAAAAACTGCCGATGTCGCTCCAGCCGAGCCGACTCGGGGAAGTACTGTGCCATGAATACCTCCTGGAATACGCTGTAGTCGTATCCGACCGTGTCCTTCACCCGCCCCCACCAGTGGTAGGCGCTCTCTCTCAGCTGATGGGCCGCGAAGGACACTCTCCGACGGCCATCCTCGACACCTGATGTGTCCAAGTCTTGTGTGACCTGCTCTATCCATCGCTCGGCCAGGTCGGGATTCGGCTCCCCGACAAAAACAGGTATCCCGAGCTTCAGGAAATCTAGTAGCGCTCGGGAGATAAGATCCTCTATCTGAGCGGCCCTCACCGGGACTGCGGCTGCCTCTGGTGCTGGCGAAGCCGACTCTCGGCTGGCGATGACCGCCACCAAACTCTGAACGGTCCTGGTAAGCTCATCCAGGGCAGTCATCACTGGAGGGTCCGCGACTGGCGGAACACTGGGGGTGCCTGCAGATGGCCCCGCATCACTTCTCCTGTCTTCTCCGACAGGAGTACCCTGTGCCTCCGCGTAGTCGGCGGGCTCGACGGTTGGCACCCTCTCTGGTGCCCCTGCTGATCGTCCCCGCCGGCCTCGCGTGGGTGCCTGGCCCCGTGTTCCTGATGGTCGTCCCCGCTTACCGCGAGCCTTAAACAGTATCCTCTGCACGGATACACGCAAACGTTCAGTTTGCGAACTTAAGTAAAAACGACAGTTCAAAAGCACTAACGTTCACCCGGCCTAAGCTTACACTAACGTGCTTATCACTAAAGCGCCACACCGCTCAAGTTAAACATACTTTATATATAGTATCAGTATACGAGACCACACCGACATACCAACCAACCCACACAACGAAACAACAACTACCAAAAGTTTCGAAAACGACTCACTGGACCGGGCCGATAACCAAAACTTGCCGGGTCAACTGCCGGGCCGGCAACCAGAACCGGCCGGACCCCCTACCGGATCACACCAGTGACCCCGATCCCCTAACGATGACGAAAACCACCCTACTTACACCCGCTCTGTGTCTACCCTAGGGTGTTCGTAACTTTACCGGCTAAAAGCGATCTGTTCCCTAGTACGTCGCAGACATTCAACCATTAAACCGACAACGCACATACGATAACTCAGGACCGACCTCAATCAAAAGCCAACACGGCCGAAAAATAACACAACCACACGATCCCCATTCACCGGGTCAACCAAAGTCGAACCTTGCCCACCGGGCCAACCAAAATCAAAACACACGCCCATAGGGCCAATCAAGTTCAAGACATGCCAACAGGTCAACAATTTTAAAACTTCATTTCTTGACATCACGTAGTTACAACCCGGTCCAGGCGTCCCCAAACCACGTTGTACCGACTTGACATCAACACCGTCACGTCCGACTATATGAGCGCTCCTGAGTCGACCCGTGACAGTTTAAAAACCGTTCACGCAACCACACACAAACAGTATGCCAGCAACCAAATACTGTAACATACGCACAAACACAAAAAAGACTCAAGACATGACGAGTCTACACTGACTCGACTCTCCCCCCCTAAGTGACGGACAGTCCGAGGTTTGAAACCTCGAGCTCTGATACCAAGCTGTCACGCCCCAATTTCAGCGAACCGAACTCGGGATGCGAACATTTAAAACATGAACACTTAAAACCTGTTTTGAATAAAACTCTGATATTTCCATTTAATTACCAAAAATAATAATAGTATTTACAATACAAAAACGTCCCAACAAGTGGACAAGGTACACATCCGTCACTAGACTCAACAAAAGTAAAGACCAGACTCTGCTCCAAGCTCCATGGACTTCAAGAGCTAACCTAGTCCGTCCGGTGATCAGTACCTGTAGGAAAAGCAGCTAGGGGTGAGCGTTCGCTCACCTCCACGGATAACAGACTGACTATGGCATAATTAGTAGATAAAGCCAGTAACACTAAAACCAAACCCAACACCGGGACTACAGTCCCCAACTCAAGTACCCAACTGACCCACAACCCGTCACCTTCCTCAACAGACTCAACACTCGATGATACAGTGTAAACCCGACACAACTATCGACGACCTCCTCAAGGACACGACAGAAAGACTACACAACGCCAAACAAGATCACAAAGGATCGCACACCAGCTGCTCAGTAACCAATCTCAATCAGGTCAGGGTTCGACCTATCGCAATTCCTCGACACGAAGTCGGATCAGGCTGTCGACCTTTCAAACTCGCAATTCATCGACACTAAGTCGGATCAGGCTGTCGACCTTTAGAACTCGCAATTCATCGACACTAAGTTGGATCAGGCTGTCGACCTTTAGAACTCGCAATTCATCGACACTAAGTCGGATCAGGCTGTCGACCTTTAGAACTCACCACCCCAGGTAACCGCAATCACAATCACAGGCAAGTTCAATCACACAGGCACTCAAGGCCACTCAAGACACCTCAACAGTCAAGACTCGGGTTCAACAACCCCACGGGCACTCACTGCCACTCAAGACACACCAACGGTCAAGACTCGGGTTCAACAACCCCACGGGCACTCACTGCCACTCAAGACACACCAACGGTCAAGACTCGGGTTCAACAACCCCACGGCACTCACTGCCACTCAAGACACCAATTTAAATACACGGGCTCTCACGGCCACCCAAACTCAATCAATAAATAACACGGGCTCTCAAGGCCACCCAACTCAATAACAAATAACACGGGCTCTCAAGGCCACCCAAACTCAGTAATAAATAACACGGGCTCTCAAGGCCACCCAAACTCAATAATAAATAACACGGGCTCTCAAGGCCACCCAAACTCAGTAATAAATAACACGCAACAACCTCCGGCATACTCGATGCCTCCAACAATTCTAAGATCACTAGTTTCACAAACAACCTCCGGGCATGGTCATATGCCTCCAGTAATTCAATTATCGCTAAGTTCTCTGTTCCTACGACACTACTAAGTGTCACATGCTTTTCTCTTAAACGCTACAGTCCCGTATCATGCTTTTCTAATATTTAAATAATTCTACTCAACCCACGACACCCCGGTGTCACATGCAATTCTACTATTAACTTTCCCTAATCAGGGCCGAGATCCGGCTACTTTTCCCTGCCTCGTATATAATCCCAAAAGCGCTCCAACAACACCCGAAGCACACTCAGTCACTCGCCGAGCTTCCCTTTGCCTCGGTCCGTAGCACGATCTAAAAGAACACAAATTCAAAGTACTTTTAAACTAGTACGGATAAACCGAAAATTAACATACTTAACGCCCAAACGTAACCCCGACAACGCCGAACACTCCCAAACTTCCCAATTACTCGATATTTCCGATAAAGGACCCGTAAGGGCCAGATTCGCCCGACATGGCGAATCTGCCCGGTTTTGGTTAATTGCCTTCCGGGGCTCCAAAAGCCCCCGTTTTCGTTTCTACGGTCTTAGAATATTTCAAGGAACCCAACGCACTTGACGGAATTGAATTCCGACTTCTAAGTCAATTAATTAACGTTTAAAGTTTCCCAAAACCCGTTAATTACAACTTCTCCAAATTAATTCCAAATTTCGATTCGATTAGGAATAAGTGGTCCGGGGGACGTTTTAAACCACCCGAACATTAAAACCCGAGCAACCGAGCACGTGGGCCCCACCCAAGAGGCTTGGCCGAGACCCTAGGGTTTGAGGGGGGGGGGGGGCTCGGCCACCATGTGGTGGCTGCTGCCAGCTCCGGCCAGCCACCTCATGGCCGGCCGGCCACCACCCACGGTGGCCGGAGCTCCTCCCGAGCCTCCGGTCACCGGAAAACGTGCCATTACACCCCCAAACACCTCTAAAACGTCTCTAACACCTCCAAAACGTCCATACAACCCTAACCCATAGT
The DNA here is from genome assembly GCA_963921825.1 of Erodium maritimum. Classification (NCBI taxonomy): domain Eukaryota; kingdom Viridiplantae; phylum Streptophyta; class Magnoliopsida; order Geraniales; family Geraniaceae; genus Erodium; species Erodium maritimum. The sequence continues at coordinate 60,806,294 of OY997590.1, read as the reverse complement.
TTATAACCAAACCCTAGCTTTTGAGAAATAATCGAAACGAGAATCGGGTTAGGTCTTACCAACGAGGAAGACGAGGGGAAGACGTTTTCTCCTTGCTTTGAATCGATCCAACGGTTGAATAATCTCTCAAACCCTAGCTTTTAATCTTCTATCTTCTTCTCCACCTTCTTCTCTCTCTAACTCTCTTCTTCTCTCTAATTTAAACAACTAACAACTAACAACTAATAAAAAAACTAACCTTTTTCCCTTTTAAAACCCCATTCTCGGCTACAACTCACCACCACACCTTTTCCCCCCAAAACTAACACCACCACATTTAGGACATGTGTCAAGGTGGGTCCCACACCTTTTGGAAAATATCTAGTTGATATTTTCCAATCAGTTTCGCGAAAATCGGACGTTTCGGGCCCCGAACGGGCACTTTTTCCAAGAAATTACGAAACTTGACGGGCCACAAGGAAACGGCTCAACTAAGACCGCTACGACGACGGCTAAGCTTTTCGGGTCCAAAACGGTCCTCGAATGGACCAAAACGTCGCTCGGGTGACTTTTCCAGCGAAAAATCAATCTTTCCCAAATTGACCAGAAAGTTGCCCTGAGTCCCCCGTAACTCATTTTAATCGATAAAGGGGTCAACTTAAGTCCGGCATGACCCTCGGGGTCAATTTAAGTTAAGTTAAGTGTCTGTCTTAAATTTTTTAAATTTTCCTGTTTTTCGCAGGTTTGACTGACGTTGACCAGAAGTGGTTATTACACATATCTACTAAAGTCGTCAGTAAATGTGATAAAGTAGCTAAAACCCCTACTGGAAAGTGTACTTATTGGTCCACACACATCTGAGTGTATTAGCCCCAATAAGTCACCTGCCCTCTCACCGCGACCGATGAAGGGCGCTTTAGTCATTTTCCCCATCAAACAGGATTCACATCTATCAATCGAATGAAATTCGAATGGACTAAGAAGTTTGCACTTGTGAAGTGCTGATATGCGTTTCTCGTTTATGTGGCCTAAACGAAAGTGGCATAACAGAGTTTTGTCTAAATCCCCGGACTTAGATCTCTTGGTATTTACATTATATATAGAGCTTGAGGCTTTGCTCTCCATATCCAATATATACAATCCTCCAACCATTTTGGCGCTAGCATAAAATATATCATTGCCTAAAATATTGAAAATACCATTTCCAACATCAAAATTGTATCCTTCCTTGTCCAACAAAGAAATAGATACAATATTCCTATTGAAAGTAAGTACGCAATATACATTGTTCAAAACAAAAACTAGACCACTTGGCAAAAGAAGACTTATGGATCCTACAATAGTCGCCACAACTCTAGTCTTGCTGCCCACTCTGAGGTCCACCTCGTTCTTCTTCAAGCTTCTCCTACCTTCCAGCCACTGCACATTAGTACAAATGTGAGATTCAGCCCCGGTATCCAATACCCATGAATCTTTAGAAGTAGTGAGATTTAGCTCTATAAAAAAATATACCTATGAAGGCGCAGTCCCACCGCCATTCTTAAGATCATCCAGAAACTTCCTGCAATCTTTCTTCCAGTGACCAGGCTGCTGACAGTAGAAGCAGACATTATCGACCTCCTTCCCCTTCCTTGAGGACTCCCCAGTCCTAGGAGGGTTAGGACGCTTCAGATGCCTCATCTTTCCTGCCAAGTGCATAGGGGCCTTGCCCTTACCAATAACAGTTCCCTTATTCTTGAAACTGTTTCCCTGCCTGACCATCAGAACATCTTTGGATCCCTGATCCTTGATGTTCTTTTCAGCAGTTACCAACATTCCATGCAACTCTGAAATGGTCTTGTCCATATCGTGCATATGATAGTTCATGAGGAACGTAGCATATGAACGAGGAAGGGAACGCGGAACCACATCCGCTGCCATCTCGTCGATTAAGATGTTCGAGATTCCCCTTCATCTTTAGAACATGAGGACCCACAGAGATTCCTGCTGACATTTTGCAGGAGAGAAGTTCATTAAGGAAATTGTACCTCACGATACGTGCCCTTTCCTTGAACATACCCTTTATGATCCCCATCATAGTATAGGGGTCATTAGTGTAAAACCCGACTTTTTGAAAGAGTATTATTTTGAATTGGAAACAGCGGGGTAGGAATTTGCAATCAGCAAACAAAAAGAGAAAAAAAAAGGTTTTGGGGCCAGACCGGGTCGGGCCTGACCCGCCCAAGCCATGCCAGGCCTGGATCAGTTGATCAGGCAGTTGGGCCGAGAGGCCCAAAACCGCCGCCTAAGGCCCAAGTGTAACCGGCCCTCTATTTAACCCCCAAATTCAAGGGTTCGCGTCATTTTCCCCCTTGCGTGCCGTCTTCCTCCTTCTCTCCTCATACTGTCTCTCCCCCCCTCTCCCACGAAACCAGATCGCCACCGTGGTCTCCCTTCCCTCTCCGACCAGTTAAACCCGCCGTCGTCCCTCTCCTTCATCTTCATCTCCTCTCACGACCAGAGCCACTTCCCTCTCCCCACGCCGGTAATGACTCGCCGAGCCTTTTCCCTCATCTCCTTATTCGACGGCGCTTTCCTAGCCGAGTCGTTTACGCCCCGCCATCAATAAGCCCGCGTCGAGCTCGCCCCCTCCGTCGCAATTCACGACCAGAGTTAAAGATCTCGCCGGCGCGTGCAGCGGATCCGGGACGAGACTATCGAGTCCGTCCAAATCTGAGGCGAGCGAGACCTCGCCGTGCCTGTCGCCGCCGCCGTATTTCTACTATGGTGAGAACCTCTATCACCGCGAGGGCTCGTCGGGTACTGTCACACCGGTAGCCGGCCGGACTCAAACCCGAAAACCCCCCTTTCCTCTTCCCTTGTTTTCTTTCGTGCGAATCTGGATCTATGTACTGTGGAAGCAAGTATTCGTGTGGATCTGAACCTTGTTGAAATTAAATTTGTTTTGGATTTGAAAACTGGAACTTTGTGAAACAAAATGAGTTGAATTGAAACCTAATCCGAGGTTAAATCAATTTAGGGTTGCAAAAGCGGATTTGAAATTTAAAGGGAAATTTTATTTGAAATAAAAACGGGTTGATTCGAAGAGAATGTTTTTTTTTGGAATTGTGAACAGATTTGTTGAAGTTTTGGGAAATGTGGAACAACTTTAAAACGAGTTGGAACCAAACGATTAAACGGAACTATTAAATCAGACTTAGAACGGGACTGAAAACGGGAACGCCGAATCAGACACCTCGGGATCCGTACCTTAGGAAATGTGTATCGGGTTCTGGGGTCGGGGCTCGGTTGCTCGAACCCGACTCGTCGGTTAATCCCACTTTTGACCCGCTCGAGTTTAAAGGGAAACATATTGAATTTACTTTGGACCGTTCTTGACCTGATCGTAAGTTTGAACTGTTGTAAACCCAGACACCGGCTTGGACTTCGCCAGAGAAGACGAAGACTACTCCGGAACCCGTGTGAAGAACGGAGGAGAGACTAATCGACTTTACAGCAGAGTGTTATTAGAGGACGACCACCAGGTAGGGAAAGTCCTAACTCCTCGAGTTTTTCAATACTCGTATGCCTATTAGGTTAATAAAATCGGAAAGGTCCTAGACTTGCATATAGGATACGAATAACTAGAATAAATGTCTTTCATTTACTAATAAACAGACGTGTCTAGTAAGCATGCTTAGGATGTGAATCACTAGTGTAACTCGCTTTCAATACTTGGGAATTAATTTACTGGTAGAGAGCCCGTGATGAGCTCTCGGATTAGTTGTTGTGTTAGGTTCATATGCTTGATTGCCTAATTTGGTTAAGTTAAGAGTCTAATGCAACTAGATAATTCGTTTGACATAATATGAATGCTTGGCTGCTTAATTGTGTATTTGAACTTGAATGCTTGAATGATTGAATGGTTGATCGAGTTTGACTGGTTGTGCCAAGGAGGCACGATCAGGTGATCGATTGACCGGTGGAGAGCAAGTGGTAAGTGATGGTAAGTGTAATTATGGGTATGAATCCCGTGTGGTGTGTATTGATGAACGTGTGTATTTCTATGATTGGTTATTGAACCATTGTTTGATAGATCCTGCGGGATACCGGTTATTGTACCCACACCGTTGAGGATTCCGGTGTGGGGATGGTTTATGGGAATGATTATTGGTGATCCGGTATGGTACCCACATCGTTGAGGATTCCGATGTGGGGTAGTATCATAGCCGATGGTTATTGGTTATCCGGTATGGTACCCACATCGTTGAGGATTCCGATGTGGGGTAGTATCATAGTCGGTATCTGGTATGGTACCCACATCGTTGAGGATTCCGATGTGGGGTAGTATCATAGCCGATGGTTATTGGTTATCAGGTATGGTACCCATATCGTTGAGGATTCCGATGTGGGGTAGTATCATAGTCGGTATCCGGTATGGTACCCACATCGTTGAGGATTCCGATGTGGGGTAGTATCATAGCCAATGGTTATTGGTTATCCGGTATGGTACCCACATCGTTGAGGATTCTGATGTGGGGTAGTATCATAGTCGGTATCCGGTATGGTACCCACATCGTTGAGGATTCCGATGTGGGGTAGTATCATAGCCGATGGTTATTGGTTATCCGGTATGGTACCCACATCGTTGAGGATTCTGATGTGGGGTAGTATCATAATCGGTATCCGGTATGGTACCCATATTGTTGAGGATTCCGATGTGGGGTAGTATCATAGCCGATGATTATTGGTTATCCGGTATGGTACCCACATCGTTGAGGATTCCGATGTGGGGTAGTATCATAGTCGGTATCCGGTATGGTACCCACATCGTTGAGGATTCCAATGTGGGGTAGTATCATAGCCGATGGTTATTGGTTATCCGGCATGGTACCCACATCGTTGAAGGAAGTGCCGGTGTGGGGTAGTATCATAGCCGGTGGATTGGACTCTGCGGGGCATTGATTACTGGACCCTGCGGGGCAATTGGACGGTTTACCCTGCGGGGATTGATTACTTGTTATTTCACCCGAGTGTATGCGTCCTGCGGGAGCATCACCTTGGTTCCCTATGACATATGGTCCTTTGGAGACGTTTCTGGGAATTACGACGATAAGCGCTCTCAGGGGTTGTTACCGGTGACCCGATGTATGTGCCTCAATCAATGAGTATTGTGGATCGGAGGGTGGTGACTTCATGTCCCATGGCATTTATCGAACGCTTTATCCCTCTTTGATTATTTAAGAAATGCATTGATTTCTTTATTTCCCTGTGAGTGTTGATTGACTCCTTTAAATCTTTGAACACTTGGTTTACTCCCACATTTCAATGTATTCACATTTCCTCGTATTTTGAGATTTGAACTAAATCGGAGAAACCCTACTTGTTAAACTAGAGGCATGCCTAGTTATGCATTTTCCCTACTGAGCGTAAGCTCACCCCTATTTGTTTATGGCTGTTTTACAGGATTGCGTGATGACTAGTGGATTCGAGGCTCGGGAGCTTCTGGGGTCCGGGTGCTTAGAGACGTTGGTCGTACTTTCTGTTATAAACCCTTGTTGAGTAGTTATTATGTTTTTTTATAAGCCCTAGTTAAGGGATTTTGGTTTGAGAACTACTTTGGAGGATTTTTTTTTATGGTTTTATTAATGGTATATTATGGTTAAAACTGCTTTTCTTAAGTCACGTCTCGAGTTCGGGCAAGAACCGGATTTGGGGCGTGACAATTAGAGTACTCCATGAACTGGTCTTGGAGATCAAACTCCATGCAGCCCAGCATAATACATGTCACATCTATAGAATCACTAAGGTGCTTTTGGTATGTATCCTTAACAATGCTAGTGGGATTATCAGCTGGCTCCTCAGGGATAGCCTGGTCTAGGACATATTCTTTGTGCTCGAATTTGAGGACTATCCTCAAGTTTATATCCCAGTCCAAGTAGTTTGTCCCACTTAGCTTGATCCTATCAAGAATGGTTTTTAGTGACAAACTACTATTGTTCGCTGAAGGACTTGCCATTTGATCTACACGACAAACAAAATTCAATCTGTAAACTGAATAAATTTTATGAAGATGAAGTTTAAACACCAACCAATTGATTCTAAACCTTTAGAATCTAAAACCAAGATCGTTGATTCACTCGATCAAGCTAAACGAAGGCTCACCACTTCATCGAGCTATGTAGGTAGGACCACGTCCAATCACATCCAATGTGACTCTTGGCTAGGGTATGTACTCGTGTACACGACTTACCCTATCTGATACCCTAACTCAAACCTAGTTGAGAATCGTAGTCGGGTCCACTAATTTTCAACTATGACCCGACACTATGTAGGTGCTCCGCTAAGGCACATGACACTCACATATGTCGTCCAAACTTACTACCACACTTTCCCATGGATGCTCCGCTAAGGCGCACGACACCCATAGGACGGGGAGGTAGTAAGGTGTTGATAATTGGGAGGTATCGGACATGACCCGTTTTTACTTGTCCGGTTGTGTTTAAAACTTTTGGCACATCCTAGATGCGATGAGCACATCAACTACATTCCAAGTGTAATGATGCCTCCAATTACATCCAATGTAATTCTTCCTTCGAACCCGTCAACTACATCCAATGTAATGACGATTCAAAGGGCTCACAAACAATGATTAAAACCAATTTTATCTTTGCATGTGAGGTGATATGCTCGGTAAATAAAGTTAAGCATGTAATTCTAAAACATAAAGAATTAATCATGCAAAACTAAACCAAGCATAAAGCGATAAATGTGCACATAATAGCCCCCTAAACTAACTCCCACTAGCTTCTTGAGTTCCACATACTCCAAGCCGATGTCTATACCCGAGAAGCCACCAAATGACCTTTTCGCCATTTCTTCGTCTTGAGAAAAAATATTACAATTTAATACACGACTCGCAGGCCGGAAATTAATAAATATTACATATAAGTTGTGCGACGATCACACCCCGAAAAAAATAATTACACGCTAACTCTAACGGCTCGCAGGCCGTGAAAAGCGATAAATAATTAAATCGAACTCGGGCCTATTATGTACCCCATGCCAACATCACATCACACATCATGTTATCAAACAAACATGTTATCAAACATCGTGTGATTTTCCGGTTTTAGTTAATTTCCCAATTTCGAAATTTTTTGATGCTCGGTTTATCGAAACCGTTCAAAATTAAAACTTTTGAACATTTCATTTTAGAGTTCGTCAAGACGGTTCCAAACTCTTCATGACTAAAAAACGGTTTAGCTCGGCATATTGACCATCTAATGGTCATGCTTAGCCTAACTCCATCCAACAGAGCCCCGTTCGGTCCCGGTTTCGGCTCCCTGGGAGTCCTGCTCCCGAGACCCGAAAAATCAATTTTTTTTCAAAATTCCAGATTTGATAAACTTTTCAAAACTTCATTTTTCATGATTTAAACCCATAAACAAGAATTTGAAACAAGTTATCAAACAATTTAGCAAAACAACATGCATAAATCGAAACTTTCAACACCGTCTTGTGAACCCCAAAGGTAGCACGGCTCTGATACCACTGTTGGGTCTCGATGAAGGGTATGAATACATACTTGCAGCGGAAATAACTCGAGACCACGTCATAGAACACTACCAAATATTAGATACTCAAGAGAATAAACAATATGGATGTTTCCTTACCAATTAGTTCAAGAAAAGGTAGAGAACACCAAAGAAACAATGATCGTCTTGAGTCTCCAAGACGCCTATGTATCCCATTGGAATCAAAGCCACGTAGTTCTTCTTTAGATGACTCAAGAACACAACAACAGGGAGGAAAAATGCCAAACCCGAAATTGTAGGGTGAGAGGCAGAGAAGTTGTGTTTTTCTTCTTGTCTTGTGATTTGTTGTAGGAAAAAGATGACTTAAACCATCAACAACCATCAAGGACAAGTTAGATGTGAATCATGGTGTGAAGTAAGACAAGTATAGTGCTAAGTATGACAAGACAAGATGGGTTAGGTGGTGAATAACCAACACCTTAATCCTTGTCTTGGTTACTTATTACTAATTAATCAAGACTTGATTAATTAGTTCCGTGGGCCGGGGTTTCATGGGCCTTTATGGGGCCTCTAGGAACATGGCCTATGACCATTCCTATCGAGGTCCCGTGACGTGCTCATCGCCTCCAAGCCTTCCATACCGGAAATGTCCAACATTATCCGACGCGATCAATCCCAAGACTCCAAGCCTTGTCTTGATCTGTAATGTCCTATTCACTTACGGGCACATGACCCAAAACACAGTTTTGGTCATGTCCCGAGACAACTCTCTTTTGGACATTATCCATAAATGTGTTAATGAGTTTCATCCTTCGGTGTGACCTTAGGTTTATGCATGTCGATAGATCAACGTAAAATCCGCTTTTACTTGATCATATATAAGTGGCAACGAATCGAACCAATCGATTCTAACCTTTCCGTCGTCCCTTTCATTATCCTTTTATCTCCGATATCCTTATTGAGATAAGGCATAGAGCCGTCATCCTTATTATTCTCAATCATTGTTCCTTGATATGTGAGATGACTGAATATATGATACCCAGTATCATGTGCATGGCCTTGCTATTCTTTCAGTCACTCTCGATCAAGCGGCCGAGAACCGATATCTTTCCCATACCTCAGTATGAGGGATAAATCCCTTAGCCGTCTTTCGTGTCACTCATGCAGCCCGTCCCCCAGCCAATCCTGGCCATTATGGAAGCCCTGTTATGGACAAAGTTAGGCTCAGGTCAAACTTAGTTGTTGACTGCATAGTGATCACAAAGACTCCTAGGTCTAAGGATACATGACAAGCTACGACACTGAATATGTTCATGACTCAATCTATGGCACATATTCAGGGCGGGTCGTCCAATATCATGTCCCACATAATATTTATGATCAGACTCCGGAATCCCATTCCAATGACTAATAGAACGTAAAACTCCGCTTCTAGTGAAGCTTTATTGACTAGGGACCCATCGAGTGTGATCCATCTCGATCTATGGTTCTATTCGCATGGTGGGCATAAATCAGAAATAACATTGATATATTACTCTAACACATAAGTAATATAAAGCCGCTTTAATCTTATTGCTAATGATGATATATACATTTGGACATTTATGATTGAACTACGGGACCAAGACTAACACAGATCAACGTCCGACGTGGCTCCACCTCCACGAGGCTCAGATTCACCGAGATGAGGATCTTCGGATGTCCAAGATACAATCTTGCCAAATTATTCGGCCTATAGGCGTGCCCCATCATTGGGAAAGGGAGGATATGAAGGAGTCGGAAAGGGATCAATAATACTTTCCTTATTTCCGAAGATTGTTTAAGTTACAATATTTTCTAACCTAGGTTAGATATGTAGTAGGACAGCTTCGGTCCCAGATTCTGATGCCTTGCCACCGCCCTAGGTACCCCATCTAAATTCCTAGGTCCCCAACGCAACATAGGACGCCCATCCCACCACGTTGAGGAGTCACCTCGGATCCACCATCACCATGACCAATCGCCAAGGAATCATATAATGAGCCTATGTTAACTCATCTGGTATGCCTCATGAGTAAGGGCGATCTTCAAGGGACATGTAAGGGATCCTCAAGTCAAAGAAATATTGGAGGAATACCATCTCAAAAACCGATCCAAAGATTGTGCAGGTCAAAAACTGTAAAGGACCTAGCCTGATAAAAAGATAAAAGAGCAATAGTCATGAAGGAATAACTAAAAAAAGGTCTTTGAGCTTGTGGACGTTGACCCGGACATCAAGAATTTTCGACACCCATCCTCCTCTTAATCATCGGCGAGGGTTTCCAAACAGCCTTGTTGGGAGCCATGATAGGCGTTATTAAGAGTCGTAGGGTAAGGGGATTACCCTTTCGGTCCGATTGTGGGCCCATCTGGTCGGTCCATGCCCCTTAGGGAGAGGTAACTATTGCGGGTGCATTTTAACACCTAAAGTGCCACAGTTCATCGATAAAATATACTTTTAGTCCCATTTATTATCATACATTTAGGTTTACTGTGAATAAATTGGTTTTCTCGATGTGTTTGGTAATTCGATTGGAAACCGACGTATTTCAGTGTTTTTGTAGCTGGATCGACATGAGGGTCAAGATTGTTCACTCCGGAAAATATTCATTATTGGTCTTGTTTTGTAGGTCTCAAAAAAATAAAATTATTTGCGCAAGAACAAGATCGATCGGAGTTCAGAACAAGTCGAAGCGAGCGAAATAACGAAATAGAACAAAAATAGAACAATGTGCCAGAGCCTTACACGTGTCGCCGTAGCTGCAGATCTGGCCGAGATCTGGTGCGGTGCATCACACTTATTTTCGTGCACCAGCGATGCATATGTCGTCATGTTGTTCCCTAAGTTCTTTCCAAAGGAGCCGTTAGATCGCTACCAGTCCACCAAGTCGACATCATGATTAACCTGAGACCAGAGACAACGCCAACATCCTTAGACCAGGCAGAAGCACGTCAACGGAGTTGACCAAACCAAGACGTCAGCCGAAGAGCCAAGAAGACGGAGAACCTGTTCGAGCGCAACGCCGTGAAGAATGTAGCACGACTTCAAGAAGGAGCAGAGCAGAGCGCTAAGGAGGCACGAAGACCACTGGAAGCTGGATCACATCAAGTTGAAGAATCAACGTTCGGTGCCGACGCGACACTATTTAGGAGAAGATGATCAACAACGACGACATCAAGCGACATTTCCCGGGGAGAAGAATAAGGAGAACGCGAACCGAGTACCGAGACGTATCTCGGTCGACAAGGGAAGAACGAACGCCAACGTCCTGCGAAGACTAGCGTAACCGCTAAGTTACACCGTAGAGGTGAGAGCACCTCACGTTGAGACTTGGAAACAGTTAGCGAATTACGGCTACCCCGAGCTTCCGGGCCAGTAACAAGATGGCACCGCGTGAAATATCGTATGGTAAGTCAGGTTTTGTGCCCATGCAGAGCACAATGAGAATTTAGAGTTGACCAGTGACTAGTCCTAAGTTGGTTGAAAGGCGTATGAAAATTTACGCGCAAAGTACCCCAAAGGCCGTTCAAATCCTCGAGATTTCAAATGCTTATTGTGAATTCATTATTATGATGACTCGGGAGAAACGACCTATAAGTTGGTCGAGCGATAGTATACGAGCAAGAGTCAACGTTAAGAGAAACATCGCGGGTTGGATAAACTTTTTGATCGATCGTAGTTGGGTGTTGATGGCTTTGTCAGGATCTAGGATCGTGATGCTTGATGTATAGTTGATCCGTTATCAGGTTGAGAATCTTGATAAGGTCTACCGGTGCGACATGTTGCTATGATTGGACAAGCGTGCCATGCTCGGTATGGCATGAGCCTTTAATTGTGGTTTGTTTTGAAGCGTGCCGCCTTTCGACTAGATATCGTTAAAGTGTGTTATTTCTTTTTTGAGGGACACCCACCTTTCCACAAGATGTGATGAACGAGTGGTTGTTTCAGACCCTGCAATGTTAGTGAGACCTTTTGTTTTGATGAATGCTTTGGGTATTACTTCCTTGTAATTTGTTTGTGGTTGGTCTTGACTTGTTAGTATTTGAGTTCTGTTGGGATTAATCCATGTAGCGATCTCTAAGGAGGAAATTGTTGAGTTACGTTTGTGTGTGGTTCCGACTTTGTTCGACTTGTAGAGAGTTCCGGCAGGATACCTGTGCTGACGGAAATTCTGGTATGGGTTATCTAGGCCACTGCCTAAGTTTTCTTAAGTGTTTAGTTAGTTCTCGGCTTGTGTTGTTACTCGGGATTTATTTGAGTTGGTGAGACGTTGCAAGTTGATTTATGAATCTTTGGGTAAGACGGTTTTGCACCGCTGAGTGTGACGTTTGAGTAACTAGCGTGATCCAGTGAAGCACGATTAAGTGGAGGTCGCGTTGATTCGGGAACGGTTAAAGACCGCGCAGAACCGACGGAAGAGTTACGCAGTTAGACTATGTCGACTTCTTGAGTTATAGTTGGTGATCACGTGTTTTATGGAGGTGAGCCCGAAGAAGGGACTATTGCGGTTCGACCGCGGCGGAGGCAAGTTGGCCCCGCAAATTATCGTACATTTTGAGATCTTTAGGCGGAACTAGAGTCGTTGCCTAACAGCTTCCACGTGTTCCCAAACTGCGGAAGTACACCGTGGATCCCTCGTTTGTGAGTTTGAGCGGACGTCCCCTGAGACAGGGTCAAGAGGAGCGCGTTCGTTTTAAATTTCGAGGACGAAATTCTTTTAAGGGGGGTAGACTGTAAAACCCCACTCATTCAAAAAGGGTAATATTTTGAAATATGAAACATTGGGGTAGACTTTTGCAACAAGTGAAATTTGAGAAGAAAAATCAAAAAAAGAAAAAGAGAAAAGAAGTTAAATGGACTGAGTTGGAGGATTGGGCCAGCTTGGGCTCAATCAGTTAAGTGCGGCCCAAACCCACGCAATGCTGAAACCCTAGCCCACTTATACGCGTCCTCTTCTTCACGTGTTCTGAACGCATACCGCAATGCTGAAACCCTAGCCCACTTATACGCGTCCTCTTCTTCACGTGTTCTGAACGCATACCGATACATCACTCAACTTCCATCAATCCCTATCTCCCTGTTCTCTCTCTCACCGATCCTCTCTCGCTCGACAACTTGCCGGAGCATCAAACGCCGCTCCTCCTCACCCGACCTTCCTCCTCCACACACAAATCCCCATCGCCAGACGCCGCGCCCACAACCCTACGACGTGCCAGACCATCTCGCTCTGGTTCGCTTCCCGACAGCAAATCAGCACGGGCTCGTGCTGTATCTCGTCACGAGAGGCGTCCCAGACCTCGACTTGTTCGATTTTTCCCCAGGCTAGGCTCGATTTGGAGGGGAGCTGACGGAAAAACGACGGCGAGCCCTTGCCTTCCTCAGATCTGGACGGAGGAGCCGTTGGGCGTGCTCCAGCCACCGTCCTTTCCCTGCAACCGCCATGCCGGAACTCGACACTCCTCACCGGCCGTTTTCCCCCTTTTCCCGAGCTTCCCTTGACGCCGTAGGTGACGACCGGAAACTCGTGGTCTCGCCAGAGTCAGACCAAGCCGGATCTCGTACCGAGCAGGCCTTGGGCCAGGTGAACCTTGGGCCGAGAAGAACTTGGGCCTTGTCACAGGCCATTGGGCCAGGTCAGTATCGGGCTGGACGAGACAGAACGGGTCTTGGACCCGGATCAGGGCTTGGGTTTGGACTTGGACTCGGGTCTAGGGCTGGGTCCGGGTCGCATCTAGAACAACCCGAATTTAAAGAAAATTATTTTAAAAATCAGGTTAATTAACTATTTCATTAATTTAATTTGGACAATTTAAAGGACTAATTGGGCAATCAAAGGACCTTGGGATAATACCGGGACTGATATCGGACATTTTATCTGTTAAATCCAGTACGACTTGAGTTCGCTTAAGAACTTGGACTTCGCTCGAGAAGACGGAGTTGACCCTGTCGTCAGAAGCTAAGAGTATTATTAGAGGAAGACCACAAGGTAGGGAAAGTACTAACTCCTCGTGCATTTCAATACTAGTATGCCTATTAGGTTAATAAAATTGGAAAGGTCCTAGAATTGCATATAGGATACGAATAACTAGAATAATCGTATTTCAATTACTAATAACCGGACGTGTCTAGTATACATGCGTAGGATGTGAATAACTAGCGTAACTCGCTTTCAATACTTGGGAATTGATTTACTGGTAGAAAGGCCGTGATGAGCTCTAAGATTGTTTGTGTTTTCCTCACATGCTTGGTTGCCTAGCTACAGATAAGATAAGAGTCTAATACAACTAGCGATTTTGAATGTTGAATTATGAATGGTTGATTGGTTATTTGAATGAATGCTTGAATGATTGAATGACTGAATTGATGCTTGGATGAATGGATGTTTGAATGTAATTGATTGTACCAAATGGTACGATCGGGTGAATGGTAGACCGATGGATCGCGATTGGTAAGTTAACGGTGAGTGTAAAGGTATATGGATTCCTTTTGTGTGTTGTGATGGAATTGTAGTTTGCTAAGCGTTGGTTGCTACATGATTGACTAGTGTGTTATCCCCTTGTGAGTTTTTGAGTTGGGTTCTATATCGGTATGGCACCCACGTTGCGGGTGGGGTAGTGCCTGTAAGGTACCCACACCAAGGGAAATGCTGGTGTGGGGTAGTACCTAAGCCGATGACTAGTGATCCGGCATGGTACCCACACCGAAGGAAGTGCCGGTGTGGGGTAGTATAATAGCCGGTGGTTTGATTATTGGAGCCTGCGGGGCATCGACTATTAGAGCATGCGGGGCATTGATTATTGGACCCTGCGGGGCATTGATTATTGGACCCTGCGGGGCATTGGTTATCGGACCCTGCGGGGAATGGTTACTTGTTGATTCACCCGAGTGTATACGTCATGCGGGAGCATTACCTTGGTTCCCTATGACATATGGTCCTTTGGGGGCATTCCCGAGAATCCCGATGATAAGCGTCCCTCAGGGATTGTTACCGGTAGCCCGATGTATGTGCCTCCTCTGGACCGAAGGAGAATCCGATATGACACAAAGAGTATTGTGGATCGGAGGGTGGTGACTTCATGTCCCACGACATTATTCTACTTTGTCCCGATGACATATGGTCTTTTGGTGACATTTCCGGAGATTTCGACGTTATGTACCATTCGAGGGATACTCCCGGTAATCCGATGTATGTGTCTCCTCTGGGCCGAGGGAAAATCCGATATGACACAAAGAGTATTGTGGATCGGAGGGTGGTGACTTCATGTCCCACGTCATTACTTAAACGTTCTATCCTCTATTGATTGTTAATAATGCATTGTTTACCTTATTTTCTATGATTATTACTGGCTCTCTGAAAGCGTTAAATACCTTTTTTTTTCCGGTACTTCAACATCTTCTTAGTTCTTCATCTTATTGAGACTTAAAAGAACTTACGAATTTCTATTTATTAAACTAAAAGGTTGCCCTGTTATGTATTTTCCCTACTGAGCGTAAGCTCACCCCTATTTGTTTTATTGTCTGTTTCTACAGACGTGCTTGATGAGTAGTGGACTCGAGGCTCGGGAGCTTCTGGAGAGTCTGGGCATTATAGTCTTAGAGACGTCTTTTGATCATTGTAGTGAACCCCATGTTTTACGTATTCTTTATGGAGTCTCGACTCTTAATTATGATTTGGAACTTGTTATTCGAGTATTTTATCGGAATCTTTTGAGTAATTAATCGGTTTTTATTATTCTTTGTTAGTATTTAATTGTCAATTCAAGTCGCGTCTCGAGTCCGGCCTAAACCGGATTTGGGGTGTGCCAGGTTTGGTATTGTGTTGTGTGGTGTGATTGGTACCATGTGCTACGGGAGGATGCCCGACCGAGGTGTGTGTCGGTCCGGTATGTTTGTTATGAGATTTACCACGATGTTGCGTTTCCGGGAAGACATTTAGACCGACGGTATATTCCGGTATGATGTATGTTGTTTCACCCCGATGCTGTGTGTCCGGGAAGACATCTAGACCGACGGTATATTCCGGTATGATGTGTTGTTTCACCCCGATGATGTGTGTCCGGGAAGACATCTAGACCGATGCCGTGTCCCGATACGATATGTTGAGTTGTGCGTGGTGATCGGAGTATCATGTTGTACTTGTCTTATGTGTGTATGATATCGGGTTTGAGTGACGTTCGTAGTGGTCTTAGCAGCATAATGTTATGTTGTTTGTATGTTTCTTTAGCATGGTTGTATTATAGATAATGTTGTGTTCCCGTTGGTTTCTGTTGTGTTGTCAGTTATTGGTAAGGGTTATTGATCGAGTATTTATGGTGACGGAGCGGAAGTCCATTTCCTTTACTACTTTTTCCTATTGAGCTAAAGCTCACCCCCTCTGTTTTACTGTTTTACAGGCTTCGATCGTGAGTCGGTTTAGTGGACATCTCAAAGCTCGTGAGCTCATCGAGAGTCCGGGGATTTATCTTTTAGTAGGGACGTACTTTTCTTTTATGTACTAAACAGTGTCCGTCTTTATTTATTTTTGAGCTTTGACTCGTGGTATCAAGATTGTTGATTTGGAACTAAATTTCGTAGTTTTATCTCGTTTAATTTTCTTTTTATTATTATTTTTTTTATTGTATTTTAGTTCACGTCTCGAGTCCGGTCAAAACCGGATTTGGGGCGTGACAGGTGGTGTAGGAATTGAACTTGATTGATGTCCCCTTATGATGGGGCATCCTTTCACTTGGTTCCGAGGTAAAAACCCTCGGAGAAGAATCGAATCACGGTTGGGTATGACTCTTCTATCTATGGACCTATATTACTCGTTACCAAATTTGGATTTCTACAATACATGGACAACAACATCTAATCATTGGCCTACCCTCCTCTCTTTTACCCGTCACATGGGGGGACATGGGACACCTAAGTCCCGACTCTAAGTCTTTTTTATGGGACCAGATCAGGATCTAGGCCCATATGAGCTAAATATGAGATTCTATCAGCACTACTGGCCATTGGTCTCGGAAGAAGTCATTCAATTTATAAGGATGGTTATGATCCAAGTCCATTTTCAACTGGGAATTATTACTACAACCGTGGTACTCATCCCCAAGAAACCCAATCCTGAAAGGATAAACGATCTACGACCGATAGCACTATGCAACATTATCTTTCAAATCTTGTCGGACGTTTTAGCGAATCGCCTACGCCCACTACTTCACTCCGTGATTTCCGAAACACAAGATTCTTTCATTCCAGTTCAGTTCATTCAAGATAATATCCTAATCTCTTTTGAGGTGATTCACTATTTGCGTAGAAAAAATAAAGGCAAGGAAGGCTATATGGCGATAAATCTTGACATGACTAAAGCATACGACATAGTATAGTGGATTTAACGTATCATAATTATGCAGCAACTGGGATTTTTTTCCGGAATGGATAGCACTATCAACAAGCTGCTTACAGACGGTTAGGTGTTTGATTTCCTCAGGGGGACGAGAAAACCATCTTTTGGTTCGTCTAGGGGAATCCGCCAAGGGGATCCGCTATCGCCTTATATGTTCTTGTTATGCATGGAAAGGCTCTCCCACCTCCTTAAAGGAGCTATGGTAGAGGGTTCAATACACGGGGTATTGGTAGCACGGGGGCACTAGTCATCTCGCATCGGAGGCTTAGAAGGTTCGAGATATATTGGAATTATTTGGGAAAGCCTCGGGTCAAGTCCTCAATATACATAAATCTTTGGTCCTATTTAGCAGAAACACCAATGAAGCGCCCTGGCGGGGCTGTTGTGATATTTACAAATTGAAGATACATTTGAGGTATTTATGTATCTAGTAGTGCCAAATATGGTGGGACAGAATATGACTCGTGCGATTGCCTACTTGGGAGATCGGATAGTATCAAGGATTCACTAATGGGATGGAATTATTATCTCCGGCATGTCGTGAGGTTATGATCAGATAATTCCTCAGCTCTCCACCGATCTATATCATGTAAGTATTTCAGATTCCAAAACGAATGGTCAATCGTATTCATGTGGCTCTGGAAATTTTTTGGTGGGATGACAAGGCATCGAGAAACAAGCCAATTATCTGGCAAAACTGGGACAAATTGTGCACCCCCAAGATTTATGGAGGTATGGGGTTCCAACACCTTCTAGATGTCAATACTAAGTTGTTGGGGAAGCAAGCTTGGGGACTGATCCATAGACGTAACTCGTTACTAACATGGGTTCTAAAAGCACGATATTATCCAAAGACAGATTTTCTTCACGCACTCGAGGGCTCGTGACGTAGCTTTACGTGGTCAAGCATTTTTTTCTTCACAATATATGATGATGGAGGGTATGCGGATATAGATTGGGTATGGGAGACAAAGGGCTATTACTAGAACGATGTGGTTGACCGACTCCGAAGCTCAGGTATAGACAGTGTCACCAATCCTCGCAAGGGCTACAATTGCGGGTTTAATGGTCCTTGGCACACGGATGTGGGACGTGAACCTTATATATAGTATATCTAATGTCGTAGATCGAGAGCCTATTTTGATAATTTCATTGGTTGTAGAAAGGAATGAAGATGAGTGGTATTAAGTGAATAATAAGGAGGGTCAATATTCCTCCAATGTAGGGTACCAAGTTCTAGGTGATATTAGACAACGACACCGTGATGATGGAAGGCCCCGACCATGGGCAGACATATGGGACATCTCGACTCAGCCACAATGGCATATATTCCTCTGGCAATGTCTCTCCAATAAATTACAAGTGGTGTCTAACTTACAGAAACAGTTTGTCCCTATACAACCTACATGTGTTATTTGTGGCTCACATAGGGAGATCGTCAGTCAGTTATTCATCCATTGTGGGTTCGCCAAAGCTTGTTGAAATCGGTTGGGTGACATATCCATCGCAGAACCTGATATATCTTTTTAGGAATGGTAGGAGTAAGTCATAGTTGGAGGGACACCAAACATGAAAGCGAAGATACTATATTTTCTTTGGGAGATATGGAAAGCAAGAAATGCGGTAGTATGGGGGAACTCTACCCTGTTAGAGGTAGGGGTTGAATCTGCTGCTAAGGTAACTCCCCAACTCCCAAATGGCCATCAAGACGCTATCGTACCAAATGGATGTCCCATGTTGCCGGATAAACTAATATTAATGTCGACGGAGTTGTTCTACAAGATACATCGCAGTCGACATAGGGCCTTATAGCTCGAGGACAGGCTGATGTGGAAAAGTTAGTTGTGAATGAGGTTCTACCAGGTACATTGTCCCCACTTCTTATTGAGGCCTACGCTATTGTCACGACCTTGAAGAACATCGCCCTCTGGACAGCGGTTCGGTGATAATTCAGTTGGTTGCTCAAGTTCTTCTCAATATGATTCGGAAAGAGGATCCTCTAGTCTCCCCGGTGGGCACAATAATCAGAGAAATTCGACATTCGCTTCTTCAAAAAGAGGGTATTACTCTTGAATTTGTTAAAATGACTGCGAACAAAGCCTTTCATTGGCTAGTCAAGGAGGCTCGTTCTATTCCTGTTCTTCAGTGGTCGAGGATTGGACTCTCCAATACACTCTTTTGTATCCTAATTTTGGATAATTAATAAAACATGCAACTTTTGCTCAAAAAAAATTAATATGAGAATATATATATATATGTTAAATGATTTATATGCCTTAATAGTATTTTTGTATATCTTTTAAAGTTATGGTTGACATTAAGACTAAAACGACAATTTATCATATTTAGACAGCGCAATCCAGCTCTCTGATAACCCTAATAGGGTTATAACTGGAACCCTAAGGGTTATCTTCTCTTCGCCGCCGGCGATATACCAGCCACGCCTTGCCTGCCTTCGACCCACGACTCCTACAATCATCTCTCTCCATCATCATGCATCCGGATCAACCTTGGATTCCTTATCCTTTTTTGCGGCCGACCGCCATGTTTCAGCGCCGACCTCTTTCGCGTCAGACCCTAAGATGACAACTCCAACCGTCCTTCCCCCACCGCCAAGATCTCCACAACCGGCCAGCAACTGCCCCTCGACGAGACCTACTTTTGCACCATCAATCGGCACCAATCTGGACAAGCTATGGGCTTCATTGGCCGCATGATCCTCTTCCTAACCGAGGATCGTCAATCACCACTGATAGACCAGGCAAGGCTCAGCCCTCGATTCTGATCAAGTCTCTCCCCGACCTCCTGGATCGCAGTTGCAGCCATGCACGGCTTCCGCCTCCCTCTGTGAGCATCCCGGACGTCCCCACCATCAAACATAGGGCTTATGATCCAACCGGATCCATATTCATGCCTCCGACAAACAATGACCCCTCGCCAACGTATATAACCGGGACTCTGTCATCTCCGCATACCAAGCCGAAGGTCACCACTCACTGTGACTTCGTACAATCGAATCCGAGCGAATTATCACAATCCCTGGCATGGTCGAACCCTAAGGTGCCTCACACTGAAATGGGTGGAGCAACATCACGACCCACAACGACAAGGGAACCCCGAAAACGCAATGCTAGGGTTGTAGCGCTCCGCTATAATCAGGATCACGTTCCAAGATACCTCAGGGGTCTACTGTGATACAATTCATCAATTGAACCTAGACCTCGCCTTAAAAAGGGCGAGACAAAGCGGGACCACAATTTGGAGGGGGACACACCTTGGCCAACCCCCATGGGGGGATAATTCTGTCGAAGCTCTTAAGATCAAGAACCTAGAGGAGCACTCGGACCGAGCGGACCGACCTCGAACATACATGATGCAGGTACATGAAGGCGGGCAAACAAAAAAACAAGCATCCCAAAACTGCTGGACAAGAATCCTAAAGTGCAACATGTCCAGGAAATGCAGATGGAGGGACGTGGCCCTCCGCGGGGAGAATGATAGGACCTGGCGGGGGTGGGAAGGTCTCTATGGGACCTATACCCACAGACCCGGGACTACCAATGCTGGGTAGTCTCCGGAAATCCACATTCAAGGTACTACTTCCAGTCTCTATTAAGTCTGCTTTGTATTTTTTTTCTATGTCGAATAAGTCTTTGGTTAGTTTGGTTTAGGACTTTGAGTTTTATTATTTTTGAAATGTCGGTAAGGAGAACTCTTGAGTTAAGATCTACAAATGAAAGAGGACTATTTCTACGGATTCATGAGCGCCTGGTGGACTACGGTCGACAGGGAGAAATATCTGGAATCCTAGACAGTCATGCCCTAACCTGTAAGGTTTCTATTTTACAGTAATACAATACCCCATCTACTCGTTTCAAAAAAAGACTATAACGACAAGGATATTTCTTCATTTCAAATAAACAGAAGAAGCGTTTATATATTTGTATAGTTATCCAATAACTATGAATGGTTGTATACGGCTTTTTTTAAAGTCTTCCCTTTCTCTTTCTTTAGTAATCTTACAACAACTTTAAAGGGGTTGGTTTCTGAAAGTATACGTTTTTGATATTGCGGTTCAGCCCTGTAAGCAAATCTGAGAGTACGTTTTGGGTGTGTTGTACGGTGTAGAGATACAAATACAAACTATAATAATTAGTATATGCGTGTGTTTGTACAATCTGCTGTACTGTAAATATCATGATGTTTTTTTTTGATCAGCGAAAACTCATAATGTTTTTTAGCAGAGGAATGGCAACCTCTCAGCAACTTCTGTGTTTTTGGTCTCTTTCCTCCCTTCTCTCTACTACTATTACTTACATTCCCAATTTGAAAAGTACCGACCAAATGAGTTTGTCGTGAAATAAACTAGGAAGAAAGAAATCCACCTGTTTATCAAGTTCCTACTCATGAATCCACCACAACAGCTAAATTTGAAAACATGATTTTTTATATATATATTCAAATATATCAAAGTTAGAGCTCCAGAGTTCCCTTATATTGATCACTTGACACAACTTTGATTGAAAATGTGAAACTTATTTTGTTAATCTACCTGACTCAACTTTTGAACTTGCAGAGGCAAGGGAACAGAACGATTAAAAAAAACCTAAAACCTCTCTCCAACTCCTCTTTTTCTCAGCCGCCACTCTTTTAACTTCTTTCCCGTCGACGACTAGCCATAATCCTCGTCGGTGGTGCCTTACCCCTTGTCCCTCCCTTCCTCCTTTTGTCCCCCCTTTTCTCCCCTTCTTCTCTCCGTTTTTGGCCGCCATTTCTCTGCTCTCCCTCGCCTCTTTTCTACTTTGTTCCGGCCATCTCTCATTTGGCTTTAAGTGGCAGGTTTGGAGTCATTCCCGTGTGCTTCTTCTCTGTTCTACTCTTGTTTGGCTTCGAGTAGCAGATCTGGCCTTGGGCCTCATCTCTCGGTTCTTCCGATTGTCTCTGGTGTGCTTTGTGTAGCCATAGTTTGGTACTCGGAGTTGTTGGTGAAGCTCGCCTGACGCGTCACGGGTTCCTGTCGAAGTTGGCGACTCGATTCCGGTGGATTTGGCGGTCTGTGTCTCTCAGATCTATCACCTCCGACTTGCTCCAGCGATCTTCCGTCTGTGTGGTGTGGCTGGTTAAGGTCTTTGTTCGATCAGAGGTTTCCTTCGCTTGTTATGGCTTGACTGCTGCTTCTGTTTGTCGATGTTGGACACGACTTGCCGGAGTTCGATCGCCGCACCACGTTTCCCTATTCTTGGCTTTGTAGCCGGCATCCTCCTCCAACTTTCTTGATGGATCTGTTAGGATCTTCAAGCATGTATTTTGCTTGCTATTATTGAAGGCCTTCTCTATTTTCCGACACTTTCCTTGATCCCGGTCCTAAGGTATGCATGCATCAGTTACAAGGAGTTCGGGACGGTTTGTTATTGGCCTCCGTAAAACCCAACTGCGTTGTTTTTTCTCGAGGCGGTGTGGATGAGGCTTGAGTGTATCTTTGGAGGTGTCCTTTTCAGAGATGATCGTGGGACGCGATTCTATACCCTCATGGGTGTGGATCGTTGTGGTTCTAGTCCGGTCGCTTTTGTTGGTTCGTTCTATTACCCATCGTTTCTTTTTAGATTATGTCATGAGATGCGTTTCTTCATCCCCGGTTGTTTATCGTCGTAGACCTAATGATTCGTCTAGGCATACTACTTGTTGGCCTCTCGCGGTGTAAGAACTGCCCTCGGTCGATCCTTGTCGAGCCGGAGGTTTTTGGCGAAAGCTGACTTTCCGCTGGAAAAGTCAACCGATGACTCCAGGAGTCATTCAGAACATTTCCGAGACCCAAAAAGCTTAGTCGTCATTACGGTTAGTTTAGTTGGGTCATTTCTGTAAGAACTGCTCCCAGTCGATCCCGGTCGAACCGGAGACTTTTAAGACAAGGTTGACTTTCTGCCGGAAAAGTCAACCGAGGACTCGGGAAGTCACTCGGGGCTTTTTCGGGGCCCAAAAAGCTTAGCCGTCATCACGGTTGGCTTAATTGGGCCGTTTCCATTCATTTAAGTATAATATCGAAGGAAGTCAAATTTGGTCAAAATCGAGCTTTTTATCGAGTCTTTACATTTAAATTTGGACTGCTGGATTTTAAATGGAAGAGAGTGGTCCCCACTATGCCAAGTGTCACTAATGGCTTGGAGGGAAGGAAAGAGGCTCAAAAGTCATCTCTACCCTCACTAGTTGTCCACAAAAAGGATAAGAACTAAAGGGTTTTTGGTCTTTTACACCTCTAGGTCTTTTAAAGTATTAGATGACACAAAATCAGCTCACACCTTAGTGTTGCAGCCGAAAATCAAAGGGAGAGAGCAAGAGAGAAGCTCATTTCTTGAGGAAGAAGATAGTGAAGAAAGTTTGGATTTTGGAGCTAGTTCTTCATCCTTTTGACTCCATTTTACTTCCCTCTCCTTCATCTCATCATCCTAAAGGTATGGATGCTCTCAACTCTTCATTTCATCTACTCTCAATTCTTGGGTTTTGTGGGTTTTGGCTTGAAAGTGATGAACTAGCATTATGTTTGTCTATTGGAGAAGGAATAGTGAAGTAGGATGTTGAGTTGATACTTTTGTTGAAGTTTGATGAACATTTTTGAACTTTTGATTTGATTGTGATTTGGAGAATCATTGGAAACTTGTTTGTTTGTTGATTCGTACCATGGGTAGAGGAGCTTTGATGATATTTGATGGTTTTGGGAGCTGGAAATGGTT
Source organism: Erodium maritimum (assembly GCA_963921825.1). Lineage (NCBI taxonomy): Eukaryota > Viridiplantae > Streptophyta > Magnoliopsida > Geraniales > Geraniaceae > Erodium > Erodium maritimum. The sequence goes on along the minus strand of OY997590.1, from coordinate 60,782,663 downwards.
AAAAATGGAGTTTGGTAGTGAATTTTCGGAGAAAAGGAGCTAGAGGTTGAAGAAGGGCGGAACTGCCCAGGAGCGTCACAGATCCGTGACGGATCCCGTGACGGGTGATGTCACGGCTCCTTGAGGGACACCGTGACAGCACACGTCACGGCTCCGTGACGTCTTCGGTGAGGGTCGGTGTCACGGCTCCGTGACCGTGTCCGTGACCGACCAGTTCAGAGGTTTTTTTGAGGGTTTTCCCCCCGTTGTGATCTTGGTTTGGAGCTGAACTTTGGAGGGGTTTTGGGAACCTTTTGTTACTGTCAAGTGGAGTCTAATTAGAGTTTTGTTTTGTGTTCAAAGACCACAAGACCTTGAAGAACGAAGACCTTGAAGAAAGTAGACCTTGCCGGCACCCGTGTGAAGGACGGTGTGGTGACCATCGCTTGTGACAACAGAGTGTTGAGAGGAAGACCACGAGGTAGGGAAAATCTTAACTTCTCGATTAAATAACTCTTAGTATGCATGTTAGGATAATAAAAATGGAAAGGTCCTAGAATTGCCTATAGGATGCGAATAACTAGAATAACCGTCTTTCAATTACTAATAAATGGATGAGTCTAGTATGCATGTTTAGGATGATGACTATTAGTGAAGCTTGCTTTCAATACTTGGGAATTGATTTACTGGTAGAGAGGCTATGAAGAGCTCTCGGATTAGTTGTGTGCTAGGTTCACATGCTTGGTTGCTAGTATTAGGATATCCAAGAGTCTAATGGAACTAGATCGAATGCATGCTTGATTGTTCTTAGTTTTACTTGAATGCTTGAATGATCATTGATTACTTGAGTGGTGATTAATTGTTGATTGAACGGATGATCGAGTATGACTGGGTGTGCCAAGCAGTACAATCAGGTGATCGATGTAACGATGATTCGTGACAGGTAAGTATACGGTAAGTGTGGAATGATATTGGATGCCTTCTTTGTGATGAACGTGTGCCGGGATGAGTATTGATTTATGATTGAATGTTAATGTTAGTTCCTTTATCTTTATTCTTAAGATGTATGTTTGAATGTATGTTTGGTTCGATACTACACCGGGGGGGGGGGGGGGGTAATCCGGTGCCGTTGTGATGGTTGAAGTTGGATAGATATAGCGGGACAATGAGTGATGTGAGGAGCCTGAGAGCTCGGCAGATCCTACATGATATTGATTGATTATTAGAGCCTGAGAGCTCGGCAGATCCTACAGGATATTGATTGATTATGTGAGCCTGAGAGCTCAGCAGATCCTACGGGATATTGATTGATTATCGGAGCCAGAGGGCTCGGCAGATCCTACAGGATATTGAGTGACGTGAGGAGCTTATTGCTCGGCAGATCGTACGGGATATTCATTGATTATTGGGGCCAGAGGGCTCGGCAGATCCTACGGGATATTGGTTAGGGTTATTGAGGTTTCACCTAAGTGGTGTATCCCACGGGAGCACTACTTGGCTCCCTATGATTTATGGTCCTTTGGAGGCATATCCGAATGGTTTTCCGTGCCCCGATGCATGTACCTCCTCTGGACCGAGGGAAAATCTGATATGACATGGATACTCTGGTGGATTGGAACATGGAAACCGAGGTGATCCCAGAATTTATCCATCGATCGGAGGCTAGAGAAAGCAAGTGGTTGGCAGGATATTTATTGCTTCCATTTTTAATCTTATTGGTTTGTTAAAGTAATTCTTATGAAATTCCTTATGCATTGTTACCTTGAGAATATCGTCTTATCGTAATTATTCCTGTTTCATTATTATTGTCTTGTTAATTGTATTAAACTTCGACTCGAGTTACCGTTGTAAACAGTTAACTAATTGACCTAAGGGTCGAGTTATTAAGGTTTTTCCTACTGAGCGTAAACTCATCCCCTTTGGTTTCCAACTGTGTTACAGGTGTGCCGGATGTCTAGTGAGTTCGAGGCTCAGGAGCTTTTGGACTTCTTGGGGTTTTTAGTAGAGTTATGTTGGTCTTGTGTATTGAACATCCTTTATCTTACTATTTACGTTGAGCTGTGACTCACGAGGATTTGAACTACTTGTTTTTATATATATCCATTGATGGAACTTTTGTGAGAATTTTAAGGTTTATTAATTGTTTATGACTTCTATTTATTTCAACTCAGGTCACGTCTCGAGTCCGGTCAACTCCGGATTTGGGGCGTGACAATTTCCTTTCAAATGACACCTTTTGTGAAAAAGTCAAACCCGGGTCAAACTAGGTCGATTTTGGATTATTAACGATTAAAATTATAAGAGCTGAGATATTTTGGGGTAGGAGTGGTCCCCACATGGACATATGTCCATGTTAGCTTGGAGTGGAAGAAATGTGGGTTAAAAGACCAAATGGTCCCCACATATGGACAAAATAGAGAGAGATAGGTTAAAGGACGAAAGGGACTTTTACACTTAGAGGATAAGACCACATGGGGCAAAAATTTCAGCATTTCTTCCATGTTTTTCCGACCACTATTGCTAGAAGAGAGAGAGTGCAAAAACTCCATTGAAGCTCCTTGAAGCTTGAAGAAGAAGCAAGAGAAAGGGAGCTCTTTTTTGGGCAATTCTACACCAAATCTTCTCAAATTTACTTCATCTTCTTTATCTCTTCATTTCCTAGAGGTTGGTATACTTTATTTCCTCATTTGATGAAATTGATGTTGTGGGTTTGAGTAGAGATGACTTGAACTAATGGGTTTTGGGTGTTGGAAGGTTTAAATGTTGATTTGTGAAGAAGAAGTGGAGTTGGGTGATGGAAATAACATGGTCGAGTTATTCATAGACCGAGGTGTTGTGTTGTGGTAAGTTGACTCGGTTGGTATACCGTGGTTGAGCTATGGCATTATGATGCGTGATATTATCTTGATGTGTGTTCCAAGAGGAGTTGTATTATGGTATAGTACCTACACCGAGGGGGTACGCTGGTGTAGGGTAGTACTTAGGCCGACGGTGTGGTCCCACGTATGTGCGATCCCCCGATGTGTTATTCTAGTATGATGCCTATATCGAGGGGGTATGCCGGTGTAGGTCATCTAGGCTGACGGTTTGTGATTTGGCACTAGGTGTCGTGTTTATGCCCGGCGGATTTCTGGGAAGACATCTAGGCCGATGCTGTATTCCGGTACGATGTATTATGATTGTGCCCCGAAGGATTTCCGGGAAGATATCTAGGCCAATGCTGTGTGTTCTGGTGTGATATGGTAGAGTCGGGCTGTGGACAACCGGCGGAGTCGGGGATTGCGGTACGAGACGTGTGCTTATTTTATTGTATGTTGTATGCTTGATACTTGATTAAGTGATGTGAGTGTGGTGTGATAGTGGTCGTGTAATTACGTTGGTGAGAGTGGTTATAATCTTGGAATTGAGGATTGTGGTTATGAAAGTCCGTTTTGTGTTTTAGTTGTGTGTTGTGCTAGTATGCCCTAATTGGACGGTTACTCGTGGTGCTGAGAGGATACTCATCACCTTAACTACTTTTCCTACTGAGCGAAATCTCACTCCCTTTACCTTGTTGTTGTACAAGTCTTGAGCGGGATTTGTGCTAACGGGATTTTCGACGCTTGGGAGCTAGCGAGGGTCTTGTCTAGTTGTCTAGAGACATATTGTTTAAGTTGCCGTTAAACTTATTTATTTTGTGGCTTTTACTGAGCTGTTGACTCATGAGGTTACTTAGAGCTTTTAAACTATTATTAGAAACTCTTTTTGTTTTAAATTGCTTTATTTATTTCTTATTTTAAATTCACGTCTCGAGTCCGGTCAAAACCGGATTTGGGGCGTGACACGCGGTTTCGTCGGTGGAGTATATTTTGGGTTATTGGAGGTGTTTAGTTCCAGCTCTGGCCATGGGACACGTTTCTTCATCCTACCGGATTTGGATCGTTGTGGAGCTTCTCTTCATGCTTTTGGTGGTGCGTCTGGTTTCCTGATGTCTCACTTCAAATTTGGGCGTGAGACGCATTTTTTCATTCTCTCGGGTGTTGATCGTCGTGGGTCTAGCGGTTCGCTGTGGTACTGATACTGGTATACCTGTATCTTCAGCTTAAGTTTTGAGTCCCCACTTTTTCCCTTCGACGATTGTTGTTTGATATGCACCTGGTTCCTTATACTATTATGTTTAGGACTCCCCAATTTAAGATGTTGTTCGTTGGTGAGTGTTTAGGCCTTTGTGCCTTTCAGCTGTTTTCATTCAGTATCATTTTAAAGGTTTCTATGTTCGGGTGTGTATTACTCACCGGAACTGTCTTTCTCGCTTGCGGTGTTGTCCGCTGATGTCACGCCCCAAATCCAGTTTTGGCCGGACTCGAGACATGACTTGAGTTGACAACGGAAAATAGTAAAACAATCATAAATCCTTTAAAAGCTCAAATGGGTACCAATTGGTTTCTCAAATAAACTGATCCAAGATCTCAAATAAAGAGTCAAAGCTCAACATGAAGTATGAAATAAATGAGGTTCAACAACATAGACCACCACGTCTCTAATATAACCCTCAAAACATCTAGAAGCTCCCAAGCCTCGAATCCACTAGACATCAAGTACGCCTGTACAAACAATAAATAAACAAATAGGGGTGAGCTTACGCTCAGTAGGGAAAATAGTAAAACAGCGGTTAACATCTTTAATGAATACGAATAACAAAATTAACTCGAATTCCAATAACTTGCCTAATTCAAGAGAAAAAAATCAAGTAGAGGGACGAACGAATATTTAACGCTTTAAGGTAATTAAAATTACTACAGAGAAGTAAGGGAAGGACAACTAAATAACATAACGGAAAGTTAAGCCTCGACACTCCGATCTACAATAATCTTGTATCATATCGGATTTCCCCTCAATCCAGAGAAGACACATATCATCGGGTTATTGGAAGCGTCCTCAAGGGAACACATATCGTCGGTACCCCCTGAAACGTCCTCAAAGGATCACTTGTCATCGGGGCATAGATCATCGGGGCAAAACAGGGTAAACTTCCGGGTATGCTCCCGCAGGACGCATACACCCGGGGTGAAATAACATGTAACCATTCCCCGCAGGGTAAACCATCCACTTGCCCCGCGGGGTCCACCACCAATGCCCCACAGGGTCCAGTGACCAATGCCCCGCATGGTCCAATAATCATTGCCCCGCAGGGTCCAACAATCAATGTCCCGCAGGGTCCAACAGTCAATGTCCCATGGCTATGATACTACCGGATTACCCCCCCCCCCCCCCCCCCCCCCCCCCCCCCCCCCCCCGGTGTAAGTATCATACCGAACAACTAAACATCATAAGAACACGAACAAGAGAGATAACATATCAACACATCAAACAACCAAGCTTAGCAAATCCCAATTTCATCACCACACACCAAGAGATCCATATACCTTTACACTTACCATTATACTTACCACTCTCGATCCATCGGTCTACCACACACCCAATCGTATCGATTAGAACAAACAATTACACTCAATCATTCACTCAGACCTTCAAGCATTCATTCAGTCATGCAATCATCCAAGCATACAGTTGATCTAGTTTTGTTAGACTCTTACTTTATACTAAAGACTAAGCAAGAAAGCATGTGAAACAACCACAACCAATCCTATGGCTCATCTCATCCTTTCTACCAGTAAAGCAATTCCCCAAGTATTGAAAGCGAGTTATACTAGTTATTCACATCCTAAGCATGCATACTAGACACTTCCGGTTATTAATAATTGAGAATCGTTTATTCTAGTGATCCCTATATGCAACTAAACCTTTCCGGTTTTATTAACCTAATAGCAGACTAAGTATTGAAGTACACGAGGAGTTTAGTATTTCCCCTACCTTGTGGTCTTCCTCTAAAACTCTCTGCTGCAGAAGTTCGTCTAGCCTCCTCGTCGACTGCTCACGGGTCCAAATCCTCGTCTCTTCTCCGAGCTTTGTTCCACGGTTTTGGACCATAATAATACCAAAATTAGTAACTCAACGGGAAAGTCTTCGACTAAAATTACACAACAGTCCTCTAGGAACAGAAATAGAGCTAAAGAAATGAACTTGGAATCGAATTGGACTCAAGAAGAAGGGTTTTTGGCTCTGCAGTTCAGGCCCGGAATCCGGTCCGAAACGTGTCACGGACCGTGCCGGAACCAGACACGGACCGTGCCGGAACCAGACACGGACCGTGTCACAGACCGGCCCGGTACCAGACACGGACCGCGCGACGCACCGGCCCAGAATCTGACACGGACAGTGTGAGGTACCGTGTCGGGTTCAAGCCCGTTCCGCGCCTCGTACCGTGCCGGTACCTGACCCGTTCCGTGCCGCTCGCCGTGCCGGCACATGGCCCGGTCTGGGTCTCGTTCCGTGCCGAACCAGTCCTGAACCTTCCCCTTTCTTCCCCAACTCGGATTTCACAAAAATCAAACCAAAACCTCCATTTCTAGCTTCTCCCAACTCCAAAAAGACCAACAAAAACCTCCAAACATCAACACCCTCAATGGGTTTCATCAAAACTTCAATGAACACAACAAACCCAACCTAAACTTCACTAATTCTTCTCCAACAACAACCAAAAGAGCTAGTTCTTCAACTTCAAGCCAAATATCCACAAAACCCTAATTGGAAAGTGGGTGAAATTGAAAGTTAAGAGCATCCATACCCTGAAGATGAGAAGAAACTATCGTTGTTTCAGTGTCAACGTCTCGGATCTTATGAGGTATGAGAATACGTCTAACCCTTATTTGTATTTTCTCATACTTTATTTGTAATAAAGATGGAACTCAAGTATGCTAAAAAAACAGTATTTTAACGGAAAAAAAAACTAATTAAAAAAATATGTTCCTTTAAGGTTCATCATGTTTCCTCCTCTTTATGGCCCGCCTCCCCCTTCTCCCATCACATCACTTCCTATGGCCTCCACTTCCTCCATAATTTTTCCCATCTCCTTCATAGCATTTTCCGTCTCCCTTAGTCAAATGATGATCATTTCCTCTGCCCTTACGTGGACCCGTTACCCATGATGGGAATTTACAAAGTCAACCCACCCGCGGAAGAAGCCTACTCGTCCTCCCAAGCAGTTACTGGTGTTGACGTCGTTGTCCATATATGCTCCTGTTGCGAATCTGCCACACCAAGGAGGCTTGAGTGGCCCTACCGGCCCACCAAATGAACTCCATGGACTCCAATCCCATGGACTATCGTCGAAACTTCCATTCAACGATGCTAACCGAGTGGACAACCAACCGTCTGCGCTCACTAAGGACCTCCTTACGAAAGCCCTGACTACCGACCTTTAGAGACCCCAGCACCCAACCTGCCCATCACCTATCATGGATGAGACTTGGTGTGATCTTCAGGCCCCATCATTGTACGTGTGATGGAGGTTTCTCCTTGCAGTGCCACCATGTATAGAAACTTAAGGCGAGTGGTCTGGCTGGCTAACTAGGTCCACCTCGCTAGCGCGCCCATTCACCCAAGGTCCTTGAGAAGGATCGGACCCCATCTGATCCCTCTGATCTCAATACCCTATTGTCTTGCCCCTTCGCTGGGGCGGATTTGAGGTTTATCAAGGAGATTGGTCCCATTGGGACAATAGCAAGGCATAGTGAGTTGCCTCATGGGTCGTCATGAGACAACTAAGGCACCTCAGGGTGTCTACGAGGAGCCACAGCCCGACCTTTGCGGGACATATACCTTATGTCCCTTAGTCTCTTCCTTTCCCTATAATAATCCTTGAACGACTATTATGACATAACAACATCGTTCAAGTCGAGATGGTGAAAGCTTCATGGACCCATAGTGCTAAGCACAGCTCGAATAAGGAACCACCCCTAGTCTTTTTCTAGATATTCCCGGGTTTTAGTTATAGGATCAGTGTTTCGGCCGTCACCAACACTTTTATCTCATCTTGTTAATTTATTTGCACTATTGTACGGTCTGTGACATTTTTATTTATGTATCAATAAATTTTTCATCCTATGCTAAGAAAAAAATATTTTAATCATTTTAATATAAAAAATTAACAAAAGCAAGTGAGAAAGTTAATGTTGTTCAAAAAAATTGTGCGTCAAAATATTCATATGTAATTTTAATGAGATAAAATTTAAATTTTTCTGATACTTTTTTTGAGCATATAGAAAATTTTATTGACTAGAAATTAGAAATACAAATGTAACCCAAAAATAGAAGAATGAAATAAAATGGAACATGAAGGAACGAAGTAAAAGGATGAGACTTGAGTCATGACCATAGGTACCAGATGCTAACCCTATAATAAGATACCCAACTAATCATGGGAAAATATTCGTGGATAATCTCCACACGGATGACTACTCAATTATAGCGCATAACACTCATTATCTTACTCGACCTGAAAATGCTCGCGTTGAATGATTTGGACCGTTTGAGGAGATAACGATCATCTTGGGAGAATACCAGATAATGGGGGAAGGATCCGTCGAGATTGCACCGAAGTTGGTAGGGCGAAGCATGCATCCCTAAACAAGTCTCGATACTCGATATCCCACTCATTGTCTTGGGGGAGGCTTCTCTACACTCCTAGCCCCAGAGATCCCTTGGTAAGCTTATACTAGTCGGGGTCGGGGGACCATATCCCTTGGCACATATAGGTGCTTGGAGAACACAAGAAGCTCTTCCTAGTTAGGTAGGAGATCTTGTGTTGCACCAGTTTAACTTGGTCCAGTGGCCTCCAAGATTCGAGGCTATGGTACCGAGAAGTGGCACGCGTGCTACTAGTACCGATTACATGATAATTTGGTAGGTAGAAGATCTTGGGTAGTGATTTCGGTCCTCTGACCCATCGAGACGGAAAAGCATAGCTTGGTCTTCTAAGGAAGTAGCCGGAAAGCCCTCAACATTCCTTCCCTGTAAGGAGCAGCACGTACCAGTAGGGATGGCCCACGTCGGACGTTCCCTACTTGGACTAGGAGAGAGGTGGCTCTGATCCCATGTCGTCCCTCCTGAAAGAGAATCTTAGTGGGGTCCTTAAATGGGTGTCCTCAACTAGCAAGGCGGTTGACCGTGTATGGTGGCCAGACTGAGCTCCTCAACTTGGAGTCGTTATCATGCCGAGAGCAAAGAATGATGCCCCGGTTCTTCCTCCCCATTAAAAGGGGCAGACAAGTTCATGTGTAGTATCACGAGCGGTAGATATGTCCGGTTGAGGCAATGGTAGAGAGATGGGTATATGCATGAGATCTTAGGATTGATCTCGAAAGAACTAGGGTATCTCGTTGCATCAGGCCGACACGCCTCGAATGCGATGACGGTGGGCATCATGGATACCCGTTCAATTGTACCCAATAGTGGTATGACGGGGGAAGTCATGGACAAGACCGACGGAGTGGAGGGAGGAGGAGTAGCCACAGGTGATGTTGACTGTGAACATGCGAGGGAAGAAGTAGACGGTGTCTCTTATTCTTTGGTCGGATTGTCTTTATAAACCCTCGATGTGGGGCCAACGACATGACACGGGTGGAGTAACGTGTGTGGGAAGTTGCGCATCAGTGACGGTATTACAAGATCATCAAGACTCGACATATAGGACCGGGCATAATGACGACGCTGGTCAAGTAAGATCAGTGGCGTCTAGGATGGCGAGCAGTTGGATTTAGGAGAAGACCGACGTCAAAGTTACATCGACAAAGGACGGAAGGAGGCGCAGAAGCTTAAAGGAACGATTTCATTTACATTTTACTAATACTAATTTGTAATTGTTCATTTTTATTTTTTACAGGAATGTAATTATTCCTATTAAATTTTACTAGCTAACACCCACAATTACGAAACACGCAAATCTGTGTTAATTAGACCAACCACATTGGGATCAGACCGAATCGATTTAATCCCGGTCCAATTGAAATGTTTTTTGGAAAATAGTGGGAATTAGACAGAGATTAGACCCATGGTCAGAGTGCAATCTATTTTTCGTCACAATGGGAATTAGACCCTGATTAGATAACGTATAGCGTTTTGCTTTTTTTATTCAAAGAACGGGTTGTAATTTACATTTGACTAAAAAAGTTCAGCTTTCATGTAAATTACACATAAAAAAATGATCAACTCAAATTGATCGACTAATTCCTTTTCCGCTTGTATGTGTTTCTGGAATTCTGTAGTGCAATGTTGATAGTGTTGTGTGATAAAATGATAAACCTTCCCAACATCGTTAAACATAAAAAAAAACTTGTATTAAAAAGGGCGAGTACAAAGATCACATTATGGTATTATCAAAACACACTGAACAATATATCAGACCAATCCTGAAATTCTCTTGGCCATGCCTTGGAGAAAAAAATTGGTGGTTGCCAAATTCCTGGGCGTCATGCAGGAGGTATCCATCTCTTAAAATAAGAGGAACTCATGCATAAGGGATTCATGACCTTATATTTGCGCCCTGTGGTGCTTCTCAATGCCCCTCAAGCTTTCGGAAAATACGGCGTCGGTATGACCATCAACCTTTTCCTTGCCCTTTACCTTCCTGATGCTTGCGGTATTCTGACCCTCAAGGCGGTGCCTGTAGACTGGTCCTCGACGTGAACCCTCGACATCTTCAGCAACGACAGCCAACATGTCCATCTGAGACATTGGGTTGGTTAGGCTGAGAGTACTCGGTGTGCGCCGATTGTCAATCCCTATGAAATCATCGTTTGTCGTCGAGAACTCGTTCTCGAAATGATGTTCCCAAGAAGGCTTGTTTCGCACTAACTGCCACAAGTACTTCCAAGAAAACAGGTAGCCATATCTCTCCTTGTAGTCCTTCTCCGCATCCTCCGTGATTTGGTCATCAGATCTACCAGATTGGTAGATGTGCTTGAATTTTGACCATCAGCCTTGAAACATCTCCAAATTATGATTAGTTGTGCTCCAATGTTGCATGCAGTTCCTCTCTGACCACTCCGACGAAGGTGGTTGAATCGTTGCGAGGGCGAGCTCATGACGAATGGCCTCCAAAAATGTACTAGCCATCTGATCCGCCTCATGCTCGTTGTTCTCAGAGTTGTTCAACCATATAGATACTAATGTCGTCTCCTCGGTCTGACTCCATTTTTGGTAGACACATCCACGAATGGATGGTTCTCCTTGGGTGTCTATTTATGGATGTAGTGGGACACGGATGCGATACGTTGGTCTTGGAAGCTCTACTTCAGGTACGACCATCCCGGTATAGCCTGAGGCCGAACCGACCTGGCAAGTCGTTGGGCCAGCGTACGTCATCCCACTAAAGAAGGGTGATGTTGAACTGTGCTCTCATTGTAGCGGTTGAACATGGGGGATGTCGAAAATGTCTATTGGTTGGTAGACGACAAGACATATTCCTCTGGCCACTCCTCTAGCTGCTGCACCCAAAACCTTTCCTCTATCTCCTTGGAATAATATTGCGAATCGAGGACGTAGTCCCACTAACAATAACCTCCACGTGAGAAGCCGTCGCACAAATCCCCAACCACGGTTGGAGGGGACATACGTCACCGGACGTATGGAATCCTTATGGGTACTTGAAGTTTTTTGAACCGGACATTTTGTAGTTGGAAGAAACGGCAGTGACGGAGGGAAGTTCGGAGAAATGTTTCCGAAATCGGATGCTTTGAGAAGCGGCTGTGAAGTTGGACAGAACTCGGAGAAATGCTATAGGAGCAGGAAGCTCAGAGAAACGTCGTCGAAGTTGGACAACTCGGAGAAACACCGCTGAACGAATATGCTTGAAGAAACGCCAGTGACTGGTGAAGCTTGAAGAAATGCTGATGATTGAGTTGTAAATGATTTGTGAAGAACAAACTTTGGTTAAGATACTTAAAGCCAAAATTAACTTTCGACTTTATTGAATCGCCACTCGTCGCGCCTCGAATCGTTGGGCCCCGATTCAGTTAGGCCCAAATTCGTCACATGGACCAGCGTCAGAATATACAGATTCCTCGACGTCGATTACGCAGTTTTACAGATTCGACGCAAACATGATTATGTGGCGGAGATTCAACGTCAATAACTTATAAACAATACAAATCGACGATGCGATCAGACCCCGAATAGATATTAGTGTGGATGCTAGTAGGAATACAAACTTGACCGTTTTTTTTTTCTAAACACCCATTTTTTTTCTCAGAGAGGAACATGAGAACATGACTCTTCACTAAGTCAGCATGTTCTGTCTCATTTGCCTTTACCCTCCCTCATGTTCTTTTCCCGGGCTTTCCCCTAAATCATGTTGTAAAAGCCCACGTGTTATAAATTATAATAGCAGTTTCGATCAATCTCTGAAAACTTGAAAGCAAAACAAATCATAAGTATATCGCAAGGAAACTAATGTGTTATGTTAAGGTTTCAGAACCTCAAGCCTAGACCACGGCTTTTCTTTGGGGACGACGCGGCTCCTCCCGGTCTCAGTCCGGTACTGCTTCTCTGTCGATATGGCGCTCATCCTCTTCATCCTCTCCTGCTCGTCTGCTCCACACGAGAGTCATCAGTACCCAACCCCCATCTTCCCCGATTTTCCCAATCTCACCCCCAACTCTCATCATCACAATCACGTCGCCGCCGACATCACCTGTTCCTTTTCCAATTTTTTTGGGGGGTTCTCGACGGCTACTGCCTCTTCCCCGATTGATCTCGGCAGAAATTCTATGAAACCTCCGCCGCCGTCCCTAAAACCGCATCCACCACCGCCTCGACCGTCTACCTGGTTTGTACCACCGCACCCTCCTCGACCCCTCTTTCAATTCTGGATCTGGTTAATCGAATGGGTCTTTTTTATTTTATCTGATTTTATCTTTGTAGTGGAAAGAGTTCCGCCTCCTCTTAAAATCAATGATCGCAAGTTTGGTTTAATACAAAGAATGGAGCATGAAGGTTATACCTTGAGCAGCAATCATTGGTTGCGCCATATTTTAGTTGTATTTTCAGTTTGCCTTTATGGCTCTTTCAACATCGGTTGTATCGGATCATCTGTCTCAGAGTTTTTAGTAATGAGACCTTCTAGAACACTATACAGTATAATGACTCTTTTATATTTATTGGTCAGTGATTTACTCCTGATGCCCTTACTTGTAATTAAAATCGAAGTTAATGAAATTACACATTTTAACCAAAAAAAATAAATCTCTAAAACATGCTTTGATAGTAATTGGTGGAAGATATTAACCTAAAAGATCTATAAAACATGCTTTATGTTGTAATACACGTGTAATAGGTTTTGGCCACCACCCTTTACATGGATGACACATGTCACATGACTCATCCATGTATAGGGTTATATATACCTATCACATGAGTTCATGTAAGACATAACAAAAAAAGGAGAGTAAATTTGTTTCGGTTCAGTAAGTTTCGATTCTGATCATTTAAAAGTAATCACAACACGTTATCAGCACGAGTTCGCTCCATTTAATCGTTAAGTTTTCTCAATTCGTTATTAAGTACGATCGCTCTGTTCTATTGTTCAGGTATCAGATTTTTATATCATTGTTAATTTATTTATACCTGATTCATGCTCATTTATATAAGTTTATTTACGGTTTCTAATAAATATGCTCTGTGGCTGCAAATATAACTTGGATCTTTCACATCAGAAATTTGATATTTACCGTATACTTGAATTTAAGATTCGTTGAAACCAAAACGTTTGAACTAGAAGTTCCAAATACATAATACCAGCGACCCATATGTGTTAAACCAGATGTTCCAAAATAAAATACCAACGACCTGAAGTCGAGTATGATCCTGACATGCAATTATTTTTATCGATGTTCAGGATGGATAACTTGACAAAGCTTAACTATGCACCCCATAAACTAGATGGGAAGAACTATTATGAATGGGCACTAGACTCGACTCTCCACTTGAGATCTCAGAATCTTGAATACGTCATAAAAGAGGGGAATAATGAATCAGTTAAAAACAAAGCCACGACCACAATATTAATCCGTCATCACGTGCCCTATATGATTGGTCTAACCTCATAGTTTATGGGTTCAGCTCAAGGAGAGATTTGAGCATATGAAAGCACTAGCTCTCCCTCGTGCCCTATATGATTGGTCTAACCTCAGGTTACAAGACTTTAAGTCTATAAATGAGTACAATTAGGTCATGTTTAAAATTGTATCCAAGCTTTCCAGTTGTGGTGAGAAGATAACTGGCGAATTTATGCTTGAGAAAACATTATCCACGTTCCATCCCTCGAATATGCTCCTGCAGAAGTAATATCGAGAGAAAAAGTTTCATAAATTTACAGATATGATTGCTTGTTTGCTCGTTGCAGAGCAAAACAATGAATTATTAATGAAAAACCATCAAACTCGCCCTGTAGGAAGTGATCCATTCCCTGAAGCGAATGTGACAGGATATGATGGTAACTCTGGACACAGACGAGGCTGAAGACCCTTTAGAGGTCGAGGTCGAGGTCGTGGATGTGGTCGCAGTCATGACTATGGGCATACCAATTTCCAACCTTATAGAAGAGATGATAAGGTTTACCACAAGAAGTGGAACCGATATGAGAAAGGAAAAGGCCAATAGAACTAGACTACCAAAAATGCCGAAAACATATGTTACCGATGTGGAGGGGCTGATCATTTGTCACGTGTATGTCGTGTGCCAAACCACTTGGTAAAGTTATACCAAGAGTCGATCAAGGGAAAAGAGAAGGTCGCTGAGACAAATTTCATTGATCATATGAGCCCTGAAGATGCTCCGATCAAGCTTACAGTCTCCGACTTCTTTAAAGATGATGACGAAAATGTGGATCATGATGAAAATGTAGATTGAACTTGTGTTGTTATGTATTCCCCTTCTTTTAGTCAATGTGAAATATATATATGATGTTTTTGTAATCATTTCCTAAGTTTATAAACTAATGTAATACATTTTTTGAAAGGATATGGATCCCAACTATGGGTCACATATCTGCAGAAATGATGGCGACTTATGTATTCTTGATTATGTGTCAACGCACACAATCTTAAGAGATAAGAAATATTTTTATTATCTAACCTTGGTTGAAACAAATGTTAGCACAATTACGGGCACTGAAAATTTGATAGAGGGCTCCGGAATAGCCACCTTGATATTAGAAAATGCAACAAGGTTAAATACTCATAATGCTTTATATGCAAGTAGATCCAGAAGAAATCTACTTTGCTTCAAGGATATTCGTAGCAATGGATATCATGTCGAGACCAGAAGTGAAAATGAGACTGAATTTTTCTGTATTACTTTTAATAAGTGTTGTGAAAAGTGTGTACTTGAAAAATAACAGGTTCTATCATCAGGTTTGTATTATACAACCATAAGAACCGTTGAAACGTACGCAACGATGAACCAGAAGTTCATTAATCCAATTCTTTTATGCTTTGGCACAATCGTCTTGGTCATCCGGGATCGGCCATCATGTGTAGGATTGTTGAAAACTCATGTGAGCATTCATTAAAGGACCAAAAGATCGTAATGTCCAATGAGATATCATGTACATCTTGTTCACAAGGAAAATTAGTGGTCCGACCATCGCAAACCAAGATTAACATTGAAATGCCATCTTTCTTGCAAAGGATTCAGGGAGATATATGTGGCCTTATACATCCAACTAGTGGACCATTCAGTTATTTCATGGTCCTGATAGACGCATCCAACAGATGGTCTCATATTTGCTTGTTGTCAACGCGAAATGTTGCATTCACTAAATGTTTTGCACAAATCATTAAGTTGAGGGAACATTTCCCTTATCGGCCCATTAAGTCGATTTGTCTTAATAATGCTGGTAAGTTCACATCAAAAGCATTTGATGATTATTGCATGTCTTTAGGGATTGATATTGAACATCTCATTGCACATGTCCATACCCAAAATGGTTTAGAAGAATCGTTTATCAAACGTATACAGGTAATTGCACGTACATTACTAATGCAATCACAATTATCTATTTCTGCTTGGGGACATGTTGTATTCCATGCTGCATCTTTAATTCATATAAGACCAAGTGCATACCATCAATATTCTCCTGTACAACTTGTGTGTGTGCACCAACCTAATATATCCCATTTGTGAACCTTTGGTTGCGCAGTGCAAGTGTCGATCGCACCTACTCAACGCACAAAAATGGGACCCCAACGTCGGTTCGGGATATATGTTGGTTTTGACTCACCGTCCATTATAAGGCATCTTGAACCTCGGACGGGTGATTTGTTTACTGCAAGATTTGCAGATTGTCATTTTGATGAGACAACATTGTTAGTCTTAGTGCCCGTAGTTCAATCATAAATGTCCAAATGTATATATCATCATTAGCAATAAGATTAAAGCGGCTTTCTATTACTTATGTGTTGGAGTAATATATCGATGTGATTTCTGATCTATGCCCACCATGCGAATAGAACCATAGATCGAGATGGATCACACTCGATGGGTCCTTAGTCAATAAAGCTTCACTAGAAGCGACTAGTATGAAAGATGGCTCTTCATGGCTTACGTTCTGTTAGTCATTGGAATGGGATTCCGGAGTCTGATCATAGATATCATGTGGGACATGATATTTGACGACCCGCCCTGAATATGTGCCATAGATTGAGTCATTAACATATTCAGTGTCGTAGCTTGTCATGTATCCTTAGACCAAGGAGTCTTTGTGATCACTATGCAGTCAACAACTAAGTTTGACCTGAGCCTAACGTTGTCCGTAATAGGGCTTCCATAACGGCCAGGATTGGCTTGGGGACGGGTTGCATGAGTGACACGAAAGAAGGCTAAGGGATTTATCCCTCATACTGAGGTATGGGAAAGATATCGGTTCTCGGCCGCTTGATCGAGAGTGACTGAAAGAATAGCATGGCCATGCACATGATACTAGGTATCATATATTCAGTCATCTCACATATCAAGGAACAGTGATTGAGAATAATAAGGATGACGGCTCTATGCCTTATCTCAATCAGGATATCGGAGATAAAAGGATAATGACAGGGACGACGGAAAGGTTAGAATCGATTGGTTCGATTCGCTATGTAGTGTCAGGCAATACTAAAGTCTCGTTAGTTGCCACTTATATAGGATCAAGTAAAATGGGATTTTACGTTGATCTATCGACATGCATAGACCTAAGGGTCACACCGAAGGATGAAACTCATTGACACATTTATGGAGAATGGCCAAAAGAGAGTTGTCTCGGGACATGACCAAAACTGGGTTTTGGGTCATGTGCCCGTAAGTGCATAGGACATTACGGATCAGGACAAGGCTTAGAGTCTTGGGATTGATCGCGTTGGATAATGTTGGACATTTCCGGTTTGGAAGGCTTGGAGGCGATGAGCACGTCACGGGACCTCGTTGGGAATGGCCATGGGCCATGTTCCAAGAGGCCCATGAAAGGCCCATGCAACCAAGGCCCATGGAACTAATTAATCAAGTCTTGATTAATTAGTACTAAGTAAGCAAGACAAGGATTAAGGTGTTGGTGATTCACCACCTAACCCATCTTGTCTTGCCATACTTAGCACCATGCTTGTCTTACTTCACACCATGCTTCACACCTTACTTGTCCTTGATGGTTGTTGATGGTTTAAGTCATCTTTTTCCTACAACAAATCACAAGACAAGAAAAGAAACACAACTTCTCTCCCTCTCACACTACAATTTCGAGTTTGGCACTTTCCCCCCCTCTTGTTGTGTTCTTGAGTCATCTAAAGAAGAACTACGTGGCTTTGATTCCAATTGGATACGTAGGCGTCTTGGAGACTCAAGCCGATCATCGTTTCTTTGGTGTTCTCTTCCTTTTCTTGAACTAGTTGGTAAGGAAACATCCATATTGTTTATTCTCTTGTCTATCTAATATTTGGTAGTGTTCTATGACATGGTCTCGAGTTATTTCCGCTGCAAGTATGTGTTCATACCCTCCATCGAGACCCAACAGTGGTATCAGAGCCGTGCTACCTTCGGGATTCACAAGAGAACTTTCGGTTTTGCTTGCTAGTTTCGGTTTTGCATGTTAATTTGCTAAATTTTTTGATAACATGTTTTAAATTATTGTTTATGGGTTTAATGCATGAAAAATGAATTTTTGAAAAGTTTATCAAATCTGGAATTTTTGAAAAAAATTTGATTTTTCGGGTCTCGGGAGCGGGACTCTCGGGGAGCCGAAACCGGGACCGAACGGGGCTCCGTTGGACGGAGCTAGGCCAAGCATGACCATTGGATGGTCAATATGCCGAGCTAAACCGTTTTGTTAGTCATGACGAGTTTGGAACCGTCTTGATGAACTCAAAAATCAAATGTTCAAAAGTTTCAATTTTGAACGGTTTCGATAAACCGAGTATCAAAAATTTTAGAAACTTGGCAATTAATTAAAACCGGAAAATCACATGATGTTTGATAACATGCTTGTTTGATAACACGATGTGTGATGTGATGTTGGCATGGTGTACATAATAGCCCCGAGTTTGATTTAATTATTTATCGCTTTTCACGGCCTGCGAGCCGTTAGAGTTAGCGTGTAATTATTTTTTCGAGGTGTGGTCGTCGTACCACTTATTTGTAATATTTATTAATTCCCGACCTGCGAGTCGTGTATTAAATTGTAATATTTTACTCAAGACGAAGAAAGGGCGAAAAGGTCATTTGGTGGCTTCTCGGGTTTTGACATCGGCTTGGAGTCGGTGGAGCTCAAGAAGCTAGTGGGAGTTAGTTTAGTGGGCTATTATGTACATATTTAACGCTTTATGCTTGGTTTAGTTTTTGCATGATCATTTCTATGTGTTTTAGAATTGCATGCTTAACTTAATTTACCGAGCATATCACCTCACATGCAAAGATAAAATTGGTTTTAATCATTGTCTGTGAGCCCTTAGAATCGTCATTACATTGGATGTAGTTGACGGGTTCGAAGGAAGAATTAAATTGGATGTAATTGGAGGTATCATTACATTTGGAATGTAGTTGATGTGCTCATCGCATCTAGGATGTGCCAAAAGTTTAAAACACAACCGGACAAGTAAAAACGGGTCATGTCCGATACCTCCCAATTATCAACACCTTACTACCTCCCCGTCCTATGGGTGTCGTGCGCATTAGCGGAGCATCCATGGGAAAGCGGGGTAGTAGGTTTGGACGACATGTGTAGGTGTCGTGCGCATTAGCGGATAACCCACATAGTGACGGGCCATAGTTGAAAATTGGTGGACCCGACTACGATTCTCGCCTGAGGTTGAGCTAGGGTATTAGATAGGGTAAGCCGTGTACATGAGTACATAACCTAGCCAAGAGTCACATTGGATGTGATTGGATGGAGTCCTACCTACATAGCTCGATTAAGTGGTGAGCATTAGTTCAGCTTAATCGGGTGAATCAAGGATCTTGGTTTTAGGTTCTAAAGGTTTAGAATCAATTGGTTGGTGTTTGAACTTGATCTGCATAAAATTTATTCAGTTTACTGATTATATTTTGTTTGTCGTGTAGATCAAATGGCAAGTACTTCAGCGAACAATAGTAGTTTGTCACTAAAAACCATTCTTGATAGGATCAAGCTAAGTGGGACAAACTACTTGGACTGGGACAGAAACTTGAGGATAGTCCTCAAATTCGAGCGCAAAGAATATGTCCTAGACCAGGCTATCCCTGAGGAGCCAGCTAATAATGCCATTAGGGCCGTTAAGGATGCATACCAAAAGCACCTTAGCGATTCTATAGATGTGGCATGTATTATGCTGGGCTGCATGGAGTCTGATCTCCAAGACCAGTTCATGGAGTACTCTGATGACCCCTATACTATGATGGGGATCATAAAGGGTATGTTCAAGGAAAGGGCACGTATCGTGAGATACAATGTCCTTAATGAACTTCTCTCCTGCAAAATGTCAGCAGGAGTCTCCGTGGGTCCTCATGTCCTAAAGATGAAGGGGCATCTCGAACATCTTAATCGACTGGGTCTTAAGATAGAGAACGAGATGGCAGCGGATGTGGTTCTGTGTTCCCTTCCTCGTTCATATGCTACGTTCGTCATGAACTATCATATGCACGATATGGACAAGACCATTTCAGAGTTGCATGGAATGTTGGTAACTGCTGAAAAGAACGTCAAGGATCAGGGATCCAAGGATGTTCTGATGGTCAGACAGGGAAACAGTTTCAAGAATAAGGGAACTGTTAGTGGTAAGGGCAAGGCCCCTATGCACTTGGCAGGAAAGATGAGGCATCCGAAGCGTCCTAACCCTCCTAGGACCGGGGAGTCCTCAAGGAAGGGGAAGGATGTCGAGAATGTCTGCTTCTACTGTCAACAGTCTGGTCACTGGAAGAAAGATTGCAGGAAGTTTCTGGATGATCTGAAGAAGGGCGGTGGGACTGTGCCTTCATCAGGTATTTTCTTTATAGAGCTAAATCTCACTACTTCCAAAGATTCATGGGTATTGGATACCGGGGCTGAATCTCACATTTGTACTAATGTGCAGTGGCTGGAAGGTAGGAGAAGCTTGAAGAAGGACGAGGTGGACCTCAGAGTGGGCAACAAGACTAGAGTTGTGGCGACTGCTGTAGGATCCATAAGTCTTCTTTTGCCAAGTGGGCTAGTTTTTGTTTTGAACAATGTATATTGTGTACCTACTTTCAGTAGGAATATTGTATCTATTTCTTTGTTGGACAAGGAAGGATACAATTTTGATGTTGGAAATGGGATTTTCAATATTTTATGCAATGATATATTTTATGCTAGCGCCAAAATGGTTGGAGGATTGTACATATTGGATATGGATAACAATGCCTCAAGCTCTATATATAATGTAAATACCAAGAGGTCTAAGTCCAATGATTTAGACCAAACTCTTTTATGGCATTGTCGTTTAGGCCACATAAACGAGAAACGCATATCAACACTTCACAAGTGTGGACTTCTTAGTCCATTCGAATTTCATTCGATTGATAGATGCGAATCTTGTTTGATGGGAAAACTGACTAAAGCGCCCTTCATCGGTCGCGGTGAAAGGGCGGGTGACTTATTGGGGCTAATACACTCGGATGTGTGTGGACCAATGAGCACACTTGCCAGGAGGGGTTTTAGCTACTTTATCACATTTACTGGCGACTTCAGTAGATATGGTTATGTCTATTTGATGAGACATAAGTCTGAAGCTTTTGATAAATTCAAAGAGTTTAAGACTGAAGTAGAAAACCAGCTCGGGAAAAGTATTAAAGCACTTCGATCAGATCGAGGTGGAGAATACTTGACCACAGAGTTTTTAGATCATCTAGCAGAAAGTGGGATCCTTGCGGAATGGACTCCTCCCGGAACACCACAATTGAATGGTGTGTCCGAACGGAGAAATCGGACTTTATTGGATATGGTCCGGTCCATGATTAGTGGGACTGATCTCCCAATCTCTTTCTGGGGTTATGCTCTGGAGACGGCCGCATTCATTTTGAATCGGGCTCCGATGAAGGCTGTGGAAGGGACACCATTTGAGAAATGGCGCGGGAGAAAGCCCGTTTTGTCCTTCCTGAAGATTTGGGGTTGCTAGGCTTATGTGAAACGTTTAGTTCCGACTAAGCTCGAACCAAGATCTGATAAATGCACCTTCGTTGGGTATCCCAAAGAAACAATGGGGTACTACTTCTACAAACCCAGCGAGAACACGATATTCGTCGCTCGGGGTGGGGTCTTTATGGAAAGGGAGTTTATTTCCAAAGACGTCAGTGGGAGGGCTGTACATCTAGAAGAAATTCAGGGTGGTACAGATCCAACTGATCCACTGGACAACCCTGTAGAAGAGCCTGAGATGGTCGTAGAGCAAGGACCAGTTCCTGCAACAATTCCAGAAGGTCCAAGGCTATCTGAAAGGGTTATAGGCAGATCCAAGGGATTGACTATGAGGAAACCTTTTCCCCAGTGGCTATGGTCAAATCTATCCGAATTCTTCTTGCCATAGCTGCATATCACGATTACGAGATATGGCAAATGGATGTCAAAACCGCTTTCCTAAACGGAAATTTGTCGGAGGACGTTTATATGTCTCAACCCGAAGGATTTGTCGATCCGAAGAATAAGGGAAAGATTTGTAAGTTGTTGAAATCCATTTATGGATTGAAACAAGCTTCTCGGAGTTGGAACCTTCGTTTTGATGAAGCTGTAATTGGATTTGGCTTTATCAAGAATGAAGATGAACCTTGCGTTTACAAGAAGGCAAATGGGGGTATGATTACCTTTCTGGTGTTGTATGTCGATGACATACTACTCATTGGAAACGACATCCCAACCTTGCACGAGACTAAAGCTTGGTTAGGGAAGTGTTTCTCAATGAAGGACTTAGGCGATGCTGCTTATATCTTAGGGATTAAGATATATAGAGATCGCACCAAGAGGGTATTGGGTTTAAGTCAAAGCACCTATGTGAACAAGGTATTGAGTAGGTTCTCAATGCTTGATTCCAAGAAAGGACTCTTACCCGCACGTCATGGCGTTGATCTCAGCAAGACTCAGTGTCCTAAGACACCTGATGAGCTGAAAAGAATGATGCGAATCCCATACGCTTCAGCGGTAGGATCGATCATGTATTCCATGATATGCACGAGACCGGATGTCTCATATGCCTTGAGTTGTACCAGCAGACATCAGTCTAACCCTGGTGAGGAACACTGGATAGCGGTCAAAGCGATTCTCAAATATTTGAGAAGAACTAAGGACGCGTTTCTAGTGTACGGGGGAAAAGATGATTCTGAACTAGTTGTTAATGGATATGTAGACGCTAGTTTCCAGACAGATCCAGATGACTTTAGAAGTCAGTCAGGATATGTGTTCACGCTGAATGGCGGAGCTTTCAGCTGGAAGAGCGTGAAGCAAGACACCGTCGCTGACTCCACGACAGAGGCCGAGTACATAGCGGCTGCAGAGGCGGCCAAGGAGGCTGTGTGGATTAGGAAGTTCACGGCAGGGTTGGGTGTAATCAAAAACCCATCCAGCCCGGTGAACCTATTTTGCGACAACACAGGGGCTATTGCGCAAGCTAAAGAGCCCAGATCGCATAACAAATCCAAACATGTACTGCGGCGATATCACCTCATCAGAGAGATACTGAACCGAGGCGATGTGAAGATCACCTATATTGCA
This sequence comes from Erodium maritimum, assembly GCA_963921825.1. Taxonomy (NCBI): domain Eukaryota; kingdom Viridiplantae; phylum Streptophyta; class Magnoliopsida; order Geraniales; family Geraniaceae; genus Erodium; species Erodium maritimum. The sequence goes on along the minus strand of OY997590.1, from coordinate 60,759,586 downwards.
ACTGATGATAACATAGCCGACCCGTTGACTAAGGCACTATCGTTGCCTAAACATGAGAGGCATGTAAGGTCAATGGGAATAGATTGGAGTTTAGATTGGAACTAGGGCAAGTGGGAGATTGTTAGTCTTAGTGCCCGTAGTTCAATCATAAATGTCCAAATGTATATATCATCATTAGCAATAAGATTAAAGCGGCTTTCTATTACTTATGTGTTGGAGTAATATATCGATGTGATTTCTGATCTATGCCCACCATGCGAATAGAACCATAGATCGAGATGGATCACACTCGATGGGTCCTTAGTCAATAAAGCTTCACTAGAAGCGACTAGTATGAAAGATGGCTCTTCATGGCTTACGTTCTGTTAGTCATTGGAATGGGATTCCGGAGTCTGATCATAGATATCATGTGGGACATGATATTTGACGACCCGCCCTGAATATGTGCCATAGATTGAGTCATTAACATATTCAGTGTCGTAGCTTGTCATGTATCCTTAGACCAAGGAGTCTTTGTGATCACTATGCAGTCAACAACTAAGTTTGACCTGAGCCTAACGTTGTCCGTAATAGGGCTTCCATAACGGCCAGGATTGGCTTGGGGACGGGTTGCATGAGTGACACGAAAGACGGCTAAGGGATTTATCCCTCATACTGAGGTATGGGAAAGATATCGGTTCTCGGCCGCTTGATCGAGAGTGACTGAAAGAATAGCATGGCCATGCACATGATACTAGGTATCATATATTCAGTCATCTCACATATCAAGGAACAGTGATTGAGAATAATAAGGATGACGGCTCTATGCCTTATCTCAATCAGGATATCGGAGATAAAAGGATAATGACAGGGACGACGGAAAGGTTAGAATCGATTGGTTCGATTCGCTATGTAGTGTCAGGCAATACTAAAGTCTCGTTAGTTGCCACTTATATAGGATCAAGTAAAATGGGATTTTACGTTGATCTATCGACATGCATAGACCTAAGGGTCACACCGAAGGATGAAACTCATTGACACATTTATGGAGAATGGCCAAAAGAGAGTTGTCTCGGGACATGACCAAAACTGGGTTTTGGGTCATGTGCCCGTAAGTGAATAGGACATTACGGATCAAGACAAGGCTTAGAGTCTTGGGATTGATCGCGTTGGATAATGTTGGACATTTCTGGTATGGAAGGCTTGGAGGCGATGAGCATGTCACGGGACCTCGTTGGGAATGGCCATGGGCCATGTTCCAAGAGGCCCATGAAAGGCCCATGCAACTAAGGCCCATGGAACTAATTAATCAAGTCTTGATTAATTAGTACTAAGTAAGCAAGACAAGGATTAAGGTGTTGGTGATTCACCACCTAACCCATCTTGTCTTGCCATACTTAGCATCATGCTTGTCTTACTTCACACCATGCTTCACACCTTACTTGTCCTTGATGGTTGTTGATGGTTTAAGTCATCTTTTTCCTACAACAAATCACAAGACAAGAAAAGAAACACAACTTCTCTCCCTCTCACACTACAATTTCGAGTTTGGCACTTTCCCCCCCTCTTGTTGTGTTCTTGAGTCATCTAAAGAAGAACTACGTGGCTTTGATTCCAATTGGATACGTAGGCGTCTTGGAGACTCAAGCCGATCATCGTTTCTTTGGTGTTCTCTTCCTTTTCTTGAACTAGTTGGTAAGGAAACATCCATATTGTTTATTCTCTTGTCTATCTAATATTTGGTAGTGTTCTATGACATGGTCTCGAGTTATTTCCGCTGCAAGTATGTGTTCATACCCTCCATCGAGACCCAACAAACATTTCCACCTCTAGGTGAGAAAGATAAGCCTCCTCGAGTAAGGCATGAACTCTCTTATATGCCCCCTGAAGTTGGGCCTGAACTTTCTTGGAAAGTGAGTTCGTTGTCTCATTTAGACCCACGCACATCACAGTGTGAAACAGAAGTACAGAGAATAATTCATTTGCAAAATGTTGCAAATCAAATGCTTGATGCATTTGCAGACACATCAAAGATGACGAGGTCTTATATAGATGCAATCAATGTACCAGCTAGAAGTCATTGGTGATACTACAAAAGCAGCTATCGATTCCTCTAGTCCATGCCTGATGCATGGGAGACCAGTTGGATCAAAAGACATTGTTCCCTGGAAGCGGAAATGTCAGACGAATATAGGGGATAAGAAAACGGTAGTTCCGGAAGAACCAGCCGATGAGAAAGCCTCACTACCAGAATTAGTTTCAGAAGAACTACCAGAGCTGGTTCCAGAAAAACTATCGGTCCAGAAGTACCAGAAGACTCTAATGCTCTTGAAGAGTTAAGAAATGAGAAAATTATTGTCGATGAAGTCTTTGCGTTCACGGTGGCCAAAGAGTGTTGGGTCTCGAGGTAGGGTTGGAGATGAACCAACTCGCAGCGGAAAATCAAGGAAAACCAAGAGACGATTAAAACCATGAAACAACTAACAAAGAATGGATTCACAAGAGAAAAATTCAGCACTATTTCTTACCAAAACAAGAACACCGGTTAACGAATGATTGGCTTGAGTCTCCAAGACCCATACGTATCCACATGGGAATCAAAGTCACGTAGTTCTTCTCTTTGAGGACTCAAGAACACAAAAATGGAGGTGGAAACTTGCCAAACCCGATACATAACAAATGGGGAGAGAAGTTGTGTTTCCTATTATTGTCTTGTGTTTGTTATGTTGAAAAAAGACGACTTAAACATAACAAACCCCATACTTGTCCAATTAAAGGCATGAGACAAGTATGGTGTCAAGTAAGGTGTAAATAGGACAAAGTATGGCAAGACAAGAAAGGGTTAGGCGGCGAATCACCAATACCTTAATCCCTGTCTTGCTTACTTAGTACTAATTAATCAGGACTTGATTAATTAGTTCCATGGGTCTTGGTTGCATGGGGCTTTCATGGGCCTCTTGGAACATGGCCCGTGGCCATTTCCAACGAGGTCCCATGATTTGCTCATCGCCTCCAAACCTTCCATACAGGAAATGTCCAACATTATCCGACGCGATCAATCCCAAGACTCGAAGCCTTGTCTCGATCTGTAAAGTCCTATTCACTTACGGGCACATGACCCCAAACCCAGTTTTGGTCATGTCCCGAGACAACTCCCTTTTGGCCATTCTCCATAAATGTGTCAATGAGTTTCATCCTCCAGGGTGACCCTTGGGTTTATGCATGCCAATAGATCAACGTAAAATCTCATTTTACTTGATCCTATTTAAGTGGCCACTAACGAGACTTTAGTATTGCCTGACACTACATAACGAATCGACCTTGTCGATTCTAACCTTTCTGTCATCCCTGTCATTATCCTTTTGTCTCCGATATCCTGATTGAGATAAGGCATAGAGTCGTCATCCTTATTATTCTCAACCACTGTTCCTTGATATGTGAGATGACTGAAGATATGACACCTAGTATCATGTGCATGGCCATGCTATTCTTTCAGTCACTCTCGATCAAGCGGCCGAGAACCGATATCTTTCCCATACCTCAGTATGAGGGATAAATCCCTTAGCCGTCTTTCGTGTCACTCATGTAGCCCGTCCCCAAGCCAATCCTGGCCGTTATGGAAGCCCTGTTACGGACAACGTTAGGCTCAGGTCAAACTCAGTTGTTGACTACATAGCGATCACAAAGACTCCTTGGTATAAGGATACATGACAAGCTACGACACTGAATATGTTCATGACTTAATCTATGGCACATATTCAGGGTGGTCGTCCCTCATTATGTCCCACATAATATCTATGATCAGACTCCGGAATCCCATTCCAATGACTAACAGAACGTAAGCCATAAAAAGCTATCTTTCATACTAGTCGCTTCTAGTGAAGCTTTGTTGACTAGGGACCCAACGAGTGTGATCTATCTCGATCTATGGTTCTATTCGCATGGTGGGCATAGATTAGAGCACACATCGATATATTACTCCAACACATAAGTAATATAAAGCCGTTTTAATTTTATTGTTAACGATGATATATACATTTGGACATTAGGATTGAACTACGGGCACTAAGACTAACAAAGAGATCATAAATGAGTTTGATTTTGAGCCCCGAAGCATCGACGAATGTTGTCACAGGGATGACTGGCCTATGTGGGAAAAGGAAATTCAGGAAAAATTGGCTTCATTGGTGAAACACCAAGTTTTTGGGCCTGTTTCCAAGACACCAAAAGATGTCAACCCTGTTGGTTGCGGGTGAGTATTGCTAAGGAAACGAAATGAGAAAAATGAAGTCGCCCGATATAAGGCTAGACTTGTGGCCCAAGGATTCTCTCAACGACCAGGAGTCGATTTTGATGAGACATATTCCCCAGTTATGGATATGATCACTTTCAGATATTTGATCAGCCTACCAGTCTCTGAAGGACTTGATATGTGCATGATAGACGTGGTGACTGCTTACCTGTATGGTAATTTAGACACTGATATCTATATGAAACTCCCCGATGGGTTGAGATTGCCTGAAGCAATGATTGATATCCCCATAGATCTGTGTTCAATAAAGTTACAAAAGTCTCTGTATGGACTAAAGCAATCTGGTAGGATGTGGTACCATCGCCTTAGCGAATACCTTACTAGAGAAATCTATAAGAACGATGTTATATGTCCATGTGAGTTCATTAAGAAAACAACCTCCAGGTTTGTTATTATAGCAGTATACGTTGATGACATAAATTTGATTGGGACTCCAGAAGAAATCCTCAAAGCTTCAGATTATCTGAAACGAGAATTCGAAATGAAAGACTTAGGAAGGCTAGACATTGTCTCGGCCTGCAGCTCGAGCATCTGTCTGATGGCATTTTGAAGCATCAATCTGCATATGTTGAAAATCTTTTGAAGCGTTTTAGTATGGATAATGCTCACCCTCTCAGTACTCCAATGGTAGTATGTCCTTTAGATCCCAGAAGAGATCCATTCCGTCCCAAGGAAGCAGATGAAGAGATACTTAGTCCTGAAGTACCATATCTAAATGCTATTAGGGGTTTGTCATATTTGGCACAATGTACACGACCTGACATAGCGTTCGCAGTAAATGTACTTTCCATGTTCAGTTCAGAACCCACTCGACGACATTGGAACGGTATCAAGCATGTACTTCGTTATCTGAGCAATACTTGAAATTTGGGACTTATGTATTCTAAGTCCAGGGGGAGCGTAGGCCTGGTTGGATATGCGGATGTAGGCTATTTATCAGATCCTCACAAAGCTCGCTCCCAGATAGGATATGTTTTCACCTGCAGTGACACAGCCATTTCCTGGCGCTCTACGAAGCAGACTTTGGTTGCGACATCCTCAAACCACTCGGAGATTTTGGTGCTACATGAAGCTAGCCGAGAATGTGTATCCCTGCGATCCATTTTGAAGCATGTGTTATGCTCAATCGGCATTACTACGTCAGGCTCTCCTTCCATTATATATGAAGACAATGCATCTTGTATTGCTCAAGTCAGAGGAGGCTATATCCAAAGAGATAGGATCAAGCACATTTCTTCGAAATTATTTTATACTCATGAGCTCCAGAAGAGTAATGAGATAGCTGTCAAGAGGATTTGATCCTGCGAGAATCTTGCTGATTTATTTACTAAAGTCTTGCCGAATTCTACCTTTGAGAAGCTAGTTCACAAAATCGCCATGTGTCGCCTTATCCAAGTTTCGTCCCACAGGGTTTTCTTCGAGAGGTTTTTAACAAGGTAGCATCAAGCACAACATGAAGCACGTTTTGCGCGTTACAGTATTTTCCTTACAGGTTTTGTCCCATCGGGTTTTCCTGAGGAGGTTTTTAACGAGGCAACTTAAGGCGCATTTGATGTATTCGTAAATGGTGGTGTCCAAAGGGGAATGTTGTAATACACGTGTAATAGGTTTTGGCCACCACCCTTTACATGGATGACACATGTCACATGACTCATCCATGTATAGGATTATATATACATACTTATCACATGAGTTCATGTAAGACATAACAAAAAAAAGGAGAGTGAATTTGTTTTAGTTCAGTAAGTTTGCTTGATCATTCAGTAAGTTTCGGTTCTGATCATTTAAAAGTAATCACAACATTTTATTAAGTCAATTTCATATGAAATGTCTTCCATTATCTCTTTGAGGTTGCAAAAAAATATATCATTTCATTAAAATTGTGATAAAAAATCAAACCAGACATACTAATATATTTAGACATGGTGTGTCCTATATGTTTCTTTTTGTTGAAGCAAAGGTGTAATTCATTAATTTAAATTAAAATACATCTGAGTGCATCAGGAATAAATCTCTGACCACGAAGAACAGACAAAACACACAATGGTGTCGCAGTTCTTTTAACATTATAACTGTCGCTGACGATATTGAAAATTAGTCGAAGTTGACTACGGCTGCTCAAAGTCTTGCCTAAACGCGGCATGCACAGTAGAGTATGACTGAACCTACTATCATCCACTTCTGATCTATGACGAAACTGACTACGACTGCTCAAGGTATTGCCTAAATGGTGCATACTATGGAGAGTGCGACCGAACCTATTATCATCGGTTTCAGAGACCCACTCGATTAGCCGGATCCTTAATCGAGAGAGGGGTAGAGGGCAATGTGGTCGTGGAGGCCAGGGCGGTTTAAGAGACGACGACGAGTTCAGAGACGACGGCGACAACGGCTTCAGAGGGTGCGGAGGTGGAGGCCAGGGAGAAGGACACGCAACCACGTCCCTAACAACCCTCGTACCCGGAGTCCGAAGAGAAGTCGGAGGCAAGAGAAGATGGGGATGTGTGACCCAGTGGCGGAGCCAACTTTTTCATTGAGGGAGGGCACCAAATTTTTTTTATATAAGTACACAACATTAAGATAATATGAACTAACATTTAAAAATATTAATATCGTAAAAAAACCAATAAATAATAGTCTGAGACACAAAAAAATGACTTACATACTGATAAGTTCGTAAACTAATTGAGGTTAAGAAACTTAAAACAATTAGAAAATTGTAAAAATAAGAAACATAATACAGTTCGGAAATTGAACGATGAGGGACATAATTAGATTATTTTAAAAAATAAGGGGTGCAATTATAAATTTAAAAGAAACAAGTGATAAAAATAAAAATTAAAGAATATTTGAGGGGGGGCACAACTTCAAAAAATGAAAAAGTTATGGGACATAAACCAAAATTCTCTAAAATTTAGGTAACAAAAGTCAAAAAAAAAATTGAGGGGGGGCACGTGCCCCCCTGGGCCCTTAGTAGCTCCGCCCCTGGCGTGACCCAAGGATGTCGAGACGTGGCCCGTTGAACTCTCGGAGGCTTTGGCCAAGGTGCAACCCTAGACTCCGCGCCGCCCGAAACATGAACCACAGCAAGGTCATGGTACGCCCGGGAGCTCGGCGATCTAGAGTTCGGAGGAAGATGGACAAGGTCGTTTCTTGGGATGGAAGTAACCTAGGGCCGCCGTAGAGACCCTCCCCGCCTCGATTCCCTGATCAGAGGGAGAGAAGATGGTCCTAAGAAACTGAAAGCCATGGCCGTCAACATCATCGGCAGAGAGAGAGAAGGAGGACGAACATGTACATTGGTCGTATGCGTCGGTGGAGGCCAAGGAGGTGGGGACAACGATGACTGATTTAGTGGCAGCTGTAGAGGAAGCACCGGAGGAGAAGGAGGCGCAAAAGTAATCCCGTGTAGAGGTTGCGTCGATGTCCTCCTACACTGGCCCTTTAAAAGCGGATTCACAAGAGGAGACGACGGAGGCTTCGAGGGAGAAATCTGCACCGGAGACGCCATGACAGAGCCGGCAAAGGGTGCAGCAGCAATGTCAACGTGGTTGTCGACAACAAGGTTAGGGATAGAAAGCACCATAGTCGTAGGGGTATGGCGGCTACGGCTAGGGTTTGCTCTCAAGTCGCGAGAGAGACAAATTTTGGGCTATTTCTCATTTTTTTTAACATAATCCATAATTTTATTGATGAAAGATGATTGATAACAGATTAATAAAAAAAGATGAGATATAGTGTTAGAGATATGAGAGGGTGGATCCTTGTTTTTATAGGAGGTGTGCTAGTATCTCAGCTTGTATTTTTCCTGTCTCGATTTAGAGAATCCTATTTTGTCTAACAAAAGATCTGGTTCGTATAATGTACACGTTGTTCCCTAGATCAAATTCTTTATGGGGAGGTTAGGATGATGCCATGCATCTAAGGAGGTCCCCAAGAAAAATAGAAGACTTGAGACTGAGTTGTGCCGAATCAATTTGGGATTAGACGTGTCTCCTCAACAACATCATATTCTCCCATTGTGTACTCCTTAAACCTGGCAAGGATGCATATCAGATATCACCTGATTGTTTGGGCAATATGATTATTGATCCACGATGGCACAACATCACCATCTATTGTTCAGTGTTTGTTGACGGCACTATAGAGGAGCCACCATCGTCTTCTATCGTTGGCCAGGACTTCAAAACCATCTGTTGACCCAATCTCCATACACTACTGGAGAATCGGCCTTGGGCAACGGATTGTATTCGTCGCTTAAGTTTCAATATCTGTCGGCCAAGAATTTGTCAGACGGATGCCCACGTCGGCCAAGCTTCATCAGGCAAGTGTCGTCGCCCAAGTTCTTGGCCAACGTATATGGGGATCCGTCGGCCAAGTGAAATCTTGGGCCACGGATTCAATCCATGGGCTTAGTTTTTCACCTGGGCCACGGATCCAATCCGCTGGCTTACTTTTGCACTTCGAGGCTTCGGTGTCGAAATCTAGCGGAGGGGCTGGAGCAATCCTTCATGGAGGCTCCGAGTGGTTGGTTGCGGTATGTCCTCGTCGTTGGAGCTTGGGTCGGGCCTCCGATGATATTTGATGACCAGATGGCGGCGGAGGAGATTTGGAATGTTAGTAGATCCACCACAGGTAGAGAAAGGGTAGGGGCACAACGAGATTCTGAGAGGCAGCGATGTCGCAAGAAGGGGCAGACTCGACCAGGGAAGTTTGGCTACCCGACTATGTGGACAAGGGTGGTCCAGGTGATGGCGTGGTAAGTATGGGCAGGGCTACCAGAGTAGAGTCAATGATGGTGGGGGAGGAAGGTTATTGACGGATGAGATGATGCTTGGGAGAAGGTTTGTCAAGATCGACGAGAGGAGGTAGGGCCAGCGGAGAGCTCCATCCTTGGTGATAATAATTTCCTTGCTCTTCATGATGATCTCGATAGCAAGCATATTTCACAAATTAAGACTCAAAACATGCTATAACTCAATCATGTTGCAAGTAGCGAACCAGATGGATGCAATAAAAAAGTTGACACCATTCTAGAGAGAGAGGCTCTGCCCTCTCTCTAGAAACCCTAACTCTACTATTTCAAAACCGTCGTCACACAAGTATTTCGTCTTCGCCGGCGGTCTCCTCTTCCTTTGAGGTCGTTGGCGGTGACCTTTATCCCCTCTTCTTTTCCTTCCATCCTCGTTTTTCCCCTCGTGATTCTTGCTCTCTTCTTTCTATCGGTGTCAAAACAATTCAGATTTGATCGTGGGTCGACCCTCTACTTCACCTTCGAAGAGGATAGTCGTGGATATGACATGTTCTCACTACGGTGGTAGTTGGTCCTTCAGTGTTGTTTCGGTGGAGGCTTGCTCTTCAGATTTCGGCGAATCTAACCGCTCAAGACGTGGGACGCGCTTCCCGGTTGTGGATCGACGTGGACTTGGGCGATTTCGCTGTTGTGGAGTCCGACTTCTTTCCCTTGGTTGCTCCGCCCATACTTCTAGCTCGACGACCAGATCTATGGCTCTTGAGGTTGGTAAGGCTCTTCACCCCCTTCTCTGTCCTTGTTTGGTTTTCTTCTCCTTCCCTGTACTTTTTATTTTTTCATAGGGTCTTCTTGTGTTCCCGTCCACGTATGTGGTTCGGGCTCGCCAGTTAAAGGTATTGGCGCCGACGAGTTCATTGGCCTCCTCTTCCTTCAGAAGCCCTTTGTTAAACAATTATTTTTTGTGGGTTTTAGTAGGTTTCTACCGGATTTTTCTCAGCCGTTTGCGGTGCTGGTCGTCGTCAGTTAAAGACCGTCATTTTGTCTTTTGGGGTTCGTGGTTCTTTTGAGAAAGGAGTAGATTTAATTCCATATTTGGTTAAGGGTAGTGGTGTCTTGGGTAGTTGGATGTTATCGGTTCTTCGTGTGCTTAATGGTGGACAAATATGGTATTTTAGACATGTTTTCAAAATTGTTCTTCATAGTGGATGAATCCGGTTTGCAGTCCTAAGTTTCTTTGGTGTATTTAGTTTTTATCTTCACTTCATTATCTTCTTCACTTCTAGTTAGGTTGGTCATTTGTGTTTCTCTAGCTATAATCTTAGTGTGTTAAGATCTGTTGATTGAGGATCCATGTTCAGACTGTGTTTCATCTCCTATTCTTCACTCTGTTGACTGCGTTTTACTTGGGGGTAAAGATTATGTTCGCGATGTCGGAGATAGAGATCACGATTCTCTTGAAGTCGAACGTGTCAAAGTTGGAGTGAGTGTTGCTTCTGGGTTAGTTAATGATGCGGATAGGCTTGGGATGTCGGCCCAACTCGCATCTGGAGTTGATGGGCGTGCAGGGCTTGCCTCAGCCCTGTCACAGATTTGGGACTCAGGTGGCGTGATAAATTTGGAAGGGCCTATGTCTGGGCTTGTTTTGGGCCTAGTCCAGTCTACTTTGGATCCTCGGCAGAATTTGGAAGTAGTTAAAATTTCTGATTCAATTGAACAACAGGTGCCATCCACGTGAAAAGATGCACTTGTTACATCGAAGCGGGTGAGTCGTCCACCTAAGCATTTAACGAAATGCTATACCTTGACGTGTAAACCAAAAATCTCTGATCGGGACAGATATGTTCGTCCCGTCAATATTGATAAGCAGGTTGAACAAGGGCGAGTGGGAAAAGGACAATCTCAAGTTGCAGCCTTGTCTAAGGCTTCCGATGCATGGACTACAATTCGTGGGTTGGCTGTTAAGAGGAAGGAGGGGACGACTCGTGTTTAGCGGGGTTTTTCTTTTCTTTGCTGGTTTTTTGTTTCCTAGTTTATTTGTATTAAAAACAAAAATTGTTTAGGAAAAGGCTTAGCCTTTTGGCTCCGCTTAGTTGAATCCTCTGTAATCGTTGGTTCTCACCCTGATTCTCCTTGAATCAGGGCTTTCTGATTCTTTTTTAGAATCGGTCTTATTAATAAATTTTTGAGCTTATCAAAACAAAAAAAACATATTTTTACAATATGTTTTTGCCGATGTAAAAAAAATTAGCAAACCAAGTGTTATATTTTGCTCCTGTCGTGGACCGAATCACTGTAGGATGCAGTGTGGTTTTTCAACCGCAAATGTTTCTCTAAAATACCAAAGATGGTCTTCACAACTTGTCACTTTCCAGAAAAGATTAAACATATTCAAACAGTAACATCTTATGTAATTACTAACATGGTCCACGGAAATTATTTACATTTACAATTTACGTATACAGTTATTTACAAGAACAATAACCAAACCTGCTAGGTATCATATATATAATATATGTGGTTATGTATCAATGTCTTTGCCTTTGAGGAGAGGGGCGCTGAGAGAGGACTCCTCATGCGCCTTCCCCCAAATCACTGTATAAAACCCAACGGCTATTATACTTGCCCCAACCAAACTGTAAAATCAAAACATTTGTAATTCAGTATGTGTATCACGAGTTTAATTTATTACTAAACTTATTCGTAAAAGAAAAGAGTAACATTACCTTCCAAGATAAAGGGTGTCCCCAAGAAAGGAAATCCCCATGATAAGCGCCAGAACCATACTTAGGGGCTTAAACATGGAAACATAAACAGGCCCCTTCTTCCGGCATGCATACGTGTGAATTACATTTCTTATGGCCACTCCAAAAATTGCCTACAAATAACATACATTATTATGGTTACACCAACACAAAACAAAAATGAGTCGTGTTCATTGAGCTGGTCTACCCTTGGTATTGCACTTAGGTTTCCCTTTTCATTCCAGTAATTCAAAAGCTGTATCTATGTTGTGGATTATAGGTTGTATCTTTTCTATCTCAGAAGAGGTTTAATTCAATTTGTTTTCGCTGATTAAAAAAAATAGTGTTGTGATATGCTATTATGCTTTGCTTACAGAGTAGCAGATAGTGATCAACTCGAGACCAGGCTTGAGTAGCCAAACATTGGGGTCTTTCTTGAATAGTAAGGCGACTAGGGTCGATTGGAAGGTCACCAAGATGCAAGAAATGAGGGTGACCATGAACTCTTGAGGGTAGTCCTTCATGATCCAAGTCCTCACAATGTGCAACAAAGAGTGGAACAAAGCATCAGCCGCATGAAGACTGCCTCCAATCAGGACGATTTATTAAAAAGGCCTTCTATGGATAATTTATGGTAAAAAAACCTTCACATGTTTTATGTTTTGCAAAAATACCTCCACTTTATGTTTTCCAATATTACCCTTTTGTAATATTGGAAAAAAAAACCCTAAATGTCAGCCCCCCGTTTTCGCACCCAAAAATCAGCCGGCCGACCTCCATAGCCAAAAATTTCTCCGGCGTCCACTACGTTCCCTGTCGCCGTCCACCACCGTCCAAAGCCCATTGCGTATGCCATTTAAGCAAACCTCCAAGTAAGTTAAGCTTGACTTCATCCTATATTTTAATGTAGTGAATTTCATTTTTAGGTTTGAGTAGATCTTCGAATGTAGGAGTGGAAAAAACGATAAGTTATGGATTAATGTGTGTGTAAACTTAGTGAAATAAACAAATGAGCGGAATTGGGTGGAATAGATTTGTATGTCGTAGGTTTTGGGAACTTTCTGAAATGGTGAACCAGTAGGACCGATCGGCCAAGTAGGTGGAAGACGAGTTGGCCGATCGGTCTCGTATGCACGTAATTATACACTAGCCGCACGGCTGATATTCCATCCGATCGGACGAACGATCGGATGGGTAATTCGCCGAACGGCTAATTGCATATACTACAACATCATACTCAATTAGTAAAATATGTCCTTATGGGGTTGTAATTGTTACAGGAATGGGTGAAATTTTAGTCCGTGCTACTTACGGTGGGAAATATAAGCTAGTGGATGGGAAGTACGATTGGGTATCAACAACAAAAAATTGTTGTGTTAGCCTTATTGTTGATGATAATACAACGCTGAAGAAAGTGAAGGAGCGCCTGTATTCCGAAATCGGGGTGAATGAAAGGGAGACAGAACTGAAACTTAGTTTTGTAGCTTGTATGCCCAATTTTGTAGGAGTTATCCCAATAGAGAATATCTACGATGATTTCACTCTTCGGGGTTTTGTACTGGAGAACAGAAATATAGGTACCAGAACCGTGTTACGTGTAAAGCTGATCAAGAAAGATACAGTTTGTGGGAAAGATGAAGCTGTTGAACAGGGGGTCAACAATGTACCAGAAGCTGTTGCAGATGAGTATGATGAATATGACAATGGGGGGCATGACGTTTATTTTGAAGTTGGTATTTGTAGTGTTGTAGGTAACCCAAATAATGTAGATAACCCAGTTATTCGGCGGAGAGAACGTGATACGAAAGCACAAGCATCATCTCCTACGCCACCACCGGTAAGCTTGGACAATATCGAGGAGAACCGTGAAATGGTGGAGTATGTTCATTGAAACCAGGAGTTTCCTGTAGATTCGGTGGATCCAGAACAAACCACTGTCGGTTTTAGGGATGGATCAGGTTTAGTAGTTGGTAAAGAGTTTCCGAACAAGATAGCACTGATGAGTTATCTCAAATACATTTCAATTAAGGGTGATTTTCGGATAAAACGTGATAGATCTTCAAAGACGTTATACATTGCAAAATGTGTTGGTGCTACTTGTGGATGGAGATTGCGCGTAGCAAAAGATCGCGGATCCCGTGAAACGTTCTCCATTAGAACGTATGAGTCTTTACATACTTGTTTGGTTAGTGAACATAACTCCCGAAAATGTAAATTGACTACGGAAGAGATTGCGTGTAGGTTGGTAAAAGAATATAGTGAAATAGAATTTATTCCCAAACCACGTGGGATTCAAAACAAGTTGGAGAACGAATAGTTGGGCTTTTATAAATACTGGCAATGTTGGAGGGCAAAAACACTGGCGATGATTAAACTTGTAGGGGACCCAGCTTCAAGTTATGGATTACTCCCTGTTTATTTGCAGCAGGTTCGGAAGATAAATGCAGGCGTAGTAACTCATTTGGAGGTGGATGCGGAGAGTAGGTTTAAATATGTTTTCGTAGCATATCGGCCATGCATTGAGGGATTTAATTTTGCCTTGAGAAAAGTGATCTTATTAGATGTTACGTGTTTGAAGACAAAGTATAAAGGGGTACTGATAACTGCAAGCGGGGAAGATGGTAATGGTCACCAATATCTTGTGGCTTGGGCTGTAGTTGACTCAGAGAACAACGATTCATGGAAATGGTTCTTCCAAAAGTTGAGGTCGGAGATCACGGACGGGGACGACTTGGTTATCCTTTCAGATAGACATATAAGTATCAGTCATGCAGTGTCGATCGTCTACCCAAAAGCCCAGCATGGGCATTGTAGGTGGCATCTGACCCAAAATGTGAGAGAGAAGGTAGGGGCTAAGGAAAAAAACAAATTATCGAAGTTGTTTGAAGAATTTGCTGATGCGTACACAATGGAGAGGTTCCATGACAAGTACGAGCAACTAAAAGAAATGTACCCCAATGCGGTGGAATATCTGGAGCACACAAGCATACAACGTTGTCAATGGGCCTGATCTCACTTCGTAGGGTCGCTGTACAATATCATGACAACGAACGAGGTTGAGTCTATCAACAATATAATAAGAGCTGCGAGAAAGATGTCTGTTATAAAGTTGTTGAACAGGATGTAGGAAAGGGTTACCGATTGCTTCATGCAACGTCTGGATGTGATGAACAAGATACCGGACTCCCAAATTTTAATTCCAAAGGTAGAGAAAATCATGTATGCAAGCAACAAGCTAGGATCAGATATGCATATAACACCACTGAACACACACGACGAGTATCAGGTGAGGTGTGAACATAATGACGTATTTGTTCATTTGGGGATGAGGCAATGCAGTTGCTGGGAGTTTGACATTGACAGAATTCCTTGTGCCCATGCCCTAGCGTGTTGTGAGCATGCCAATATAGATTTGTATGACTTGTGCTCGAACTATTACACGCTACAAAAATGGGCTGAAGCATATTCTAGGACTGTGTACCCAGTGTCACGTGCAGCAGAGTGGAATATTGATGAATTTGATCGTGAAGTTCTTATCGATGTTCTTCCTCCACACTATGAAGCGAAACGCGGTAGACTGCAGGAAAGAAGAATTCCTTCAGGGGGTGAGATTCAACGAGCGACTCAATCGGCTCCAAAGCGTCCCAAGAAATGTGGAAATTGTGCGACCGTGGGTCACAACAGACGAACATGTCCTTCGCTTCGATCTGCATCTAATATTTAGGGTAGGTATGTTTCCATTTATAATAGACTGTGTGTATTTATTTATTCCTGAATATGACACTGTTTGCTAAGAATACTTTGTTTGAATTGCATGTGTTAAATGCATTTCCATTTCCATTACATATGATGAATGCATTTATGTTTAGGGATAGGATAGAGTGTATATGCATGTAGCCGATCGGAAATAAGGTGGCCGAATGGCCACATGCATGAGTTGTGGAAACATAAGGATCTGTTCTGTCGACCGATCGGTCACGGATGTGGCCGATTGGTCGGCCGAATGGGTTAACAAATCCTATAAACAAACATCGTAAAAATACCACGATTCACATGAAGTTTGATTCAAGTTAAACGGTAAACATTACAACCCTACTCTATTACCACAAAGACTCTCATATGGAGTTGAAAATTTGATGTCTTTATGTCCGATACAAATAAACCCATAATACAAACGGGTAGTTATGTCGTCTTGGTGAGTGAAGGAAAAGACGAAGTGTCGAAATCCTTCGAGCTGCTCCAACACGATACGCGCATTATTCTTGTATGCATCTGTCCATCCACTTCTATCCACCTGTCTCAACTCGTCCATCAGTGCATCAACTTTCACTTGGACCCGAAGAAGACTTATCTTGATCTTCTAGAGCTTATCCAGCCTCTCCCTGTGTTCAAGTTCAACACACTGTGTTGTAATGATGTCTCTTAAAGGTGCAGACATTGTGGATGAAGTGAGTGAAGAGTAGTGATGAGTGAGTAGTGAGTGAAGAGTAGTTATGAGTGAGTAGTGAGTGAAGAGGGTTGGAGTGGGTTTTATAGGTGTGGTGAGTTCCATAAATGTAAGTTGGGTGGTGGGTTCCATTAATATGGGGTTGGTGGTGGTTGGTAAAACTTCATTAGTGGTTGTGATGACTTAATCTGATGGAGGAATGGCCCCAAACGGCGCCTTATGGGCCCAAAATTAGGGTTTGTTCCAGTCGGATTGAGGGATGGCCCCAAACGGCGCCGAATGAGGGTCAATATTAGGGTTAGGTGGATGATTTGTCTCAGACAGCGTCGTATGGGGTCAATCGGACAGATGGATGGTCCCAAACGGCGCCTGATGAGTGTCAATATTATGGTTAAGTGGACGATTGGTCTCAGACAGCGCCGTATGGGGTCAATCGGACAGAGGGATGGTCCCAAACGGCGCCGGATGAGTGTCAATATTAGGGTTAGGTGGACGATTAGTCTCAGACAGCGCCGTATGGGGTCAATCGGACAGATGGATGGTCCCATCCCGCGCCGTTTGGGGACAAACAGTACAACCCTAGTTATTACCACAAAGCCTCACATATGAAAAATGGAAATGGTCTCCTAAGTTAAGGACCATACAAATTGTAAAATGCCCTCGAGCTGGTCCAAGAACTCCTTCAACTCCTGCTTAATTGGATCTGTATTCTCTGCGACCCTCTGAAGACTTATCTCCAGCTGCTGCAGCTCGGCCAATAACTCCGTGTATTCAAGTTCACCACTTTGTGCTGGAGTGATGTCCCAAAGAGGTGCAGACATTGTTGATGAAGTGAGTGTAGAGTGAGTAAAGAGTAGTGATGAGTGAAGTGAAGTAAATAGTGGGTTTTATAAGAGTGAGTAAAGAATATATTCCTTCCATAAAGTAGGGTACCATTTATCACGACTCTCTTGCAATGTGAGTACAATTCAACCCTAAACATTACAGCCCAAAACATTACAACCCTAATTATTACCACAAAGCCTCACATATGACATTGGAAAATGGAGGTCTTTGTATCCGATACAAGCAAACCCACATTAGCAAGTGGAATCTCTTAAGTGAAGGACCGTACGAAACGTAATAGGCCTCCGACCTGGTCCATGGCCTCCTTCAACTCATGCTTCAGTTGATCTGCCTTATCTTCCACCCTCTGAACACTTATCTTGATCTGCTGGAGCTCGTCCAATATCGCAATGCATTCTTCATCAGCAAGCTGTAGTGTAGTGCTGCCCGAAAGAGGTGAAGACATTGTTGATAAACTGAGTAAAGAGTATTGATGAGTTCATTGAAGTGAATATTAAGGTTTATAAGGGTGACTAAAGAATATATTGCTTCCGTAAAGTATGTAACATCTAATCGACGTCGGAAGGAATATATTCCTTCCGTAAAGTAGGTACCATCTAATCGACGTCGGAAGGAATATATTCCTTCTGTAAAGTAGGTACTATCTAATCGACGTCGGAAGGAATATATTCCTTCCGTAAAGTACGTACCATCTATGTTTCTCTTCTACTATGTTGAACGATGTACAAGGGTTTCACCAATGTGCGCCGATTTGGGTCCCAAATTGCGCATATTCAGTCCAATATGCGCAAATTGGGTCCCAAACTACGCATATTGCGTCCCAATATGCGCAGAGTGGGTCCCAAACTGCGCAGACTGTGTTCCAAACTGTGCATATCGACTCCCAAATTGCGCATATTAGGACCATGGTTTGACCGCTCGGCCCACAACAAGCAATGTAAAAAACATAAACTTATTTTATTTCATCCAAATAGCATAATTATGGAAGTTCAAAACCAAACTACATTACTCATCTAGCAGACTATTAAGGAGCCTCTCCTCAACTTCTCTGCATCTATCCATCCACTCTACGAAACCCTGAAACCATTGAGGCTCCTCGTAAAAAGGCCCATGTAGGTCACGATCGTTTACAAAAGGAGGGAATTCAAATGGGTGTTCACCATCAAGGGGTAGAGGACATTGTAGATTCTTCTGTTGTAGGAGTTCCTCAATTCGGTCCACCCGCTGATGTGAATCATCGAGTATGCGGTCGTACTGAACCAACCATGGTGGTGGCGCCACAAATACTACTGTTCCGGCGTTCTCCCGTCACCTCCACCTACGCTCAAGACGAGGATCGTAGTTGGGTCCCATCCTGTCAAAAACATATACAAGTGTCGACTACCTACAACAATTACAGGCGTGGTGAAAATTTACAATGCAAGAACAATAGTCGAACATACCTAGAAAATTATAGTGGTTGACGGGATGAGAGTGAAGAGGGTTGGAGTGCAGATAGTGGGTCTTCTCCTTTAGAGTGGATTTTATAGGCGTGTAAGGAATGAAGACGGTTGGAGTTGGTGTGTATACATTAATGGGAGGCATTAACGTGTTGATTGTGTTGAATGTAGTGCATTCATTGTGAGCCAATCTGCATGCATTTTGAGTCCCAATATGCGCAGATTAATGGGTTTGTGCACATTAATGAGAGCCATTAATGTGTTGACTGTAGTGCATGCATTGGGACGTGCAGATTTTGTATAAGAAATGTATCCAATAAAAGCATTTCCATTCATTGCATTAAGTCTAAAAAAACATAAATGTCATTCATCCAACTACCAAAAAATTTATCCTCGAAAAAAGAAACACTACGCAGCAAGCAGACTGTTAATGAGATTCTGTACAATTTCTTGGTTTTGAGGCATCCATTATACGTAACCCTGAAACCAAGAAGGCTCCTCGAACGAATCAAGAAGGTCATCCTCGTTCATCGGCGGTTGATTAAATGGGTTTTCACCAGGAGGGAGTGGAGGACACGGTAAATTTTTCTCGCGCATGAGTGCCTCCAGTTGGTCCAAGCGCTGATTTCCTTCTTCAAGTAAGCGGTAGTACTCTACCGACCATGCTGGTTTCGGTGCTTGATACAGCCGTTCGGGCATTCTGACTATTCTGCCGTCGGCCAACATTGTAACATATTATCCAGCTAGCTCTCGTCGTCTCCATCTACGCTTCGCACGATTCACATGGTTGGGATCCATTCTGTCACAAACATATACATGCTTACACTACTAAAACAACAAACACATCTAAAAAATTATAATGCAAGAACAGTATTTGAATACCTATTTATAGGCGTGGTGACAGTGAAGAGGGTTGATAGGCTGAGAGTGAAGGGGGTTGGAGTACAGATAATGGGGATAGCTAAGCCCCATTTATAGGCATGGTGACAGTGAAGAGGGTTGGAGTGGGTGGATGAGTGGGTGTGTACCCATAAATGTGTCTTGGGTGTTGAGATATATTAATGGGAGACATTAATATGTTGAGTTTCTTGGATGTAGTGATTGAATAGGGACGTGCAGACTTTGTACAAGAAATGTATCCGTGATAAAAATCAATTCAGAGCAATTCCACTAAACAACAAAAAAAACATTGTGCTGGAAAACAAAAGCATTACATTGAAGAACTACACTTAAAGAGCAATATTACAACATTGAAGGTTGAAGAACTCAACTTAAACACCTCAAATTAAAAGACCATTAATAATACTCCCTGCGACAACTTTGTTCCCTTCCATCCATTCTACAAAACTCTTGAACCACGCTGGCTCCTCAACAGATTGAATGTCAGCCTGAAACTGGTCTACCCAAGGATGACCTTGTTCGAACCGGTTTTGTGCTTCCGCCAGTAATTGGCGTTGAATCAACGGTATATTTATCTCGCGCATACGTCGCTCCATGTTGGCCAAGCGTTGATGATGTTCCTCTAGTGTTTGGTAGTATTACTGCAACCACGCTGGTTGATGTGCAGGGCAGACTATTACTCAACCGGGTATTGGTTCCATCCTGACACAAACATACACTTGTTTACAAGTTCGAAAATAACAGACATAGATACGAAAGAACAATGTTACCAATACCTAAAGGCCAAAGAGTATGTGATGTTGGAGGATTGGATGGATGGAGTGAGTGAAATGGGAAGTGAATAGGTCCATTTATAGGCGTGGTGTGGTGACAAGGGTGAAGATCAATCAATGTGAATTCAAGTGGTTGGTGAGATGCAGTTGTGTATTTAATTGGAGTTTTTTTAATGCAAAAATTTAGGTATGCGTACAAACATCAGATATGAGTCAAACCATCAAATATATATTCGTCACTTGTCATTTAAAAGTTTATCAGTCATCCAACATATATACACACTACAAAAGATATTCGTCATCAGTCATCACATGAATACAATATTTGATGCGAAACTGCGGCACAAGTGTATGTCGGATGTGCTCTTTGAAGTCCAGTTCCGCCAACCCCACCTGGATGAACTTGAGGGTGTAGATCCCACTATCGCCCATCCTACCAACAAACACCAATACAATAAGCATGACATAAAAGACTGTAATGCAAAGGTAAAATTAATAAGTCTCATACTTACCGCTTCGCTTGCGGTATGGGTTCCATCCTCTCGAAGGTAAAATCTGTGTTGTATGCGGATAATGTCTCCGGTGTCCTGGGTAAAACCCGGAAGAGCATCTTCGGGAGCATGTGCACATACGGCGTCATCAACACTGTCAACTCGTACTCAGATATTTGGGGACAGTAGCTGTCGTACACTAGGATTTTTCTTGCTTCTACGTCAACAACCAACAATATCCAGTGCTTGTTCTTGTGGTCCACTGGAAAATATAGCCTCTGCGCAGATGTCCAACTGTAGGGATAGGTACCCGACATCTTCCCTCGAGCATAGTCCATGACTTGAAGGTCTGGTTCTATGACAGCCTCATACTCTGCACAGCAAAGCTTGTGGAACCCACAATCCAGCACTACATGGGTCTGCCTGAAAACATTCAGAAAATGTCGTTGTCTGCACCGTATGCCTGACAACGCATCGTCCATATGCTGCACAAAGTTGAAAACAATATAAAATATGTACGTAAATGGATCCTCATATGCTGCTTAAAATAAAATACTAACTTGGGGTGTGACCCATTCGCCAGCGGTTGCCAATGCCCGGTAATATGAGGCGGGTAGGCCTCAGTAGGAAAGTCTGTCCCGCAAAGCGTTACGCACGGTAGCAGAGTAATTCCTCAACCGTGGGGGAATCGTAGCTGCAGGTTTCCAACTGCGGACCATCCTCTGATCAAGTACACCGAGAAACTGGGTTCTCTTCCTCTTTCTTAAACTGGGGGGATCAAGTGAAAATAGGTGACGGGGAAGGTGCACCACGATCGATGGTGGCTCCTGAGGCTCAGAGGGTTCCCCCAGAGCCTGAGACTGTGCCTCATCACCGCCACCTTCATCGTCGGCCTGTTCCTTCTCCCAAGACGACAGTTCCTGCGGAGTATTTTGACTGACCTCCTCCTCCCCTTCGACCTCCAGACCTTCCCAAAAAGTCGACAATGACCCCTCCACAGACTTGCCCCCTCTTCCCCTCCTCCAAGTACCCCTCCCGCACTACGTGTCTGAGAATCAACTACCACGATCGATGCAGGAACCGGAACCTGTCCCTCCTCAACCCTCAGCTGAACCGCAACCTGTCCCTCCTCACACCCCACCTGTCCCTCCTCCCCCCTCACCTGAACCTCAACCTCAACCCCCATCTGAACCTCATGGACCATATCCATATCTGCGGGTCCATGGCTAGACTCTCCAACCTATTCCCGTCTTCCTCCTGCGTCACCTGATCCACGAGGCTGAGATTCATCACCCCTTTGAGATCCGACATGATGAGACCGATAAGACCGAGGCGGGCAATGTGATCCTCGGGAGTCGCACCCAGATGTACGGTCGGCAGGCCCGGGAAGCGGGTCACGGGCAGCGCCCTAGGTCTGGAGTAGATGAAGAATCTCATCTAGTTTACCCCCAAACTCTCTCTGCAACGCTCCGATGGCATCCCCAAACTCAGTCTGTACCGCTCCAATGGAGTCCCCAACTGATTGGATCTTGCCCTGCAACTCTCCAATCTCAACGCGTACACCTCTGATATCATCCCGATCTGTCGCATGACCATCTGCTACGGCCTGTTCCCACTGACGACGAGGGGTCTGGGGTAAGTCTCCTACCCCGATTGTGGCCTGTTCCCGGCGACGAAAGCACTCAGCTTCATCTCGAACCGGAACGGGCGGTGTCTGCTTTGTACCCATCACCTCATCCCCGGACTGGCGATCAGGTGGCGGCTCTCTTCCAATTGGCTCTGCTTGCTCCATACCCTCATCATCCCATTCTATCTCCCCTCCAGCCTCCAAAATTTCTACAATCCGCTCAATCGTCCTATCTGCTACCTTCTCGGGTATGACTCCCACATTTTGATTATGCGGAAGTGCCCTCTCTGCTTCTGTGGGTATTAGGACACCCCGAGTCACCTGCAGCTGCACAGACATAACCATTACATTCAATTCATATAACCAACCTACATCTACAATTATACGTCTACAATTATATTTTTTTACCTCCGCTTTCTGAAATTCGGTTGTCACCTCATCCGGCGACGGGGCCATGGGCCAATTTGTGCGCCACTTTAAAAACCTCGGTAGATCCTGAGTGTAATGTGGGTCCACTGTCCCCCACTTACTTGTCAGTGCTTCCATAGACTCAAATACGAATGACTGTTACACAAATCAAATTATTTATAACCCATACGTAAATTAATTGATAATAATGCTCATAATCAAATTCTATTTAATGTTTTACGTACCATAAATATCGGGAGCATACCGCATATGGTGTATGTGGCCCCAGGTTTGCCAGGCCCGAGTGATAGGAACTTGGCTCTCAACTCTCGAATACAATCCTCCCTCAGATGCCGGAAGGAGAGATACCCCCATGGGTACCGGTTGAACATGTCCAGGTCTTCTACTAATCCCATCCACTTCGGCTCAATGGCTTTCTTCACTTTTGTGTGAGGTATCAACGCATCAGCAACGAACAGCAGCTGCACCATCTTCACAATATTATAATCTCGCTCGTTCCTCCGGGTCCTCAGTTTCAACCAGTTAGTCACAAGCTCCTTCAACTTGTTTATCAGGTCTAGTGGAGACACTCCACGCGTATTGGTTCCAAAATGTCTTCTCTCAAATGCTTTGGAATGGAATTGTCTCCCCAAATTTGGATCTCCACGGATCGGTGTTGAGCAATTCAACCACGTAATCAATGCGTATTCCTTCAGGGACAACCTTATCGGTTTCCCTTTCACCACGAACCACATTTCGGAGTCCCTTCTCACCCTGGTACTCCTCACTAATAACATCCATGCCAGGTTGTTGGAGTCCTGAAATTTCTCCGGTAACCTGGTGAACATCCCGAATGGACCCGCTCTTATTGCTTCAGCTGTCAGCGGGTCTACATCCTTCAGCTCATTGTACTTCTCTTCCAATACCTTATAACCACACCTGGCTGTCACACGACAGTTGAAGAACTCGCCCTCCTGCAGTTCTGTTTCAAGTCGTGGAAACCGTTGAGGTATTTCTGACGGAGTTGCAATCGGTATCGAAACAGAACCTACTTGCTCTTCCATTGACTGTAGTAGTAATATTGTGATTATAAGATGCATCTTAACAGTAACTAGGAATCCAAATTGTCACTGGCCGAACGGCCATTGACCAAATTGTTCTTGGCCGATCGGGCGACAGAGAGCTTGGTCTCTTCCCCACTCGGCTCCGACTGACCCCATACGGCGGCGGTTTGGACCTTGCTACATAAGACCAAAACGCCGCGTTTTACTGCCAATAAGCGTCGTCTGGATCCATTCGAAGGAAAATGATGGGGGCCAAAACGACGACGTAATTGCCGCATTCATTTCAGTTTGGGCCGTCGACTGGGCCTCACCGAGCTTATTGGGCCTACAGAGTCGTCTTTTGGGCCCAATCAGCTTCGTTTGGTTCAACCCAAAGTGGCCGTTCGGAGCCAAAATGACGTCATTATGGCGTCTCATTCGGCTCCGACTGGGCATATCAAACGGAGCAGATTGGGGATAAAACGTTCTCGTTTTTTCCCCAACCAGCTCCATCTGGAACTCCGGCGACTCAGTGGGCTAAAACGCCGACGTTTTAGCCCCAATCAGCGCCGTTTGGACCCCAATCGACGACATTGATTCCTTCTCCGGCAACGCTCCTAATCCCTTCTACGCCTTCCCCATTCGCCGTATCCCACCGGCGATTTACCAAAACTAAACCCTAGGTTTTGCAGAAACAAACTTAATCTAAAACCTAATTCTGGAGTTGAAATCGTACGTACCTAGTTCGACATTGTTGGTGTCGGAATTCCTCTCGACGGCGTCCTTGCTTGCTCGGAGATGATCGGGAGAGATTAAGTCGCGACAAATTCGATTTTCTGACTTTGACTCACAGACGAAGAAGAAGAAGAGACAAAGAAGAAAGGGCGAGGGTATAACCGGTACTTCAGCATTTTTTGATTTGAAAGAAAAACAAAAATTCGAATGCCAAATTACGAAGACTACCTCGCAAATATATTATCCTGAGAAGGCCATTTTCAATAATTCCTACCTCCAATCATCCAATCTAAGTATTGTTGCTTATCCTCTGATGATTTCAACTTATTGTTACTCATAGTAGTGAGTAGTGGGAGGCCTACGTATAATGACACTGTTAAGGCTCCTATTATGGAGACTAGGGTGCCAATAGATTTGGCCCATGAGCTCTTATGTGACAACCCTGAAACATTTCACTCGCTTACTCGACATTCGCCTGGCACTTGGACTCGACAACCTCGCCTCGACTCGTCCAAGATCAGCCTTAACCTCACAACGAAAGGTTAACAAACAAACAACACGACACGAGATTGTAACTCACGAACAAAGGAACGGAATTGACTGGAAATAACTGGTAGTATTCAAAGTGTTGAATAACTACAGAACGTTGATTCCTAATACATGTTTTTTCTATACACAACTACTATGTATTTAAAGTACACAACTAGTCTTAACTTAATCAATCTTACAAGAGAAGGAGCCGCCCATAATGATTCATTCCCAACTTGGCCGAAACTTTCCCCCATGCAATTAATGTTTGAACTTGCTTTGTCTTTGCAACTTGACTTCAACTTACACTTCACCTTGCGGTTTCATTAAATGGCCTCCAAAAGCATAGCTTCATATGGAAGGAATTGGACTCGTGTGCTTGACAAGCCTCCATATGTGTGTTTCATGTGTTGTCCACGAGCTTGCAAGAGGCTTCAATGTGTTTAGATAATCAACTCCACACGCCTCCATGTGTGTAAACCACAGCCACTTTCCACATATATTTCCCCATAGATAAGTATTGTACCCAAAAGTATCACCTTGCCACATAGATAGGAATTGTAATAAAAAGTACCGAACCTTTAGTGTTAGGCCAAAAATAGTATAATATAATGTGTACCCGTCGTACTGACGCGCATGCGTGCGCGAACAAAATCTGATGAACGTGTCGGGGCGTGATATTCTCCCCCACCTATGCCATCGACGCCCTCGTCGATATCTCCTCTTGGTACTTCAAAATGAGAGGTTCAAACTGCCAGAGTTCCTTTGCTGGCTCCCATGTTGCTTCGGTTACTGGGAGATCTTTCCACTTCACCAGGAACTCTGTACAGGTTGGCACAACCCTCCTCCGGATTAGGCGCTTAGCCAAGATCGCCTCGGCTTGCTTCTCGTGTGAAATAAATGCTGCCGGAGGTGCACGGCTCGACTCACCGCAACTTGGGTCTACCGCGTCTCCATGGTACTTCTTCAGCTTGCTCACATGGAAGGCCGGATGAATCCCGAGCTGAGCAGGCAACTCGACCTTGTATGCTGCATTGCCAACCCTCTTGAGGATTGGGAACGGCCCATCAAAGCGGCGTATCAGCCCTTTGTGCAGATTCCTTGCGGACTTGACCTTGTTGCCATGAAACTTCACCATCACTAAGTCTCCGACCCTGAACTTCAAGGGATGGCGGTGCTTGTCCGCCCATTTCTTCATCTTGCGCGCGGCTTTGTCAAGGTATGAGCGAGCAATGTCGGTTTGCTCTTGCCAAGACATTGCCGTCTGGAACGCGCCTGGGCTACTGCCCTGGTACCCCGTATCCAAGGTATGAGGCGTGAGTGGTTGTTGCCCAGTCGCCAACTCGAACGGGCTATGAGTGGTTGACTCACTCCGCTGTAGGTTGTAAGAAAATTGCACCACATCCATCAGACCTGCCCAATTAGATTGGTTAGCGCTCACATAATGCCTCAAATAAAGTTCAAGCAACCCGTTTACTCTCTCCGTCTGCCCATCGGTTTAGGGATGGAAACTCGTGGAGAAACACAACTCGGTTCCCATGAGACCAAACAGCTCCGTCCAGAATTTCCCCGTGAACCTAGGATCTCGATCACTAATGATCGACCTCAGAAGCCCCAGTACTTCACCACGTACTTGAAGAATAGTTTCGCTGCCATCTCCGCCTTGCATTCCTTTGGAGCAGGAATGAAGGTCGCGTACTTCGAAAACTGATCGACAACGACCATGATGGTCCCATTGTCCTCGGATCTAGGTAAGCCAACAATGAAGTCCATACTAACACTCTCCCATGGCCATGTGGGTACTGGAAGCGGTTTGAGCAAGCCACCCAGTGCACGTTGCTCAACCTTGTCTTGTTGGCAGATCAAGCACGTCTTCACATACTGCTCGATCTCATCTCTCATCTACGGCCAATAATACAAGGCCTCCACCAAGGCTCGCGTCCTTCGCTATCCCGGGTGCCCCGCCAACATCTTGTCGTGGCGCTCCTTCAAAATTTTCCTCCGCAGGTTACCCCACTTCGGAACGAAGAGCCGCCGACCTTTGGTGTAGAGCAAGTCGTTCTCCACCCAAAAGTGACGCGTCCTCCCCTTCTTGACTAGCTTGATGATCTGTTGGGCCACATCATCACTCGGCAAGCCGGCCTTAATCTGATCCACGAGGTGACCCCGCACTGTGGATATGGCAGCCATCTCTGCCTTCCGACTCAAGGCGTCCGCAACTAGGTTAGCCTTCCCAGGCTTGTACTCGAGCTCATAATCAAAGTCGGCAAGGAAATCCTGCCACCTTGCTTACTTTGAGGACATCTTCTTCTGACTCTGAAAATAACTCGTAGCAACGTTGTCCGTCTTCACCGCGAACTTTCTACCTAAGAGATAATGACGCCAAGTCCTCAAGCAATGAACAATGGCCGTCATTTCCTTCTCCTGCACGGTGTAACGGCGCTCAGCATCATTCAGCTTCCGGCTTACAAAGGCGATGGAATGTCTATCCTGCATCAACACACCACCAATAGCAAAATCAGACGCATCAGTCTGTACCTCAAAAACCTTGGAGCAATCTGGCAGGGCCATCACCGACTCCTCCATAACAGCCTTCTTCAAGGCCTGAAATGCTCTGTCAACCTTAGCCGTCCACTCCCACGGCTTGTTCTTCTTCAGCAAGTCTGTTAAAGGTGCATCCACGGCCGATTACCCCTTGATAAAACCCCGATAGTAGTTTGCAAGTCCAAGGAATGACCTTAAACCTGAAACGTTGCTTAGCTGCTCCCAATCATTGATTACATGGACCTTCTCCGGATCCATCCGTAGCTCACCAGCTCGGATAATATGGCCAAGAAAGTGAACCTCTTCCTCGGTAAAATAGCACTTCTCCTTCTTCACATAGAGATCGTTGGCTCGCAAGACTTGCATCACGGCTCGCAAATGCTCCGCATGCTCCTCCAGGGTCTCGCCATAGATCACAATATCATCAAGATATACCACAACGAACTTATCAAGGTATGGCTGCAAGATGTTGTTCATAAGAGTACAGAACGTGGCTGGCGCATTTTTCAACCCAAACGGCATCACCAGAATTTCATACGACCCATAACGAGTCACACACGCCGTGTTTGCCTCGTCACCTTCAGCAATTCTTACTTGATAACAGCCTGACCTCAAATCAAGCTTAGTAAAATAATGTGCTCTGCCCAACTAATCAAACAAGTCAGCAATCAACGGAATGAGATATTTGTTCTTAATGGTTACCTTGTTTAATGCTCGGTAGTCGATGCACAAACGCAGTGAACCATCCTTCTTTCGCTGAAAAAGAATCGGCGCACCAAACGGCGCCTTCGAAGGTTGAATAAAGCCAGACTTAAGCAATTCTCCCAACTGCTTCTTCAATTCCTCCAACTCTGGAGGTGCCATACGATAGGGTGCTCGTGCTGGAGGTTTCGCCCCTGGCTCCAGCTCAATCTGATGATTGACCTCCCTTCTAGGTGGGAGTCGTTGAGGCAATTCTGATGGTATGACGTCCTTGAACTCTGCAAGGATCTGCTCGAGAGGCCGAGGCAATGGAACTGCGTTGGCATGCGAGGGCTTCTCCTCCCTCATTGTGGCCAGGTATGTCGGCTCGTTTTTCTTGAGCCCCTTGGTAACCTGTAAAGCGGACAAAATCAAGCTTCCCATCTGGGACTGGCCAGCGCCAATCACTTTGGCGGGTACTATAGTTGGCACGTTCGAGCCAACAACGAGCAGATTTTTGTGAGGCACAAGATACGCCTCGTTCGCCCTTAGGAACTCCATCCCAAAGACGATGTCATAGTCATCAATCGGTGCAACTGTGGGTGACACACCGTCCTTCCAAGCGCCAAAACTCAATGGCACATTCTCAATAATTCCTTCCACAGGAACCGGTGGAGAGTTCACCGTCTTCAAGGATGCACCCGATCCTTTTTCCTTCAACCCGAGGCGTGCCGCCTTGTTCCTTGTCACAAAGCAATGTAACGCACCTGTATCGATCATAATGAGGGCCGTCTTCCCATTGACCACGCCCTCGACGTACATCAACGTCCTATCTTAGGCCACAACAGGCCTCACAACTCTCTCGGCCATAACCGGCCTACCTGTCTCCTCGGCCATAACCGGCCTACACATCTTCCTGGCTCCCTGAGCCGGCCGCTTTCTCAAAGTGCTCATCCGCAAGCTGCCCATGCTCGCAGGTTCATGCTGCTCACTCGCATGGCCTTCATCCCGGTCCAAGGCATTCATCCTCGTTCTCTTAGGACACTGCGCGCCTAGTGGTCTCCGCCACAAATGAAACAATTCTGACGATAGCCTCCTCCCTGATGCGGATTCGGCCTTGGCTGGTTGCCTTGGCCTCCTCCAAACCGTCTCTGTCTGAACCCCTGTCCGGCTCCCCCACCTCTACCCTGGTACAAGTTGGCCCTCGGGCCAGCATTCCTCGTCCCGTAAGTATGGGGACGTCTTGGCATCGGTCTGCTGGATGACTCTGCTCGTGCGAGGGGATTGAAATCTCTCAGCTTCTCGGCCACATCCAAGGCCGTACTGACATCCTCCACGTTCTACATCGTAAGCTCAGCCTGAGCCCACGGTTTGAGTCCATCCATGAAGTTGAACAGTGGATTAGTCTCGCACATATCATTCACCTGAATCATGAGTGACTGGAATTCTTTGACATACTCAGAAATAGATTTAGTATGCTTCAAATTTCTCATACGTTTCCGAGCATCCATCAAAGCATTCTTAGGATGAAACTGATCTTTTAAAGCGGCTTTGAAATCATCCAAAGTAGCAATATTACAAGTACTTGCTTCGATCTCGCCGTGCTTTCTTCTCCACTAGGATAGAGCGATGTCCTCTAGATAAGAGGTAGCGGTCTGGAGCTTCAACTGCTCGTCAGTGAGGTTCAGCGCCTCCAAATAGCGATCTAACTGCCACATAAAGTGATCAATTTCCTAAGCATCCCTTTTCCCACGGTAGAACTTAGGCCTAGGTAGCTCCGCCCGGGGTAAGGTTTCTCGCACATTAGCAGCACCGCCACGATCACCAACGGATCTTCTTATGATGTTCATCTCTCTCCAGATATCATCAATATTTTTCTCCAGATCTTCATCGACTCTGTCCAACGCTCGGAGTTCGTCCCACACGTTTCCATTTTCAACCATAGCGCTTTTGAAACGCTCTAGCTCGGTAATACGCATCCGAGCTGCCATCAACTCCGTATTTTCCTATGACAAGAATTTAGCAAACGTCTCATTACGTTCAATCAATTCATCGTACCTCAAGGTAGGTGGTCTGGGTGTTTTGACATCGGTTCCAAGCCATTCTCTGGACTGGCTACGCATAACTCTCCCAACTGGAGGTAGAGCAGCATCATCACGTCCATGTCCCTCGTTCCCTTCGCTCGACATATCGGTCTCCTGATTTGGAACTCCAAAACCGGAGCTCTGATACCAACTGTGACGACCCGGCAGTGCTTCACTCACTTACTCGGCGTTCGCCCGACACTTGAACTCGACAACCTCGCCTCGACTTGTCCAAGATCAGCCTTAACCTCGCAATAGAAGGTTAACAAACAAACAACACGACACGAGATTATAACTCACAAACAAAGGAACGGAATTGACTGGAAATAACTGGTAGTATTCAAAGTGTTGAATAACTACAGAACGTTGATTCCTAACACATGCTTTTTCCTATAAACAACTACTATGTATTTATAGTACACAACTACTCTTAACTTAATCAATCTTACAAGAGAAGGAGCCGCCCGTAATGATTCATTCCCAACTTGGCCGAAACTTTCCCCATGCAATTAATGTTTGAACTTGCTTTGTCTTTTCAACTTGACTTCAACTTACACTTCACCTTGCAGCTTCATTAAATGGCCTCCAAAAGCATAGCTTCATATGGAAGGAATTGGACTCGTGTGCTTGACAAGCCTCCATATGTGTGTTTCATGTGTTGTTCACAAGCTTGCAAGAGGCTTCAATGTGTTTGGATAATCAACTCCACACGCCTCCATGTGTGTAAACCACGACCACTTTCCACATAGATTGCCACATAGATAAGTATTGTACTCAAAATTTCTTGCATTCAGTGAGATAATATGCAACAGCCTCATGATTTCTCTCTAGATACAGTGCTCCGGTTTTGAATTTCAACAGTAATGAACCGGATCCTCGCCGGAGCGTACTTCTGAAGTTCTGTGGTGTAGTGTTCAGGGTGATCAAGATCACCGGACCACAATCAGGGTTGCTTTCGACATTTACATCTGAGATCGATCTCCTCTCTTCTCTTATCAAGGTTTGTTCTGATTTTCAACACATATGACTATTTCTGGTTCTTCAGGACCCCCTCCTGACTTTGAAGTCAGACTGGGGAATCAAAGAATGGGGGATGAGCAGAGGGGAAGATTAAAGTCTATCATTGTTTCCCAACAAGGGTTTGATACTCACCACCAGCCAACGCCTCATGCTCAAGCTATGGGAGGAAGAGTGGAAGAACATTTCAGAGTGTTTGTTCATAATCTACCACCTGGAACCTCAAACATCTGGTTAAGAAATTTGTTCTTAGAATGTGGAGAAATTAGAAGAACGGAGACACCATCTGGCCCAAACAACAGAGGCAAATGGTTTGGGTTTGTTCCGTTTGCTACTAAACAAGGTCTGCAAAGGGGTATTCAAGTCTTCAATGGCTTTATTCTCAAAGGTTTTAAGCTTTTGTGGTGAAAGCTTGGGATAAGAGGATGGGAACAAGATTTCCTAGAG
This sequence comes from Erodium maritimum, assembly GCA_963921825.1. NCBI lineage: Eukaryota > Viridiplantae > Streptophyta > Magnoliopsida > Geraniales > Geraniaceae > Erodium > Erodium maritimum. The sequence goes on along the minus strand of OY997590.1, from coordinate 60,727,791 downwards.
ATAGAGCAGTGTGGAAAAGGAAAGATCTTGAAGAGGCTTCTCATGAACACTCAGAGGCTCCTGAAGTTACAATCAAACCAATTAAAGGAGTTGTGGCAGAGGAACATAGGAAGTGGGTTAACAAAGGACATTTGGCCCTTCTGCACAAGCCTTTCTCTTTAGAAGCCATCATGGAAGACTTCAAACTTGAGAGAGGAGTGGAGGTCAACATAACTGACTTGGGGAACAGGGTGGTTTTGGTCTATTTTTCTGAAGAACAAGCTAAAAAGGAGGCCTTGAAAGAAGGAAGCACTTGGTTAAGCTACTGGATGTCTTGGTTGGATGATAAAAGTTATTTATGCAAAGCTGGAGGAAAATTTACATGGGTGGCACTCCATGGGATTCCCATTTTAGGTTGGTGTCAAGGAACCTTTGAGGCTGTGGTAGCTGACCTTGGGAACTTTGTATGTACCCATCCCAACTCTCTGAAGGGAGGCTCTTTCGAAGTGGCTTTCATCCTCCTTCATTCTCAAGAATATCTGAGAGTACTTAAAGAAGATACTCTAGAATTGGAAGGGAACATTTTTAATTTTATGGTCAGTTTAGTCGATGTAAAAGGGATTCCCATCTGTGAAGCACCAAAATTTATTGCTTCAACTACCCCTTCTGATAATGTGGCAGCTGAAGAATCTTTGTCCTCTGATTTTAACACCTTAAGTGCTAAGGAGACTGTGGAAGATTTCTCCTCATTAAGAGTGACTGGATCAAATTTGGCTTTGGAGGGAGAGCAGTTAATTGTTCCTGACACCATCTCTGAAGAAACTCAGAACTTGCAGCTCACTAATTTCCCAGCATTACAGGGAGAACCAATTCACAACCCCTCAGTTCCTATATCTTCACCCAAGCACTTGCTGAATTTTAGACAAGTTTTACTATCTGAAGAAATACAAGGTACTATTTACACTAGAGAAGATAGCACTATTCCGGTGAACATTTCTCAAGTACCTAGAGGGGATGATGGGACTGGGAACGAACCACAAGTACAAAAGGAACCCTTGGAAGCTGGTCTTATTAATGGGGATGAGACCACAACTCTCCCATCCACTATTTTGGGGGCCCAGGTGCAGAATACAGCTTGCACTAATCTTTTGGAGGGAATGATTAATTTGAATTCTAATGGTAAGAAACTGGTTTTAGTTGATTATAATAATGAAGAGATAATTTCTTGTCAAAAAGGAAAAAGGACAGTTACAAAGGTGGACACCACAGTCACATATAACACAAGATCTAGATCAAAAATTCAAAGCCCAGAGGAAGCTTCAAATGTTGAAAGTGGCTTGAGGAAGAAGGAACCACAGAAATTCAAAAGTGGAGGGGCTGGTACTTGGGAATTTTGTAAAGCTTTGGGGCTAGAGGCTTTCATTGATGATGATCTGGTAGCTGCACAGTTTGACAATTTGGAGAATGAGATTAACCAAACAGTGGACTTGGAAACCAACTCTGAAGATGAATATTGTGATTGTTGGGTCTCGATGTCGTGGACATGTTAAACACAAATTCAGCGGAAGATTAACCACGAATCAATCGAGATGAATCTACCAAATATGAAAAACAAGTCTGAAAATTCAGCAAAGGTTTGTGTACATCACCTTTGCAGATGGCTCATCTTGCAGCTCATGTATCTCCAAAATGAACCGTTGAAACGAGAATCCCTTCAGTCACATTGATTACCCATATGTGGAGAACGTTCACTCCAAACATCAGTTTCATCGGACCTTGGATGAACCTCCGATTGAGCTCTTGAAAGTGACTGGTCGGACAAAACTGTGCTGAAAATCAGCACCCTCTACTATTGGTTCAATAACACCAAACTTTGAATGGCTTGAGCCCCTTGGACGCCTACGTATCCTTAACGGAATCAAAGCCAACGTAGTTCTTGAGTTTGTAAACTCAAGAACATGCAACAATGGAACTTGGAGCTTCTTGGAGGAGTTTGCAAAGATGAGAGAGTAGAACAATTTGTGCTGAAATTTTCTTCTCTTATTTGCATGTTGTGTCTTGCCAACACCCCTTGCATGTAGACTTAAGTGGAAGAGGTCACCTCACTTAATCTACATCAAGTTGCCAAGTGTCCATGCTACTTTGCATGGTAGACTTAATAAACTAAGCTAGTTTATTAACTAGTGGAAAGTGGGTCCAACCCACTTAATTTAACAAGACCACTTAGTCAACCTTTGACCTTTGGTTCTTGTTGGGCATAGCCCATGTGGGCCGGTCATGGGCCTCTCCAAGAGAGCCCATACCGAGCCCACCATGCTAGCCCGTCCACTATGGCAATTCCCGACACGACTCCCTCCAAGCCAATCCACTTGCATTCTTATCGAGTTACAAACTTATGGTGTGACCCTTAGGTCTATGCATGTCGGTAAGATCAACGTAAAATCCCATTTTACTTGATCTTACTAATGTGGCGACTGACGAGACTCAGTATTGCCCGACCCTGCATAACGAATCGCCCCATGTCGATTCTGACCTTTCAGCCGTCCTTGTCATTATCCCTTATCTCTTATATCCTGATTGAGATAAGGCATATAGCCTTCATCCTTTTTATCCTCAATCACTGTTCCTTGATATGTGAGATGACTGACCCTTATGATATCCCATATCATGTGCATGGCCATGTTTTTCCCGTCAGTCACTCTCGATCAAGCGGCCGTGAACTAGATATCTTTCCCATACCGTAGTATGATGGGTACATCCCTTAGCCGCCTATCATGTCACTCATGCAGTCATTCCCCAAGCCAATCATGGCCGTTATGGAAGCCCAGTCACGATGCAACGTTGGGCTTTCAGGTCAAACTTGGTTGTTTACTGCATAGCAATCATATAGACTCCTCGGTCTAAGGATACCTGACAAGCAACGACTCTGAACATGTTCATGACTCAATCTATGGAACATATTCAGGTCGGGTCGTCCAACATCATGTCCCACACATGATGTCTATGCCCAGACTTCGGAAACCTTTCCTATGACCAATAGAACGTAAGCCATCAAGAGTCATCTTTCATACTAGTCGCTTCTAGCGAAGACTATTGACTAGGGACCCCGTCGAGTGTGATCCATCCTGATCTATGGTTCTATTCGCATAGTGGGCATAGATCGGAAACACATACGACATATTACTCCAACACTTAAGCAATATCAAAAGCCGCTTTGTTATATTGCCAACGATGATATTTACATTTGGACATTTACGATTGGGCTACGGGCATTAATGCTAACAGTGATCTAGATGATCTGGATGAGGGTGTAGCAGTTGAGGAATCCTGCTCCTCTATCTCTACTTTCAGGCTTGACTCTCCATGAGAATTATCTCATGGAATATGAGGGATGCCTCCTCAACTCAAAAGAGGAGGGCTCTTAGAAACTTGTGCTCCAAAAAACAAGTGGTGATGGTTTTAATACAAGAATTTAAATTGGAGGAGCTACCAGTTTATTTCATCTCTAGCTGTGGTTTCTCTCAGAATTGGGAGGTGCTGGTTGCCCCTGCCATTGGCAATTCAGGTGGTATAATTACTTTATGGAACAAAGATTTTTGCCAAGTTCAATCCTCCTTGATTGATAAACATGCTATTTATTGGTCTGGAATTTTTACTGAGGAGAATTCTTCTTTCACTGTTATAAATGTTTATGCCCCTTGTTCAATACCAGCTAGAGACATTTTGTGGAAAGATATTGAAGCAAAGTCACTACAGTTTAATAATCCTTTAGTGGTAGCTGGAGATTTTAATGCTATTCTTGATCCTACTGAGAAAACAGGTTCCAACTTTTCTTCAAGAAGTTCCAGAGATTTTCATAAGCTGTTGGACAATCTTGGCATCATTGATCTTCAGCTTATTGGGGGTAATTACACTTGGTTTGGCCCCAACTCTTCAGCCTCAAGACTGGACAGGTTTCTAATTTCTCCTCAGGTTCTAACAAATTGCACAAGTTTAATTCAAGAAGGGCTATCAAGAACCATCTCAGATCACAAGCCTATCCTCCTCAGTAATCCAAGGACTGACTGGGGGCCTAGGCCTTTCAAGTTCATTAATGCTTGGTTAGATCATCCTCAGTTCCTCACTCATTCTAAAGTGTTTTGGGAATCTATAGTGGTGCATGGGTCTGCATCTTACAAGCTGTGGTATAAGCTCAAAGCTTTAAAAGGTTTTTACAGGAAGTGGAACTCTGAGGTCTTTGGTTGGGTGGAAAATGATATTGAATCTCTCACTTTGGAGATAAAGGCTCTGGACTCTATTCTTGATGTTAGAAATCTACTCCCACATGAACTATCACAGAGGGCCTTGCATAAAGCTCAGCTTATCCAAAAACTAAAAACACAGTCCAAGATGTGGTGTCAAAAGGCAAGGCATAGATGGTCCAAGGAATGGGATAGATGCTCTAAATTTTTTCACTTGGTGGCAAATTTCAATGGGGCTAGAAAAAGAATTTCTGAAATTTTGGTTGATGGGGTTTACTATGGAAACCCAGCTGAGATTAAGCATTGGGCCAAAAAACATTTCCAAGAGAGGTTCTTGGAGAATAATTCAGTTTGTATTAAACTTGATTCTCTCCCTTTTAATGTGCTATCCACCAGACAGTCTGTGGCTTTGGAAGTTCCTTTTACTGAAGTTGATGTGCTAGCTGCAATTAAATTATGCAATGGGGACAAAGCCCCTGGTCCTGATGGTTTCACTATAAAATTTCATCAGAAGTGTTGGGTTTTTACAAAATTTGATATCATGGCTTGCTTGGATCATGTCTTTCTTGGAGGGGCCTTAGGAAAAGGTTTAAACTCTTCTTTTATCACTCTTATCCCTAAGACTGGCTCTCCTCAGACCTTTGATGAGTATAGGCCCATCAGCCTCATCAGTAGTGTTTACAAAATTTTATCAAAAGTGCTAGCTCTCAGACTCAAACCAGTCATGAATCATCTGGTGCATGATGTTTAGTCTGGCTTCATCTCTGGTAGGCAGATAATGGATGGGATCCTCATTGCTTCTGAACTCCTTCACTCCATCAAAACCTCCGGGCAGGAGGTGATTATTCTCAAAGTAGATTTTGAAAAGGCTTATGATCACATCAATTGGGGAGCTTTGTTGAATATTCTGAAATCAATGGGTTTTGGAAACAAGTGGATCTCTTGGGTATAAATGTGCATTGCAGCCTGGTCTTCAGTTCTAATTAATGGCTCACCCACTGAAGATTTTCCCTTGTTTAGAGGCCTTAGACAAGGATGCTCTCTTTCACCCCTATTGTTTGCTTTATTGGCTGAAAGCCTTCATCAACTTATGAGTCAAGGGATCAATTCAAATATGTTTGCATGAGTCAAATGTAACTCTCAAGGCCCAGAGATATCTCATCTACAGTTTGCTGATGACACCTTAATCTTCATAGAGGATGGTATTCAATAGGCAACCAACCTAAAGCATTTACTCAATTGTCTACAAAAGGCCACAGGGTTAAAAATAAATTTTCAGAAATCAAAAGTCCTGATTATGAATGCAACTATAGTTTCTATTCAGGAAATCACTCAAATTTTTGGTTGTGCTTCAATGGAAATACCCTTTGATTACTTGGGGTTTCAGCTGGGAGCCAATCCTAGGAGGAGGAAGTCTTGGGATCTAGTGGTAAATAAATTCAAATGCAAGCTGAATCTCTGGCAAGCTAAAGCCAGGTCTTTTGGCGGAAGGATCACACTGATCAAATCTTCCCTCAGTTCTCTCCAACTATATTATATGTCCTTATACAAAGCTCCAAAATGTGTCATAGCTGAAATGGAGAAGTGGCAGAGGAGGTTTTTATTGAATGGATCAATAGACAAAAAGGTCTTACACAAAATATGGTGGAACTTGATCTGCAGACCCAAATCAGTGGGGGGTTTGGGTATAAAAAATCTTCATATCATGAACAAGGCTTTATTAGCAAGGTGGTGGTGGAGATTTGCTCTAGAAACTGATTCATTATGGAAGAGACTTTTGTGTGCTAAATTTGGGTGGGAAATTGGAGCTTGGGATCTGTCTGAATTTTGCTTACATAATAACCAAAGTTTCATTATACATGTGGAATCATTACTCTTATGCCCTAAATTCTCATCTGTTGTTTGGGCTGTGGGGATCACTTGGACTGTGAATTCAGGGAATAGGGTACTTTTTTGGGAGGATAAATGGTTGCTTGATACCCCTCTTAAATATCAGTTCAACAGGATTTATTATTTATGCACTGATAAAAAGGCTTTGGTTTCTACCTTCTAGTTTGAAGGGCATTGGGTACTAACCTTCAGAAGAGACTTGAGAGGTTGGGAAAAGGATCAGTTTCATATCCTGTGTGATGCTATTAATTCTTATCATTTATCAGAGGGGAATGATATAGCTGGTTGGGTTTGGGATCACAAGGGTTTCTCTATCCATAAAATGTATGAGATCTTAAATGAGAATTGGGATAACTCTTTGGAATGGCCTGCCTTGCTTTGGGCTCCCATTTTAACACCTAAAGTGGTTGCTTTTTCCTGGTTAGTTTGTATGCAAGGAGTAACTACAAAATGCTTCCTCTTGGCCAGGGGTTTATACAATGGCAACATATGGTGCCCTTTATGTTTTGAAGATCCTGAAGATTTAGATCATTTGTTCATAGGTTGCAAAATTGCTTCATTGGTCTGGTATTATTGCCTGGATTGGTGGGGGAAGAAAGCTGCTCTACCAGACACAATTATTGGCTGGTTTGTAAGTTGGAATCAATTGGCCACAGGCAGGAACAAGACGAACTGGAATATGCTTGCTTCATTAGTCATTTGGGGGATCTGGCTAAGCAGAAACCAGGCTTGTTTTCACAATAGAGTACTCTCCCCACTTGATATCTTCCTCCAAGTACAAAATGATTCTTATCAGTTAATTTGGGCCAACTTTAAAGGAGGCCAAGCATTTTCTTTTGTCTCCTGGATTACTAGCCCAAGGGGTTGCTCCTTTTCAAAACGGAGACTGCTGTAAGATGTTCAGATTTATTGGTTCTTTAGGTTTGGGTAGGGGTGGGTTTGGAGGGTGGTTGGGGGGGGGGGAGTTTTGAGAGTTCTAGAGGTGAGGTAGGACACTGTTGGGGGGTATCTAATCTATCAGTCTTTGTGAGTGGGGGCTTTTATCTGTGCAACATCTCTGGTGTGTGGGTAGTCTCTTGTATAGGTTGAGAGTTTAGTGGTTGTAAGTTACTTTTTGTCTTGGTTGAAGTTTAGTGCAAGAAGGTCTTGTATGGTTTGTACATGGCTAGCTGGTGCTTACACATGTTTGGAAAGACTTTTTGGCAGCTGTGCTACCCCCTTCACTGGTGCAGATTGTTGTAGATCATTTGGCTCATTCAACACTCACTTTGGTCAAGGTTGGGAGGGCTTCACAGCAGCACATCTTCTTTGGTTCGTCACTCATTTTGTTGTTGTAGTCTTTTCTTCATGGTGTGAGTTTTTTTGCTAGATTTGGGTAAAGGTTCCGGGTTGAATTGTTGGGGTAATGTCTTATTTGACTGGTTTAGGCTTCCTTGTGCCTCAAGTTTTAATCGTTGGGTTGGGCTGTATAATTTTAGGGGTGCCTTGGTTTACAAGCCAAGTACAAATTTGGTTGGGGTGAGTTACTTGTGGCTCAAGTCTCGTCTGATTTTGGTAGGTTTAAGATTTTTGTTTTCCTTGGTTGCCTTGTCTTGCAAGCCAAGTCTAGTTTAATGTTTGGTAGAAAGACTAGTTTGTAACAATTTGGAGGGTAAACCCTTGATCTCTTCTTCGTTTTCGAAGAATTGATTTATAACAAAACAAAAAATTGTTGATCAAAAAAAAAGTATTGTACTCAAAAGTATCACCTTGCCACATAGATAGGAATTGTACTAAAAAGTATCAAACCTTTAGTGTTAGGCCAAAAATAGCATAATATAATGTGTACCCGTCGTACCGACGCGCATGCGTGTGCGAACAAAATCTGATGAACATGTCGGGGCGTGACACTTAGCTCTCATGTCTACTTTCTCCATCCTGCAATAATTGGAGTGACAAAATTTTATTCATTTGGAATGCAAATTACACTCTTATCCCTTGTACCCCTTTTAAGTAGAGGTACAAGCAATGTCGTAGATAATGTGTTTGTGGAAAACATATGGGGCAGGGGCATTTTGTGTGTGGATTAAAATACAGAAGAAGAAGAAAAGGTGAAAGATTCCAAAGCAAAAGAGAACAAGAAAAGAAACGTACGAGACAAGTAGGTTCAAAGATTATTGGATACTGAACAAATCACCATCTTCACAAAGATATGATAGAATAGAAATGAGTTGATGAACCTGAAGAGCAAGGCAAGAAGGAAGGTGAAAGCGGGAACAAGATCCATCATTGCTGAATGCAAAGAGGGAGAGCTGTACCATATCCCATAATTATACAATACTTGTGTCAAGCAACTGCACCATGGATCCGGTAAATATCAAGTTAATCAATCAATATACTAATTAAGACATAGTAATTAAGTTAGTTACCTCATCTCCCCAAGAATGAGAATTCTGAAGATGATGGGGCAAGTGAGTGGTGGAAGAGTTGTGATCCTTGTGTAAAACCAGAGTGAAAATGGGAGGAGGAGGAAGATGGCCAGAGCATTTCAGTAGCAAATATAAACCAGGTCACTCAGTCCTCTGTCCATGGCTGCTTTGCTAATGGTGCTTAAGCCCACTGCCAAACACTCCACTATCACCATAAGTGTTGTCACTCCTCCTCCTGCACTCACCATCTCTCCTCACTCTCTACCTTCCTGATCTCTTCCGGCTATCATGAATCTTGATCACACATCATGTAAATATGTCTACTTTATAACTGGGGCGTCTTTTTCATACATACTTTCAAGGTCTCGCGTCTTTCAAACGTCAGAATTTCGAGCTCTTCATCTATCAATTTGAGCCCTATGTCGATAGTGTCTGACAGGGATCCTCGTTTCACGTCCAGATTTTGGCCGAGTCTGCAGACCGCGTTGGGGACCGAGGTTCTACTCAGTACAGCACACCATCCACAGACAGACGGTCAGTCCGAGCGCACTATTCAGATCTTGGAAGACATGTTGCGGGCATGTGTGCTGGACTTCAGGGGATCATGGGAAACCCACCTGCCGTTGGTCGAGTTCGCCTACAACAACAGCTTCCAGGCCAGTATTGGGATGGCACCGTTCGAAGCGTTGTATGGGAGGCCGTGTCGATCGCCATTGTGTTGGGCAGAGGTGGGGGACAAGAGTCTGTTGGGGCCAGATCTTGTCAGTGAGACGACAGAGAAGGTCTCGCTGATACGCGAGCGGTTGAAGACCGCGCAGAGTCAGTAGAAGAGCTATGCCGACAGACGACGTCGACCTCTTGGTTCGCAGTCGGGGATCACGTGTTCCTGAAGGTGAGCCCGAGGAAGGGACTGGTACGGTTGAAACGCAACGGGGGCAAGTTAGCCCCGCGGTACATTGGCCCTTTCGAGATCTTGAGCAGAGTGGGAGCAGTGGCTTATCGTCTGGCGTGGCCACCGCAACTTGGGAGAGTTCATAACGTCTTCCACATGTCCTAGTCGCAGCAGTACAATGCGGACCCCTCCCACGTCATTGAGTGGACAGATATCGAGGTGGCTGATGATGTCTCCTATGAGGAGCAGCCGGTTCGGATCATGGACACACGTGAGCAGGTCTTGCGTGGCAAGGTTATCCGCCTAGTACGGGTGCAGTGGAGGCATCACGGGGCTGAGTCGACTTGGGAGCGCGAGGATGAGGTTCGCGCGAAGTACCCCGCTTTGTTCGACTCCTGAGGTATGTCTGTTTTAAATTTCGCGGACGAAATTCCTTTACGGGGGGTAGATTGTAATAACCACTCCCAGTCAACGCCAGTCAAATCTGCGAAAAACAGGAAAATTTAAAAAATTTAGACAGACACTTAAATGAACCTAAATTTGACCCCGAGGGTCATGTCGGACTTAAGTTGACCCCGATATCGACCAAAGTGAGTTTCGGGGGACTCAGGGCAACTTTCTGACCAATTTGGGAAATGTTGACTTTTCGCTGGAAAAGTCAACCGAGCGAATTTTTGGTCCACTCGAGGACCGTTTTGGATCCAAAAGGCTAAGCCGTCGTCGCAGCGGTCTTAGTTGAGCCGTTTTCTTGTAGCCCGTGAAGTTTCGTAATTTCTTGGAAAAAGTGCCCGTTCGGGGCCCGAAACGTCCGAATTTCGTGAATCTGATTGGAAAATATATAGAAGATATTTTCCCTAAAAGATGTGGGACCCACTTGCCACTTGTTAAACAAGTGGTGGTGTTAGGTTTTTGGACAAGACAAGGAAGACTACACCTAAGGGGGTTCGGCCATGTGGTTCAAAAGAAGGGAAAAATAGAGTTTTAGAAAGAGAAAGAAGAGAGAAGGAGAAGAGAGAAAAGAGAAGAGGTCTTGGGGGATTTGTGACGTTTCTCGATCATCAAACCGTTGGATCGTCTCAAAGATAGAAGAATCGAACTCCCATCGACATTCTCTACGGTGAGCATCTAACCGAATTTCGTTTTGTTAAGTTTGAAAGTTAGGGTTTGGTTTGAATCTAGTGGTTTATGGTGGTGTTGAGGTGTGGGGCTCGTTGGAGACGTTTTGGAGCGAGGGGAGCTCCGGCCACCGTGTATGGTGGCTGGCCGGCCATGGAGTGGCTGGCCGGAGCTAGGACCGGCCACCACCGTGGTGGACCGGCCCCAAAATGGCCATAGCCACCCACGGCCAACGTTGGCCGGGTGGGGCCCACGTGCTCGGGTGTTCGGGTTTCGTGTTCGGGTGGTTTAGGACGTTCCCCAAGTCATTAATCTACACCCGGATCGAAATTTGGAATTAAATTGCGAAAGTTGTAATTGACGGGTTTGGAAACTTTAAACGCGAATTAAATTACTCGGAAGTCGGAAATTGATTCCGTCGAGTGCATAGGAACCCTTGAATTATTCTAAGACCGCCGAAACGAAAACGGGAATTTTCGGAGCCTTGGAAGGACGTTTTCAAAACCCGGGAAGATTCGCCATGTCGTGCGAATCGGGATTTTCCGAGTCCATTATCGACAATGTCGAGTAATTAGGAAGTTTGGGAGTGATCGACATTGTCGAGGTTACTTTTGGGCGTCAAGTTTATTAAAATTCAGTTTATGCCTGCAAGCTTAAAAGTGTTTAAAATTGTGTTCTTATTAGATCGTGCCACCGACAGAGGGAAGGGAAAGCTAGGCGAGTAATCGAGATCACGCAGGAGCTTGTTTGTGCGCTTTTGGAGAAAGCATACGAGGTAGGGAAAAGTAGCCGGATCTTGGCCCTGACTAGGGAAAGTTAACAGTAGAAATGCATGTGAAGCTGTCACGCCCCGATTTCAGCGAACCGAACTCGGGACGCGAACTTTTAAAAACATGAACACTTGAAACCTGTTTTCAATAAAAGCATTTACAATACAAAAACGTCCCAACAAGTGGACAAGGTACAACATCCGTCACTAGACTCAACAAAAGTAAAGACCAGACTCCACTCCAAGCTCCATGAACTTCAAGAGCTAACCTAGTCCGTCCGGTGATCAGTACCTGTAGGAAAAGCAGCTAGGGGTGAGCGTTCGCTCACCTCCACGGATAACAGACTGACTATGGCATAATTAGCAGAAAAAGCCAGTAACACTAAAACCAAACCCAACACCGGGACTACAGTCCCCAACTCAAGTACCCAACTGACCCACAACCCGTCACCTTCCTCAACAGACTCGACACTCGATAAAAACAGTGTAGACCCAATACAACTATCGACGACCTCCTCAAGGACTGGAACGAAACGACACAACACCAAACAAGATCACAAAGGATCGCACACCAGCTGCTCAGTAACCAATCTCAATCAGGTCAGGGTTCGACCTATCGCAATTCCTCGACACGAAGTCGGATCAGGCTGTCGACCTTTCAAACTCGCAATTCCTCGACACTAAGTCGGATCAGGCTGTCGACCTTTAAAACTCGCAATTCATCGACACTAAGTCGGATCAGGCTGTCGACCTTTAGAACTCGCAATTCATCGACACTAAGTCGGATCAGGCTGTCGACCTTTAAAACTCGCAATTCATCGACACTAAGTCGGATCAGGCTGTCGACCTTTAGAACTCGCAATTCATCGACACTAAGTCGGATCAGGCTGTCGACCTTTAGAACTCGCAATTCATCGACACTAAGTCGGATCAGGCTGTCGACCTTTAGAACTCGCAATTCATCGACACTAAGTCGGATCAGGCTGTCGACCTTTAGAACTCGCAATTCATCGACACTAAGTCGGATCAGGCTGTCGACCTTTAGAACTCACCACCCCAGGTAACCACAATCACAATCACAGGCAAGTTCAATCACACTGGCACTCAAGGCCCCTCAAGACACCTCAACAGTCAAGACTCGGGTTCAACAACCCCACGGGCACTCACTGCCACTCAAGACACCAAATTAAATACACGGCTCTCATGGCCACCCCGACTCAACAATTAAATACGGGCTCTCAAGGCCACCCAAACTCAACAATTAAATACGGGCTCTCAAGGCCACCCAAACTCAACAATTAAATACAGGCTCTCAAGGCCACCCAAACTCAACAATTAAATAAAACGCACGACAACCTCCGGCATACTCGATGCCTCCAACGGTCCTAAAATCACTAGTTTCACAAACAACCTCCGGGCATGGTCATATGCCTCCAGTAATTCAATTATCGCTAAGTTCTCTGTTCCTACGACACTACTAAGTGTCACATGCTTTTCTCTTGAACGCTACAATCCCGTATCATGCTTTTCTAATATTTAAATAATTCTACTCAACCCACGACACCCCGGTGTCACATGCAATTCTACTATTAACTTTCCCTAATCAGGGCCGAGATCCGGCTACTTTTCCCTACCTCGTAGATAAATCCAAAAGCGCTCCAACAACACCCGAAGTACACCCACTCACTCGCCGAGCTTCCCTTTGCCTCGGTCCGTAGCACGATCTAAAAGAACACAAATTCAAAGTACTTTTAAACTAGTACGAATAAACCGAAAATTAATAAACCTAACGCCCAAACGTAACCCCGACAATGCCGATCACTCCCAAACTTCCCAATTACTCGATATTGCCGATAAAGGACCCGTAAGGGCCAGATTCGCCCGACATGGCGAATCTGCCCGGTTTTGGTTAATTGCCTTCCGGGGCTCCAAAAGCCCACATTTTCGTTTCTACGGTCTTAGAATATTTCGAGGAACCCAACGCACTTGACGGAATTGAATTCCGACTTCTAAGTCAATTAATTAACGTTTAAAGTTTCCCAAAACCCGTTAATTACAACTTCTCCAAATTAATTCCAAATTTCGATTCGATTAGGAAAAAGTGGTCCGGGGGACGTTTTAAACCACCCGAACATTAAAACCCGAGCAACCGAGCACGTGGGCCCCACCCAAGAGGCTTGGCCGAGACCCTAGGGTTTGAGGGAGGGGCTCGGCCACCAAGTGGTGGCTGCTGCCACCTCCGGCCAGCCACCACATGGCCGGCCGGCCACCACCCACGGTGGCCGGAGCTCCTCCCGAGCCTCCGGTCACCGGAAAACGTGAAATTAAACCCCCAAACACCTCTAAAACGTCTCCAACACCTCCCCACACTCTACACAACCCTAAGCCTTAGTTTATAACCAAACCCTAGCTCTTGAAAATAATCAAAACGAGAATCGGTTCGGGTATTACCGTAGAGGAGAACGAGGGGAACGGGATTGCTCTTTGCTTTGACTCGATCCAAGGGCTCGATCACAAACCCTAGCTCAACCTCCCTTCTTCTCTCTTCTTCTCCTTCTCCTTCTCTCTCTAAAACCTCTCTTCTAATTTCTAATTTAATTAAACTAACAACAAAACTAACTTTCTCTCCCTTAATACCCCATACTCGGCCAACCCTCTCCAACCACACCTTTTCCCTCCAAAAAATACCCCACCATATACTTGACAAGTGTCAAGGTGGGTCCCATACCTTTTTGAAAATATCTAGTTGATATTTTCCAATCAGATTCGCGAAAAACGGACGTTTCGGGCCCCGAACGGGCACTTTTCCCAAAAAAAATTTAAACTGGACGGGCTTCAAGGAAACGGCCCAACTAAGACCGCTACGACGACGGCTAAGCTTTTCGGGTCCAAAACGGTCCTCGAATGGACCAAAACGTCGCTCGGGTGACTTTTCCAGCGAAAAATCAATCTTTCCCAAAATGACCAGGAAGTTGCCTTGAGTCCCCCGTAACTCATTTTAGTCGATAACGGGGTCAACTTAAGTCCGGCATGACCCTCGGGGTCAATTTAAGTTAAGTTAAGTGTCTGTCTTAAAATTTTTAAATTTTCCTGTTTTTCGCAGGTTTGACTGACGTTGACCAGAAGTGGTTATTACACACTTGGGTGTCGTGGGTTAAGTAAGTTTATCGAACAATAGAAAGGCAGGCGACACCGGGTGGTGTCGTATGATACGGGAACGTATCGAACAATAGAAATGCATGTGACACTTAGTAGTGTCGTAGGAGCGGTGAACTTTCGATATTAGAATTACTGGAGGCATTTGGTTATGCCCGGAGGTTGATTGTTTAATTTGTGTCTTGGGTGGCCATGAGAGCCCGTACTTTACTGTTTGTGTCTTGGGTGGCCATGAGAGCCCGTACTTTACTGTTTGTGTCTTGGGTGGCCATGAGAGCCCGTACTTTACTGTCTGTGTCTTGGGTGGCCTTGAGTGCCCGTGGGGTTGTTGAACCCGCGGTTTAGAGTTGGGTGTTTTGGGTGGCCTTGAGTGCCCGTGGGGTTGCTGAACTCGTGGTTTACAGTTGGGGTGTTTTGGGTGGCCTTGAGTGCCCGTGGGGTTGTTGAGCCCGTGTCTTTACTGTTGGTGTGTCTTGGGTGGCCATGAGTGCCTGTGAAGTGTTAGACCGGTGTTGTTGTTGTTTGTTGAACTTTGTTTGTGATTGTGATTGTGGCTACCTGAGGTTGGGGGCCCGCTTCATAATAACGGGGGTCCTATGATCGCACGCGTATGCATGTTCAGACGAGGTAGGGGGCCCGCCTGAGAGAAAAAGGGGTCCTGGCCGCGCGTGCGTGGTGGTGACAGGTCGACAGCCTGATCCGACTTTGTGTCGGGAGAAGTACGACAGGTCGACCGCCTGGCCTGACAGGGATCGGCAAAGTGCGTAGGGACTGAGTAGCTGGACTGTGATCCTTTGCGATCTTGTTTGGTGTGCGATCCTTTGTGATATTGGGTGTCGCATGGTTATCTTTCGTGGCTTTGGAGGAAGTCGTAATCATTGGGTCGGGTCTACATTATGTGTCCGAGTGTCGAGTCGGTTGAGGAAAGTATTAGTCATGTGTCAAACGGGTTACTTGAGTTTGGGGATAGTAGTCCCCGGTGTTCGGATTGTTGTTGGTGTTACCGGCATTGTCTGCTAAGTATGCTATAGTCAGTCTGTTATCCGTGGTGGTGAGCGAAAGCTCACCCTAACTGCTTTTCCTACAGGTACTGGTCGCGGGATGGACTAGGTGAGCTCTCGAAGCTTGAAGAGCTAGGAGCGGGAGTCTGGGTTTTCTTTTTGAGTCTACCGACGTACACTTGTATTTTGTCCGCTTGTTGGACGTACTTTTGAGTTGTAAATAATTATTTTATTTAAGTAAATGGTGGTTTGAAAGTGATTTCGTTAAAAGATTTGAAAATGTTTTTTTGTCTTGAACGTTCGCGTTCCGAGTTCGGTTTTACTGAAATTGGGGCGTGACAATGTTGGACATTTCCAGTATGGAAGGCTTGGAGGCGATGAGCGAATCACGGGACCTCGTTTGAAATGGCCACGGGCCATGTTCCAAGAGGCCCATGAAAGGTCCATGCAACCAAGGCCCATGGAACTAATTAATCAAGTCTTGATTAATTAGTACTAAGTAAGCAAGACAAGGATTAAGGTGTTGGTGATTCATCAGGTAACTAAATCTTCTCTTGCCATACAATGATTTGCCAATCATTCGTTAACCGGTGTTCTTGGTTTGGTAAGAAATAGTGTTGAATTCTTTGTTAGTTGTTTCATGATTTTAATCGTCTCTTGGTTTTCATTGATTTTCCGCTGCGAGTTGGTTCATCTCCAACCCTACCTCGAGACCCAACAGTGGTATCAGAGCCGTGCTACCTTCGGGATTCACAAGACGGTGTTCAAAGTTTCGGTTTTGCTTGAAAGTTTCGTTTTTGGCATATTGTTTTGCTAAATTGTTTGATAACATGTTTTAAATTATTTTTTATGGATTTAATGCATGTAAAATGAATATTTGAAAATTATTTCAAATCTGGAAATTTTGAAATTTTTTTTATTTTTCGGGTCTCGGGAGCGGGACTCTGGGGGAGCCAAAATCGGGACCGAACGGGGCTCCGTTGGACGGAGCTAGGCCAAGCATGACCATTGGATGGTTGATATGCCAAGGCTAAACCGTGTTGTTAGTTATGACGAGTTTGGAACCGTCGTGACGAACTCGAAGATCAAATGTTCAACAGTTTCAATTTTGAACTGTTTCGATAAACCGAGCATCAAAAATATTCGAAACTTGGCTATTAAATAACACTGGAAAATCACATGATGTTTGATAACATGATTGTTTGATAACACGATGTGTGATGTGATGTTGGCATGGTGTACATAATAGCCCCGAGCTCGATTTAATTATTTATCGCTTTTCACGGCCTGCGAGTCGTTAGAGTTAGCGTGTAATTATTCTTTCAAGGTGTGGTCGTCGAACCACTTGTTTGTAATATTTATTTATTCCCGACCTGCGAGTCGTGTATTAAATTGTAATTTTTGCTCAAGACGAAGAAAGGGCGAAAAGGTCATTTGGTGGCTTTTCGGGTGTTGACATCGGCTTGGAGTCGATGGAGCTCAAGAAGCTAGTGGGAGTTAGTTTAGGGGGCTATTATGTGCACATTTATCGCTTTATTCTTGGTTTAATTTATGCATGATTAATTCTATGTGTTTTGGAATTGCATGCTTAACATTATTTACCGAGCATATCACCTCACATGCGAAGATAAAATTGGAATTTTAATCCTTGTGTGTGAGCCCTTAGAATCATCATTACATTGGATGTAGTTGACGGGTTCAAAGGAAGAATTACATTGGAAGTAATTTGAGGCATCATTGCATTTGGAATGTAGTTGATGTGCTCATCGCATCTAGGATGTGTCAAAGTTTTAAACACAACCGGACAAGTAAAAATGGGTCATGTCCGATACCTCCCAAATATCATCACCTTACTTCCTCCCTGTCCTGTGGGTGTCATGCGCCTAAGCGGAGCATCCATGGGAAAGCGAGGCAGTAGGTTTGGATGACATATGTGGGTGTCATGCGCCTTAGCGGAGCACCTACATAGTGGCTGGTCATAGTTGAAAATTGGTGGACCCGACTACGATTCTCATCTAGGGTTGAGCTAGGGTAACAGATAGGGTAAGCCGTGTACTTAAGTACATACCCTAGCCAAGAGTCATATTGGATGTGATTGGACGGGGTCCTACCTACATAGCTCGATTGAATGGTGAGCCTTCGTTCAACTTGATCGAGCGAATCAAGGATCTTGGTTTCAGATTCTAAAGGATTAGAATCGATTGTTGGTGTTTAAGATTGATCTTCATAAAATTTATTCAGTTTACTGATTGAATTTTATCTGTTGTAGATCAAATGGCAAATTCAGCGAACATTAATAGTTTGTCATTAAAAACCATTCTTGACAGGGTCAATCTAAATGGGACAAACTATTTGGACTAGTACAGAATTTTGAGGATAGTCCTCAAGTCTGAACGCAAAGAATATGTCCTTGACAAGGTTGTCTCTAAGACCATATCAGAGTTACACGAAGTGTCATTAACTGCTGAGAAGAATATATCAGGCATCTGGGATCCAAGGATATTCTGATGGTCAACAAGAGAATTGGAAGTGGCAAGGGCGGGGCCCATGCGCACTTGGAAGGAAAGATGAGACACATGAGAATGTCTGCTTCTACTGCCAACAGCCTAGTCATTGGAACCGGGATTACAGGAGGTTCACGGCTGATCTGAACAACTACAGTGGGACTGCGCCTTCATCAAATAGCCTGGATGATCTGAAGAAGGGCAGTAGGACTGCACCTTCATCAGGACACATGGATGATCTAAGGAAGAGCGGTGAGACCGTGCCTTCATGCGATATTAACTTTATAGAGCTACATCTCTCTACTTCCAAAGATTCATTGGTATTAGATACCAGGATGGAATCTCACACATGCATTAATATATAGTGGCTGAAAGTAGGAGAGGTTTGGAAAGCACGAAGTAGACCTCAGAGTTGTGGAAATTGATGTAGGATCCATGAGTCTTGCTTTGCCAAGTGGCCTTGTCTTAGTATTGTATAATGTATATTGCATACCTACTTTTAGTAGGAATATTATATCTGTATCCGTGTTTGACAAGGAAGGATATAATGTTAATATTGGAAATGGAGTTTTTAATGTTTTATGCAATGATATGTTTTATACAAGTACTAACTTGGTTGGAGGATTGTACATATTAGATATGAGTAACAATGCCTCAAGTTCTATATATTACATTAATACCAAGAGGTCTAAATCCAACGATTTAAACTTAACTCTGTTATGGCACTGTCATTTGGGCCGCATAAACAAGAAGCGCCTATCAGCACTTCAGAAGTGCGGGCTTTCAGGTTCATTCGAATTCCATTCGATCGATCGGTGCAAGGTTTATTTGATGGCAAAATGACTAAAGCGCCCTTTATCGATCGCGATGAATGGGCGGGTGAATTATTGGGGCGGATACACTCGAATGTGTGTAGACCAATAAGTTCACTTTCCAGGAGGGGTTTTAGTTACTTTATCACATTTACTGATGATTACAGTAAATATGGTTATGTCTATTCGTAGACACATAAGTCTGAAGCTTTTGATAAATTCAAAGAGTTTAAGACTAAAGTAGAAAACCAGCTCGACAAAGGTATTAAGGCACTTCAATTGGATCGAGGTGGAAAATACTTGACCACAGAGTTATTAGATCATCTAAATGAGAATGGGATGTTAGTCTTAGTGCCTGTAGTTCAATCCTAAATGTCCAAATGTATATATCATCGTTAGCAATAAAATTAAAGCGGCTTTATATTACTTATGTGTTGGGGTAATATATCAATGTGTGCTCTGATCTATGCCCACCATGCGAATAGAACCATAGATCGAGATAGATCACACTCGATGGGTCCCTAGTCAACAAAGCTTCACTAGAAGCGACTAGTATGAAAGAGGGCTCTTTATGGCTTACGTTCTGTTAGTCATTGGAATGGGATTCCGGAGTCTGATCATAGATATCATGTGGGACATGATATTGGACGACCCGCCCTGAATATGTGCCATAGATTAAGTCATGAACATATTCAGTGTTGTAGCTTGTCATGTATCCTTAGACCAAGGAGTCTTTGTGATCGCTATGTAGTCAACAACTGAGTTTGACCTGAGCCTAACGTTGTCCGTAACAGGGCTTCCATAACGGCCAGGATTGGCTTGGGGACGGGCTACATGAGTGACACGAAAGACGGCTAAGGGATTTATCCCTCATACTAAGGTATGAGAAAGATATCGGTTCTCGGCCACTTGATCGAGAGTGACTGGAAGAATAGCATGGCCATGCACATGATACTGGGTATCATATCTTCAGTCATCTCACATATCAAGGAACGGTGATTGAGAATAATAAGGATGACGGCTCTATGCCTTATCTCAATCAGGATATCGGAGATAAAAGGATAATGACAGGGACGACGGAAAGGTTATAATTGACAGGGTCGATTCGTTATGTAGTGTCAGGCAATACTAAAGTCTCGTTAGTTGCCACTTAAATAGGATCAAGTAAAATGGGATTTTACGTTGATCTATTGACATGCATAAACCTAAGGGTCACACCGGAGGATGAAACTCATTGACACATTTATGGAGAATGGCCAAAAGGGAGTTGTCTCGGGACATGACCAAAACTGGGTTTTGGGTCATGTGCCCGTAAGTGAATAGGACTTTACGGATCGAGATAAGGCTTGGAGTCTTGGGATTGATCGCGTCGGATAATGTTGGACATTTCCGGTATGGAAGGCATGGAGGCGATGAGCGAATCACGGGACCTCGTTGGAAATGGTCACGGGCCATGTTCCAAGAGGCCCATGAAAGGCCCATGCAACCAAGGCCCATGGAACTAATTAATCAAGTCTTGATTAATTAGTACTAAGTAAGCAAGACAAGGATTAAAGTGTTGGTGATTCACCACCTAACACAATCTTGTCTTGCCATACTTTGTCCTATTTACACCTTACTTGACACCATACTTGTCCCATGCCTTTAGTTGGACAAGTATGGGTTTTGTTATGTTTAAGTCATCTTTTTTCAACATAACAAAGACAAGACAAGAATAGGAAACACATTTTCTCTCCCTCTTCCATGGCCATTTCGGGTTTGGCTAGTTTCCTCCTCCATTTTTGTGTTCTTGAGTCCTCAAAGAGAAGAACTACGTGGCTTTGATTCCCATGTGGATACGTAGGCGTCTTGGAGACTCAAGCCAATCATTCGTTAACCGGTGTTCTTGTTTTGGTAAGAACTAGTGCTGAATTTTTCTCTTGTTAATCCATTCTTTGTTAGTTGTTTCATGGTTCTAATTGTCTCTTGGTTTTCATTGATTTTCCGCTGCGAGTTGGTTCATCTCCAACCTTACCTCGAGACCCAACAGTGGTATCAGAGCCGTGCTACCTTCGGGATTCACAAGACGGTGTTCAAAGTTTCGGTTTTGCTTGAAAGTTTCGTTTTTGGCATGTTGTTTTGCTAAATTGTTTGATAACATTCTTGTTTGATAACACGATGTGTGATGTGATGTTGGCATGGTGTACATAATAGCCCCGAGCTCGATTTAATTATTTATCGCTTTTCACGGCCTGCGAGCCGTTAGAGTTAGCGTGTAATTTTTCTTTCAAGGTGTGGTCGTCGAACCACTTGTTTGTAATATTTATTTATTCCCGACCTGCGAGTCGTGTATTAAATTGTAATATTTTACTCAAGATGAAGAAAGGGCGAAAAGGTCATTTGGTGGCTTTTCGGGTGTTGGCATCGGCTTGGAGTCGGTGGAGCTCAAGAAGCTAGTGGGAGTTAGTTTAGGGGGCTATTATGTGCACATTTATCGCTTTATGCTTGGTTTAGTTTATGCATGATTAATTCTATGTGTTTTAGAATTGCATGCCTAACTTTATTTACCGAGCATATCACCTCACATGCAAAGATAAAATTGGAATTTTAATCCTTGTGTGTGAACCCTTAGAACCGTCATTGCATTGGATGTAGTTGACGGGTTCAAAGGAAGAATTACATTGGATGTAATTTGAGGCATCATTGCATTTGGAATGTAGTTGATGTGCTCATCGCATCTAGGATGTGCCAAAGTTTTGAACACAACTGGACAAGTAAAAGCGGGTCATGTCCGATACCTCCCAATCATCAACACCTTACTACCTCCCCGTCCTATGGGTGTCGTGCGCATTAGCGGAGCATCCATGGGAAAGCGGGGTAGTAGGTTTGGACGACATATGTGGGTGTCGTGCGCTTTAGCGGAGCACCTACATAGTGACGAGCCATAGTTGAAAATTGGTTGACCCGACTACGATTCTTAGCCTGAGGTTGAGCTAGGGTAACAGATAGGGTAAGTCGTGTACATAAGTACATACCCTAGCCAGGAGTCACATTGGATGTGATTGGATGGAGTCCTACCTACATAGCTCGATTAAGTGGTGAGCATTAGTTCAGCTTAATCGAGTGAATCAAGGATCTTGGTTTCAGATTCTAAAGGTTTAGAATTGATTGTTGGTGTTTAAGCTTGATCTTCATAAAATTTATTCAGTTTACTGATTGAATTTTATCTGTTGTAGATCAAATGGCAAATTCAGCGAACATTAATAGTTTGTCATTAAAAACCATTCTTGACAGGGTCAAGCTAAATGGGACAAACTATTTGGACTGGTACAGAATTTTGAGGATAGTCCTCAAGTCTGAACGCAAAGAATATGTCCTTGACAAGGCTGTCTCTAAGACCATATCAGAGTTACATGAAGTGTCATCAACTGCTGAGAAGAATATCTCAGGGATCTGGGATCCAAGGATATTCTGATGGTCAACAAGGGAATTGGAAGTGGCAAGGGCTGGGCCCATGCGCACTTGGCAGGAAAGATGAGACACCTGAGAATGTCTGCTTCTACTGCCAACAGCCTGGTCATTCGAACCGGGATTACAGGAAGTTCACGGCTGATCTGAAGAAGGGCAGTGGGACTGCGCCTTCATCAAATAGCCTGGATGATCTGAAGAAGGGCAGTAGGACTGCGCCTTCATCAGGAAACCTGGATGATCTAAGGAAGGGCGGTGGGATCGTGCCTTCATTCGGTATTAACTCTATAGAGCTACATCTCTCTACTTCCAAAGATTCATGGGTATTAGATACCATGACTGAATCTCACACATGCACTAATATATGGTGGCTGAAAGTAGGAGAGATTTGGAAAGCACGAAATGGACCTCAGAGTTGTGGCAACTGCTGTAGGATCCATGAGTCTTGCTTTGCCAAGAGGCCTTGTCTTAGTATTGTATAATGAATATTGCATACCTACTTTTAGTAGGAATATTATATCTGTATCCGTGTTTGACAAGGAAGGATATAATGTTAATATTGGAAATGGAGTTTTCAATGTTCTATGCAATGATATGTTTTATACCAGTACTGACATGGTTGGAGGATTGTACATATTAGATATGGGTAACAATGCCTCAAGTTCTATATATTCCGTTAATACCAAGAGGTCTAAATCCAATGATTTAAACCTAACTCTGTTATGGTACTGTCATTTGGGTCGCATAAACAAGAAGCGCCTATCAGCACTTCAGAAGTGCGGGCTTTCAGGTTCATTCGAATTCCATTCGATCGATAGGTGCAAGGTTTGTTTGATGGGAAAAATGACTAAAGTGCCCTTTATCGATCGCGATGAAAGGGCGGGTGAATTATTGGGGCTGATACACTCGAATGTGTGTAGACCAATAAGTTCACTTGCCAGGAGGGGTTTTAGCTACTTTATCACATTTACTGATGATTACAGTAAATATGGTTATGTCTATTCGGTGAGACATAAGTCTGAAGCTTTCGATAAATTCAAAGAGTTTAAGACTATAGTAGAAAACCAGCTCGACAAAGGTATTAAGGCACTTCGATTGGATCGAGGTGGAAAATACTTGACCACAGAGTTATTAGATCATCTAAAAGAGAATGAGATCCTTTTGGAACGGACTCCTCCTAGGTCACTGTAGTTGAAAGGTGTAGCCAAACGGAGAAATCGGACATTGTTAGACAATGGTCTGTTCCATGATTAGTTGGACTGATCTCCCAATCTCTTTTAGGGGTTTTGCTCTAGAGACGACCGCATTCATAGTGAATCGGGCTTCGACGAATGGTGTGGAATGGACACCATTTTAAAAATGGTACGGGATGATGCCCGCTTTGTCCTTCCTAAAGATTTGTGGTTGCGAGGCTTATGTGAAACATTTGGTTTCGACTAAGCTCGAACCAAGATCTGAGATATGCACCTTCGTGTGGTATCCCAAAGCAACAAGGGGATACTATTTCTACAATCCCAGTGAGAACATGGTGTTCGTCGCTTGGGGTGGGGTCTTTATGGAAAAGAAGTTTTGTTTCCAAAGATGTCATTGGAAGGACTGTGCATCTCGAAGAAATTCAGGATGGTACAGATCTGTCTAAACCAATTGGCAACCCAGTAGAAAGGAGCCAGAGATTGTCGTAGAGTAAGAACCAATTCTTGTTACAATTCCGGAAGGTCCAAGGCGATTTGAAAGGATCAATCTTCCACCTCCAAGATATGGTATCCGGAGGTGACAATGAAGTCATGGTGGATCACGATGATCCAGCCACCTTTCAGGAAGTCATGGATGGGCCCAACTCCGAGTTATGGCTGGGAGCCATGAGGGAGGAAATGCAATCCATGTCGGACAACCGAGTCTGGGAACCGGTTGATCCCATCAATGGTGTGAGGACCATAGGATGCAAATGGATCTTCAAGGTGAAGATGGACATGGACGGCAACCCTCTGACCTACAAAGCTCAACTGGTGGCGAAAGGCTATAGGCAGATCCAATGGATTGACTATGAGGAAACCTTCTCCTTAGTGGCTATGGTCAAAATCGATCCAAATTCTTCTTGACATAACTGCGTATCATAATTACGAGATATGGCAAGTGGATGTCAAAACCGCTTTCCTAAATGGAAATTTGACTGAGTACGTTTGTATGTCTCGGCCCAAAGGTTTTGACGATCCGAAGAATAAAGGAAAGATTTATAAGTTGTTGAAATCCATTTATGGATTGAAACGAACTTCTCGGAGTTGGATCCTTCGTTTTGATGAAGCTGTAATTGGATTTGGCTTAATCAAGAACGATGATGAATCTTGCGTTTATAAGAAGGCTAGTGGGAGCAATATTACCTTTCTGGTTCTCATTGAAAACGACATCCCAACCTTGCACGAGACTAAAGCTTGGTTGAGGAAGTGTTTTTCAATAAAGGACTTAGGCGATGCTTCTCATATCTTAAGGATTAAGATATGTAGAGATCGCACCAAGAGGGTCTTGGATTTAAGTCAGGGAACCTATGTGAACAAGGCATTGAGTAGGTTCTTAATGCTCGATTCAAAGAAAGGACTCTTACCCACTAGTCATGGCATTCATCTCAGCAAGACTCAGTGTCCTAAGACACCTGATGAGCTGAAAAGGATGATGAGAATCCTATGCGCCTGGGGGCAGGATCGATCATATATGCCATGACATGTATGAGACCAGACGTCTCGTAAGCCTTATGTTGTACCAGTAGACATCATTCTAACCCGGGGGAAAGATGATGCTGAACTAGTCGTCGAAGGATGAGTAGACGCTAGTTTTCCAAGACAAATCCAGATGACTTTAGAAGTCAATCAGGATATGTGTTTACGCTGAATGGCAGAGCTTTAGCTGGGAAAGCGTAAAGCAAGATACCATTGCCGAATCTACGACAGAGGCCAAGTACATGGATGCTGCAGAGGCAGCTAAGGAGGCTATGTGGATTTGGAAATTCATGGCAGGGCTGGGTGTAATCAAAAACCCATCCAGTCCGGTGAATCCATTTTGCGACAACACAAGGGCCATTGCGCAAGCTAAAAGCCTAGATCGCATAACAAATCCAAACATGTACTGCGGCGTATCCACCTCATCAGATAAATACTGAACTGAGGTGAAGTGAAGATAACCGATATTGCAACAGATGATAACATAGCCAACCCTTTGACTAAGGCAGTGTCACTGCCTGAACATGTTAGACATGTAAAGTCGATGGGGACATATTGGAGTTTAGATTGGAACTAGGGCAAGTGGGAGATTGTTAGTCTTAGTGCCTGTAGTTCAATCCTAAATGTCCAAATGTATATATCATCGTTAGCAATAAAATTAAAGCGGCTTTATATTACTTATGTGTTGGGGTAATATATCAATGTGTGCTCTGATCTATGCCCACCATGCGAATAGAACCATAGATCGAGATAGATCACACTCGATGGGTCCCTAGTCAACAAAGCTTCACTAGAAGCGACTAGTATGAAAGAGGGCTCTTTATGGCTTACGTTCTGTTAGTCATTGGAATGGGATTCCGGAGTCTGATCATAGATATCATGTGGGACATGATATTGGACGACCCGCCCTGAATATGTGCCATAGATTAAGTCATGAACATATTCAGTGTTGTAGCTTGTCATGTATCCTTAGACCAAGGAGTCTTTGTGATCGCTATGTAGTCAACAACTGAGTTTGACCTGAGCCTAACGTTGTCCGTAACAGGGCTTCCATAACGGCCAGGATTGGCTTGGGGACGGGCTACATGAGTGACACGAAAGACGGCTAAGGGATTTATCCCTCATACTAAGGTATGAGAAAGATATCGGTTCTCGGCCACTTGATCGAGAGTGACTGGAAGAATAGCATGGCCATGCACATGATACTGGGTATCATATCTTCAGTCATCTCACATATCAAGGAACGGTGATTGAGAATAATAAGGATGACGGCTCTATGCCTTATCTCAATCAGGATATCGGAGATAAAAGGATAATGACAGGGACGACGGAAAGGTTATAATTGACAGGGTCGATTCGTTATGTAGTGTCAGGCAATACTAAAGTCTCGTTAGTTGCCACTTAAATAGGATCAAGTAAAATGGGATTTTACGTTGATCTATTGACATGCATAAACCTAAGGGTCACACCGGAGGATGAAACTCATTGACACATTTATGGAGAATGGCCAAAAGGGAGTTGTCTCGGGACATGACCAAAACTGGGTTTTGGGTCATGTGCCCGTAAGTGAATAGGACTTTACGGATCGAGATAAGGCTTGGAGTCTTGGGATTGATCGCGTCGGATAATGTTGGACATTTCCGGTATGGAAGGCATGGAGGCGATGAGCGAATCACGGGACCTCGTTGGAAATGGTCACGGGCCATGTTCCAAGAGGCCCATGAAAGGCCCATGCAACCAAGGCCCATGGAACTAATTAATCAAGTCTTGATTAATTAGTACTAAGTAAGCAAGACAAGGATTAAAGTGTTGGTGATTCACCACCTAACACAATCTTGTCTTGCCATACTTTGTCCTATTTACACCTTACTTGACACCATACTTGTCCCATGCCTTTAGTTGGACAAGTATGGGTTTTGTTATGTTTAAGTCATCTTTTTTCAACATAACAAAGACAAGACAAGAATAGGAAACACATTTTCTCTCCCTCTTCCATGGCCATTTCGGGTTTGGCTAGTTTCCTCCTCCATTTTTGTGTTCTTGAGTCCTCAAAGAGAAGAACTACGTGGCTTTGATTCCCATGTGGATACGTAGGCGTCTTGGAGACTCAAGCCAATCATTCGTTAACCGGTGTTCTTGTTTTGGTAAGAACTAGTGCTGAATTTTTCTCTTGTTAATCCATTCTTTGTTAGTTGTTTCATGGTTCTAATTGTCTCTTGGTTTTCATTGATTTTCCGCTGCGAGTTGGTTCATCTCCAACCTTACCTCGAGACCCAACATGGGATCCTTTTGGAATGGACTCCTCCTAGGACACTGTAGTTGAAAGGTGTAGCCAAACGGAGAAATCGGACATTGTTAGACAATGGTCCGTTCCATGATTAGTTGGACTGATCTCCCAATCTCTTTCTGGGGTTATGATCTAGAGAGGACCGCATTTATAGTGAATCGGGCTTCGACGAAGGGTGTGGAAGGGACACCATTTTAAAAATGGTACGGGATGATGCCCGCTTTGTCCTTCCTAAAGATTTGTGGTTGCGAGGCTTATGTGAAACATTTGGTTTCAACTAAGCTCGAACCAAGATCTGAGATATGCACCTTCGTGTGGTATCCCAAAGCACCAAGGGGATACTACTTCTACAATCCCAGTGAGAACATGGTGTTCGTCGCTTGGGTGGGGTCTTTATGGAAAAGGAGTTTTGTTTCCAAAGACGTCATTGGGAGGACTGTGCATCTCGAAGAAATTCAGGATGGTACAGATCTGTCTAAACCAATTGACAACCCAATAGAAAGGAGCCAGAGATTGTCGTAGAGTAAGAACCAGTTCATGTTACAATTCCGGAAGGTCCAAGGCAATTTGAAAGGATCAATCTTCCACCTCCAAGATATGGTATCAGGAGAAAAAATGAAGTCATGGTGGATCACGATGATCCAGCCACCTTTCAGGAAGTCGTGGATGGGCCCGACTCCGAGTTATGGGTGGGAGCCATGAGGGAGGAAATGCAATCCATGTCGGACAACCGAGTCTAGGAACCGGTTGATCCCATCAATGGTGTGAGGACCATCGGATGCAAATGGATCTTCAAGGTGAAGATGGACATGGACGGCAACCCTCTGACCTACAAAGCTCAACTGGTGGCGAAAGGTTATAGGCAAATCCAATGGATTGACTATGAGGAAACCTTCTCCCTAGTGGCTATGGTCAAAATCGATCCAAATTCTTCTTGACATAACTGCGTATCATAATTACGAGATATGGCAAGTGGATGTCAAAACCGCTTTCCTAAATGGAAATTTGACTGAGTATGTTTGTATGTCTCGTCCCAAAGGTTTTGACGATCCGAAGAATAAGGGAAAGATTTATAAGTTGTTGAAATCCATTTATGGACTGAAACGAACTTCTCGGAGTTGGATCCTTCGTTTTGATGAAGCTGTAATTGGATTTGGCTTAATCAAGAACGAGGATGAATCTTGCGTTTATAAGAAGGATAGTGGGAGCAAGATTACCTTTCTGGTTCTCATTGAAAACAACATCCCAACCTTGCACGAGACTAAAGCTTGGTTGAGGAAGTGTTTTTCAATAAAGGACTTAGGCGATGCTTCTTATATCTTAATGATTAAGATATGTAGAGATCGCACCAAGAGGGTCTTGGATTTAAGTCAAGAAACCTATGTGAACAAGGCATTGAGTAGGTTCTTAATGATCGATTCAAAGAAAGGACTCTTACCCACTAGTCATGGCATTCATCTCAGCAAGACTCAGTGTCCTAAAACACCTGATTAGCTGAAAAGGATGATGAGAATCCTATGCGAATGGGGGCAGGATCGACCATATATGCCATGACATGTATGAGACCGGACTTCTCGTAAGTCTTATGTTGTACCAGTAGAAATCAGTCTAACCCGGGGGAAAGATGATGATGAACTAGTCGTCGAAGGATGAGTAGACGCTAGTTTTCCAATACAAATCCAGATAACTTTAGAAGTCAGTCAGGATATGTGTTTATGCTGAATGGTAGAGCTTTAGCTGGGAGAGCATAAAGAAAGATACCATTGCCGAATCTACGATAGAGGCCAAGTACATGGATGCTGTAGAGACAGCTAAGGAGGCTATGTGGATTTGGAAATTCACGGCAGAGTTGGGTGTAATTAAAACCCATCCAGACCGGTGAATCCATTTTGCGACAACACATGGGCCATTGCGCAAGCTAAAAGCCCAGATCGCATAACAAATCCAAACATGCATTGCGGCGTATCCACCTCATCAGGGAAATACTGAACTGAGGTGAAGTGAAGATAACCTATATTGCAACAGATGATAACATAGCCAACACTTTGACTAAGGCAGTGTCGCTGCCTGAACATGTTAGACCTGTAAAGTCGATGGGGACATATTGGAGTTTAGATTGGAACTAGGGCAAGTGGGAGATTGTTAGTCTTAGTGCCCGTAGTTCAATCCTAAATGTCCAAATGTATATATCATCATTAGCAATAAAATTAAAGCGGCTTTATATTACTTATGTGTTGGAGTAATATATCGATGTGCGCTCTGATCTATGCCCATAATGCGAATAAAACCATAGATCGAGATAGATCACACTCGATGGGTCCTTAGTCAACAAAGCTTCACTAGAAGCGACTAGTATGAAAGATGGCTCTTTATGGCTTACGTTCTGTTAGTCATTGGAATGGGATTCCGGAGTCTGATCATAGATATCATGTGGGACATGATATTGAACGACCCGACATGAATATGTGCCATAGATCAAGTCATGAACATATTCATTGTCGTAGCTTGTCATGTATCCTTAGACCAAGGAGTATTTGTGACCACTATGTAGTCAACAACTGAGTTTGACCTGAGCCTAACGTTGTTCGTAACACGGCTTCCATAACGGCCATGATTGGCTTGGGGACGGGCTACATGAGTGACACGAAAGACGGTAAGGGATTTATCCCTCATACTGAGGTATGAGAAAGATATCGGTTCTCGGCCTCTTGATCGAGAGTGACTGAAATAATAGAATGGCCATACACATGATATTGGGTATCATATATTCAGTCATCTCACATATCAAGGAACAGTGATTGAGAATAATAAGGATGACGGCTCTATGCCTTATCTCAATCAAGATATCGGAGATAAAAGGATAATGACAGGGACGATGGAAAGGTTAGAATCGACAGGGTCGATTCGTTATGCAGTGTCATGCAATACTAAAGTCTTGTTAGTTACCACTTAAATAGGATCAAGTAAAATGGGATTTTACGTTGATCTATTGACATGCATAAACCTAAGGGTCACACCGGAGAATGAAACTCATTGACACATTTATGGAGAATGGCCAAAAGGGAGTTGTCTCGGGACATGACCAAAACTGGGTTTTGGGTCATGTGCCCGTAACTGAATAGGATTTTACGGATCGAGACAAGGCTTGGAGTCTTGGGATTGATCACGTCGGATAATGTTGGACATTTTCGGTATGGAAGGCTTGGAGGCGATGAGAAAATCACGGGACCTCGTTGGAAATGGCCACGGGCCATGTTCCAAGAGGCCCATGCAACTAATTAATCAAGTCTTGATTAATTAGTACTAAGTAAGCAAGACAAGGATTAAGGTGTTGGTGATTCACCACCTAACTCAATCTTGTCTTTCCATACTTTGTCCTATTTACACCTTACTTGTCACCATGCTTGTCCCATGCCTTTAGTTGGACAAGTATGGGGTTTATTATGTTTAAGTCATCTTTTTCCACATAACAAACATAAGACAAGAATAGGAAACACAACTTCTCTCCCCCTAACCTTGCAATTTCGGGTTTGGCAAGCTCCCACCTCCATTTTTGTGTTCTTGAGTCCTCAAAGAGAAGAACTATGTGGCTTTGATTCCCATGTGGATACGTAGGCGTCTTGGAGACTCAAGCCAATCATTCGTTAAGTGTTCTTGGTTTGATAAAAAATAGTGCTGAATTTTTCTCTTGTGAATCCATTCTTTGTTAGTTCTTTCATGGTTTTAATCGTCTCTTGGTTTTCATTGATTTTCCGCTGCGAGTTGGTTCATCTCCAACCCTACCTCGAGACTACATGGCGGTCCACCCGGGTATAAATAAGCTAGCTAAGAGGTACAGAGAGTCTCTACGAGTCCCACCGGTTATCCAAATAGAAGGATACTTTTGATCGGATTGGGAAGCCGCGCCACCTCCAACTCCACTCATGATGGACGAAACCCGTGTAGAGCCGAAATTACCTATCTCTCTTGCAGGTTCTCAGGGACAACAAGATCTCATCCCTCAACCATGTGTCAACCGCAAAGAAACCAAAGATCCTAATGTGGGGTCGATCGAGGTTCAACCTACAATCCTTCCTAACTTGAGCGCATCGATGCCTACTCTTCCTCAAGAGGTTACGATAAATAAGGAAGACGGGAAAGGGGTGCAACAACATGAGAAGCTACACTAGAGCAAGCAGATTCGGACTATTCCGCAGCACGAGATCTTGGGGAGTAATGACCAGAAGAAGGAGTCATCCTCAACCCCGGGGAAGGCATAGAAGGAGGCCTAGAAGAAACAGTTAGTCAAGAGAGGGTCGTGCAGGGCCAAGAGTATGAAAAAGCTTGCTCGGGAGAAATCACCCCGAGTAGTTGAGGTTACAGACAATACCAAGAAGCGAGCTTTATTTGATGGACATTGATTCAGTTACTATGGATGAACATGCATTTTCCCCTCCACTTTTTTAGACGAAGGCTGGGAAGCAGCCTCGTCGGGAACTATTCTTTTTTATAAGCTCAAAATTGTATTAAAAAGACTTGTTCCAAGAAAGATAGAGGTCCTTAGACCAGGACAAAAAGACAACGATTACAAGGGAGCTCTCGTACAGAGCTAAAGAGCTAAATCCCGGAAAGAGGAGGAAGAAAAGTCCAGAACAAACACGAACACAAACAAGGCAGTATCTCCCCTCATTGGTAACCCACTCTTCACCCTCTGAAGTTAAGTTCGGGTCGTCGAACTCCTTCTCTTGAGTAGACTGAGTATGAGCGTGTCGGGGTTTTTTTTTTTGATCGGCAAAGCATGTATTCAAATGAAACCTCTTTTGAGGTGAAAGAGGAGTTACAACGGATTACCCTAAGAATCCCAAAAGCCCAAAGATAGGCGCAACTATCTGTAAGGGCAAAGCATTAAAACATAAAGGAAACAAAGTGCAACTAGTAACCAACTGGATAAAACATCAGCAACAATCACAAACGCAACCCAGAATTCACTAAACTTGAGGGTAGTAAACTGCCAAATTGAGAATGATTGAGAAACTTGCACCACACGAAACCAGCAGCTTTTGAATTTGAAATGGCTTGCTTGGGCACACGTAATTGACCCACACACAATAACAGCAAAAATTCAGACCAGCACAACATGACAGCACCAAATCCTCACAAAATCAACACCAACACTTCAAGGGAATGCATGAACACTGAAATTACATCCAAAGCAGCACCAACCAAAGATATAAAAGAGATAGCTTCACCTAAGACATCTGCAGCAAAGCAAGTAACAAACCTTGCACCTGATCCAAAGGAGGGAGGGACAACAGCAGCAAGCAACCACAGAAACACTAAACCAACCAACAGAAAACCCTGAAAAAAGACAAAGATCCTAGGCAGACAAACCAAGACCAAGACCAAGACCACCAGTACAGGTAGACCAAAGCCAAGAAGAAGGCCAAGACACACACTCACCTAGGGGACAACTACCCACACACAGAAACAGAGCGTGTCGGGCTTGCGCCACCTGAATTCAAACGTCAAAGGGTTTAACAAGTATTTCATGATCCAAAGAACGTGCTCTTGAAGGAATTTTATCGAATAAAAATACGATAAATGTTTAGGGAGTCGACTCGTCTATTCCGGATGAACTTTTAATTTTATCAATGTTTGAGAAGGGTGTCCTTCCAAGGACTATCATGTTGTTGCACTACCCCGCTTGAAATAGATACCTCTTCCCCAACTGCTTGGTTAGGAAGCCCAACAATTCCCAATGGTAAACAAGCCAACAACCTGAACAGGAACAACCAATGTACCATTTACAACCAAATGGACACTATTTGAGTCCATCCGGCCCACACAAATAGGCCAAGAGGTCTCACTCGAAAGACCAACCACGCCACCCATACCTTCTGGTTCCGCCGATTCACCCGCAAAATCATGAACCGCAATCGTAACAACCAAATCGAGATTACGCATCGCACCAACAACCAATCCCTCACCTACAGAATCGTCTTCGTGACTTACATATGTAGCTTTAGAGAATGAAGAGTGTGAGTAGCACAAATCTCTATTAAAACAACCAGAGATTTCGAGCCCAGCACCAGTTTGATTGATTTTCCTCATAATTTTTAACCCAAAATCGCCAATAACGCCTATATAAAAAAACACTTAAAGTCGATTATCTTCACAACTTTGCCTTCAATTATTCCTCTTTCCTTTTCTGCTTCACTGGTTTCTCCACTGCCACTTCCCAAAAGAACAGAATTGACAATGGCTCCTTTTTGGACAGACGAAGAAGAGAGACACCTAGTTATCGCATGGATGGTCCACGTAGACGTGACACATGGGTATTGGAGACGCCTCCACCATGAATGACAATCTATGAACACCCATATGTATCCTCGGATTGAGAAGAATCTTAAAGACCACTAACAGAAGACCAACCTACGGGTGAAGGGATTCGAGTTGGCATTTTTGGAAGCCCAGGAAACTCTTGGTCTGGCAGCCACTAAAGGGGAAGTGCTCCTTGAGGCGAACCGGCAATACAATCACAATGTCTGCCAACAATTCAATAAGTATGAGTGATGGTCGACCGTTAGGAAATTCCCGAAATGAAGCCTCTACAACTACTGCATCCCCCTTTAGGTTTCCATGTGGTCGGTTGTTCTCGGTCTTGTTTTGTTTCGTTTCTCGGTCTTTGTCCCCCTTTAGCTTTCCATATGGTCGATTGTTCTCGTTCTTGTTTACATTATACATTAATTTATGTATAATGTATTTTTATGGCTATTTACTATTGTACCCTTTTCATATGTCGTAATTATGTCCCCTTCATTACTCGTCGTTTCTACTACCACCAATTCTACCAAAAGATAAGTTTGACTAATTCTTCTCATAATTTCATAACCCTGAAATCGCCGATGACGCCTATATAAACAGACACTCAAAGACGATTCTCTTCACAACTTTGTCTTCAATTATTACTCTTGCCTTTTCTGCTTCACAGTTTCTCTGCCGCCATCTCCCAGCAGAGCTGATTTGTCCATGGCCCCTTTTTGGACAGACGAAGAAGAGAGACGCCTAGTTCTCATATGGATGGTCCACGCACACATGAAATGGGAGTATTAGAGACGCCTCCACCATGATTGGCTATCCATGAACACCCATATGTATCCTTGTATTGAGGAGCATCTCAAAGACCATTGGTAGAAGATCAACCTACAGGTGAGGGCATTCGAGTTGGCATTTATGGAGGCCTGCACAATTAGTCCAGCAGCCACCGAAGGGGAGATGCTGGTTGAGGCAAACCAGCAATACCATCACAATCTCGACCAACACTTCAATAAGCACGAGTGGTAGTCGACCGTTTGGGAATGTCCAAAATGGCGCCTATACAACGACTTCTTCCCCTTTTAGGTTGTCATGTGGTCGGTTGTTCTCGGTCTTGTTTTGTTTTGTTTCTCAGTCGTCGTCCATCTTAAGGTTTTCATGTGGTCGGTTTTTCTCGGTCTTGTTTACATTATACATTAACTTTTGTATAATCTAATGTTTATAGCTATTTTCTATTGTACCCATTCCACATACATATATTATGCCCCCTTCATTACTCACATTTCTACCACAACAGATTCAGCCAAAAGATAAGTTTGACTGATTCTTCTCATAGTTTTATAACCTTAAATCATCGATAACACCTATATAAATGGACACTTAAAGCAGATTCTTTTCACAACTTTGCCTTTAATTATTCCTCTTGCCTTTTTTGCTTCACAGTTTCTCCACCGCCACTTCCCAGTAGAGTTGAATCGTCCATGGCCTTTTTTTGACAGACTGAGAAGAGAGACCCTTAGTTCTCGCATGGATGATCCACGCAAACGTGACACGAGAGTATTGGAGACGGATCCATCTTGACTGACAATCCATGAACACACATATGTATCCTCGGATTGTGTATCATCTCAAAAACCATTGGCAAAAGACCAACCTACGGGTGAGGGCATTCGAGTTGGCATTTTCGAAGGCCCGGGCAACTCTTGGTCCTGCAACAACCGAATGAGAAGTGCTCCTTCAGGCGAACCGCTAGTACCATCCCAATGTCAACCAACACTTAAATAAGCACGAGTGGTGGTCGACCGTTCGGGAATGTCTGA
The DNA here is from genome assembly GCA_963921825.1 of Erodium maritimum. Lineage (NCBI taxonomy): Eukaryota > Viridiplantae > Streptophyta > Magnoliopsida > Geraniales > Geraniaceae > Erodium > Erodium maritimum. Next base: position 60,692,464 of record OY997590.1, on the reverse strand, counting down.
AATGGCGCCTCTACAACGATCCCCCCCCTTAGGGTTGTCATTGGGTCGGTTGTTCTTAGACTTGTTTTGTTCATTTCTCGGTCTTCGTCCCCTTTTAGGTTTCCATGTGGTCGGTTGTTCTCGGTATTTTTTACACTATACATTAATTATGTATAATGTAATGTTTATGGATATATACTATTGTACCCTTTTTACGTGCCAAAATTATGTCCCCTTCATTACTCATCGTTTCTACCACCACCAATTCTACCAAAAGATAAGTTTGACTGATTGTTCTCATAATTTCATAACCCTAAATCGTCGATAATGCCCATATATCCAGACACTCAAAGCCGATTCTCTTCAATACTTTTCCTTCAATTATTCCTTTTGCCTTTTCTACTTCATAGTTTCTCCACCGCCATTTCCCAACAGAGCAGAATCGGTCATGGCTTATTTTTGGACAGACGAAGAAGAGAGACGTCTAGTTCTCGCATGGATGGTCCATGCAGTCGTGACATAGGATTGGAGACACCTCCACCATGACTGGAAATTCATGAATGCAAGAACCGCCCCTGGTCAATACCGGTCGAACCGGGAAAATTTAGGAAAAGTTGACTTTCCACCGAAAAAGTCAACCGATGACACCGGGAGTCATTCGGGACCTTTCCGGGACCCAAAAAGCTTAGCCGTCGTTATGGTTAGCTTAGTTGGTTCGTTTCCTTTCAAATGACTACTTTTGCGAAAAAGTGAAACCCGGGTCAAACTAGGTCGAATTAGGGGTCTTAACGAATTAATTTAATTTGAGCTGAGATATTTTGGGTAGAGGTGGAACCCACATGGAAACATGTACATGATGGCTTGGAAGGGAAGAAAAGGGTGAGAAAATACCATTTGGTCCCCACTTGTGGACAAAAGAGAGAAAGAGAGAGAGAGGGGCTAAAGGACGAAAGAGACATTTACCTTGTAGGTTAAGGACCACATGGGGAAACATTTCAGCATAATTTCTTCACCTTGGCCGAAACTTTAGAGAGAGAAAGTGAGTGGGTGAAGCATCCATAGCATGAAGAAGAAGAAAGGAGAAGAAGAGAAGAAAAGTGACTCCTTTCACTTGATTTCTACCCAAAAACCTCCATTTTCTTCATCATCTACCTATTCTCTAAGATATTCAAGCACTTAACTTCCCTTTTGTTAAATTTCTAGTTGTGGGTTTCGTAGAAAGTACATGAACAAGACTTGGGCTTTGTAAAACCCCACTCGTCTCGAAAAGAGTAGTATTTTGAAATTTGAAACATTGGAGTAGTTTTTGCAACAAGAAAGCTTGGAGAAGAAAAATAAAAAAAAAAGGAGATTGGGTTGGGTCAGGCCAGACCCATGTGTGGGCCGGAACAAGACCAGGCCCAAGCTCAATGCGCAAGCCCAAGCGGCCCTTCACTCATGCGCGTCTAACCCTAGCGTTGCCTCTTCAGCTTCCCATTTCGCAGCACGAATCCCGAAGCTTCGTGTTCCTCTCGCCTTGCCTCTCTCTCTCAAACCGGATCTGCACCTCGACGCCGTCTATTTCGCGAATCACGGTCGGAGCTCCGAGCTCTTCACCTCCCTCTATCCCTTCTTCTCCTTCGTTCTTTTCTCTCGCAGCTTCATCCTTCCTCACCTCACCGGACACCACAGCCCACGAATCGAGCCTCGCCGCCCCAAATCCAGCACCACTGCCCTCACTCTCCCTTCCTTTTGGCTCGCCTTCTCCGCTTCCGAGCAGCACCGCGACGACGACGGAAGGAGCGACGTGACTCAGACTTGGACTTTGCTCAAGAACTTGGACTTCGCCTGAGAAGACGGAGTTGTCCCAATCGTCAGCGGCTAGAAGGATTATTTGAGGAACACCACAAGGTAGGGAAAGTACTAACTCCTCGTGCATTTCAATACCTAGTATGCATATTAGGCTAATAAAATCGGAAAGGTCCTAGAATTGCATATAAGATGCGAATAACTAGAATAATCGTCTTTCAATTACTAATAACCGGACGTGTCTAGTATGCATGTGTAGGATGTGAATAACTAGTGCAACTCGCTTTCAATACTTGGGAATTTCCTTACTGGTAGAAAGGCCGAGAAGAGCCCTAGGATTGTTTGTGTTTGTCCCGTATGCCTTAGTTGCCTAGTTTGGATAAGCTAAGAGTCTAATACAACTAGATGAGTTGAATGTTGAACTTGAATGCTTGAATGTTTATTTGATCGAATGCTTGGATGAATGATTGTATGAACGTTGGGTGTAATTGTTTGTGCTAAATGGTGCATGATCGGGTGATTGATAGACCGATGGAGTGCGATTGGTAAGTAATCGGTAAGTGTAAAGTTATATTGATTCTTGTGGTGTGTTGTGATAGAATTGTGATTTCTTAAGCGTTGGTTGCTCCATGATTGTTTAGTATGTTATCCTCTTGTGAGTCTTTAAGTTGGGTTCTATATCGGTATGGCACCCACGCTGCGGGTGGGGTAGTGCCTGTTAGGTACCTACATCAAGGGAAATACTGGTATGGGGTAGTACCTCAGCCGATGACTTGTGCTCCGGTATGGTACCTACACCGAAGGAAATACCGGTGTGGGGTAGTATCATAGCCGGTGGATTGGACCCTACGGGGCATTGATTATTGGACCCTGCGAGGCATTGGCTATTGGACCCTGCGGGGCATAGATTATTGGACCCTGCGGGGCATTGGTTACTAGACCCTGCGGGGCAATTGTATGGTTTACCCTGCGGGGAATGGTTACTTGAGATTCACCCGAGTGTGTGCGTCCTGCGGGAGCATTACCTTGGTTCCTGATGATCTATGGTCTTTTGGAGACGTTTTCGAGGGTTCCGATGAATTCGTCCTCATATGGATGTTTCCGGTACTTTCGATGTTATACGTCTTTGTGATGTCATGCGTCTCCTCTGGGCCGAGGGAAAATCCGACATGACACAAAGAGTATTGTGGATCGGAGTGTTGGGACTTCATGTTCCACGATGGCACTGAAATGCTCTATCTTCTATTGATTGCTAAGAAATGTATTGTTCCACTTATTTCCTATGAGTATTGCTATCTTCTTAGAAGTGTTAAATAACCGTTTTATTCCCGTATTTCAACATCTTCTCAGTTCTTCGTATTAGTGAGACTCGAACAAAATTATGAATTTCTATTTATTAAACTCAAAAGCATGCCCTTGTTATTTATTTTCCCTACTGAGCGTAAGCTCACCCCTATTTGTTGTTTACTGTTTTTACAGGCTTGGTTGATGAGTAGTGGACTCGAGTCTCAGGAGCTTCTGTGGGTCCGTGTGCACTTATCTTTAGAGACGTTATGGTCTTACTTTTGGTTATGAACCTTATGCTTAAAAGATTTATTAAGGAGTTTTATTTGAGTTATGTGGATTGAACTAAACTTGGAGAGTTATATTGGATTTGAGACTTTTTTATTGTTAAATTTTAAATTATCTTTAAGTCACGTCTCGAGTCCGGTCAATACCAGATTTGGGGCGTGACAATTTGGTATCAGAGCCTGGTTTCATTTTGAACTTGTTTTCAAAACCTCGGACCGCACGTCAAGTAGGCGGGTAGAGTTAGGAAGTCTAAGTTTGGTACTCAGTGACGTAGTTGGAATTATTCGATACGTAGAGTTGGAACGATAAAAGTTTTTATGATTTGAGCGCCTTGATAAAGGTTGAAACTTTTAGATATTGTGTGATTTGCTTTACTTGTGTCATATGCTCTATTGCTATGCCTAAGTGGTAAGGGATGCCGATGGTTGAGATCAAGGTTGGTCCACCGAGCGATGATCGTAGTGTTATGAATTGGTTGTTGAGTAAACCATTTGTTAATTGTGTTGCCACCTTGGTTGGCCGTTTCATGATTTCTCAATTTGAAGTATTGACTTGTTCAACTGTTGACTTGTTTAAGTGATGACCGTTATTTGAGAATTAAAGCTGAAAGTTGACCCGAAAAGGGAGTTTAACCAAGTAAAGGGTAGAGCCGAGTAGTATTTGCAGTATTTTAACGGTGATGTGTACTTTGTTGAGCATGAGAACTTTGTGTACTGAATACCTTGTGAAATTGATTGGTAAATGCCCCGCATGTCACGCCCCAATTCCGGTTTTGGCCGGACTCGAGACGTGACTTGAGTTGACAACGAAAAATAATAAACAGTCATAAAAATCCTTTCACAGCTCAAATAAGTTCCAAGAAATTTCTCAAATAAAATGATCCAAATCTCAGATAATGAGTCAAAGCTCAACAACATAGACCAACACGTCTCTAAACAACCCCGAAAACATCCAGAAGCTCCCAAGCCTCGACTCCTCTAGACATCAAGTAAGCATGTACAAACAATAAATAAACAAATAGGGGTGAGCTTACGCTCAGTAGGGAAAATCATAAACAGTTTAACCTCTAATTAAATAATAAGACTACTTAAGCACTACGACACACTTTGCAAATGAGGTTGTAGTCAAGGAGATGCGTTAAACAGTTAAAGATAAAAAAAATATCACATTCTTAAAGTTAATGGTAATTCGTGAGAGAATAAATGGAAAGCATTTTAAAGATTCAATAACTACTAAAATGGGATCCAGTGAAACTTACGCCAACCGCTCAAAGCCTCAGTACTCTGATCCACGAATAGGTTCTTGTGTCATATCGGATCCCATACTCCGATCCACAAGAGTACTAGTGTCATATCAGATTTTCCCTCGGTCCAGAGGGGGCACATACATCGGGCTACCGGTAACAATCCCTGAGGGACGCTTATCGTCGGGATTCTCGGAAATGCCCCCTAAGGACCATATGTCATAGGGAACCAAGATAATACTCCCGCAGGACGCATACACTCGGGTGAATCAACAAGTAATCGTTCCCCACAGGGTAAACCGTTCAATATCCCATAGGATTAACCATCCAATGCCTCGCAGGGTCCACTAATCAATATCCCGCATGATTGACCAACCAATGCCCCGGAGGGTCACCAATCAATATCTCGTAGGATTAACCAATCAATGCCCCGCAGGGTCCTCCAATCAATATCCCGCAAGATTAACCAATCAATGCCCCGCAAGGTCCATAACCAATATAAAATGCACTCAAGAGACTAACAGGTCAACATATTGCACAATCAAACTTAAAAGTTCAAGGATTCACCAATACACACCACAGGAAAATCATACCCACAATCACACTTACCATCATACTTACAAACCACGTACCATTGGTCCATTGATCACCTGATCGTAACCTTTGGCACAATCAGTCATACTCGATCATCCATTCAATCACTCAATCACTCAATCACTCAAGCATCCAATCACTCATTAAATCATTCAAGCATTCATTCTATCAATCAAGCATGCAATCGATCATTCAATTATTCAAGCATTCATTCTATCAATCAAGCATGCAATTTATCTAGTTTCGTTGGACCCTTAATTTATCTTAAACTAAGCAAACAATGCATGTGAGGAAAACACAACTAATCTGAGGGCTCATCACGGCCTCTCTACCAGTAAAGCAATTTCCCAAGTATTGAAAGCGAGTTAACTAGTTGTTCATATCCTAAGCATGCATACTAGACACGTCAGGTTATTAGTAATTGAAAGACGATTATTCTAGTTATTCGCATCCTATATGCAATTCTAGGACCTTTCCGATTTTATTAACCTAATAGGCATACTAAGTATTGAATTGCGCGAGGAGTTTAGTATTTCCCCTATCTTGTGGTCTTCCTTTAATAAATTCTTCGATGTAGAGTTCGGCTAGCTTCCCCTTCGTTCTTCACACGGGTCCCGGAGGAGTCTTCGTCCCTCTAGCTCGTTTCCAAGGTCTTGAAGCACAAACAAGACTAAAATTAACAACTAGCCAAAGACGGTTTTCACCCTAATCTACTTCAGAACGCTCTAATTGTAAAATCCCGGTTCAAAAGATCGACTTCGGGCCCAAATTAGGCCCAGTTAGACAAAACCCTAGCTTCTGGACAACTGGACCGGAACATGGCCCGTTCCGTATCACAGACCGACCCGGAATCCCAGCCGGAACGTGTCACGGACCGGCCCGGTGCCAGACACGGACCACGTCACGGTCTGGCCCTGTACTAAACACGGACCGCGCGACGCACCGGCCTCGGATCAGACACGGACCGTGCAAGGTGCCGTGCCGGAGGCAGAGCCGTTCCGCGCCGCGTACCGTGCCGGTAGCCAGCCCGTTCCGTGCTGCGTGTCGTGCCGGTACGTGGCCCTCTCCGGGTCCCGTGCCGTGCCAAACCAGACCTGAGCTCTCCCTTTCTTCCCCAAAACGAAATCTGCAAAAACTCCAACAAAACCTCCATTTCCAGCTCCCACAAGCTTCAAAACAAACATCTAAAACCTCCAAACTTCAACACCCTCAATGGGTTCCATCAAAACTCCAAATAAACACAACAAAACCAACCTAGCTTCACTAATTCTTCTCCAAAAACAACAATCAAACAACACATGAAGCTAGTTCTTCAAGTTCCAACCAAAACCCACAAAACCCAAAATAGAAAGCAGATGAAAAGAGAAGATGAGAGTATACAAACCTTGAGAAATATGAGATGAAGAAGCTAGTAAGCTTTTGGTGAAGAAAGATGAAGATTGAGCCTAAAGTTCCTCCTTTTCCTCTCTTTCTTCTTGCTCAAGCTAAGGAGCTCTCTCTCCTCTCTCTTCCTCTAGACAATTTCGGCTGTAACAATAGTGTAGGAGTTGAATTGTCTACAACAATTGCTTTAAATGACCTAGGAATCCAATTTACCAAAAGGCCCTCTAAAGTTCTATCCATTTAATGTCATTTGGGAGGGTATAAAGGTCAATAAAGCTTCATTCCTATCCTCCAAGTCACTAATGACATGTGTCATAGTGGGGCCACTTTCACTTAAATAAAATCCAGCAGTCCAAAATTATATCGGATTTAGCCGATAAAAAGTCCGAGTTTGACCTAAAGTTGACATATCCAATATTCCAGGTAATCGAAAGGTAATGGCCCAACTAAACCAACCGTGATAGTGGCTAAGCTTTTGGGGCCCCGGAAAGGTCCAGAATGACTTCCGGAGTCATCAGTTGACTTTTCCGGCCGAAAGTCAAACTTCGTCGAAATCCACCGGTTCGACCGTGATCGACCGGGGGCGGTTCTTACACCGCTTAAGCGGATGGTTAGTGGAAAATACGAATAGGTCATGCCAAAATTTTTGTAGAACTGAAATGTTTGCACTATCACGGGTTGACTCAGAGGCGCCACTGTAGTCGAACGTGATGATTGGATTTCAAGTGGTTACAACGAGATTCGGGGACGCCTGAATCGGGTTGTAACCACACGAGATCGACATGAATGTTATAAACGAAAAGTAAGGGGTTGGGTTTATGAAAAGAATTGAGACTTATGAGAAAGAAATTGAGGATACAAACTGTGGAATTGTCGTGTTATGATTTGAACCCCACGTGATGGGAAGATACCCGACCGAGACTTAGGCCGGTCTGGTATGTTGATTGTGTGATTGTGTGAAACTGTACCTCCTGTGGGAGTTGATTGCATTACTTGCTTGATGTTGTGAGACGCACAAGGTGCGGACTTCCTTGTCTATATAAGTGTTATATATGACTATACTTCGTAGTATCGATCCAAGTAGGATTCTTATGAGACGCATGAGAACGTCTTGAGATGATAAATCAAACCAATTATGGTAAACTGAATTATGAACATATACGTTATAAATACAGCGAGTATACGAGATGTCACGTGTTTATATCCCGAGGGGTACCAGGAGCCGCCCAGCTGTGGGGCAGAGCCAGACACCAGCTGTTGGACTGACAGGGACAGCGAGTGCCCAGGGTGCTGCTTCTACAGAGCACCAGAGTTTTGAAGGTGGACCGTCAGGGTTACCACCTAGATTTCCTCCAGTCGCAGAGCCGACTCAGGCGGCCCCTCTAGAGGAGGTGGTTCGCGCAGTACTAGCAGCGATCAGCGCTCAGCAAGAGACTGCAGTGCCGGCACCACAGACCGTTCCCACGGCTACCGTCAACCTATGTTGAAAGGCCAAACCATTTTGACAGCTTTACGGCCTAGGCACTCATAGATTTTCGCAAGTTGGGCACATCAGTCGACTCCGGGATCCCAGACCCCGTGGATGTCGTAGGTGGTTGGAACGGATTAACCGCAACCTGGATATGTTTGAGGTATCCGTTAGTCGTTTGAGAGTGTCTTTCTCGGCCTTTCAGTTTGAGGGAGAAGCATACTACTGGTGGCAGCATGTGCAGACCAGGGATGTAGATGACTTTCAGTTGTTCAGCAAACTGTTCTTGGAACAGTATTTCCCTCGATCTATTCGAGATGGCCGACACCAGCAGCTTTTGGATATGCAGTAGAGAGGGATGACCATCTCTGAGTAGGAGGCGAGGTACACGTCCCTGTCTCACTCCGCGCCCGAGATGGTGCAGACAGATGAGAGCCGCCCCAGGTGTTTCGAGAGGGAATTCATCTCGTCTATCGCGGATCGAGTTATTGCCTTCAGAAGGAGAATTTTTTTTCTGTACTAGTGGACCAGGCACTAGCCGTGGAGAAGCATTTCCGAGAGACCGCCCGAGCGCGGAAGACCAGGTCGAGGCCGAGTGGCTTCCTGAGGCCGTCAGTGAGTCGCGATCCTAGGAGGCAGAGGACCTCAGGATTCTTTCAACCACAGACCCAGTCCGGTGGGACACGACGGGTTGGGGCAGTAGCGTCCGTTGGACCTGCCCCGGTGGCACAGTTTTGTCCTTCGTGCAGACAGTTGAATCATTTGGGCCGGGACTGCCCATTGAGTGGTGGATCAGCAGACCGCTCTGCAGGTAGTCCAGTGAGAGCCGAAGAGAGGCCGCGTCCAAATGAGAGGACATGATATCACTGCGGCAGATCGGGACACATCTCCACAGTGTGTCCTGACTGATTTGGGAGAGGACCCGTACAGCGACCACAGCAGCAGATTCTTCCACTACCACCGAGAGGAGGACCTCAGACTCAGCAGGGCAGAGTGTACGCGATTGTCGGGCCCCGAGCTGAGGCACTTGATACCGATCTTGAGATCGCTTAGACTACTTGTTTTCGATTTACATTTTGGATTTTTTGTTTACTAACACTTGAGTATTACACTTGGTTGTATTGTTTCGTGGTTGCTTTATGTTGGAACGAATTTAAAACTGTTAAGCCCACCTGTATCTTAACACACCGACTAGAGGTGTGGTAGTACCGACTAGGGTCAGGGTGAGTTTGAAAATGGAGTAACCGACCTAGTCGTACTGGAAGTTCTTTTCCTTCTTCGAGAGCGCGGATCGAGTTTTAAGAACCGATTAGTGAAACAACAGGCGTTCATCGAATGCTAGCGGCAGCGAGTGCCGAGCAGTGAAAGGCTGTAGCCTTGACCAGTAAACGGTCCGAACGGTCACTGGAGATAACCAAGTGACGATAAGATCAGAGCAGCGCAGCGGAAGCATGGTTGACCCATAACCCACAGGGTTGTAATCTCCAGCTTCTTCTACCCCCGCTAAAAGATTTAGGTTATAAGATTCTAACCTTGAGACGACCCTTTTTGTCTTAACATCCCAGTTAACGAGAAAATAGTTGGACGAGTGTGAGTCGTACGTGTGAGATTAGAATAGAATGTTCTCCCTAAGTTCTCCCCGGAAGAACCGATCGGATCGCTACCAGTTAACGAAGTCGACATCTTTGGACCATGCAGATTTACGCCAACGGAGTGATCGAACCGAACGTCAGCCTGAAGAGCCAGAAAGACGAAGGACCTGTCCGAGCGCCTTGCCGTGAAGATTGCAGCACGACTTCAAGAAGGAGAGGAACGGAGCACTAAGGAGGCATGAAGACCACCGGAAGCTGTACCGCATCAAGACGAAGAATCGACTCTCAGTACCGATGCGACAAGCTCCAGAAGAAGACGGCCAACGACGACGACACCCAAGCCCGAAGCATGTAGCGGATCAAGGAGAGAGTTCGTGCCGCGCAGCAGCAAGAAGACGTGTTACAAGAGTCACATCTTTCGCGCCACATGGACCAGGCAGATAGCACCGAGAGTTACTACAACATCAGACGACACTCCCAGCAGAACGGAATACGGGATACGCGAATCGAGCACCAATACGTATCTTTGTCGACAAGGGAAGGACGGACACCGACGTCCCGTGAGGACTAGCGTAACGACTAAGTTTACGCCGAAGAAGTGAGAGCACCTCACGTTGAGATCCGGAAACAGTTAGCGAAATACGACTGCCACGAGCTTCCAGGCCAGTAACAAGATGGTACTGAACGAAGCATCGTACGGTAGGTCATGTTTTGTGCCGTGCAGAGCACATCGAGAATTTAGAGTTGACCAGTGACTGGTCCTAAGTTGTTTGAAAGACGTTCGAAGATTTTCGCGCAAGGTAAGCCAAAGACCGTTCAAATCCTCGAGACTTCAATGCGTGTTGTGGATTCACTATTGTAATGACGCGGATGAAACGACTTATAAGTTGGTCATTGTTAGTATGTGAGCAAGTGTCAACGGTAAGAGAAATATCGTAGGTTGCACAACCTTCTTGATCGATCGCAGTTGAGTGTTGATGGTCTTGCCATGATCTACGATTGTGATGCTTGACGTGTGGCTGACCTGTTATCAGGTTGGAAATTTGGATAAGGTTTACCCAGTGTGACATGTTACTACGTTGGACAAGTGTGCCAGGCTTGGTAAGGCATAAGCTTCTGATTGTGGTATGTTTTGAGGCGTGCCGCCTTCCGACGAGGTGTCGGAAAATTGTGTTATTTCCTTGATTGAGGTACGCCTACCCTTCCACGAGATGTGGTAAATCGAGTGGTGGTTCCAAATCCTGCAGTGATTGTGAGGTATATTGTCTTGATGAATGCGTATGTGTATTACTTCCTTGTAGAATTGTTTGTGGTTGGTCATGACTTGTTAGTGTTTGAATCCTTGTATGAATTGTCCTTGTAACGGTTACTAAAGAGGAAATGGAGAAGTTACGTCAGTGTGTGGTTCCGACTTTTTTCGATATACGGAGTTTTCCGGCAAGACGCCTATACTGACGGAAATTCCGGTATGGGATGTTTGGGCTGACGTCGTTTATTCCATGGTGATACCGATCCCGACGGGAAATTCCGGTACCGAGTATCTAGACCGACATTGTCAGTGATGGTAAGATATCTATACCATTGCAGGATCCCGGTATATGAAATCTAGACCACTACCTAGTACGCCTTAGTGATTGAGTGTTTATCGACTTGTTGTGGTTGCTCGGTGATTCTTTGAGTTTGGCATGGCTTGTTAACCGTTGATATTGTGAACGGTTGAGTGAGGCCGTTTCTCACCGCCAACCATAGCGTTGAGCAACTAGCGTGATCTAGTGAAGCACGATTGAGTGAAGATCACGTTGAATCAGGAACGGTTAAGGACCGTGCAGAGCTGACAGAAGAGTTACACAGATGAAAGGCGTAGGCCTCTTGAGTTTCAATTGGTGATCAGATAATTCTGAGGGTGAGTCCGAAGAAGGGCTACTACGGTCTCATCGTGACGGAGGCAAGTTGGCCCCGCAACTTATCGGACCTTTCGAGGTTTTGGGCAAAATTAGAGCCATTGCCTATCGTCTTCCACGTTCCCGATTGCGGAAGTACCCCGCGGATCCCTCGCTTGTGGGTTTTGGTTGGGCGTTCCCTGAGATGGAGTCATTTGGAGTGCTTTCGCTTTAAATTTCGAGGACGAAATTCTTTTAAGGAGGGTAGACTGTAAAACCCCTATCGTCTCGAAAAGAGTAGTATTTTGAAATTTGAAACTTTGGAGTAAGGTTTTGCAACAAGAAAGCATGGAGAAGAAAAATCAAAAAAAAAAGGAGATTGGGCTGGGTCAGGCCAGACCCATGTATGGGCGGGAACAAGACCAGGCCCAAGCTCAGTGCGCAAGCCCAAGCGGCCCTTCACTCATGCACGTCTAACCCTAGCGTTGCCTCTTCAGCTTCCCATTTCGCAGCACGAATCCCGAAGCTTCGTGTTCCTCTCGCCTCTCTCTCTCAACCTGGATCTGCACCTCGACGCCGTCTATTTCGCGAATCACGGCCGGAGCTCCGAGCTCTTCACCTCCCTCTATCCCTTCTTCTCCTTCGTTCTTTCCTCTCGCGGCTTCATCCTTCCTCACCTCACCGGACACCACCGCCCTCACTCTCCCTTCCTTTTGGCTCGCCTTCTCCGCTACCGAGTAGCACCGCGACGACGACGGAAGGAGCGACGTGACTCGGACTTGTACTTTTCTTGAGAACTTGGACTTCGCCCGAGAAGATGGAGCTGGCCCGATCGTCAGCAACTAGATTGATTATTACAAGAAGACCACAAGGTAGGGAAAGTACTAACTCCTCGTGCATTTCAATACCTAGTATGCATATTAGGCTAATAAAATCGGAAAGGTCCTAGAATTGCATATAAGATGCGAATAACTAGAATAATCGTCTTTCAATTACTAATAACCGGACGTGTCTAGTATGCATGTGTAGGATGTGAATAACTAGTGCAACTCGCTTTCAATACTTGGGAATTTCCTTACTGGTAGAAAGGCCGAGAAGAGCCCTAGGATTGTTTGTGTTTGTCCCGTATGCCTTAGTTGCCTAGTTTGGATAAGCTAAGAGTCTAATACAACTAGATGAGTTGAATGTTGAACTTGAATGCTTGAATGTTTATTTGATCGAATGCTTGGATGAATGATTGTATGAACGTTGGGTGTAATTGTTTGTGCTAAATGGTGCATGATCGGGTGATTGATAGACCGATGGAGTGCGATTGGTAAGTAATCGGTAAGTGTAAAGTTATATCGATTCTTGTGGTGTGTTGTGATAGAATTGTGATTTCTTAAGCGTTGGTTGCTCCATGATTGTTTAGTATGTTATCCTCTTATGAGTCTTTAAGTTGTATTCTATATCGGTATGGCACTCACGCTGCGGGAGGGGTAGTGCCTGTAAGGTACCTACACCAAGGGAAATACTGGTGTGGGGTAGTACCTAAGCCGATGACTTGAGCTCCGGTATGGTACCTACACCGAAGGAAATACCGGTGTGGGGTAGTATCATAGCCGGTGGATTGGACCCTGCGGGGCATTGATTATTGGACCCTGCGGGGCATTGGCTATTGGACCCTGCGGGGCATTGATTATTGGACCCTGCGGGGCATTGGTTACTAGACCCTGCGGGGCAATTGTATGGTTTACCCTGCGGGGAATGGTTACTTGAGATTCACCCGAGTGTGTGCGTCCTGCGGGAGCATTACCTTGGTTCCTGATGATCTATGGTCTTTTGGAGACGTTTTCGAGGGTTCCGATGAATTCGTCCTCATATGGATGTTTCCGGTACTTTCGATGTTATACGTCTTTGTGATGTCATGCGTCTCCTCTGGGCCGAGGGAAAATCCGACATGACACAAAGAGTATTGTGGATCGGAGTGTTGGGACTTCATGTTCCACGATGGCACTGAAATGCTCTATCTTCTATTGATTGCTAAGAAATGTATTGTTCCACTTATTTCCTATGAGTATTGCTATCTTCTTAGAAGTGTTAAATAACCGTTTTATTCCCGTATTTCAACATCTTCTCAGTTCTTCGTATTAGTGAGACTCGAACAAAATTATGAATTTTTATATATTAAACTCAAAAGCACGCCCTCGTTATTTATTTTCCCTACTGAGCGTAAGCTCACCCCTATTTGTTGTTTACTGTTTTTACAGGCTTGGTTGATGAGTAGTGGACTCGAGGCTCGGGAGCTTCTGTGGGTCCGTGTGCACTTATCTTTAGAGATGTTATCGTCTTACTTTTGGTTATGAACCTTATGTTTAAACGATTTATTAAGCCGTTTTATTTGAGTTATGTGGATTGAACTAAACTTGGAGAGTTATATTAAATTTGAGACTTTTTTATTGTTAAACTTTAAATTATCTTTAAGTCACGTCTCGAGTCCGGTCAATACCAGATTTGGGGTGTGACAGGCTTTATGGGTTTGGGGTTTTGTTGGTTAAATGGAGGATTTGTGGAGGGAAAGCGGAAGAGTTGTTGGAAATAAATTGGGTTTGTGGTTATTTGGATGAAACTCACTTTGGATTTGAAGTTTTTGGAGTTATTGAGGTTAATTTTGAGGTTTTAAGACTTAACAATGGAGATTTAGAGAATCTAGAACTTGTTAGGAACTTTTTGGAGAAAGGGGGTATTTTTCCGACGACTGGAGTTTCGTCGGAGCTTCGGTCACCGGGGGAGGGAATGACCGGCCATGGCCGGAGGAAGGGCATGGAGCCGTGACCGCCCACTCGGTGGCGGTCTAGTCCGGCCACCCACGGCCCACGCGTGGCCGTGGGGCCCACTCGGCCGGGAAACGGGTGTGTCATATTCGGGTGGTCTTGGGTGAGCCCCAGATCGATAATTCACGCCCGGAGCGAATTATAGAAGTGATTCGTGAAATTTTGGGAAACGCGATTAGTAACTTCAATTGCGAAATTAGAACGCTCGGACAACGGAATTTGATTCCGTCAAGTGCGTTGGAACAAGTAAATTTAATTAGAAATGATAGAAACGAAAAGGGAAATTTTCGGAGTCCCGAGGGACGTTTTCCCGATAGCGGACAAAATGGGTCATTCCGGGCCCATTTCGACAAGTTGAGTAATTGGGAGTTAGTTTGGGTATTTTCACTTTAAACCACACTTGAAGTGGTATTAATTCTCGTATTACTTTGTGATCTTAGACGTTGGTCCCGAGCACGACGAAGGAGGCTACTAGGCGACTCGTTGATTTCTTGCGTTTGGATAGCGGTTGAGGTAGGGAAAAGTAGCGAATACCGATTTAAATGCGGAAAGTTACTAGAATTGCATATAGGATTTATGTAACCGGAATATAGTAGAATCACATGTAGGATGTGAATAACTAGGGTAGTCATTGATAACATGGAACCACCTGCGGGCCAGGTCGTGCCCGTAGGTGTGGGAATTGTTGTGCTGTAGAATTGCATGTGGGTCCTTGGTTGGGCCCGTAGGATTGTGTGATGATTGTTCTTGGTTGTGATTAGTAGATTTGGCATGATTAATCTGTGGTATGTTCCGGTCTAAAGTAATGATCATGGTATGATATGCTCGGTATGATATGTTGGTATGATATGTCTGGTATGATATGTTCGATATGACGTGAACTACTGCCTTGTGATATGATCGGGTGAATGATAGACCGATGTGGTGTGTTCAGTAAGATATGTTGTTGTGAATATTGGTGTGCATTATTGCTTGTGATGTGTTTGAGACCCTGTATGTGTGTACCCCGTTGGGATGTCTAGACCGAGGATGGTGTGTCGGTCTGATATCGTGGCTGATGCTGTGTGTTCCGACACGATATGTTCCGAGGCGGTGTGTTCTGGTACGATACCTATATCGAAGGAGGATTCTAATATAGGATATCTAGACCGAGGCTTATGGTATGATATCTATAACGAAGGAGGATTCCGGTATACGATATCTAGACCGAGGCTAGGTGTTCCGGTATGATATCTATACCGAAGGAGGATTCCGGTATAGGATATCTAGGTTGCGGGTGGTGTGGCGGGACGATATCTAGGCCGATGATGTGTGCCGGGTAGATATGTTCTGAGGCTAGGTGTTCCGGTATGATATCCCGACCAATACTGTGTGTTCTGATATACGTATATCCTGGCCGATACTGTGTGTTCCGGTATAATACCTATATCGAAGGAGGATTCTGATATAGGATATGTAAGAACCGCCCCTGGTCGAACCGGTGATTTTTGGTGAAAGTTGACTTTCCGCCGGAAAAGTCAACCGATGACTCTGGGAGTCATTTAGGTTCTTTCCGGAACCCAAAAAGCTTAGTCGTCGTTATGGTTAAATTAGTTGGGTCGTTTCCTTTCAAATGGTTACTTTTGTGAAAAAATCAAACTCGGGTCAAACTAGGTCGATTTTGGAGTATTAACGAATAAATATAATATGAGCTGAGATATTTTGGGTAGGAGTGGACCCCACATGGACACATGTCCATTATAGCTTGGAGGGGGAAAAAAGTGGGTTAAAAGACCAATTGGTCCCCATATATGGACAAAGGAGAGAGAGGGGGGGACTAAAGGACGAAAGGGACATTTCCACCTTGAGGATAAGACCATATGGGGCAACAATTTCAGCATTCTTTTACACCTTGGCCGAACATCATTGCTAGAAGAAGAATAAAGGGAGGAAAATGGAGCTCCTTTGGGTGATCTCCAACACTAATCTTCTCCAAACCATCATTTTCCTCTTCCTTTCTCCATTTCTAAGGTAAATCTTCAAACCAAATTCATTTTTATGAAGATGGGGTTTATGGGTTTTCTAGAAAAGGCATGAAATGGACTTAGGTCTTAGAGATTTAAGGTTCTAAGTGTTCAATTAGATAAGTTATGGAGAAAGTAGAGATTAATGATGAAGTTTCATTGGTTTTTGGTGGTTTTGATGAAACCCACCTTGGGTCTTGAAACTATGGAGTGTTTGAGGTGGAAATTGAAGTTTTAGAGCTTAACAATGGTGTTGTGGAGAACCTAGAACTAGTTAGGAACTTGTTGGGAGAAAGGAAGTATTTTTCCAGCGACCGGAAATTCACCGGAGCTCCGGCCGATCGTCGGAATTCGGCCATCGGAGGAGGGGATGGCCGGCCATGGTCGGCCATACTTGAACCGTGACCGGCCCGGTCCGATCCGGCCACCCACAACCATGTGTGGCTGTGGGGCCCACATGACCGGGAATGGGTTGTTTCGTGCTTGGACGGTCTTGGAAGAACTCCGGGATGATAATTTCACGCCCAGAACGAATTATGGATGTGATTCATGAAATTTCGGGAAAAACGATTAGAAACTTTAATAGCGAATTTAGAGTGATCGGGCCTCGGAATTTAATTCCTTCAAGTGCGTTAGAACAAGTAAATTTAAATATGAACGATAGAAACGAAAAGAGAAATTTTCGGAGTCCCGAGGGATGTTTTCCCTATTCCGGGCAAAATGGGCCTTCCGGGCCATTTTGACATGTTGAGCAATTGGGGGTTAGTTTGGGTATTTCTCTCTTTAATCCACACTTGAATTAGCATTGATTCTCGTATTGCTTGTGATCTTATACTTGGTTCCCGAGCACGACAGAGGAGACTTCTAGGCGGCTCTCGTTGACTAAGCGTTTGGATAGCATTTGAGGTAGGGAAGAGTAGTAATTACCGTTTTTAATTAAGGAATGTTAATAGTATGCATGTAGGACGTTAATAACCGGTAAAGTCTTAGCTTGCATATAGGATGTGATTCACTAGTGTACTCATACTTAAATTATAGGAATTGTCGTGCTATAGAATCATATGTGGCCATGTCGGGCCTTAGGACTGTGTGTGCTGATTGTGTTTGGTTGTGGCTAGTAGTTCTTTAATGTTGACGTATAGTATATTCCTTGGTTAACTTAATAATCATGTTATGCTTTTAGGATGTGATGAATGTGATATGAATTGTTGTTTTGTGATATGAATGGGTGAATGAATGTGATAAATGTGATATGAATTGTGGTGTTGTGATATGATCGGGTGAATGATAGACCGATGTGGTGTGCTCGGTAAGTTGTGTCAGTAAGCTATGACGGTACGATGAGTACGGTATGACATGTTCGGTATGGTATTGTGTGTCGTGATTGTGCCCCGTACTACGGGAAGATACCCGACCAACGGAGGATTCCGGTCCGGTATGTTGTGAGATTTACCCTGATGTTGTGTGTCTGGGAAGACATCGAGACCGAGGGTGTATTCCGATATGATGTTTTGTTTCACCCCGATGCTGTGTGTCCAGGAAGACATCGAGACCGATGGTGTATTCCGGTATGATGTGTTGTTTTCACCCTGATGCTGTGTGTCCGGGAAGACATCGAGACCGATGGTGTATTCTGGTATGATGTATGTGTTTCACCCCGATGCTTTGTGTCTGGGAAGATATCTAGACCGATGCCGTGTTTCGGTATGATATATTGAGCTATCCGTGGTGATCGGAGTATTATGGTATAATTGTCTTAGGTTCGTATGATATCGAGTTTTGTAGTGATGTTTGTAGTTGGCGTTGCGGCGTAATATTCTGTTGTTTGGGTTTCTTTAGCCTGGTTCTAGTGTTGATATTGTTGTGTTCATGTTGATTATTATTTGTGCTGCCTTTTACTAGTTTGAGTTTGTGAGCGAGTAATTGTGGTGACGGAGCGGAAGTCCTTTCCCTTTACTACTTTTTCCTACTGAGCGAAAGCTCACCCCCTCTATTTACTGTTTTACAGGTTTCGATCGTGAGTTGGTTTAGAGGACGTCTCGGAGCTCGAGAGCACATTGAGAGTCCGGGGTTTCTACTTAGTAGTGACGTACTTCCTTTTTGTACAATACCTTGCTTTCTTTATATTGGTTTTAGAGTGTTGACTCATGTTACTGGAATCGTTTGTTTTGGAACTAAATTCGGAGATTTCTGGTGTTTAAATTTACTTTTACTTTTAAATTTATTATTATTATTATTATTTCCTTTAGTTCACGTCTCGAGTCCGGTCAAAATCGGATTTGGGGCGTGACATGATATTTACACCGAGGCTGGGTGTTCCGGTAGGATACCTATACCGAAGGAGGATTCTGGTATAGGATATCCTGACCGAGGCTATGTGTTCTGATATACGTATACCAATATTGTGTTCTGGTATGATACCTATACCGAAGGAGGATTCCGGTATAGGATATCTAGACCGATGTTGTGTGTTCTGGTGTTATTGGTAATGATTTACTGTGTGTGTTTACTCGATGAATGTTTGAGATATGGTTTGGGTGTGAACATTGAGTAATTGTTAATTGTTGAGTAGGATTGATCTCATACGCCAAGTGTGGCGATTGGGTAGTGATGTGATCACACGAGGTAGGGTTAAGTGAGATTGATTATGACTGTGGTTGTGATTACCGTTCGGCTCGTTAGTTATGTTGGGTCTCGAGGTAGGGTTGGAGATGAACCAACTCGCAGCGGAAAATCAATGAAAACCAAGAGATGATTAAAACCATGAAACAACTAACAAAGAATGGATTCACAAGAGAAAATTTCAGCACTAGTTCTTACCAAAACAAGAACACCGGGTAACGAATGATTGCCTTGAGTCGCCAAGACGCCTACGTATCCACGTGGGAATCAAAGCCACGTAGTTCTTCTCTTTGAGGACTCAAGAACACAAAAATGGAGGTGGGAGCTTGCCAAACCCGAAATTGTAGGGAGAGAGGGAGAGAAAATGTGTTTCCTATTCTTGTCTTGTGTTTGTTATGTTGAAAAAAGATGACTTAAAAATAACAAACTCCATACTTGTCCAACTAAAGGCATGGGACAAGCATGATGACAAGTAAGGTGTAAATAGGACAAAGTATGGCAAGACAAGATTGGGTTAGGTGGTGAATCACCAACACCTTAATCCTTGTCTTGCTTACTTAGTACTAATTAATCAAGACTTGATTAATTAGTTCCATGGGCCTTGGTTGCATGGGCCTTTCATGGGCCTCTTGGAACATGGCCCGTGGCCATTTCCAACGAGGTCCCGTGATTCGCTCATCGCCTCCAAGCCTTTCATACCGGAAATGTCCAACATTATCCGACGCGATCAATCCCAAGACTCCAAGCCTTGTCTCGATCCGTAAAGTCCTATTCACTTACGGGCACATGACCCAAAACCCAGTTTTGGTCATGTCCCGAGAAAACTCCCTTTTGGCCATTCTCCATAAATGTGCCAATGAGTTTCATACTCCAGTGTGACCCTTAGGTTTATGCATGTCAATACATCAATGTAAAATCCCATTTTACTTGATCATATTTAAGTGGCAACTAACGAGACTTTAGTATTGCCTGACACTGCATAACGAATCGACCCTGTCGATTCTAACCTTTTCGTCGTCCCTGTCATTATCCTTTTATCTCCGATATCCTGATTGAGATAAGGCATAGAGTCGTCATCCTTATTATTCTCAATCACTGTTCCTTGATATGTGAGATGACTGAATATATGATACCCAGTATCATGTGCATAGCCATGCTATTCTTTCAGTCACTCTCGATCAAGCGGCCGAGAACCGATATCTTTCTCATACCGTAATATGAGGGATAAATCTCTTAGCCGTCTTTCGTGTCACTCATGCAGTCCGTCCCCAAGCCAATCATGGCCGTTATGGAAGCCGTGTTACGGACAACGTTAGGCTCAGGTCAAAATCAGTTGTTTACTGCATAGCGATCACAAAGACTCATTGGTCTAAGGATACATGACAAGCTACGACAATGAATATGTTCATGACTAGATCTATGGCACATATTCATGTCGGGTCGTCCAATATCATGTCCCACATGATATCTATGATCAGACTCCGGAATCCCATTCCAATGACTAACATAACGTAAGCCATAAAGAGCCATTTTTCATTCTAGTCGCTTCTAGTGAAGCTTTTTTGACTAGGGACCCATCGAGTGTGATCTATCTCGATCTATGGTTCTATTCGCATTGTGGGCATAGATCAGAGCACACATCGATATATTACTCCAACACATAAGTAATATAAAGCCGCTTTAATTTTATTGCTAACGATGATATATACATTTGGACATTTAGGATTGAACTACGGGCACTAAGACTAACAAGTTATTGTGCTTTACTAGTATGCCATATTTGGACGGTTACCCGTGGTGGTGAGCGGATAGCTCATCCCCTTAACTACTTTTTCCTATTGAGCGAAAGCTCACCCCCTTTATTACTGTTTTTACAGGTTTCGATCGTCAGTTGGGTTAGAGGATGTCTCGGAGCTTGGGAGCTTAGCGAGAGTCCTAGCTTGTGGGTTGTCTAGAGACGTATTTACTTTTCGTACCAAACTTTTATATTTGGATTTGAGCATTTGACTCTTGGTACCAGAATTACCGGTTTTGGATTATTTATTGAAGGTTTATTTCGTTTAATTTTACTTTATTTATTATCCCTTTTAGTTCACGTCTCGAGCCCGGTCAAAACCGGATTTGGGGCGTGACAATGAACACCCATGTGTATTCTTGAATTGAGAAGCATCTCAAAGACCACTAGCATAAGACCAACCTACGGGTGAGGGCATTCGAGTTGACATTTTTGGAGGCCCGGACAACTCTTGGTCCGACATCCACCGAAGGAGAAGTTCTCCTTGAGGAGAACTGACAATACCATCACAATTTTGGCCAACACTTCAATAGGCACGAGTGGTGGTCGACTGTTCGGGAATGCCTGAGATGGCTCCTCTACAACAACTTCGTCCCCCTTTAGATTGTCATGTGGTTAGTTGTTCTCGGTCTTGTTTTGTTTCTTTTCTCGGTCGTGTTTTTACCATCTGATCATCGTTTCCAACAATAATAAAACGATTTTATGTTGTGTTTTTCATACGTTTTTACAAATGACATGCTGAAGGGATAGCAGCTCCTGAAACATTCACAACAGTAACGGATGAAATCAAATCCGATGTCAACCCATCAGGGCCTGAATCTGGGTGCTCTGCTAAAATGATAGAACCTAAACCCCTGTACAATTGGGCCTGATCCACACACCTCCACAAGATCACCAGGTGAATCAATATTTTAAGTTAATTTGCCTGAGAATAGACCACTGTGGCTGCAACTATTACTGGAGTTTGATTCCTTAATCTTGGACTAAAAAAGATGTTAGTACATTAGTTACAATCATCAAGTGCATTGGTAACTTCAACTTGACATAGTGCCATTTAGCAAAAAACAATGAAAGTGCATTCAATTTCTGTATCAATCTTATCCAGCAAAATGAGCCATAAATGGATGAACTGTGGGGTTGACAAGCAAAACACTGTCAGCAATACAATGAGCAATGGGTATTTGATTGGCATAATCTTCCTTTTTCCTTCTGAAAAAGAAAGGCCAACAACTACTGGTCCATTTTTCTCCCCCATTATTAGCAGCTAATGATGTTGAATTTGCCATCTTTTCCTTCCTTCCTGATCAAGTTAAGCAGAAAGCACTTTGGATCCCATTGGAGAGCCATAACAACTCTCAAGCTTCCAATATTGACCCCAGAAGGTTAAAAGAACAAAAGGTGTTACCTTTAAGGACGAAAAGAAATTTTTTTTTTTTTATCAGCAAGGCAGGAATTATTAAACCTCTTTAGAGGTTAAAGAGGATACGAAAAGAAAATTTGAAAGACATGTATGTAGAAGAAGTAAAATAAAAACATAATAGAGAGCCAGTATTAAGCACTTCTTATTCAAACGAAATTTTCAACAAAGAGAATTGAGATCTGGTGGCTGTTTCTGGGTTTTCAAACAAGCATCAAGAATTGGCAGATCATCTTCAACATCTCATGAGGAAATACACAAGCATATAATATAACATCAGTTATCTTTACACAAAACCAATACTTTTCAGCGTCTACCTTTTTCAAAGGGAGCATAGATTGTAACCTCCTCTTCTTGCTCCCTACCAAAACCCAAAAACATTCCAAAACAACTATGAATTTATGACTCACTGTTTTGTTTCGATTCATTGACCATGCCATCTCTTCAATACATCAAGCAAGATCTGATTCCATGTATCTATGGGCCCTGGGAGGCACCAATGCACACAATCATTCTGCACACGCTCGCCTACGCCATTTGCAAACGGGAAAGGGTACATATAGGGTCCGGGGTGCCCATCTGGTCTCATCAATGACAATTTGGTGACATCCAACGCCTCTAGCCTGATCAACCCGGATCCTACATTCTTGGCCTTCACCTTTGCTGATTCCATCTCTTCCACCTCAATCTGCCTCATCTCTGCATCCATTCCCTCCAGAGCCTTCTCACCCTCCTCGTAGGGCTTGGTTTTGGGGCAAGCACCAGCCTTGTCCCACTCTCCTTCAAAATGTGCCGGTGAAAATGTTGTCAACAAAACATCAATACCTCTCTTATTAGCATCGCCTTCTCCTTGCCTCTCGATTATGGTCCCGAGGGTAGTCCTCAGAGCCTTCCTCAGTGCATCATAGAAGGGAACCTCAGTGTGATTGAACCCGAGTTCTGAACAGAAATGGCAACCCATTACTGAATCACCCTCGTGAAACACTGCTTGGTGCAAGAACCAGTGACCAACAGACAACACAACCATATCTATATGACCCAAATCAGCTGCCCACCTCTCATCAATCCTATCCAAATACAGCTTGTTGAGTTTCAACCCTTCCCCTGAGTTAGATTTCTCAACGCCATTCACAAGAAATGGGGACCAATACACCGACACATTGATGTTGTGGCTGGGGAAATGCCATCTCCTGAACTTGTTCTCTTCCCCATCTCTGTACACAAGATTGGGGCTAGAAGCAGTGGATAGCATGCAGAGAAGGGACTCCAACTGGTTCCTTGCCATGGAGTCACCCACAAACGCTATGTGTTTGTCCCTAAAGAGATTGAGAAAGGTGTTAGGTTCAAACCTTGGGAGGCTACACTGCTTGGGTCTCCACCTCCAATGGAGGTAACCCAGGTCAGGCCTGCCATGGCTGATGCAGTTCTGGCCATCTTTGATGGTGCCACAGGTGGTGCCATTGTATAAAGGTCCCAACTTGTCATGGACCCAGCTCCCATCTGTGTAGTCACATGCTGGTGCTTGATGGGTTTCAATAGCTCTTCCCTCTTCTGACAACAAAAAGGGACAACACAACATAAAATGTCAAAATTACAACCACAATCAATCACAAAACCCCAAAATACAACATTCTACAGAAGACCCAGTAAACATTTGGATGTCCTCAACATGATTACAACATAAATCTGAACAACACAAACAAAAAGCTTGGATTTTGCATGCACCTTTGGGTGGAGGAGGAGGAGGAGAGGAGGAGGTGATGAGAAGGGTTGTGGAGGGCTGGTTGGGAAGGAGCTGATCAGAGGAGGACTGAGGGAGAGAGAGAGGGTAGAAATACAATCTGAAGATGGCTAAAGGGAAGAGGGCATAAATGGCCCAGGGCAACAACTTCTTGGCAAGGGAGACAAGTTGATGATGCTGCTCCTTCAAGAATGGGCTTGAGGAACCCATTTTCCTTCACAGCTTTGTCCCAGCCTTCCTTTCTAACTTGAGCTGAGAAAAAAGCAGAAACAGAGACCCAACTGAACAAGAGTCAAAATGCAAATTGCTTTAGCAAAACGGAGAGGAAAGAGAAGGGAGAGCTAGCTGTAGAAGAGAGAGAGAGAGAGGCGCGTGGGCTTTTGGTCCTCTTCTTGAGGGTGATTTAGTCAAAGAAAAAAATAGAATAGATAATCACATATTGTCTATGTGGCTGACCAACTAATCTTATGAACCAGTAGCTTTGTGCCTCTTGTCTGTATCTAGCCACTACTCTGCTACTGAGTGCTTATTATTAATTATGTTTTTAAAAGTTTTATTTGTTTACTGTGTCTCCTATCTACTATCCTATAATGGAGGCAATTGAAACTGCCATTACGGAGCAAACTCACACCTCCAATCCCACGTTAAAGATTCCTCCAGGCGGATCTGGCTTATGTAAATTCCTACCCAATTAAGGGTTGGGATAGTTTTACTTGGTTTACCTTAAAACATGTTAATTTTTAAATCGTTATGCCTTCTCTTCCTTGTTGTTCTAATATTCCAATTTTGGATATAAAAGGCGGATAGTTTATTTTAAAATATTGGACAAAAATAATAACTTTAAAATCTTGAAATTTTAGAGTAGTAAAGAAAAAAATATATAGTAAGATAGATGAGAAATCTGGTGAGAACCATGTTTTAACGTAGGAACCGCGAAAACCAATTTAAGTCATCATTTTAAGAATGGATGGATGAGATACAATTGAGTAGTGGACTTGTTGACTGCAAAAAACAGCACTTTTTTGTAAGTGGTAAGGGCTTTTTAGTAAAACTATCATATTACTTTTTTTTAACCAATTCACTAATTTAATTTTTCCCGCTTCGTTTGAACTCCGATTGGCTTCAAACTTGCGCCATTAGTTTTGTTTTTTTAAGGGCTTTCAATCAAGATCAGTCATGAATATATTTTGAAGCACGAAAAAAAAATTATTTCGAGGTTGACTTTTTTTATAAAAAAAATCTGGGTAATTTTTATCAACACTTTACTCTGGATTTATCAACACTTTTACATTGGTTTTATCAACACTTTACACTGGTTTATCACCTCATTTTCCAAAACTGATCATAATTTTATCACCTCATCGCGTGCTTTTTATGAACACTAGTTTTATCAACACTAAACACTAGGTTTATCATTCAAATTACGTGTGTTTTATCACCCCCATCACATGTTTTTTTGAAGCACGAAATTTTTTTTTATTTCAGGGCTGATTTTTAAAGAAATTATATATGGGTAATTTTTATCAACACTTTGCTCTGGGTTTATCAACACTTTACCCTGGTTTTATCAACACTTTACACTGGTTTTATCACCCCATTCTCCAAAACTGGTCATGATTTTTATCATCTCATCACATGCTTTTTATGAACACCAGTTTTATCAGCACTAAACACTAGATTTATCATTGAATTACGTGTTTTTTATCACCCCATCACAAGTTTTTTTTATCAACGTTAAACTCTAGTATATCACACTTATTATCAAAATTGAAAATAGTTTTTATCACCTCATTATTTGTTTCTTATCACCTCATTACATGTTTTTTATCAACATTTAGCACTAGTTTGGTTTGGTACTCTGATATAAAACATTTATTAGTGAAGATTTATCAACGCTCAACATTATTTTTATCACCTTGATATAAATTTTTATTTTCGTGCTTCAAAATATATTCATGACTGATCTTGATTTAAAGCCCTTGAAAAAAGAAAAATATTAGCGCAAGTTTGAAGTTAATCAGAGTTCAAACGAATCGGAAAATATTAAATTAGTGAATTGGTGAAGAAAAAAATTGACATTTGTCCACATGGCACCATGCTATTACAATTATGTCCTTGCTTGTGTGAGAATGGATGAAAGTGGCGTGTATGTGGGTTGAATTGGGGTGATGATGTGGCATTTTGATGAGTGTTGGATCATAAGTGAGAGTGGCTAGGATTGGTTCTCGCAGTTCCTATGTTAAGAGTGGTTCTCAATAGATTTCTCCTCTAGTGAGACATTCGCTTACATCTTCTGTCGATAGAGATAAAACCCAAAACATATTCACTGTTGTAGTTGTCATCATCGGCGGCCACAGTGGCTCTGGTCACAGGGGCTGTCAGTGGGGCTCCTCTGTATGAACCGCCCCCGGTCGATCTCGGTCGAATCGGAGGTTTTCGATGAAAGTTGATTTTTCGCCGGAAAAGTCAATTGATGACTCCGGAAGTCATTCGGGACCTTTCCGGGGCCCATAAAGCTTAGTCGTCGCTACGGTTAGCTTAATTGGGTCGTTTCCTTTCAATTGACTGTACTGTTGGGAAACGTCAAGATGGACCTTTTATCGGTCAAACGTGGTCCGATTAGGAACTAAACTCGATTATTTAATTGAGCTGGAATTATTTAAGCTGGTAGTGGTCCCCACATGGACATGTGTCCATGCTTGCTTGGAAGGGAAGAAATGGGTGTGTTTTTACCCTTATACCCTTAATGGTTGCATTTGAGAAGAAAGAGGACAAATGGGTAGTTTGGGATCATTTCCTAAGGGTTTAAGACACCAAATTGGACCTTTTTCTCTCATTTTTTATAGCTGTCCGAAATTACCAAGAGAGAGAGAGAGAGAGAGGGTCTTCCATGGAAGCTTGAGGAAGAAGAAAGGAAAAAAGAAGGGATTTTTACTCATCTATACATCAAAGCTTCATAAAAACCACATTTTCTTCATCTACTCTTCACTAGCAAGGTATCTATGTAATCCATTTTCGTTTTGGGTTGATGTTGATTCATGGGTTTGGGAGAGAAATGCTAGAAATGATGAAGTTGGAGGTTGATTGATGTTAGATGATGATTTTGTGGATGGAAGTGAAGTTTGTTGATGAGAAATCAATTTATTTGAGTAGTTTTGATGAGACCCATTGAGGGTGTTGAAGGATTGGAGGTTATTGGGTCTGTTTTGAAGTTCTAAGAGTTCATCAATGGAGGTTTGATGCTGAAATTCGTGGAAAACGAAGCTGGGGAAGTAGAAGGAGGCCTGCCCAGATCTGACACGGAACGAGGCACGGAGAGTGCTTGGTTCCGGCCCTCAGGCAGGCACGAACCCGGCTAGGTTCCGGCACGGCATGTCGCACGGACCGGGCCAGGTTCTGGCACGGAAGGCCACATGGACCGTGCCAGGTTCCGGGCCGGTGTGTCGCGCGTTCCGTATCTGGTTCCAGGCCGGTCTGTGGCACGGGCCGGTCTGTGGCACGGGTAGGTCTGTGGCACGGGCCGGGTCGGGTGTCGGGCCGGTGTGCTACACGGGCCGGGTCGGGTACCGGGCCTCTGGGCCATCCGAATTGGGCCTCATTCCAGCCCATTTCCCGTCTTAGCCTATGTTGGACTTTCGGGCTTATTTTAGTTGTTTCTCGTTCTTATTGCAACTGAATTGGTATTGATTCCAGTACTTGTTTGTAATCCAAGACCTTGGACCCGAGCGTGACGGAGGAGGAGGCACTTGGATCCCGTGCAGTGGAGGAGGAAGCTAGCCAGGTCGTCAACAGCTAGGAGTTGAGAGTTGATCACTTTTGAGGTAGGGAAAGTAGCGAATACTAGTTTAATTGTGGAAAGTTACTAGTATGCTTTTAGAATAATAATAATAATAACCGGAAAGGTCCTAGTTTGCATATAGGATGTGATTCACTAGAATAATCGCTTTCAATTCTTGGGAAATTGTTGTGCTGGTAGAATGGTCATGTCGAGCCTTAGGGTTGCGTGTTGATTGTGATGCCATGATCTATGACTGAGATGCATGATACTGATTGTAGTCGTTGATTGAGAGTCATAATAAGATATACTCGGTGTAGCATGTTGTTGCTATGTTTAGGCAAGTGTGCCATGCGTGATGTGATGTGAATCATTGATTGGGATATGATCGGGTGAGTGATAGACCAATATGTGTGCTATGGTGAGTTGGCTCTGTTGGTATACCGTGGTCGAACTATGGCATTGTATTGCGTGTATTCTCTTGATGTGTGTTCCAAGAGGAGGTATGTCCGGTGTGATACCTACCTTGAGAGAGTATGTCGGTGTAGGGTTTCAAGGACGAGGGTGTTGTGATCGTTACCCCGATGCTATGTGGTCCTGGAAGGCGTACGACCGACGTATGTGCCAGTCCGTTATGCATGAGGCCCCGATTTTACGTGACGGGAAGACGTCCGACTGAGGGATTTTCGGTCTGGGATGTTACCCCGAGTCTACGTGACGGGAAGATGTTGGGACCGATGCTCTGTGTTCTTGTACGACATAAATGGGATGGGTTGCGATAGCTGGTGATGTTGGGAACGGTTGTACTAAGTTGTGTGTTATTCTGTTGTGTGTTCTGTGCGTGCTGGTTGGCTAAGTACGTGGTTTCATTTGTGATTGTGGTCTTGCGAGAGTGATTGGTGGTTGGTACTGTACCGTGGGCGTTGTTGATAGTTAAGCTTTGCTAGTATGCCCTAATTGGACGGTTACTCGTGGTAGTGAACTGATGTTCATAACCTTAACTACTTTTCCTACTGAGCAAAAGCTCACCCATTACCTTGTTGTTATTCAGGTCTTGAGCGGCATCTGTGCTAGCGGGATTCTCTGCGCTTGGGAGCCAGCGAGGGTCTTTTCTAGATCGGTTTTAGAGACGTACAGTTTATCTTTTACTGAACTCTTTTACTACGTGTTTTACCAAGCTGTTGACTCGTGTGGTTATTTGGAGGTTTAAATCGTTATTTTGAGACCCTTTTTCATTATTAAACTACTTTTATTATTTACTGTTTTAGTTCACGTCACGAGTCCGGTCAAAACCAGATTTGGGGCGTGACATCCTCTCTCCCACAATCATTCTTTTATTGGATCAAGTCAACTTTGCTCCCGCCGCTTCCTCCTCCGTCTGCACCCATCTACACCCGCTCGCGCTCCTCTGCCCTAATCGGTGCCCCTCCACCTCCCCCAGGCACCTCCGCTTTGTGTCGGCCCACATCTGTTTTCTGCCCCTAAGCTCCTTCCCCAACCGGCTTTACTAGCTCCTACACCCCTCTCTGCCTCCCTTTGTCGCCCCCCCCCCCCCTCCTCTCCGCCGCCTTCCCCTCTCCTATGGTGCTCTCTTCTCCACCTCCTCCACCAACCGGTACTTCCACCCACCAGACTATCCCTTCTCCTTCGGAAAAACCCACCCCATCGGCTGGATGGGACCACCATGTCTCCTCATAACCTGACCCACTGTGGTGGCCAGATGCGTCGCCACGATGATTGAATCTGTCGGCCACCGTCCACCCCCGTCCGCCCTTTCTCACCGACATCGACCTCATCCGGCCTGCTCGCCCCCACCCGCCTGATTCCATCCAAATACCGTCTTGGTCCCCCCTCCCCCGACTTTAATCTCCGAGGACGACGAGTCGTTGTCATGTCACCCTCCGGTTTCTTGTCCCGACAACGACGACCTGAACTCCTTCGACCTCGTCTCTCTCCCACAATTCTCATCTGGCCTAACGCTCAAATATGTTTTCACCTATTACCAAAATTCCAAAGTCGACAAGTTCCTACTTTACCAAGCTCGCCGAGCCCGTCCTGTGCTCTTGTCTAAAGCGGACCAGATTTACATCGTCGGGGCCATCTATCTTCCCCCTCGTTCTACTCTAAGCCCCGACCTTCAGACAATGTCCTCGAGTGTTTTAGTTTCGTTGTTGTCGTTGTATTTTTTAGTTTTTTCGTTTTGTGTTCCTTTAAGTCTCCTCTTCGAATTTTCGTCGTCAAAGACCATCTTTACTGGGGGATCTCCGAGAAGTGTTGTTGTCACCATTATTGGTATTACCGGTTGGCTCTCTCTTTTGGTGGATCAGTTCGGATCGTCAAAAAGAAAGAATGACATTGTACTTGTTTGTCTAGGTATTGCGTCGCCCTTATCGAGAGCTATCACCTCATTGGTTGTTTCTCAGGTTTCTGAGATCGACCGATAGATGCAACTCTTGTGTTGTCCTATATATAAGGTTTTTTAATTTTTATAAAAAAAGTAGCAAAGAAAAAAAGTACAACTTTATAAAATTATTTGAAAATCAAAATATTTTGGTAACGAGTTGAATTATTCCTTTAGGACCAAATGAGTCTTTAAAATGCATATCATGAGAGCACGCAAAACGGGACGGCCCTCGCCCCTGACCCACGCGTGCGCGGTCCGCAACCCTCGGGGCGTCCCGCTGTGGGCTGGAAAAAACGCGGTCCGCGGCCCTGAAACACGCGGCCCTCGGTTCGGACCTCGCCCCTCGCCCCACGATCGCGGTCCGGGCACGCGGTCCTCGCTCCTCGGCCCTGCATCCCGTCCCTCCTATCGCGTGCCGACACGTGGCAAGGCCGACCGTTGTCAAACGGTCGGCAACGGCTATAATTTTTTTTAAAATTAAAATCAAAACAATTTAAACCCTATAAATACCCCAACCCCAACCCAACCTCATTTTTTTCACACCCATTCTCCAATTTCACTATTTCATTCTCACTTTCTACTCTATAATTTCCAAAATGTCTAAGGATGAGGTTATGTCCGACGTAGAGGTTCCGACATACGAAGAGCTGGCTGCCTGAATGCCGACCCCAACTGCCGACATATGAGGATATGGCAGCCCGAATGCGGCCATATGAGCAACGACTCCGGCAGAGGATTGAGAGGAGCATGCAGAGAGCAATGCCAAGGATCGAGAGGGCCATCCGTGGGGAACCAATGCGACGAGAGATTAACAGAAGTCGTTCTGAAGCCCACAACCAATTGATGAGGAACTATTTTGTCGATCAACCCGTATATGGCCCTGATATGTTTAGGTGTCAGTTCCGTATGTGCAGACCACTTTTTCAACGGATTATGGACGCGGTCAAGGCTCACGACAGGTACTTCGTTCAGAGGCCCGACGCGGCCTCACGACCGGGCTTATCAACGGAACAGAAGTGCACCGCCTCGATACGGATGCTTGCGTATGGGTCCTCGACCGATTCATTGGACGAAACTTTGCACATTGGGGTAAGCACCATACTTGAATGTTTACGTAAGTTTTGCAAGGTCGTCATTGAGGTATTCGGAGATTAGTATGAGCGTACACCCACACCGACTAACATCCAACGCTTACTCCGAGAAGGGTACAACCCAGGGTTTCCCGGAATGGCGGAGAGTCTTGACTACATGCATTAGAAGTGGAAGAACTGCCCAACCGAAGACCAGGGAGCCCATGGACGGGAAAGTCACCACGGGGACAAGACGATTATGCTTGAAGTTGTAGCATCCCGTGATTTATGGATTTGGCATGCGTTTTTCGGGATGGCTGACTCGAACAACGACATCAACGTCCTTAACCACAACCACTTATTTCAAGACGCTTATTTTGGCCCTGAGCTAGTTGTGGAGTACGAGATCAACGGTCATCGGTACGACCGACCTTATTACTTGGTGGACGGCATTTACCCAATATGGGCACGGTTCGTGAAGACTATTCGGCATCCCTTCGAGCCCAAAGAGAAGTTGTTTGCTAAATTCCAAGAAGGTGCTCGAAAAGATATTGAAAGGGCTTTTGGAGTACTTCAAGCAAGGTGGCACATCATTTCCCGTCCCGCTCGTTCTTGGAGCCAACACCTTTTGGCTGATATCATGCACACTTGCATCATTCTACACAACATGATTGTAGAGGATGAGCGTGACCGGTACGAGTATGGGGATGAGGGGATGTTGTACCAGCAACCTCCAGAAATGCCGAATTGGACACCACAGGAACGATGGCACCACGGAGGGCCATTGGAATACCAGCAACGAGTTGCTTGTCAACAAAGTGTCACAAATCATGAGACCCACCATCAACTACAAAATGATCTTATGGAGCACTTATGGGGTCTATATGGAGTTGGTTTCCATGACGACGAGTAGTCGTTTGTGCTCTTGGAGCTGGTTTTATTGTGGGTTGTATTACAAGGGGATCAATTAAAGTTCAACTTACTTTTTATTCGTGCTCAATTTTTTAATTGTCATTATTTTTTTTTTCCAAATTTTTTTCAATTATAAATAATTTAAACTGTTTCTGATAAAGAATTAAATAAAACAGCAAAATATCAATTAATAACAACTCATCATCCAGTCAGCACAAGGCCTCAGCAGGGTCTCTCCATTGCAAAACACCCTCTATTCTGCAGCCCCAGGACCTCATTTTTGTCCAGTCAACACAAGGGCCTCACCCAAGGTCTTTCCGTTGTACATGCTCTGAGATTTGATTGTGACGCTTTCTTAAGGAAACTCAACCCCCATCATAACAAGAGGGAATTAGAACATGCATAGTGGGAGGTGTTGAATTTAAGATGTTGAGTTTTAGTGGTTGAGATATTGATGCCTACAATGGATGAGATGTCAAAAAAAAACATTCTTCAGCTCACAAGTTATTTATAAGTTAAACTTTAAACCCTAACGTTAATTATAAATTAAACTCTAAATTTAAGTTCCACCATAAATTTCAAAGTTACATTGAAAACCCCCTCTCATTCATATTTTTTTTCAATCAAACGTGGCATCTTTAATCCATCACCACCTCCTCCTCCTCCTATGGTGTGCAGTTTTTGTCGTAGATCAGATTGTCTATTAAAATTGATCCAACCGGGAAATGATATTGATCCATAGATTATGTATTGGGTCATGTATTAAAAAATCTTGATCCGATATTGATCCAACCAGTCGAATAGGGCAACTTTGGGGGCAATTTGGCTTTCCATAGGATCGGAGCCCAGGCAGACTTGAGGGAGAAAGAGCCCCTGCAAATTGCTAAGTAGCAATCCTTGACTTTAAAGGATGACTGATTATAGCACCAAGCAATTTCGCCCGGCCTAGAAGTCGGCCTTAGCAGATTAACATGGAGAAGAAGACTGGAAAGGAGGCTCCGAACTCTACCCCAAGGCACGCTTCTGAGAGGAGAGACCCAACAATTTGAGACCCAAAGGTCAGCTACAAGTGCCTCTTTGTTCGATGCCCGTTCGAAGAGCATGGGAGAAAGAGAGGACAAAGGCTCAAGAGAGCACCAACAATCCTTCCAATACTTGATGCGACGACCAGAACCCATAGTCCATTTGAAACCCGAGGGACCGAAGAGGGAGGAGACCCTGTCCTCCCAAAAGAGGTTCAAAATTTGAGCCATGATGGGCGAAGGCCGAGACACCTAAAGTTGAGTGAGATCCCACGAATATGCAGGCCAACCATTGAGGTTTCAGTTTGTGTTTCTGTCATGCCACAAATCCGGTTTTGACCGAACTCGAGACGTGAACTAAAAATAAATACAATAAATGCAAGTTTTAGCGAAATAATCCTCAAATAATAGATTAAAATCAATAATTCCGATACCACGAGTCAAAAACTCAGAATTCGAATAAAAGAAGTTTAGTACGAAGAAGAAAGTACGTCTCTAGACCGTCCACAAGCTAGGACTCTCGCTAAGCTCCCAGACTTCGAGACATCCTATAAACCAACTGACAATCGAAACCTGTAAAAACAGTAATAAAGGGGGTGAGCTTTCGCTCAGTAGGAAAAATTAGTAAAGGAGATGAGCTATCCGCTCACCACCACGAGTAACTGTCCAAATAGGGCATACTAGTAAGCACAATAACTAATGAATCGAACAGTACTCACAACCACAATCATAATCATCCTCACATAACCATACCTCGTGTGATCACATCACTTACCCAAACACCACGCTTAGCGTGTGAAATCATCCATGCTCAACAATTAATAATTCCTCAAAGTTCACACTCAAACCATATCTGAAAGAGTCATCGAGCAAATACACACAGTAAATCATTACTAATACACACCGGAACACCCACCATCGGTCTAGATGTCCTATACCGGAATCCTCCTTCGATATAGGTATCATACCGGAACACACAATATTGATATGCGTATATTAGAACACATAACCCCGGTCAGGATATCCTATACCGGAATCCTCCTTCGGTATATGTATGATAACGGAACACCTAGCCTCGGTCTAGATATCCTATATCGGAATCCTCCTTCGATATAGGTATCATACCGGAACACACGGTATTGGTCAGGATATAGGTATACCAGGACACACAGTATTGGTCGGGATATCATGCCGGAACACCTAGCCTCGGAACATATCTACTCAGCACACAACATCGGCCTAAATATCGTCCCGCCACACCACTCTCGGCCTAGATATCCTATACCGGAATCCTCCTTCGGTATAGATATCCTACCGGAACACCTAGCCTCAGTCTAGATATCCTATACCGGAATCCTCCTTCGGTATAGATATCATACCGGAAGCCTCGGTCTAGATATCCTATATTGGAATCCTCATTCGATATAGGTATCGTACCGGAACACACAGCCTCGGAACATATCGTGCCAGAACACACATCATCGGCCACGATATCGGACCGGCACACCATCCTCGGCCTAGACATCCCAACGGGGTACACACATACAGGGTCTCAAACACATCACAAGCAATAATGCACACCAATATTCATCACAACATATCTTACTGAACACACCACATCGGTCTATCATTCACCCGATCATATCACAAGGCAGTAGTTCACGTCATACCGAACATATCATACCAACATATTATACCAAACATATCATAACATGATCATTAATTAACAACGGGGCATACCACAGATTAATCATACCAGATCTACTAATCACAACCAAGAGCAATCATCACACAATCCTACGGGTCCAACCAGGGACCCACATGCAATTCAGCAACACAGCGGATGCTTACAGTTTCAATTAAGTGGATGCAACTTAAGCAGAGACTCCCCCTACTCATCTCCTTATGTTCCAACCCTCTTCTCCTTTTTTGTTTCGCTTCTTCTTTTTCGATGAGGTTATGGTTCCACTTCTATTCGTCCTGTGAAACAGAGACGTGGCACCATATCATTCGTTGTGGGAGTTTAGCATTGGCAGAGGTTTCACCGTGTTGTAATGTCGCCTTTCATGTTTGGTTTCAGTATCGACAGCGTGATATCGACTTTGACATCACCTCGAAGTTGTCCTCCTACAACAACCATTAACACCAACAACGTATACTCTTAGAGCACGCACAACGGGCCGGCCCTCGCCCCGACCAACGCGCGCGGTCCGCAGCCCTCGAGCCGTCCCACTGTGGGCCGGATTTCACGCGGTCCGCGGCCCTGAAACACTCGGCCCGGGCTTCGCCCCTCGCCCCTCGCTCCTCGATCGCGGGCCAGGCTCGCGCCCCTCGACCCTGTCTGGCTCCCCTCCGCTCGTGTGCTGACATGTGGAAAGTACGACCGTTTTCCAACGGTCGGCAACAACTATTTTTTTTAATTAAATCAAAAAAAATTTATACTCTGTAAATACCCCAACCCCAACCTCATTTTTTTCACACTCAGTCTCCAATTTCACTCTCTCATTCCCACATTCAACTCTCTATAATTTCCAAAATGTCCGAAGTTGATGTTATGTCCGACGTTGAGGTTCCGACATACGAGTAGCTGGCTGCCCGAATGCCGACGTATGAGGAGATGGCAGCCCAACTGCCGACATATGAGGATATGACAGCCCGAATGCGACCAATTGAGTGACGACTCCGGCAGAGGATTGAGAGGAGCATGCAGCGAGCAATGCCAATGATCGAGAGGGCCGTCCGTGGGGAACCAATGCGACGAGAGATTAACAGAGGTCGTGTTGAAGCCCACAACCAATTGATGAGGAACTATTTTGTCGATCAACCCATATATGGCCCTGATATGTTTAGACGTCGGTTCCGTATGTGCAGACCACTTTTTCAACGGATTATGGACGCGGTCAAGGAACACGACAGGTACTTCGTTCAGAGGCCCGACGCGGCCTCACGGTTGGGCTTATCAACGGAACAGAAGTGCACCGTCGCGATACGGATGCTTGGGTATGGGTCCTTAGCCGATTCATTGGACGAAACTCTGCACATTGGGGTAAGCACTATACTTGAATGTTTACGTAAGTTTTGCAAGGCCGTCATTGAGATATTCGCAGCCGAGTACGAGCGTACACCCACATCGGCTGACATGGACCGCTTACTCCGAGAAGGGTACAGCCGAGGGTTTCCCGGAATGGTGGGGATTCTTGACTTCATGCATTAGAAGTGGAAGAACTGCCCAACCGAAGACCAGGGAGCCCATGGATGGGGAAGTCACCACGGGGACAAGACGGTTATGCTTGAAGTTGTAGCGTCCCGTGATTTATGGATTTGGCATGCGTTTTTCCGGATCGTTGGCTCGAACAACGACATCAACGTCCTCAACCACAACCACTTATTACAAGACGCTTATTACGGCCGTGAGCTGAGAGTGGAGTACGAGATCAACGGCCATCGGTACGACCGACCTTATTACTTGGTGGACGACATTTACCCAACATGGGCACGGTTCGTGAAGACTATTCGGCATCCCTACGAGCCCAAAGAGAAGTTGTTTGCTAAATACAAAGAAGGTGCTCGGAAAGATATTGAAAGGGCTTTTGGAGTACTTCAAACAAGGTGGCACATCATTTCCCGTCCCGCTCGTTCTTGGAGCCCACACCTTTTGGCTGATATCATGCACACTTGCATTATTCTACACAACATGATTGTAGAGGATGAGCGCGACTGGTACGAGTATAGGGATGAGGAGTTGTTGTACGAGCAACCTCCAGAAATGCCGAATTGGTCACCACCGAAACGATGGCACCACGGAGGGCCATTGGAATACCAGCAACGAGTGGCTTGTCAACAAATTGTCATAAATCATGAGACCCACAATCAACTACAAAATGATCTTATGGAGCACTTATGAGGTCTATATGGAGCTGGTTTTCATGACGACGAGTAGTCGTTTGTGTTCTTGGAGCTGGTTTTTTGTGGGTTGTATTACAAGGGAATCAATAAAAGTTCAAGTTAATTTTTATTCGTGTTCAAATTTTTTTCACATTTGTTTATATTATAAATAATTTAAACGGTTTATGATAAAGAATTAAATAAAACAGCAAAATATCAATTAATACAACTCAACATCTAATCAGCACATGGCCTCACCCAAGGTCTCTCCATTGCAAAACACCCACTATTCTGAAATCACTAGGCCTCACTTTTGTCCAGTCAGTATAAAGATTTTAAGGCTAGGACCTCACTCAGGACCATTCCATTATACATGCTCTTAAGAACAGTTAGGAGAAGAGGGTAGGTAAGTCACAAAGTGATCAATGAAGACCAAAGTATTTACATATTGCAGATGTGAGAGGTTAACATCATAAACATGAAGTTAGAGAGGACATGGTTGTCTCTAGGGAGGGTGCATTTATACTAGTCAAACTCTAATCTTGAAAAGTGCAAAACATGAAGAAGGTGCACAGATTGCTTTTATAGCTCAACAATCTTAAAGAGAAGGAGAATTTGGTTGCCGTAATAAATAGATCTGGAGAGGAACCTGTCTTTTTTCTCCCACCAAATAAAAGAAAAATGCACCCCCTATATTTATGCGAGTACATCACATTGATATGGGCACCTATAAAAATAATATTTTCTTTTTCTAAAAATCATAGTAATCATGTGAATGTATGTGCTGGTTGTTTACTCGTGGCAATTATTTGTTTTATTTATATGGGTACCATATGTAATAAAATAATGTACAGACCATGTTTATGAGGGTCGGAGATTGCCAGTGGAATCCAATAATCTGTTAAAACATATAACTGTGAAAATCTTGCTTAAAATAAAAATTATATATATATTTTTTTTGAAAGGAAATGGTGATATTCATTAATATAAAGTAACTCGGGGACCTCACAGTGAGAAGTCGTCGTACATAAACCAAACTAGAATAATTGGAAAGACAAGTGCATAAAGAGTAAATGTGCTCTGTAGCATAATTGCGGTTGGGGATTTGGGACTGCGGTAGCATCCGGAGATACCGATACAGTGTACGCTAACCAAAAGGAACTGATCGAGCAGACCAGACGATAGGTAAACAACGGTGGACCAATTACTCCCCCGGTATGTCAGCGTGCGTCGTCCTCCCTTGCGTGATAATGGTAGGGCTCCTGAACGCGGGAATGCTGACCCCGAAGTGGTAGGGTAGTAACATGTCAGCTGTTGGTGGTACCAATGCCACCTATACACCAGGGAGAAGGTACAGTCGACCAAACCCTCCCTGGCCTTCCCAGCACTCATTCCTGGAGGCGAGGGTGCTTGAAGCCTCCCGCCGCTACATGTGACGCCCTATCCGTGCCCGGCTTGCCTGATCCAACTCGATGATCACGCGGAGCCCATGTCCAGTTAGCCTGACCTACATCCTTGCGATCCCGGCCCAGTGCTGCGTCTGAAACCCTAGCGGGTCCGCGCACCTTCACCGCCGTCCCTTTGCTCCGCCGCCACGCCGCCGCATCCGATGTCTCCACCGTAACCCGGGCCCTGTCCGATGAGACCGACGCTGACCCGTCCCCCGACAAGACCACCATCTCACCTCGCGCCACCGTCCTCCCCGGGAATTTACGAGACAACGGAGATAGTTGTCCCGATCCCCCCCGCATTCCCGAAAGGCCTCCCTCCGACGTCGCCATCGGCGAGCCGGATCGAGGACAGACCCCCCAGGAGACAGAGACGGCACCGGCCAAAGCATGCTGGCATCCACTGTCCTCCCGTGTTGTGTGTGATCGGAGCTCACCGAAAACTTCGCCGCCTCCTTCCACGATTCGCAAAACCCCAAACGCCTCTTAGAGAAAGAAGCAAGGGCTGCGTCGTAACCAAACTTGTCCTTGTCCTGATCGAGACGCCCTTGCCTCTGCGCAGAAACTGATCCAGTTTGCTCCTCCATCACCAAAGCCGAGCTTGGTGATCCTGATTTCTTCGCATGTTGCCTGCTCCCTCTCCATAATCCCCACCCACCATAGTCACACGAAGACCATGATGGGTGATGAGGATGCGCACCTAAACTCTTCGGCGGCGGCTCCCCAAGCCCTAACCGCAGAGAGAGTTTCATCGCCTTTTATTGAAGATTATATTGAAGATTCATTCCAATAAAGTTATTTTTCAATAAAAACAAAAGTAATTTTTTAATATATTCTTAATTTGCTGAAACGAGTTGTTTGAATAAATTCATAATTTCCTTCTATACACTCAACATTTGACCAAGATAGTTCCCCCGGTAGTGATACACTAATTTTTTTTGAGGTAGAAACGATGGTATTATAAATTTAAAGCATTCTGGTGCCCACGAACGTAGGAATCACCATACATAAACCAAACTAGCAGAATTGGAAAGACAAGTGCAGAAAAATAAAATTTGCTCTTAGACATAATGGCGGTCGGGGGGCGGGACTGCGGTAGCATCCAAGGACACTGATACAGTATACTCCAACCATTAGAAACTGATCGAGCAGATCAGAGGATAAACATGCAGTGGTGGACCGATTACTCCCTCGGTAAGTCAGCGTGCGTCGTCCTCCCTTGACTGATAATGGTAGGGCTCCTGAACGCGGGATTGCTGACTCCGAAGTGGTAGAGAAGTAACTCATCAACTGTTGGTGGTACCAATGTTACCTATACACCAGGGAAAAGTTACAGCCGACCAAACCTTCCCTGGCCCCTTCCATACTCATTCTTGGAGGCGAGGGTGCTTGAAGCCCCCCGCCGCTGCAGATGACGCCCCATTCGACGCCGCAGATTCTTTGTCCTCCTCAGGATCCTCCTCCCTCATTGCCCTCTTATTTCCAGATAATGATGGCGTCGGATCCCGTGGTAACCAACCCACCAGCACCTCCTCATCCCCTGCTTCCTGATGTCCCCACCACCCTTTTCCTTCCTGCCTTGGCGGTGTCCGTGGTACCCCCTTAGAGTGGCCTCCTTTTTCCGACCCCCTTAAGTAAGTCCAGTTCGTCCCTGGAACGACCTTCTCATGTTTCGCTTTCTCTAGCACTGACCTCGGGTCCCTTGGTGCCTTTAGGGAGGACCCCCGAACTCCCCCAACAACCAGATAGACCGGGAAGAGGTGTCCCGCACAACAACACCCAAAACAGTGCTCAGGTAAATGTTCATACTAAATATTTAGACGCGTTCTTACCTGAGAGGCGGACAGACGGAACCAGAGCTGACTCTGTAGAGGGACTCGGATATCCGCCCTAATTCCGACCTTCATAAAATCCCCCAGCAGAGGCCATCCTTGTCCACATCCACGCCTTGACAGACTCCCAGCGTGTTGCTTACCCTGAATCCCACATCTCTCGTCCAAGCCCCTACTAGTAAATTTGACACCCGCGCCCAGACCGAGAAATGGTGGAATTGCAGGTCCTTAACCTACATGTGGGCCCTCAGGTCCGTAAATAGGACCAGGGAGTCCCAAAAGGACCATGGTTCACCTAGCAGAACCATTTCCCTCTCCTTAGCTGAACGGAAGAAAAAAGCGACCAGACCTTTTTCCAGGGGTTTAGCCTCGACCTTCATTCCCCAGACATACTCCATTCGCGCCACCACTGACTTCCACAAAAACTTCCTGGTGGTCAGGACCTTGGCTGCCAACGCGAATCTATACGAATTCCCATGACTAGTGACCTCTTGGACCGACACAACTACCTCCTTAATCCTCATCGCGCCCATTTGGGAATCCAATGCTCCGACCTGTTCCCCCTGAGAGCCCCAAACTCCGTACGGTGGATTGTCCCTATGCTTCAGATCCCCCAGACCCGATT
The DNA here is from genome assembly GCA_963921825.1 of Erodium maritimum. Lineage (NCBI taxonomy): Eukaryota > Viridiplantae > Streptophyta > Magnoliopsida > Geraniales > Geraniaceae > Erodium > Erodium maritimum. The sequence goes on along the minus strand of OY997590.1, from coordinate 60,651,601 downwards.
GGGCCACTCGAACCGACGGGTTCGGATCGTACCCGTAACCCTGTCCCGACCCGGGCATCGCACCGACCCGCGCCCCCTCTCCGGTCCGTTGTCCCCCCGACTCGTCCGTTGGATCCTAACCCGACCCATAACGAGCTGCCCACCAGGCTATCTCCCCATCTCCTCCCCGGGTCCAGCCCGGATAGTGACCCAAGCCAGCCCGAGGTATTCCTCGAGCCCATCGGGCATCCCCCATAAAGACCCGGCCTAGGCCCACTTCGGCCCCCGCCTGAACCCCCGAAACCCTAGCAGCATCTGGCGCCGCCGACTCCTTCCCCTTTCTTCGTCGCCAAGCAATCGCCTCCTGCGTCTCCTCCGGCGTGATCTCCGAGCCCGATGAGACCGGGATCGGGTTGATCCCCTCTCCCTTGTTCGCTGGCAAAACGGGAGCCGGTCCACCACCACCGTCATCCCGAGCCACACCCCGCCGTCCTGCCCCACTACCCAGACGCCTAGGCCTCGGCCCTTTCGCCGGCGTACGAAGGAGGCCAGCCGGTCCCGATCGGACCCGACCTCCCACCACCCAGCCGTCTTCCTCCTCAGGACGGGCCGAGAAACACATCACCGGCGACCCCGCAACCCGTTCCGTCATCACCCCCACCGAGATCGGCAGGCTGTCCTCCCGCTCCGGCTCCTCCTCCGGCCACGAGAGCTCCGCACCCGCCGTCTCCTCAGCCGGATCCTCTTCCGACTCCTTCAAATCAGGCTCGTGAGACCCGTCCCAGTCATGGTGAGACACGTCCCGGTCATCCTGCTCCGACAAGCGAGGCCCCCAGTGCACCCCGCCGTCGCAGCAGCTCTCCCCGCCCTCCATCTCGCTCGGAAACTCCATGAAACGCAACGAACTCACAAAACTCCTCTAAAACCTAGCAGAGAGCCAAAGAGAAGCTGCGCATATTCTACTGTAGTGATACACTGATAGTAATTGCCTAGATTTTTTAAATATTAATTACGAATTTTAAATAAAAAATAATGTATAGTACAAGCAGATTTATAGGTAATTGTGAAGATCCAACTAGTTTCCATACTTCCACATGGACAAAACGCAAGAGTTACAACATGCAACCCCATGATGTGTTCCATACGTTGTTTTATGTGATGAGTCTCACATAATATATACCTTCTCAATCCAATTTAGATGTGAAAAAAAATGTTATAGTCTGACATAAAATAAATAAGTAAATAAATAGACCTCTTAATAAATATGTCTAGATTTTTATTCATTAGCTCGATCTTTTAGATGGATTACCGGAATAGAAAATTTTGGAAAGTGAAAACAGGTTCTGAAAATGAATGATTGGGCAAACACCAAAGTGGAGACCAGCTCACGCCAACCTTATATCGCACCTCTGCAATGTAAAATGATAGGTTCTTTGTATCTATGGTGATGAGGCAAGTCTGTAACGTTAACATTATCATCATCGGCCATCTGAATCTCGGACATGTATGCTTGTCCGAAGAGTTGAACATATGATATTTAATAAATAAATAGATTAACTTAAGACTTGAAAAAGGATACCAATGTTTGAGAAAAAACACAAATGTGGAACTTGGTTGGGATGTGCATGTTCTGCACGTTTTAAACTTGGAAGTTTGTGTCCATTCTTGATTCATTACTCTTGCTTCTTTATTTCTTGGGCTTCAAATCATGGAACCGCCGACACTTCAGATCATGTACAACACACGGTTTATATATGTGATCTCCAATTCATTGCGATTCATAATTTAGTAAATCGCACCACGGTAAAAATAAAAACGTGCGCCTCACGACCCATTAAATCGAAAGTCGCGACCAATCAACTAGAGCGCGTCATGTGTCCTACCAATTTTAATATTTTTAAATTTTAATTTATTTGTTAATAAATCTAAACCCGACTTTGTGCAAACAGTGTCCATAATTTACAAATTTATAGTCATTAGGTTCGTATCGTTTTAAATAATTTATTTAATGTCTTTTATCAGAAAATCATCAGTGATGAACTCCAAGCTCTTGATTTTTTTTTATCAGCAAAGCAAGAATTTAAATTAAACCCCTTTTGAGGTGAAAGGAGAGATACATGGAGGAAAGATTTGATTCAACTCTTCTCAAAGAGAATCAAACCAACAAAAACAAAACACTACACTTACAATTGGAAGGAACACAAGACATGGCCAAAACTATCAAAGAAACAACATAAAAGAAGGCCTGGCCGAAGGAGAAGGAACCACTGCAACTGAAAAGGAATTGAAACCAGTCTAAAGAGATAATCATGATAACTGGAATAGATAATGACAACCAATTGTGTCGAAGTTCAGGTGTCCGATCCAAGAGAAGATGAGGTGAGGTCTATGAGTCCAAAGAAGTGAACTGAAATGCCTTGGGCCATCAGATGAGAAGGAGTACTTCATTAGCAAAGAGAGTAAGGAGCTGAGACAGAGATCATGCTGCAGACCAAGTTGCTGCAAGTGCATTTTGAAGATAAAAGAACACATGCTTGTAGAATGCAAAGCAAGCCCTGAGTATAGTACAAACTTTGCAGATGAATGTGTGGATACAAAGGTTGCAGGTTGTATTGGCAGCCCTGAAGATAGTAATACCCCAATCCTGCAGAGAGCACATGCAAAGACAAGAACAGAAGAGAACACTCACCTAAAAAGAGTCCTACCCACAGACAAACACCACAAGAGAGGACCTAAAGAACCAAACTACCCACACACCAGGAACCCCAAAGAGAAGGGGCTCCAAAACCAAAAAAAGGAGAAAGGAGGGCCTTACCATACTCACAGTCAGTCTCCAAACCACCCAAAACCCACCCAAACCCCAGAGAAAGCTTGCACTCCAAGCAAAGTAAAGCTATGAAGAATCAACCTGGGAAGGGAAATGCTTGCAACATGCTTTAGGATAATGTAGCCAACTGTTGAAAGAGAAGGAGTAATCTTTGGATTTAAAGGAAGACCATTCCAATGAATAAGACTGTTGCACTATGCTTAGAAAAATTTCCTCCTCTGACAACAAAATTCCACTGAACAATGCCTCATTTCTTGCTAACCAGATTTGCCAAGAAGTGAGTTGTACCAAGCCTTTCCATGATTTTTTAAGACTAGGATCAAGGAGAGAGGACCAAGAGGTTAACAAGTCTTTTACTGATTTAGGTATTGACCAAATGATTCCCCACCAAGCAATGACCTTACTCCAGACCTTCCAAGCTCTTGGACAATGCAGGAGAGCATGTGCTCCATCCTCAAAATCCCAGCTACAAATGTGACAGGTAGCCTCTTGTAGATTGAGATTCATACCTCTTCTTTCTAGAAAACCTTTGGAAGGGATTGAATCCAGACATGCCAACCAACAAAAAGCAGTGATTTTTGGTGGTAATTTGGTTGACCAAAGATCTTTGGTCCAACAGTAGGATAATGATGCAGGAGTTCCTTGTTGCTGGAGTAGGGTATAGAGTTTCTTAACAGTAAAACCCTTAGCATCCCAAACCCAGGAGAGTTTGTCTGGAGCAGAGGAAAGATGAACAGTAGAGAGTATAGTTGAGAGAGCATGCCATTGATCTGCAGCTCTCCCTCTAGGAATTGATCTGAAATTGCAGTTCCACTCAAAACCAGTCCAAGCCTCAGCCACCACCATTTTTTTTCTTTGAGAAATGGTAAATAGCCTAGGAAATAAATGCTTGAAGGAGGCCTCTCCCCACCAAATGTCTTCCCAAAAAAGGATCCTATCCCCAGAGCCAAGATCCCAAGAGAGTCCCCTCAGACTGAACAAAGAAGAGAATGTTTCATCCTGATAGAGCTTAATGATATGATGCATGAAACTGATGTTTCCTACTTCAACAAACTTTGAGAGGTCCCATTCATTATAATTCCACCCATATTTATCACAGATGGCCCTTTTCCACAAAGAATCCCTATCTAGTGCAAACCTCCACCACCATTTGCCTAGAAGGGCAATGTTCATTTGGTTGAGATCTTTAATGCCTAAACCACCTTCCTTTTTTGATCTACAGACAGTAGACCAATTAATTTTGCAAAAGACTCTAGCCACTGAAGTACCATGCCATAGGAACCTTCTTTGCCAACTAATCATTGAGTTGATGACTGACTTTGGGGCTTTTAGTATGGAGAAGAAGTAAAGAGGCAAGGCTCCTAGTGTTGATTTAATCAAAGTAATTCTGCCTCCCAATGAAAGAAGTTTGGCCTGCCACAACCCAAGAGAGGATTTGAATTTATTGATGATTGGAGCCCAAGCTGCTGATTTTCTTGGATCGGAACCTAGGTAGAAGCCCAAATAAGGCAAAGGGAGAGAACCTTGATCACATCCTAGAATATCAATGAGGAGCATTTCTTCAGCTCTGGTATGATTGAAAGGGATGGCAATTGATTTTGAATAGTTTACTGACAAGCCAGAAGCCAGTTGAAATAATTCTAGAGCTTGCTTGAGACACAAGGCAGCAGACCTAGAGGCTTGAATGAAGAAAATAGAATCATCTGCAAATTGCAGGTGAGAAATAGGTGGTCCATTGACATTGAGGTGTATTCCATAGAAAAGCTCATTCTGAATGCTTGCCTTTATAATCTGATTGAGGCCTTCTGGTACTAGTATAAAGATCAAGGGAGAGAGGGCACAACCTTGCCTTAAACCTCTGCTTAAATTGAAGTATGGACTTGGGGCTCCATTTATAAGAACTGATACTGAGGCTCTAAAGCATGAAATCATCCAAAATCTCCAGGTTGCACTAAATCCCATCCTAGTGAGAAGATTTAAAACATAGGACCAGCTGACTTTAACAAAAGCCTTCTCAAAATCAGCCTTGAAGATCAAGGCTTTCACTTTTGATTTCTTGAGGTAGTGGACAGTTTCTGAGGCTATTAGAATTCCATCTGCAATTTGTCTCCCAGATATAAAGCATGTTTGTTCATCTCCAACTAGAGAGCTTGTCACTAAGCTAAGTCTTAAGGAGAGGAGCTTCAAAAGAATTTTATATGGTCCTCCCATCAAGCTTATAGGCCTGTAGTCATCAAAAGTGAGTGGAGTCTGATTCTTGGGTATGAGTGTAATGAAGGAGGAGTTTAGACCTTTGTCCAATTGACCAGTAAGATGGAAATAATTGAAGAAGTTCATAAGATCTTGTCTAATGATTTGCCAACTGATCTGGAAAAACCTTAGAGTATAGCCATCTGGTCCAGTGGCCTTGTCTCCACTACAAGCCATGATTGCTTGAAAAACTTGATCTTCAAGAAAGGGCCTCTCTAGCCAAATTGCTTGCTCAGGTGATAATGTGGAGAAAGGAAGCTCAGAGATGCTTGTAGTTTCAGTAGATGGTGCTGTGAATCTGTGGCTAAAATGAGCTGCAGCAGCTTCTTTGATCAGTTGAGGGTCAGTTAATAGATCATTATTGACAAGTATCTGGGAGATTTTGTTGTGAGATCCATTGTAGTTGGCAACTCTATGAAAATAGTTTGAACCTCTATCTCCTTCATCTATCCATCTTTTTCTGGCTTTTTGGCTCCATAGCTTGGAGTGTAACTTCAGTTTTTTAATAAGATCAGCCTTGAGAGTTCCTCTACTTGAGCATTCCTGGGGAGTTAGGGCTCTAGATTCCACAATAACATCCAAGTTGTCAATGGCTTTTGTCAACAAGTTAACTTGGGTATCAAGATTACCAAAGACCTGAGTATTTCAGATTTTAAGATCAGCCTTCAGTAGCTTGAGTTTCATCCATAGAACATAATGAGGATAGCCCATGACATTATAAGAAGACCATAAATTAATTAGAGCAGAATAGAATCTGTCATCCTCTGTCCAAACATTGAGGAACTTAAAGGGTCTTGGTCCCCAATCAGTTTGATTGTCAAAAAGAGTAATAGGCCTGTGATCTGATATAGCTCTAAGGAGACAAGCTGGAGTTAATGAATTGAAGAGAGATAGAAAATCCATGGATATTAAGAACTGTCAATTCTTGAGGCTCTTGTATCTTCCCCAAACCATGTAAATTTGTCTCCAACCAAAGGTAAGTCAATAAGGCTTAAGTTGTTGATGAATAATTGGAAAGACCTCATATCAGAAGAAGATCCCCTTCTACTAGATCTTTCTTCCACATTTAGGATTGCATTAAAGTCTCCACCCAGAAGCAAGAGGGTCTGTGGTTGGATTGACTGAAGAATGGCCTGTAATTGATCCCATAGAAGTTTCCTACCATTCTTAGAATTTGGAGCATAAACATTGACTAAGCAACGACTTCTTTGAAGGGCAATGCTTTCACCAAACCAAATGAGAGCTCCATCAATCCTTTGAATAGAGGAGGAGATAAAATCGTTTGTTTTCCATAGAGTTATTAGACCTCCAGAGGCACCTATGGAGTCAGATGAAGCTACATCCCAGTCCACAGACATACCATAGAGTCTCAGAAAGTTGGGAGGTAAGCTCTCAAGCTTTGATTCTTGGATCATTATGAAACTTGGTCTTTGCTTGCGTACCAAGTTAATAAAACTCATCCTTTTTTGCTTGGAGGAGATTCCTCTCACATTCCATGAGAGGAATTTCATGGCAGTTACTGAGTTGGAAGGGGAATGAGCTTTGTCACGCCCCAATTTCAGTAAAATCGAACTCGGGATGCGAACGTTTAAAACAATAAAACATTTTGAAACCTTTTAAATAAATCACTTTTAAACCACCAATTAGTTCATCAAAAGAATAATTTACAACTCAAAAGTACGTCCCACAACGGACAAAATACAAGTGTACGTCGCTAGACTCAAAAGTAAACCAGGACTCCTGCTCCTAGCTCTTCAAGCTTCGGAAGCTCACCTAGTCCAATCTGCGACTAGTACCTGTAGGAAAAGAAGCTAGGGGTGAGCGTTCGCTTACCACCACATATAACAGACTGACTACGGCATACTTAGCAGACAATGCCGGTAACACCAACAACAACCCGACTAACACACCCAATAGTTACTTTCCTCAACCGACTCAACACTCGGACCCGTAATGTAGACTCGACACAACGATTGACGACTTCCTACAAAGACACGACAGATAACCACGCAACATCCAAGATCACTAAGGATCGCACACCAAACAAGACCACAAAGGATCGCACTCCAATCAGCTGCTCAGTGCCGGTTGCTAACCGGCTGGGCTCGAGCCTGCCCCACACACTTTTACGATCCTTGTCAGGCCCCAGGCGGTCGACCTGTTGGCGATATAACGAGCTACTTTTCAGATAGCTAGTCGGAAGGGGAGAAACCCTCCATCGCCTAAGAATGCTCAACCTGCCGATCACTATCAGGCCAGGCTAGCTAAAGAACGCTCGACTTTGCCGATCCCTGTCAGGCAAGCCAGCCAACCTCCGCGCAAACACAATCACAAACAAAGTTCAACAAACAGCAACAAGACCGGTTTAACACTCCACAGGCACTCATAGCCACCCAAGATACCAACAGTAAAACACGGGCTCTCATGGCCACCCAAGACACACCAACAGTAACTCACGGGCTCAACAACCCCACGGGCACTCATGGCCACCCAAGACTCCAACAGTAAAACACGGGCTCTCATGGCCACCCAAGACACAACCAGTAAAGTACGGGCTCTCATGGCCACCCAAGACTCCAACAGTAAAACACGGGCTCTCATGGCCACCCAAGACACAACCTAAACAATCAACCTCCGGGCATGGTCATATGCCTCCAGTTATTCTAATATCGATAAGTTCACTGCTCCTACGACACTACTAAGTGTCACATGCATTTCTAATGTTCGATACGTTCCTGTATCATACGACACTACCCGGTGTCGTCTGCCTTCCTAATATTCGATAAACCTACTTAACCCACGACACCCCGGTGTCACATGCAATTCTACTGTTAACTTTCCCTAATCAGGGCCGAGATCCGGCTACTTTTCCCTACCTCGTATGCTTTCTCAAAAAGTGCACTAACAAGCTCCGGCGTGATCTCGGTCACTCGCCTAGCTTTCCCTTTCCGTTGTCTGCGGCACGATCTAATAAGAACACAATTTAAATACTTTTAAGTTTGCAGACATAAACCGGAATTTAATAAACTTGACGCCCAAAAGTAACACTGACAATGTCGATCACTCTCAAACTTCCCAATTACTCGACATTGTCGATAATGGACCCGGAAAAGCCTGATTCGCCCGATATGGCGAATCTTCCTGGGTTTTGGAAACGTCCTTCCGGGGCTCTGAAAATTCCCGTTTTTGTTTCTACGGTCTTAGAATAATTCAAGGGTTCCTATGCACTCGACGGAATCCAATTCCGACTTCCGAGTAATTTAATTAGCATTTCAAGTTTCCAAACCCGTCAATTACAACTTTTACAATTTAATTACAAATTTCGATCCGGTTGTAGATTTATTACTTGGGGAACGTTCTAAACCACCCGAACACGAAACCCGAGCACCCGAGCACGTGAGCCCCACCCGACCCCCTTTGGCCGTGGGTGGCTAGGGCCGGTTTGGGGCCGGTCCACCATGGTGGTGGCCGGTCCTAGCTCCGGCCAGCCACCTCACACGGCCGGCCGGCCACCCTACATGGTGGCCGGAGCTCCCCCGAGCTCCCGCTCACCGGAAAACGTTCCAATCTCACTCCAAAACGTCTCCAACGAACCCCAATCCTCAATACAACCCTAAACTACTAGTTTTAAACAAACCATAACTTTCAAGATTAAGCAAAATGAGAATCGATTAGGTGCTCACCGTAGAGAACGTCGATGTAAGCTCGATTTCCTTAGCTTTGAGACGATCCAAAGGTTAGATGATCGTGAATAGTGGCAAGAACCCCCAATCTTCTTCTCTTTTCTCTCCCTTTCTTCTCTCTTCTTTCTCTTTCATAAAACTCAACCTTTCTCCTTTTTGAACCCACAAGGCCGAACCACCCCTTGTAGGTAGTCTTCCTTGTCTTGTCCAAACCTAACACCACCACTTTTTTGACAAGTGGCAAAGTGGGTCCCACACCTTTTTGAGAAAATATCTTCTAGATATTTTCCAATCAGATTCGCGAAATTCGGACGTTTCGGGCCCCGAATGGGCACTTTTCTCAAAAAATTATGAAACTTCACGGGTTACAAGGAAACGGTTCAACTAAGACCGCTGCGACGACGGCTAAGCTTTTTGGATCCAAAACGGTCCTCGAATGGACCAAAACGTCGCTCGGTTGACTTTTCCAGCGAAAAGTCAACATTTCCCAAATTGGTCAGAAAGTTGCCCTGAGTCCCCCGGAACTCACTTTGGTCGATATCGGGGTCAACTTAAGTCCGGTATGACCCTCGGGGTCAAATTTAGGTTCATTTAAGTGTCTGCTTAAAATTTTAAATTTTTCTGTTTTTCGCAGATTTGATTGGCGTTGACCGGGAGTGGTTATTACAAGCTTGTTGCTCAAACCAAACTCTGGATCAGTATCCTTATCCAGATCAACCAAACGCTCATTTGAGCCACACTCAGAAGCCACATTTTGATTTTCAAAGTCTTCAGCAGAGTTCATCTAGTGCAGCAAAGTCTCTTCAGAGATAGTCCCTTTAATGTCAATTGCTTTAACAAAACCCAACATCCTTTTAGCTGCATTTGTTTCCTGTAGAAAACTGAGTTTGGAAGAGGAAGGTTGTTTCACTTTTGATCTGGTAACATAGGAATGAAGAGGTTTTGGTTTTGGAGCCTTTTTGCTTCTGGGTTTGAATTTGTTGGCAGAAGAAGATTTAGGTGCAGCTTCAGTTAGTCCTAAAAAATCAGCAACCTCTAAGGTTTGAGAGTGTATTATAGCTTGAGTTGCTTCAGTAGCCGAAGAGAGATCAATTTGCAAGCAATCTCTACTTGAGATTTCGTTTAAGCTTAGTGGGCCCTGTGAGTGTGATGGTCTGGCAGCTACAACCCTTGAGGGAGATGGAAAAGAACAAACATCCATTCCCTTTTCAATAGCATTTAATGAAATCCTTTCCAAGGCAATAACCTCTTGAGCCTCTCCCACTAATAAATGCTGCTGAACAACTCTTGTACTTGTGATAGATAAATCATTAGGGACAGGTTGTAAACTAGATAAACCAAGAGTAGCTCTTTCCAATGTAACTGAAAGAGATCCCAACTCCTTAGTTTGAGGGATTAGGCCAATTGGATTAGCAAGTGGGACTGAAACTGGGACTGTAGCGATCAACTTATCAGTATTTTGATAACTTACAGCTACAGTTTGCAATGAACCTTCAAAAGTGTCCTTCACAATTTTGTCTTGCAAAGAAAGCAAATCAGAAGTAGAGGTTGTAATGTCCTCAACAGCAGCAAGCAATGGAGTAACTGAATTTTGGGCAAGGACCTCTTCAGCAATAAAGATGGGGGATTGGAATTCAGTTGGAGCAGCAGAAGAATTGATCAATAAATGAGCTTGAGCGTTGGTTGGTAAAAACTCAGGTGTATTGGAGGGGGCCTAAAGTGTAGAGTCATAAATTCGAACATTCTCCTCAAGAGCCAATAAATTCTGAGTAGACAAGGAATCATACTCATTTTCTGAATTTGATCCTTCCTCAGATGGATCATGGGAGGTAGAACTTGCAGCATTGACAGAGGAAGTAAAAGCAGGCAGTTGGTTTAGATTTAGTGTTGACACCTAGGCTTTATGCTGATCTCTCCCCAAATAAATGACCACTTCTTCTGAGATTGAGTTTAGTATAGAAGTATGCATCAGAACATAGGCTGTGTCAATATGATTTCCTGCCTTGGTTAATGGATGAGTGTATATTAAGGTTCCCAAAGCTGCAATGGAGGCTTGGAAGGTTTCTTCACACCAGCCCTTATAGGGGATCCCTTGAATAACTACTCAAGACAATTTTCCTCCTTTGCCACAGAGAGTTTGATGAATAGGGAGGACAGTTAACCATTGCTGAAGCCATAGGTCTTTCAATAATTCTTTGCCAAAGTCTTGATCAGGGCATTGCAGTAGGACTACCTTGTTCCTAAGGGAGAGCAGCTTAACTTCAGACACACCTTGTAGTGCCATTTCTCTTAAAACACCTTCAACTTGCATATTTAAATGAATTACAGCCAAGTGAGAATTTTGTATGGTTTGGGCTTGTGAGTGTAAAATGGAGCCACAATACAGATAATCTTCATATTTTTTTGAAGAAGTCTTCTGATAATAGTGAACAGAGCTTCTATCTTTAGCTGTAGTGACAAAAAGCTTATGATCCTCCATCCAAGAGCCACTAAACCTATTGATGGCCTCCTCCAAGCTCTGAATTCTGTCGAAGTAAATAAAACCATACCATTTGCCTTTAAGATTGGGTCTGAGGGCATGAAGGGCCTTGACATAACCATTAATCCTACCAAAAACTTTGTGCAGCCAAAATACTGAGCAATGAGCAGGGATGTTATGCACAAAAGCAGTGTAGAACTTCTGTGAATTCTGAGTGGTAGAGGACTCTATTCTTTTCCTCTTATTGTGTGGCTTAATATGCTCAAAACCAGGAGGAGGAAGGCCAAGAGATGAGTCCTCAGAATTGAAATGTTGCTGGGTCTGATCTATAATCCTCTTTCCCAAAGAGATCTGATCATTTTTTGCTCGCAGTTGCTGGGAAGTAGGCGTTGTATCAGGCTCAGAGGATAACAGGTGAAAATACTTGTCATAAAACATCTTCTGCCCATGAAGGTACTTTGTTTTTCCTCTAGGTGAGTATTCTTGAGTGTTGTCTGAAGAGGAGGGGGATTGAAGGCCTCCTTTGAGTATGATGCCTTCCTTCAAACCCGGCAATGGCAGCTTACCCGAATTATGATGGCGAGAAATAGAAGCTCCGAAGCTTAATGACGGGATCATGATGAAGAATAGACTGCTTGTAGATAGCGTTGGTAAGACAAATCAACAAACACCTTGTGTGCAAACTGAAGAAGGTCTAGGCAATGAGCAGAGCATGCTCGGTGGTCCGATGGCCATGAGGAGGGCCATCATGGACACTACACCGAGATGCAGCGGAGGAGAGGAGTAACTGTGTCAAAAGAAGGGTCTGAAGAAGAGATGGGGAGGAAGAAGGAGGATGAAGGAATGAAGAACACCAAGAACAGTTACTATAGCAAGGTAAGAGTACTGTAGCTGGTAGAGAGAAAATTTTATTTATTATGCCTCGATCATAGTGTATGTACGGAGGTCTGGTGATGAACAACCCGACGACGGAGATGATTTCTAAAGTAAAATCAAACACCCATTGAGCTCACCTCCTTCAAATCCATGTCCATAAAAATTTATAAATCCATTACTCAAAACAAACCCATGTCTGATTTCCTCATTCTCTGAGCAGTGAAAAGTGAAATTGCATAAAATGGACTCTCTTGAATCCTGAATTACGAGATCGAGACAAGACCTGCATATCACCTCACCTATTCACAATTACATTAACACCAAACTCCGTCCAATAAAATGTACAAAGACATGTTTGACAAGTTGGGGAATGAAAAAGATAAGGTTTAAAGAATATGATTTGGAAATGAAAGAGATGGGGTTTAGAGAACAAGGTTATGATAAAGATTTCTTTTTTTTATTTGATAAATATATTTATATAAAAATAATTTTTGATAAAAGATTGAAAAAAGCGATGGATTTAGGATATGGATATACATTTAGGGGTGAGTTTGGGGTTAGATACATTTCAGGGTCGGATTTAGGGTCGGTGCAGTTATAGGGTTCTAAAATTGAGGGCAATTTCATCATTTTAGGAAAATGATTTATGACATTAGGTGTATAGATTGTTGTAGGAACCTTAAATTTTTGGGTAATTTTCACCTCAATACCCTAACTATTAATTTTTTCAGCTCAATACTTTAATTATTTTTAGTGGCACCTCAATACCCTAGAATGTCTTTTTTTTTCACCTCAATACCCTAACTATTTTTTGGGGCACCTCACTACCCTAGAATGCATTTTTGTGGCACTTCACTACCCTATAATGCATTTTTTTTGTGGCAGTTCACTACCCTAGAATGCATTTTTGTGACATTAAAAACTATTTTTAAAAGAAATTTTGAAAACCAATGACATGTTTTTAAAATTTTGATTGTTAGTGAGTGGTATTATGGACTTTTTAAGTGTTTTCATCCAAAAATGGATGACAAATTGACGGCGGGTATCAAAGTGAATAAAAAATGCATGCTAGGGTATTAAGGTGCCACTAAAAATAGTTAAGGTATTGAGGTGAAAAAAATTAATAGTTAGGGTATTGAGGTGAAAATTACCCTAAATTTTTAAACGTTATTGTAGTCATATGAAAATGTATTGTTTTTATATATATAACAAAAGTAGGTATTTGTAAATATCCTTAATAATAATAAATTGTTATTATTGAAAAAAAATTATTTAATTTTTTTTGAAACAATGAAGTATTAATTTTAAAATAAAATAATTTTAGATTCGGATGGGTGATTTTATCATGAACGATTCGTTAGTAAACTTATCCCACATTAAACATAACAATTTGATATTATGACAAAAAAAATGAGTGAGAGAGGGAGCGCGAAGTTCGGAACTGGGGACTTTCCCTCTTCATCGGCACCGACTATTTCGGGAGGGAGGGCCGTGACTCCATCCTACACCGACGTTTTGATCGAAGGGAGAAGGGTTCCGTTCCCTAGTGCTGCATAATTGGCGGTGGTGTATAGAGGATCGGGTTCAGGAGCAGTGAGGAAGGAGGGCAGTGAGGCTGTTGCAGTGGGATTCAAAACGCGATCTGCACATGAAAGGGGTCCCGGGGTTGATCGTGAGAAAGGGAGCTCTTCTACTGGCAATTCTGGTCCGGTTCCTGTTCTTGCCGATCGGGTTAGCCATAAAATGTTCGTTTTTAATCTGTCCTTTGGTGTTGATGATGTTTGGCTTCGCGATTACTGTAATTGTGTCGGTGTTGTTGTTAAGGCCAAATGTAGTTCACAGAGCAAATGCGAAGGGGAAGTTTTTCGGGTTTGTTTATGAAAAAACTGAGGAGGATGCCAATCAAATTATGACTAAATGCCATGGTTCTATTGCAAAGGGGCATAGATTGTGTGTTGCTCATGATTTGAAGATCAAAAGCCAAGCTAGACCCTTTCCCCGATCCAATGCCAAGCCTCGGGTGGTTGTGGAACATGAACATTTGTGTAAAGGTTCCATTGTGTTACAGCATCAGAAACTGGTTGAGACGGGGTTGCTGGGGATCACCAGAAATGAGTGTTCGGTGAATGGTATTCAAGAGGCTATAGGACATGAAGGGGTTTGGGATGTTGAGGTTAGGGGTTTTAGAAATAGGGTGTTCCTGATTTCATGTCCGGACCCGGTTTTTGCAGACTCTTTGAAGGAGCACGGAGAAGGTTGGCTTAAGACTTGGTTCGATCATGTTGATGTCTCAGCCCAAGTTTTGTTGAAACCGGGGGTTTTCAGTTGGGTGGAAATCATCGGTGTCCCGTTTCATGGTTGGCTCGACATGAATGTTAAACTTCTGGCTGGTTTGCTTGGGGAGGTTATTAGTATTATTGATACTATGGACGTAGGGGACTCAATGGAACGTGCTTTTGCCTTGGTTCACAGCTCCCAAGTGCATGTCATTTCAGCTGAGGTTTGTCTCCAATTGGGTGAGACCTCATTCCCAGTGCTATTGAAGCCAATCCCATCGTCTTCGGTTCCGTTTAGGGTCGAGAAGTTCTCTGCCAATTTTGGTTCGAACAACTCTTTCCTTAGTCAGGGGACCCTTTCTGAACAGGCTGAGCCTTCTTTGCAGACTCCAAGCCCAATGGTGAAGGAGGGGCTTGGGCTTGAGATAACCCATTTTTCTCAATTGCATGAGTCCGAACATAGAGTTTAGGGTGGAAAGAATTTCGTCCATAACAGAACTCTGTTATGCGATCAGGGTGTTAAGGAGCCAGTTGCGTCTGCTAGTCCTTCAGATTTGGGGTTTAAGCGTCTGCTGCAGAGTGGATCAGTGTCTTCGCGAGCAGCAGTTTCAGGGCAGGTCACTGACGTGGTCCCAGTTGTTGTTCCAGTTCCTGGTGATCATCCTGTTAAGCGGGGACGTGGCCGACCGAGGAAGAAAACCAGGGATCGCTCGACAGCTTCGCCGACGGTTTTTTTACCAAACTACCTTGAAGTCTTGTTCGGCCAGCAATTGTGCTCAGTCGGGCACCTTCATTGTGGACTATGCTAAGAAACTTAAAGGAAGTTCGGGTGACTGGAGTTATTGTAAGAAGGTGGGGGAGAAAGCCATTGATCTCGGACCATTGGTATTGGAACAATTCCATTGTCTCGATATTGAGGTATCGAAGAAGATTTTGTTCTTGGACGAGGGGTTTGAAAGCGAGGAGGAGGTTCTTTCGGAGTCGAATACATGTAATATTTCATCACCTGTTTCGGGTTCACCTGCTTAATTTTCTTTGATGTCGTTCCTCACGTGGAACGTGAGAGGTATGCATTCCGATTTAAAGAGGAATTCCATTAAGAAATGTGTATTGTTGAATTCTGTTGATTTGGTTATGATTCAAGAAACTAAACTCGCTGTAGTTGATTGTGGTGTTCTTCGTGTTGGGTCTCGAGGTAGGGTTGGAGATGAACCAACTCTGTAAGACCCGCCCTTGGTCGATCCCGGTAAAACCGGTGAATCCTAGCTAAGTTTGACTTTCGGTCGAAAAAGTCAACCGATGAATCGGAAAGTCAGTCTGGACCTTTTCGGGGCCCAAAAAGCTTAGCCATTAGCACGGTTAGCTTAGTTGGGTCGTTTCCTTCAGTTTGACTGTAATATTGTTAAAGTCAACTATCGGTCAAACTCGGGCTTAATATCGGTTATTTGTCGATAAATCTTGGAAAGTTGGAAAATTATTAAATAGGAGTGACCTTACATGACACTTGTCATGCTTGGCTTGGAGGATGAGTTTTGGGACTCCAAATGACCCTCATACCCTCCTAAGTTACCTTTAAAGGGATAAGACCTTAACGGCTTTTGAGTAAATTGACATTTTAGGTCATTTAAAGGAAAGAGAGCAACAATTCAGCCCATTTGTTGTTGTTTCAGCCGAAAATCATAAGGGAGAGGAGAGGAGGAGCTCACTTGCTTGAGGAAGAAGATAGAGAGGAAAGCTTGGATTTTGAAGCTTAATCTTGGTCCCTTTGCCTTCATTTTCACTCCATCTTCTCCATCTCAACTATCTAGAGGTAAGGATGCTCTCAACTCTCCATTTCTTCCACTTCCAATCTATGGGTTTTGTGGGTTTAGGCTCAAAAGTTGAAGAACTTGCTCTTTGATTGATTGTTTGGAGAAGAAGTAGTGAAGTAGGTTGTTGGATTGAGTTTTGGTTGAAGTTTGATGAACCAATTGAGGGTGTAGTTGCTGGGTATGTTTGGTGAATTATTTTGGAGCTAGGAGAGTTTAGAAATGGAGTTTGTGTTGGGATTTTCGTGAAATTCGAGTTGGGGAAGAAAGGGGAAGGAGCTGGTCAGGTCTGATACGGAATCTGACCCGGACCGGGCCAGGTACCGGCACGGTAGGCCGCACGGAACGTGCCTGGTACCGGCATGGCACCCGGCACGGCACCCGGCACGGCACGGGCCTGGTACCGGCATGGCACCCGGCACGGAACGGGCGGTAGTCCGACACGGGACCTGATACGGTCCGTGTCGCTCACCGGGCCGGTCTGTGTCGTGTTCCGTTCTGGATTCCGGGCCGGCCTGTGACAGGGTCGGTTTGGCATTCCGGATCAGATCCCCAGAGGCCCTAAACCCTTCCTTTTAGCTCAATTTGATTCCCACTTTTCCTCTTCAAACCTTGATCCATTTCTGAACATTGTGGTGTGTTTTGGGGAGAAGAACACTTGGTTGAGGAATCTAATTTGTGTTCTTTTGGTGGTTTAAAACCTTGGAACCAAGCTAGGAACGGAGGAAGAACGTGGACACGAGTTAGAGGAGCTTTTATCACGCCGGGACCCGAGTGAAGAACGGAGAGGTGACCACCGAGCTTTTCGTCAGAGTGTTGAGAGGAAGACCTTGAGGTAGGGAAAGCCTTAACCTCTCGTTTATGATGCTTAGTATGCATGCTAGGTTAATAAAATTGGAAAGGTCCTAGAAATGCCTATAGGATGCGAATAACTAGCATAATCGTCTTTCTTTTACTAATAACCGGAAGTGTCTAGTGGTGACCGTTTAGGATGCCAATCACTAGTATAATTCGCTTTCAATACTTGGGAATTGATTGTCTGGTAGAGGAGCCTTGGCAAAGCCCTCGGATTAGTTGTGTGTTAGGATCACATGTTTGGTTGTTGGTTGTTTAGTGGATAGGCTAAAGAGTCTAACGGAACTAGTTGAATTGCATGTGTGAATGCTCTTTTGAAGGCTTATATGATTAGTTGATTACACTCGTACTTGCTCGTTGATTGTATTCGAATGATTACTTGATTCACTTAAATTGTTGTTTGGAGCATCGAGTATGACTGGTTGTACCGAGCGGTGCAATCAGGTGATCGATGCCCCGGTGGTTCGAAACTGGTAAGTGAACGGTAAGTTGGGATTGTGTGATTGGTGTGATATGACTTAGTGATTCGTGTGCTGTGTGCTATGGTGAATCGGTGATGTGTGAGCTATGTGTGTTAGGGGATTGGTGGTGGTTGGTTTGGATTGCGTCGTGTTTCGGTTGAGTGCGTTACCAAGTTGTTATCTGATTATGGTTGAGACGGTATGGTACCTACACCGTTGAGGAGTCCGGTGTAGGGTGAGATAGTGATTATTGTTGATACGGTTTGGTGCCTACACCGTTGAGGAGTCCGGTGTAGGATGATATAATGGTTATTTAGTGAATTGCCCAAGTGTATGCTTCCTATGGGAGTAATACCTAGGTTCCCGAGGACATAAAATCCTTTGGAGACGTTTCTGAGAATCCCGATGATAAGCGCCCCGAAGGGTTGTTTCCGGTCGCCTCAATGTTATGCGTCTCCTCTGGATTTGAGGGAAAATCCGAGAGGACACATCATATGTGGATCGGAGGGTGGAGACTTCATGTGCCACGGCATTGAACTGAGTTATCTATTATCCGTGTTCGTTAAGATCTATATTATTGATTTGATGTTGACTTATTTTGAGCTTAAGGTCCACCTAACTATGGGTTTTCTCTACTGAGCGTAAGCTCACCCCTATGAATTTACCGTTGTGTTTACAGGCTTGATTGAGGAGTAGAAGCTCGGGAGCTTCTCGGTGTGGGTGCGTGATAGAGACTTCGTACTTTTGTACTTTTAATGTGTTGAACCAAAACTTGTGGAGGTTATTATTACACCCCTGGAGGGTTATGGTGTTTTGAACTCAGTTTTGCGGGTTTATTTTCATTATTGGAGATTTTCAAGAAGTAAATGTTGATTTATTATTGTATTGTCTTCTATTGCTCGTCATGCCTCGGGTCCGGGCGATAACCGGATTTGGGGCGTGACAATTTGGTATCAGAGCCAGGTTTCATTTGAAACAGGTGTCTTATGAGCCGATTTTCAAACCTCGGACCGAAGTCAAGTAGGTGGGTAGAGTTAGGGAGTTTGAGTCTTGAGTTGCTTTTAGGGTTGTCCTAAATGGAATCTTGCACTACAATGTTGGCATTACTTGATTGGTATCCTCTCCCTAGTGATCGGTGAAGCCGAATGGTTGAGATCGGAATTGGATTAACGGTCAATGACAGACCCGCTATGCATTCATGGTAGGGTGAGCCAACGGTTGGTAGTGTTGCCCTCTGGCGTAGTACTTCGAAAATTTTCAAGTTGTAGTTTGGTCCTGCTCAAGTTTTGACTTGTGGTTGACTGTTGGTCTGGAGCATGAGCACTCCATGTATGCCGTTATTGAGTGTTTTGGTTGGGGCGCGACAACCCCGTATTCCGTTGTGTAAGAACTTTGTTTTGGGACACGAGTATCCCGTATGCCCGCTGAGGTGGCGAGATTGGGACACGAGAATCCCGTATGCCCATGTAGGTGGCGAGTTTGGGGCACGAGTACCCCGTGGTATTTGACTGGCCTACGAGCGAGAGTCTCGGGAGGTTGCGAGCATACTTTGACTGGCCTACGAGTGAGAGTCTCGGAAGGTTGAGAGCATTCCTTGGCTGGCCTACAAGGTTGCGAGCATTTGTCGGCTGGCTTACGAGTTAGGGTCTCGGTAAGTTGCGAGCGAGTGTTATTGTTGAGTTTTGGGTCATGAGAACTCTGTTTATTGACTGTGTGATGTCTTGAAAGAGCATGAGAACTCTGTGTACTTTCGCCTTGTGAATTTGTATTGGTGGTTGTCCCGCTTAAGCGGAGGGTTAAGGGAAAATACGAATGGGTCATGCCGAATTTTCAGTAGAACTAAAATGGTTACTCCATCACTGGTTGACTCAGGGGCGTCACTGTAGTTGAGCATGATGGTTCGATGTCCAGTTGTTACAATGAGGCTTGGGGACGCCTGAATCAGGTTGTAACAACATGAGATCGACATGAAAAGGTTTGAGTAAAAGTTAAGAAATGGGAATTCATGGAAGGGAAGGAAGGGGTAAGGGTGATTATTGAATTGAATTGTGTTAAGTGTTAAACCCCTGTTGTGGAAGGATACCCGGGTGAAGGGTATGCCTGTTGATTTGTACTTTGTGTGGTGCTTGAGTGTGAACCCTCCTGTGGGAGTTGGTGGTTGTTTGCTAAATCGCTGGTTGTTGCTGTGTGACGCATAGAGATGCGAACTTGGGTGCTATATTATATGAGTATATATATTTGTACTAGTGTGAGGGGCGTATCTGTGGGTGACTTGTGTAGGCGCGTGTGTGTTCGGCCTTGTACCGTGTGAGTGTTGGGTCTCGAGGTAAGGTTGGAGATGAACCAACTCGCAGCGGAAAATCAATGAAAACCAAGAGACGATTAAAACCATGAAACAACTAACAAAGAATGGATTCACAAGAGAAAATTTCAGCACTAGTTCTTACCAAAACAAGAACACCGGGTAACGAATGATTGGCTTGAGTCTCCAAGACGCCTACGTATCCACATGGGAATCAAAGCCACGTAGTTCTTCTCTTTGAGGACTCAAGAACACAAAAATGGAGGTGGAAACTAGCCAAACCCGAAATGGCCATGGAAGAGGGAGAGAAAATGTGTTTCCTATTCTTGTCTTGTGTTTGTTATGCTGAAAAAAAGATGACTTAAACATAACAAAACCCATACTTGTCCAACTAAAGGCATGGGACAAGTATGGTGTCAAGTAAGGTGTAAATAGGACAAAGTATGGCAAGACAAGATTGGGTTAGGTGGTGAATCACCAACACCTTAATCCTTGTCTTGCTTACTTAGTACTAATTAATCAAGACTTGATTAATTAGTTCCATGGGCCTTGGTTGCATGGGCCTTTCACGGGCCTCTTGGAACATGGCCCATGGCCATTTCCAACGAGGTCCCGTGATTCGCTCATCGCCTCCAAGCCTTCCATACCGAAAATGTCCAACATTATCCGACGCGATCAATCCTAAGACTCCAAGCCTTGTCTCGATCCGTAAAGTCCTATTCACGTACGTGCACATGACCCAAAACCCAGTTTTGGTCATGTCCCGAGACAACTCCCTTTTGGCCATTCTCCATAAATGTGTCAATGAGTTTCATCCTCCGGTGTGACCCTTAGGTTTATGCATGTCAATAGATCAACGTAAAATCCCATTTTACTTGATCCTATTTAAGTGGCAACTAACGAGACTTTAGTATTGCCTGACACTGCATAACGAATCGACCCTGTCGATTCTAACCTTTCCGTCATCCCTGTCATTATCCTTTTATCTCCGATATCCTGATTGAGATAAGGCATAGAGCCGTCATCCTTATTATTCTCAATCACCGTTCCTTGATATGTGAGATGACTGAAGATATGATACCCAGTATCATGTGCATGGCCATGCTATTCTTTCAGTCACTCTCGATCAAGTGGCCGAGAACCGATATCTTTCCCATACCTCAGTATGAGGGATAAATCCCTTAGCCGCCTTTCGTGTCACTCATGTAGCCCGTCCCCAAGCCAATCCTGGCCGTTATGGAAGCCCTGTTACGGACAACGTTAGGCTCAGGTCAAACTCAGTTGTTGACTACATAGCGATCACAAAGACTCCTTGGTCTAAGGATACATGACAAGCTACGACACTGAATATGTTCATGACTTAATCTATGGCACATATTCAGGGCGGGTCGTCCAATATCATGTCCCACATGATATCTATGATCAGACTCCGGAATCCCATTCCAATGACTAACAGAACGTAAGCCATAAAGAGCCATCTTTCATACTAGTCGCTTCTAGTGAAGCTTTGTTGACTAGGGACCCATCGAGTGTGATCTATCTCGATCTATGGTTCTATTCGCATGGTGGGTATAGATCAGAGCACGCGTCGATATATTACTCCAACACATAAGTAATATAAAGTCGCTTTAATTTTATTGCTAACGATGATATGTACATTTAGACATTTAGGATTGAACTACGGGCACTAAGACTAACAATCTCCCACTTGCCCTAGTTCCAATCTAAACTCCAATATGTCCCCATCGACTTTACATGTCTAATATGTTCAGGCAGTGACACTGCCTTAGTCAAAGGGTTGGCTATGTTATCATCTGTTGCAATATCGGTTATCTTCACTTCACCTCAGTTCAGTATTTATCTGATGAGGTGGAAACGCCGTAGTACATGTTTGGATTTGTTATACGATCTAGGCTTTTAGCTTGCGCAATGGCCCTTGTGTTGTCGCAAGATGAATTCACCGGG
The DNA here is from genome assembly GCA_963921825.1 of Erodium maritimum. Lineage (NCBI taxonomy): Eukaryota > Viridiplantae > Streptophyta > Magnoliopsida > Geraniales > Geraniaceae > Erodium > Erodium maritimum. The sequence goes on along the minus strand of OY997590.1, from coordinate 60,629,840 downwards.
CTGGATGGGTTTTTAATTACACCCAGCCCTGCCATGAATTTCCAAATCCACATAGCCTCCTTAGCTGCCTCTGCAGCATCCATGTACTTGGCCTCTATCGTAGATTTGGCAATGATATCTTGCTTTACGCTCTCCCAGCTAAAGCTCTACCATTCAGCGTAAACACATATCCTGATTGATTCTAAAGTCATCTGGATTTGTCTTAGAAAACTAGCGTCTACTCATCCTTCGACGACTAGTTCAACATCATCTTTCCCCCGGGTTAGAATGATGTCTACTGGTACAACATAAGGCTTACGAGACGTCTGGTCTCATACATGTCATGGCATATATGATCGATCCTACCCCCAGGCGCATAGGATTCTCATCATCCTTTTCAGCTCATCAGGTGTCTTAGGACACTGAGTCTTGCTGAGATGAATGCCATGACTAGTGGGTAAGAGTCCTTTCTTTGAATCGAGCATTAAGAACCTACTCAATGCCTTGTTCACATAGGTTCCCTGACTTAAATCCAAGACCCTCTTGGTCCGATCTCTACATATCTTAATCCTTAAGATATAAGAAGCATCGCCTAAGTCCTTTATTGAAAAACACTTCCTAAACCAAGCTTTAGTCTCGTGCAAGGTTGGGATGTCGTTTTCAATGAGAACCAGAAAGGTAATCTTGCTCCCACTAGCCTTCTTATAAACGCAAGATTCATCCTCGTTCTTGATTAAGCCAAATCCAATTACAGCTTCATCAAAACGAAGGATCCAACTCCGAGAAGTTCGTTTCAATCCATAAATGGATTTCAACAACTTATAAATCTTTCCCTTATTCTTCGGATCATCAAAACCTTTGGGCCGAGACATACAAACGTACTCAGTCAAATTTCCATTTAGGAAAGCGGTTTTGACATCCATTTGCCATATCTCGTAATTATGATACGCAGTTATGTCAAGAAGAATTTGGATCGATTTTGACCATAGCCACTAGGGAGAAGGTTTCCTTATAGTCAATCCATTGGATCTGCCTATAACCTTTCGCCACCAGTTGAGCTTTGTAGGTCAGAGGGTTTCCGTCCATGTCCATCTTCACGTTGAAGATCCATTTGCATCTGATGGTCCTCACACCATTGATGGGATCAACCAGTTCCCAGACTTGGTTGTCCGACATGGATTGCATTTCCTCCCTCATGGCTCCCAGCCATAACTCGGCGTCGGGCCCATCCACGACTTCCTGAAAGGTGGTTGGATCATCGTGATCCCCCATGACTACATTGTCTCCTCCGGATACCATATCTTGGAGGTGGACGACTGATCCTTTCAGATTGCCTTGGACCTTCTGGGATTGTAACAGGAATTGGTTATTACTCTACAACAATCTCTGGCTCCTTTCTACTGGGTTGTTAATTGGTTTAGACAGATCTGTAACATCCTGAATTTCTTCGAGATGCACAGTCCTCCCAATGACGTCTTTGGAAACAAAACTCCTTTTCCATAAATACCCCACCCCAAGCGACGAACACCATGTTCTCACTGGGATTGTAGAAGTAGTATCCCCTTGTTGCTTTGGGATACCACACGAAGGTGCATATCTCAGTTCTTGGTTCGAGCTTAGTCGAAACCAAATGTTTCACATAAGCCTCGCAAACACAAATCTTTAGGAAGGACAAAGCGGGCATCATCCCGTACCATTTTAAAATGGTGTCCCTTCCACACCCTTCGTCGAAGCCCGATTCACTATGAATGCGGTCGTCTCTAGAGCATAACCCCTGAAAGAGATTGGGAGATCAGTCCAACTAATCTTGGAACGGACCATTGTCTAACAATGTCCGATTTCTCCGTTTGGCTACACCTTTCAACTACAGTGTCCCAGGAGGAGTCCATTCCAAAAGGATCTCATTCTCTTTTATATGATCTAATAACTCTATGGTCAAGTATTTTCCACCTCAATCCAATCGAAGTGCCTTAATACCTTTGTCGAGCTGGTTTTCTACTTTAGTCTTAAACTCTTTGAATTTATCAAAAGCTTCAGACTTATGTCTCACCGAATAGACATAACCATATTTACTGTAATCATCAGTAAATGTGATAAAGTAGCTAAAACCCCTCCTGGCAAGTGAACTTATTGGTCTACAAACATTCGAGTGTATTAGCCCCAATAATTCACCCGCCCTTTCATCGCGATCGATAAAGGGCACTTTAGTCATTTTGTCCATCAAACAAACCTTGCACCTATCGATCGAATGGAATTCGAATGAACCTGAAAGCCCGCACTTCTGAAGTGCTGATAGGCGCTTCTTGTTTATGCGACCCAAATGACAGTGCCATAACAGAGTTAGGTTTAAATCGTTGGATTTAGACCTCTTGGTATTAACGGAATATATAGAACTTGAGGCATTGTTACCCATATCTAATATGTACAATCCTCCAACCATGTCAGTACTGGTATAAAACATATCATTGCATAGAACATTGAAAACTCCATTTCCAATATTAACATTATATCCTTCCTTGTCAAACACGGATACAGATATAATATTCCTACTAAAAGTAGGTATGCAATATACATTATACAATACTAAGACAAGGCCTCTTGGCAAAGCAAGACTCATGGATCCTACAGCAGTTGCCACAACTCTGAGGTCCATTTCGTGCTTTCCAAATCTCTCCTACTTTCAGCCACCATATATTAGTGCATGTGTGAGATTCAGTCCTGGTATCTAATACCCATGAATCTTTGGAAGTAGAGAGATGTAGCTCTATAGAGTTAATACCGGATGAAGGCACGGTCCCACCGCCCTTCCTTAGATCATCCAGGTTTCCTGATGAAGGCGCAGTCCTACTACCCTTCTTCAGATCATCCAGGCTATTTGATGAAGGCGCAGTCCCACTGCCCTTCTTCAGATCAGCCGTGAACTTCCTGTAATCCCGGTTCCAATGACCAGGCTATTGGCAATAGAAACAGACATTCTCAGGTGTCTCATCTTTCCCGCCAAGTGCGCATGGGCCCCGCCCTTGCCACTTCCAATTCCCTTGTTGACCATCAGAATATCCTTGGATCCCAGATCCCTGATATATTCTTCTCAGCAGTTAATGGCACTTCATGTAACTCTAATATGGTCTTAGAGACAGCCTTGTCAAGGACATATTCTTTGCGTTCAGACTTGAGCACTATCCTCAAAATTCTGTACCAGTCCAAATAGTTTGTCCCATTTAGCTTGACCCTGTCAAGAATGGTTTTTAATGACAAACTATTAATGTTCGCTGAATTTGCCATTTGATCTACAACAGATAAAATTCAATCAGTAAACTGAATAAATTTTATGAAGATCAAGCTTAAACACCAACAATCGATTCTAAACCTTTAGAATCTGAAACCAAGATCCTTGATTCACTCGATTAAGCTGAACAAATGCTCACCACTTAATCGAGCTATGTAGGTAGGACTCCATCCAATCACATCCAATGTGACTCTTGGCTAGGGTATGTACTTATGTACACGGCTTACCCTATCTGTTACCCTAGCTCAACCTCAGGCTGAGAATCGTAGTCGGGTCCACCAATTTTCAACTATGGCCCGTCACTATGTAGGTGCTCCGCTAATGCGCACGACACCCACATATGTCGTCCAAACCTACTACCCCGCTTTCCCATGGATGCTCCGCTAATGCGCACGACACCCATAGGACGGGGAGGTAGTAAGGTGTTGATAATTCGGAGGTATCGGACATGACCCGCTTTTACTTGTCCGGTTGTGTTTAAAACTTTGGCACATCCTAGATGCGATGAGCACGTCAACTACATTCCAAATGCAATGATGCCTCAAATTACATCCAATGTCATTCTTCCTTCGAACCCGTCAACTACATCCAATGTAATGACGATTCTAAGGGCTCACACACAAGGATTAAAATTCCAATTTTATCTTTGCATGTGAGGTGATATGCTCGATAAATAAAGTTAAGCATGCAATTCTAAAACACATAGAATTAATCATGCATAAAATAAACCAAGCATAAAGCGATAAATGTGCACATAATAGCCCCCTAAACTAACTCCCACTAGCTTCTTGAGCTCCACCGACTCCAAGCCGATGCCAACACCCGAAAAGCCACCAAATGACCTTTTCGCCCTTTCTTCGTCTTGAGTAAAATATTACAATTTAATACACGACTCGTAGGTCGGGAATAAATAGATATTACAAACAAGTGGTTCGACGACCACACCGTGAAAGAATAATTACACACTAACTTTAACGGCTCGCAGGCCGTGAAAAACGATAAATAATTAAAACGAGCTCAGGGCTATAAAGTACACCATGCCAACATCACATCACACATCGTGTTATCAAACAAGCATGTTATCAAACATAATATGATTTTCCGGTTTTATTTAATCAAGTTTCGCAAATTTTTGATGCTCGGTTTATCGAAACCGTTCAAAATTGAAACTTTTGAACATTTGATCTTCGAGTTCGTCATGACGGTTCCAAACTCGCCATAACTAACAAAACGGTTTAGCCTTGGCATATCAACCATCCAATGGTCATGCTTGGCCTAGCTCCGTCCAACGGAGCCCCGTTCGGTCCCGGTTTCGGCTCCCCGAGAGTCCCACTCCCGAGACCCGAAAAATCAAATTTTTTTCAAAATTTCCAGATTTGAAATAATTTTCAAAAATTCATTTTTCATGCATTAAATCCATGAACAATAATTTAAAACATGTTATCAAACAATTTAGCAAAACAACATGCCAAAAACGAAACTTTCAAGCAAAACCGAAACTTTGAACACCGTCTTGTGAATCCCGAAGGTAGCACGGCTCTGATACCACTGTTGGGTCTCGAAGTAAGGTTGGAGATGAACCAACTCGCAGCGGAAAATCAATGAAAACCAAGAGACGATTAAAACCATGAAACAACTAACAAAGAATGGATTCACAAGAGAAAATTTCAGCACTAGTTCTTACCAAAACAAGAACACCGGTTAACGAATGATTGGCTTGAGTCTCCAAGACGCCTACGTATCCACATGGGAATCAAAGCCACATAGTTCTTCTCTTTGAGGACTCAAGAACACAAACATGGAGGTGGAAACTAGCCAAACCCGAAATGGCCATGGAAGAGGGAGAGAAAATGTGTTTCCTATTCTTGTCTTGTGTTTGTTATGTTGAAAAAAGATGACTTAAACATAACAAAACCCATACTTGTCCAACTAAAGGCATGGGACAAGTATGGTGTCAAGTAAAGTGTAAATAGGACAAAGTATGGCAAGACAAGATTGGGTTAGGTGGTGAATCACCAACACCTTAATCCTTGTCTTGCTTACTTAGTACTAATTAATCAAGACTTGATTAATTAGTTCCATGGGCCTTGGTTGCATGGGCCTTTCACGGGCCTCTTGGAACATGGCCCATGGCCATTTCCAACGAGGTCCCGTGATTCGCTCATCGCCTCCAAGCCTTCCATACCGGAAATGTCCAACATTATCCGACGCGATCAATCCCAAGACTCCAAGCCTTGTCTCGATCCGTAAAGTCCTATTCACGTACGGGCACATGACCCAAAACCCAGTTTTGGTCATGTCCCGAGACAACTCTCTTTTGGCCATTCTCCATAAATGTGTCAATGAGTTTCATCCTCCGGTGTGACCCTTAGGTTTATGCATGTCAATAGATCAACGTAAAATCCCATTTTACTTGATCCTATTTAAGTGGCAACTAACGAGACTTTAGTATTGCCTGACACTGCATAACGAATCGACCCTGTCGATTCTAACCTTTCCGTCATCCCTGTCATTATCCTTTTATCTCCGATATCCTGATTGAGATAAGGCATAGAGCCGTCATCCTTATTATTCTCAATCACCATTCCTTGATATGTGAGATGACTGAAGATATGATACCCAGTATCATGTGCATGGCCATGCTATTCTTTCAGTCACTCTCGATCAAGTGGCCGAGAACCGATATCTTTCCCATACCTCAGTATGAGGGATAAATCCCTTAGCCGCCTTTCGTGTCACTCATGTAGCCCGTCCCCAAGCCAATCATGGCCGTTATGGAAGCCCTGTTACGGACAACGTTAGGCTCAGGTCAAACTCAGTTGTTGACTACATAGCGATCACAAAGACTCCTTGGTCTAAGGATACATGACAAGCTACGACAATGAATATGTTCATGACTTAATCTATGGCACATATTCAGGGTGGGTCGTCCAATATCATGTCCCACATGATATCTATGATCAGACTCCGGAATCCCATTCCAATGACTAACAGAACGTAAGCCATAAAGAGCCATCTTTCATACTAGTCGCTTCTAGTGAAGCTTTGTTGACTAGGGACCCATCGAGTGTGATCTATCTCGATCTATGGTTCTATTCGCATGGTGGGCATAGATCAGAGTACGCGTCGATATATTACTCCAACACATAAGTAATATAAAGTCGCTTTAATTTTATTGCTAACGATGATATGTACATTTAGACATTTAGGATTGAACTACGGGCACTAAGACTAATAGTGAGAACCGTTGTTGAACTAAGTACTGAACATGTGCGTTATCCGTGCAGGCGTATAGGTGACATGGCTCGTACGTATGTTCCTAGAGGTACCCGGAGCCGCCCAACTGGGGGTCTAAGGCAGGCACCTGCCGCTGAGCAGGAGAGGGCAGCTGACGCCCAGGATGTTGCTTCCACAGAGCATCAGAGCGTTGCGGGTGGACCAACTGGGTCGCCACCCAGGACATCTCTAGTCGCAGAGCCGACTTAGGCTACCCCTCTCGAGGAGGTGGTTCGCGCTGTACTAGCAGCCTTGAGCGCGCAGCAGGGGACTACAGCACCGGCACCAGAGCTCGTGCCTGTTGCTTCAGCAGACTTTGGGGAGAGGCCAGGCCAGCTTGACAGTATCACGGCCCAGGCACTCAGAGAGTTTCGTAGACTTGGTACGCCGACCTACTCCGGAGGAGCGGACCCCGAGGCAGCTTCGGGCTGGTTGGAGCGGGTTACCCGCAACCTCGATACCTCTGGAGTATCGGAGAGACGCTTGAGAGTTTCGTTCGCTACTTTTCAGCTTGAGGGAGAGGCCTACTACTGGTGGCAGTCAGTGCAGGGCAGGGTCGGCAGTGATTTTGAGTTGTTCAGCAGGCTATTCTTGGAGCAGTACTTCCCTCGCTCTATTCGGGATGACAGACGCCAGTAGTTTCTGGATCTACGCCAGGGAGGTTTGAGTGTTTCTGAGTATGCAGTGAGGTTCACTTCTTTGGCCCGCTTCGCGCCGGAGTTGGTGCAGACTGCGGAGGACCGTTGCAGGAGGTTTGAGAACGGGATCATCTCGTCGATAGCCGACAGGGTTATCACTTTCAGGACCACATATTACTCCACACTCTTGGATCAGGCTTTAGCCATGGAGAGGCACTTCAGAGATACTATCAGGGTGCGAGAGACCAGGCCTAGGCCGAGTGGTTTTTTGCAGCCGTCTGACCATCGAGACCGACGTAGACAGAGAGTTGCAGGACACTTTCAGCCTCAGTTTCAGCGAGATGGCATACGCCGAGCAGGGGCCGTCACGTCAGTTGGACCCGCCCCGGTGGCACAGCTGTGTCCTCGGTGTGGACAGCAGGGTCACCTGGCACGAGACTGCCCGAGGGGCAATGGACCGGTGGAGCGTCATGATGGTCGTCCCCTGGGGACCAGTGTTAGACAGCCTAGTGAGCCGAGGGGATGTTATCACTGTGGCAGTGCCGACCACTTCATGCGTGCGTGTCCTGAGATAGCACAGCAGGGAGGGCAGAGAGGATGCTACCAGTGTGGTCGATCTGATCATTTCATCCGGGCGTGCCCTGAGATAGCTGGCAGAGCGCCTGCACCGAGGCCCCAGCAGACTCAGATTCGCCTTGCGCCACCTGGCAGGCCACGTCAAGCACCGCAGCAGAGAGCTCTGCGTCCGGCGGCGGGAGCAGCAGATCAGAGGCACCAGCCGAGAGCTGAGCAGCGAGTGGCACTTCCCCCACCACCTAGAGGAGGACCACCGGCACGGCAGGGCCGAGTCTTTGCAGTTACTGATTCCAGGATTGAGAGGCCGTACGCCGGACATGAGTCCACCCAGGGTACGTGTTTACTTTATAATGCGTGGACTTCATTTTTGTTTGATACGGGAGCTTCCCATTCGTTCATATCTTCGTCTATTGCTGCTTCTTTGGGTTTGCGGGTGGAGGCTTTGAGCCAACCCCTTTGTTTGGAGACCCCGGCTACGGGTGCGGTGGTGTTGAGCACCGTTTGTAGAGACTGTGCGATTAGGGTGGCAGATTGCCCTTTTCTGGGAAACTTACTCGTTCTTGACATGAACGCCTTTGACGTGATTCTGGGTATGGACTGGCTCGCGAGGTACCGAGCGACGATTGACTGCTACAGACGTCAGGTGACAGTGAGGTCAGGTGATAGGGTGATCACGTGTGTCTTGGGTAGCAAGAGCGGAGTTCTCTTATCCGCTTTGACTTCGGGGTCGGAGGCAGAGGTCGTGCGGAGTAGCAGTGAGCTACCGAGGGTAGTACGGGAGTTCCCGTAGGTCTTTCCGGAGGAACTATTGGTCTTACCACCAGCGCGAGAGGTGGAGTTCAGGATCGATCTGATCCCAGGTACGGCGCCGATCTCGATGACGCCGTATCGGTTTGCGCCAGCCGAGTTGGTCGAACTTAAACGACAACTCGAGGAACTGCAGCAGAAGGGGTTCATCCGCCCGAGCGTATCTCCGTGGGGAGCGCCCGCCCTTTTCGTGAAGAAGAAGGGTGGAGCCTTGAGGATGTGCATCGACTACAGGAAGCTGAACCGGGTGACAGTGAAGAACCGCTACCCGATGCCGAGGATTGATGATTTATTCGACCAGCTGAGGGGAGCAAAGTACTTCTCTAAGATCGATCTTCGATCAGGGTACTACCAGCTGAGGGTCCGAGCTGAGGACGTAGAGAAGACAGAGTTCCGCACTCGTTATGGACATTTCGAGTTTCTGGTGATGCCGTTCGGTTTGACGAACGCGCCGGCCGCCTTTATGGACTTGATGAATGGCATCTTCAGACCTTATCTAGACCAGTTCGTGGTAGTCTTCGTCGATGACATCTTGATCTACTCGCCCAGTGAGGAGGCGCACGCAGAGCATCTGCGGACCGTGTTGACACTCTTACGCACTCACCAGTTGTACGGCAATCTGGAGAAGTGCAAATTTTGGCTCACAGAGGTGAAGTTCCTCGGGCACGTGGTATCTCGGGAGGGCATCTTGGTCGACCCAGCCAAGGTTGAGGCAGTGTCGAAGTGGGCAAGACCCAACAGTGTATTCGAGGTTCGGAGTTTTCTCGGGTTGGCAGGTTATTACCGGCGCTCCGTTCAGGATTTCTCCCGCCTTGCAGCACCTATGACAGCTTTGACCCGCAAGGGAGCGGAGTACCTTTGGACGGATGAGTGTGAGCGCTCTTTTTGCGAGCTAAAGGCTCGATTGACTACCGCCCCAGTGTTGATCGTTCCAGAGCGGGGAGTGGGCTATGACGTGTATTGTGACGCCTCAGGCGAAGGGCTAGGTTGTGTACTGATGCAGAGTGGAAAGGTGGTTGCTTACGGCTCGAGGCAGTTGAAGGTGCATGAGCGCAACTACCCGACCCATGATCTCGAGCTAGCAGCGGTAGTATTTGCGCTGAAAAGCTGGAGACATTATCTGTACGGTGAGCAGTTCAGGGTGTTTTCAGACCACAAGAGCCTCAAGTATATCTTCTCGCAACGTGATCTGAACATGCGCCAAAGGCGATGGATGAAGCTACTTGAGGAGTACGACTTCGAGTTGCTCTATCATCCAGGAAAGGCGAACGTGGTCGCCGATGCTTTGAGCAGGAAGTCGAGTCACTGCGTTGCCAGCATGGCAGTCCGAGAGTGGGACATGCTGGAGCAGTTGAGCTTATTCAGACTGGAGTTGGAGGAGGTCACAGAGAGTATGGCCTTGTGTGCCTTAGTGGCTCAGCCCACACTTTTTGCTCGAGTGTTAGAGGCACAGACCGAGGACGCCGAGACAGCAGGGATACGTGAGAGGTTGATGGAGGGTGCCGAGCTCGAGGGTTGGGAGATGGGCACCGATCAGGGCATCCGCTTTAGAGGACGACTGTTTGTACCCAGTGAGTGCAGAGACACTATATTGCGTGAGTGCCACCACTCCCGTCTGGTTGTGCACCCCGGTGGCAACAAGATGTATAGAGACATGCGACGACAGTTTTGGTGGAGTGGGATGCGTGGGGCAGTTGCAGATTTCGTTTCTCGATGCCTCACCTGCCAACAGGTGAAGGCCGAGCATATGCGTCCCGCAGGCTTGCTATAGCCTTTGCCGATCTTCGAGTGGAAGTGGGAGCATGTGACTATGGATTTTGTGTGTGGGTTGCCCAGATCGTCGAAAGGGCATGACGTTGTTTGGGTGGTGGTTGATCGACTGACCAAGTCGGCCCACTTTCTGGGTATGAGGATGACTGATTCGGTGGACTTGTTGGCTCGTTTGTACGTCAGGGAGATTGTTCGTCTGCACGGTGTACCAGTGTCAGTGGTATCGGATAGAGACCCTCGTTTCACATCCAGGTTCTAGAAGAGTCTACAGAAGGCTTTGGGCACTAAGGTCCTGTTGAGTACAGCTTACCATCCTGAGACAGATGGACAGTCAGAGCGCACCATTCAGATTCTTGAGGACATGCTTCGGGCTTGTGTGCTTGACTTTCAGGGATCATAGGAGGATCATTTGCCTTTGGCAGAGTTTGCCTACAATAACAGTTACCAGTCCAGCATTGGCATGGCACCATTTGAGGCCTTGTATGGCAGACCTTGCAGATCGCCGGTGTGTTGGGCTGAGGTTGGTGACCGGAGCTTACTTGGGCCAGACATGGTCAGGGAGACGACCGAGAAGGTCAGTTTGATCAGAGAGCGGCTGAAGACCGCACAGAGTCGGCAGAAGAGCTACGCAGACAGGCGTCATAGACCACTTGAGTTCATGGTCGGGGAGCATGTGTTTCTGAGGGTGGGTCCGAGGAAGGGTCTTGTGCGGTTTAACCGCAGCGGAGGCAAGCTGGCACCGCGTTTCGTCGGACCATTTGATGTGTTAGAGAAGATTGGAGCTGTAGCTTATCGGTTGGCCTTGCCACCGCAGCTTGGGAACGTGCATAACGTTTTCCATGTGTCCCAACTGCGGAAGTACATAGCAGACCCTTCACACATCATTGAGTGGTCAGACATCGAGGTAGCAGATGATGTCACCTTTGAAGAGCGACCCGTAGAGATCTTGGGTACAAAGGAGAAGGTCCTACGGAACAAGAAGATTCTGTTAGTCTTGGTACAGTGGGGTCACCATGTTGGGTCTCGAGGTAGGGTTGGAGATGAACCAACTCGCAGCGGAAAATCGATGAAAACCAAGAGACGATTAAAACCATGAAACAACTAACAAAGAATGGATTCACAAGAGAAAAATTCAGCACTAGTTCTTACCAAAACAAGAACACCGGTTAACGAATGATTGGCTTGAGTCTCCAAGACGCCTACGTATCCACATGGGAATCAAAGCCACGTAGTTCTTCTCTTTGAGGACTCAAGAACACAAACATGGAGGTGGAAACTAGCCAAACCCGAAATGGCCATGGAAGAGGGAGAGAAAATGTGTTTCCTATTCTTGTCTTGTGTTTGTTATGTTGAAAAAAGATGACTTAAACATAACAAAACCCATACTTGTCCAACTAAAGGCATGGGACAAGTATGGTGTCAAGTAAGGTGTAAATAGGACAAGTATGGCAAGACAAGATTGGGTTAGGTGGTAAATCACCAACACCTTAATCCTTGTCTTGCTTACTTAGTACTAATTAATCAAGACTTGATTAATTAGTTCCATGGGCCTTGGTTGCATGGGCCTTTCATGGGCCTCTTAGAACATGGCCCGTGGCCATTTCTAACGAGGTCCCGTGATTCGCTCATCGCCTCCAAGCCTTCCATACCGGAAATGTCCAACATTATCCGACGCGATCAATCCCAAGACTCCAAGCCTTGTCTCGATCCGTAAAGTCCTATTCACGTACGAGCACATGACCCAAAACCCAGTTTTGGTCATGTCCCGAGACAACTCCCTTTTGGCCATTCTCCATAAATGTGTCAATGAGTTTCATCCTCCGGTGTGACCCTTAGGTTTATGCATGTCAATAGATCAACGTAAAATCCCATTTTACTTGATCCTATTTAAGTGGCAACTAACGAGACTTTAGTATTGCCTGACACTACATAACGAATCGACCCTGTCGATTCTAACCTTTCCGTCGTCCCTGTCATTATCCTTTTATCTCCGATATCCTGATTGAGATAAGGAATAGAGCCGTCATCCTTATTATTCTCAATCACCGTTCCTTGATATGTGAGATGACTGAAGATATGATACCCAGTATCATGTGCATGGCCATGCTATTCTTCCAGTCACTCTCGATCAAGTGGCCGAGAACCGATATCTTTCCCATACCTTAGTATGAGGGATAAATCCCTTAGCCGTCTTTCGTGTCACTCATGTAGCCCGTCCCCAAGCCAATCTTGGCCGTTATGGAAGCCCTGTTACGGACAACGTTAGGCTCAGGTCAAACTCAGTTGTTGACTACATAGCGATCACAAAGACTCCTTAGTCTAAGGATACATGACAAGCTACAACACTGAATATGTTCATGACTTAATCTATGGCACATATTCAGGGCGGGTCGTCCAATATCATGTCCCACATGATATCTATGATCAGACTCCGGAATCCCATTCCAATGACTAACAGAACGTAAGCCATAAAGAGCCATCTTTCATACTAGTCGCTTCTAGTGGAGCTTTGTTGACTAGGGACCCATCGAGTGTGATCTATCTCGATCTATGGTTCTATTCGCATGGTGGGCATAGATCAGAGCACACATCGATATATTACTCCAACACATAAGTAATATAAAGCCGCTTTAATTTTATTGCTAACGATGATATATACATTTGGACATTTAGGATTGAACTACGGGCACTAAGACTAACAATCTCCCACTTGCCCTAGTTTCAATCTAAACTCCAATATGTCCCCATCGACTTTACATGTCTAACATGTTCAGGCAGTGACACTGCCTTAGTCAAAGGGTTGGCTATGTTATCATCTGTTGCAATATCGGTTATCTTCACTTCACCTCAGTTCAGTATTTATCTGATGAGGTGGATACGCCGCAGTACATGTTTGGATTTGTTATACGATCTAGGCTTTTAGCTTGCGCAATGGCCCTTGTGTTGTCGCAAGATGGATTCACCGGGCTGGATGGGTTTTTAATTACACCCAGCCCTGCCATGAATTTCCAAATCCACATAGCCTCCTTAGCTGCCTCTGCAGCATCCATGTACTTGGCCTCTGTCGTAGATTCGGCAATGATATCTTGCTTTACGCTCTCCCAGCTAAAGCTCAGCCATTCAGCGTAAACACATATCCTGATTGACTTCTAAAGTCATCTGGATTTGTCTTGGAAAACTAGCGTCTACTCATCCTTCGACGACTAGTTCAGCATCATCTTTCCCCCGGGTTAGAATGATGTCTACTGGTACAACATAAGGCTTACGAGACGTCTGGTCTCATACATGTCATGGCATATATGATCGATCCTGCCCCCAGGCGCATAGGATTCTCATCATCCTTTTCAGCTCATCAGGTGTCTTAGGACACTGAGTCTTGCTGAGATGAATGCCATGACTAGTGGGTAAGAGTCCTTTCTTTGAATCGAGCATTAAGAACCTACTCAATGCCTTGTTCACATAGGTTCCCTGACTTAAATCCAAGACCCTCTTGGTGCGATCTCTACATATCTTAATCCTTAAGATATGAGAAGCATCACCTAAGTCCTTTATTGAAAAACACTTCCTCAACCAAGCTTTAGTCTCGTGCAAGGTTGGGATGTCGTTTTCAATGAGAACCAGAAAGGTAATATTGCTCCCACTAGCCTTCTTATAAACGCAAGATTCATCCTCATTCTTGATTAAGCCAAATCCAATTACAGCTTCATCAAAACGAAGGATCCAACTCCGAGAAGTTCGTTTCAATCCATAAATGGATTTCAACAACTTATAAATCTTTCCTTTATTCTTCGGATCGTCAAAACCTTTGGGCCGAGACATACAAACGTACTCAGTCAAATTTCCATTTAGGAAAGCGGTTTTGACATCCACTTGCCATATCTCGTAATTATGATACACAGTTATGTCAAGAAGAATTTGGATCGATTTTGACCATAGCCACTAAGGAGAAAGTTTCCTCATAGTCAATCCATTGGATCTGCCTATAACCTTTCGCCACCAATTGAGCTTTGTAGGTCAGAGGGTTTCCGTCCATGTCCATCTTCACCTTGAAGATCCATTTGCATCCTATGGTCCTCACACCATTGATGGGATCAACCGGTTCCCAGACTCGGTTGTCCGACATGGATTGCATTTCCTCCCTCATGGCTCCCAGCCATAACTCGGAGTCGGGCCCATCCACGACTTCTTGAAAGGTGGCTGGATCATCGTGATCCACCATGACTTCATTGTCACCTCCGGATACCATATCTTGGAGGTGGAAGATTGACCCTTTCAAATCGCCTTGGACCTTCCAGAATTGTAACAGGAATTGGTTCTCACTCTACGACAATCTCTGGCTCCTTTCTACTGGGTTGTCAATTGGTTTAGACAGATCTATACCATCCTGAATTTCTTCAAGATGCACAGTCCTCCTAATGACGTCTTTGGAAACAAAACTTCTTTTCCATAAAGACCCCACCCCAAGCGACGAACACCATGTTCTCACTGGGATTGTAGAAATAGTATCCCCTTGTTGCTTTGGGATACCACACGAAGGTGCATATCTCAGATCTTGGTTCGAGCTTAGTCGAAACCAAATGTTTCACATAAGCCTCGCAACCACAAATCTTTAGGAAGGACAAAGCGGGCATCATCCCGTACCATTTTTTAAAATGGTGTCCCTTCCACACCATTCGTCGAAGCCCGATTCACTATGAATGCGGTCGTCTCTAGAGCAAAACCCCTAAAAGAGATTGGGAGATCAGTCCAACTAATCATGGAACAGACCATTGTCTAACAATGTCCGATTTCTCCGTTTGGCTACACCTTTCAACTACAGTGACCTAGGAGGAGTCCATTCCAAAAGGATCCCATTCTCTTTTAGATGATCTAATAACTCTGTGGTCAAGTATTTTCCACCTCGATCCAATCGAAGTGCCTTAATACCTTTGTCGAGCTGGTTATCTACTATAGTCTTAAACTCTTTGAATTTATCAAAAGCTTCAGACTTATGTCTCACCGAATAGACATAACCATATTTACTGTAATCATCAGTAAATGTGATAAAGTAGCTAAAACCCCTCATGGCAAGTGAACTTATTGGTCTACAAACATTCGAGTGTATTAGCCCCAATAATTCACCCGCCCTTTCATCGCGATCGATAAAGGGCACTTTAGTCATTTTTCCCATTAAACAAACCTTGCACCTATCGATCGAATGGAATTCGAATGAACCTAAAAGCCCGCACTTCTGAAGTGCTGATAGGCGCTTCTTGTTTATGCGACCCAAATGACAGTGCCATAACAGAGTTAGGTTTAAATCGTTGGATTTAGACCTCTTGGTATTAACAGAATATATAGAACTTGAGGCATTGTTACCCATATCTAATATGTACAATCCTCCAACCATGTCAGTACTGGTATAAAACATATCATTGCATAGAACATTGAAAACTCCATTTCCAATATTAACATTATATCCTTCCTTGTCAAACACGGATACAGATATAATATTCCTACTAAAAGTAGGTATGCAATATACATTATACAATACTAAGACAAGGCCTCTTGGCAAAGCAAGACTCATGGATCCTACAGCAGTTGCCACAACTCTGAGGTCCATTTCGTGCTTTCCAAATCTCTCCTACTTTCAGCCACCATATATTAGTGCATGTGTGAGATTCAGTCATGGTATCTAATACCCATGAATCTTTGGAAGTAGAGAGATGTAGCTCTATAGAGTTAATACCGATTGAAGGCACGGTCCCACCGCCCTTCCTTAGATCATCCAGGTTTCCTGATGAAGGCGCAGTCTTACTGCCCTTCTTCAGATTATCCAGGCTATTTGATGAAGGCGCAGTCCCACTGCCCTTCTTCAGATCAGCCGTGAACTTCCTGTAATCCCGGTTCCAATGACCAGGCTGTTGGCAGTAGAAGCAGACATTCTCAGGTGTCTCATCTTTCCTTCCAAGTGCGCATGGGCCCAGCCCATGCCACTTCCAATTCCCTTGTTGACCATCAGAATATCCTTGGATCCCAGATCCCTGATATATTCTTCTCAGCAGTTAATGACACTTCATGTAACTCTGATATGGTCTTAGAGACAGCCTTGTCAAGGACATATTCTTTGCGTTCAGACTTGAGGACTATCCTCAAAATTTTGTACCAGTCCAAATAGTTTGTCCCATTTAGCTTGACCCTGTCAAGAATGGTTTTTAATGACAAACTATTAATGTTCGCTGAATTTGCCATTTGATCTACAACAGATAAAATTCAATCAGTAAACTGAATAAATTTTATGAAGATCAAGCTTAAACACCAACAATCGATTCTAAACCTTTAGAATCTGAAACCAAGATCCTTGATTCACTCGATTAAGCTGAACTAATGCTCACCACTTAATCGAGCTATGTAGGTAGGACTCCATCCAATCACATCCAATGCGACTCTTGGCTAGGGTATGCACTTATGTACACGGCTTACCCTATCTGTTACCCTAGCTCAACCTCAGGCTGAGAATCGTAGTCGGGTCCACCAATTTTCAACTATGGCCCGTCACTATGTAGGTGCTCCGCTAATGCGCACGACACCCACATATGTCGTCCAAACCTACTACCCCGCTTTCCCATGGATGCTCCGCTAATGCGCACGACACCCATAGGACGGGGAGGTAGTAAGGTGTTGATAATGGGGAGGTATCAGACATGACCCGTTTTTACTTGTCCGGTTGTGTTTAAAACTTTGACACATCCTAGATGCGATGTACACATCAACTACATTCCAAATGCAATGATGCCTCAAATTACATCCAATGTAATTCTTCCTTCGAACCCGTCAACTACATCCAATGTAATGACGATTCTAAGGGCTCACACACAAGGATTAAAATTCCAATTTTATCTTTGCATGTGAGATGATATGCTCGGTAAATAAAGTTAAGCATGCAATTCTAAAACACATAGAATTAATCATGCATAAACTAAACCAAGCATAAAGCGATAAATATGCACATAATAGCCCCCTAAACTAACTCCCACTAGCTTCTTGAGCTCCATCGACTCCAAGCCGATGCCAACACCCGAAAAGCCACCAAATGACCTTTTCGCCCTTTCTTCATCTTGAGTAAAATATTACAATTTAATACACGACTCGCAGGTTGGGAATAAATAAATATTACAAACAAGTGGTTCGACGACCACACCTTGAAAGAATAATTACACGCTAACACTAACGGCTCGCAGGCCGTGAAAAGCGATAAATAATTAAATTGAGCTCGGGGCTATTATGTACACCATGCCAACATCACATCACACATCGTGTTATCAAACAAGCATGTTATCAAACATCATGTGATTTTCCGGTTTTAATTAATAGCCAAGTTTCGAAATTTTTTTCTTCTGATGCTCGGTTTATCGAAACCGTTCAAAAATGAAACTTTTGAACATTTGATCTTCGAGTTCGTCATGACGGTTCCAAACTCGTCATAACTAACAAAACGGTTTAGCCTTGGCATATCAACCATCCAATGGTCATGCTTGGCCTAGCTCCGTCCAACGGATCCCCGTTCGGTCTCGGTTTCGGCTCCCCGAGAGTCCCGCTCCCGAGACCCGAAAAATCAAACTTTTTTCAAAATTTCCAGATTTGAAATAATTTTCAAAAATTCATTTTACATGCATTAAATCCATAAACAATAATTTAAAACATGTTATCAATCAATTTAGCAAAACAACATGCCAAAAACGAAACTTTCAAGCAAAACCGAAACTTTGAACACCGTCTTGTGAATCCCGAAGGTAGCACGGCTCTGATACCACTGTTGGGTCTCGAGGTAGGGTTGGAGATGAACCAACTCGCAGCGGAAAATCAATGAAAACCAAGAGACGATTAAAACCATGAAACAACTAACAAAGAATGGATTCACAAGAGAAAAATTCAGCACTAGTTCTTACCAAAACAAGAACACCGGTTAACGAATGATTGGCTTGAGTCTCCAAGACGCTTACGTATCCACATGGGAATCAAAGCCACGTAGTTCTTCTCTTTGAGGACTCAAGAACACAAACATGGAGGTGGAAACTAGCCAAACCCGAAATGGCCATGGAAGAGGGAGAGAAAATGTGTTTCCTATTCTTGTCTTGTGTTTGTTATGTTGAAAAAAGATGACTTAAACATAACAAAACTCATACTTGTCCAACTAAAGGCATGGGACAAGTATGGTGTCAAGTAAGGTGTAAATAGGACAAGTATGGCAAGACAAGATTGGGTTAGGTGGTGAATCACCAACACCTTAATCCTTGTCTTGCTTACTTAGTACTAATTAATCAAGACTTGATTAATTAGTTCCATGGGCCTTGGTTGCATGGGCCTTTCATGGGCCTCTTGGAACATGGCCCGTGGCCATTTCTAACGAGGTCCTGTGATTCGCTCATCGCCTCCAAGCCTTCCATACCGGAAATGTCCAACATTATCCGACGCGATCAATCCCAAGACTCCAAGACTTGTCTCGATCCGTAAAGTCCTATTCACGTACGAGCACATGACCCAAAACCCAGTTTTGGTCATGTCCCGAGACAACTCCCTTTTGGCCATTCTCCATAAATGTGTCAATGAGTTTCATCCTCCGGTGTGACCCTTAGGTTTATGCATGTCAATAGATCAACGTAAAATCCCATTTTACTTGATCCTATTTAAGTGGCAACTAACGAGACTTTAGTATTGCCTGACACTACATAACGAATCGACCCTGTCGATTCTAACCTTTCCGTCGTCCCTGTCATTATCCTTTTATCTCCGATATCCTGATTGAGATAAGGCATAGAGCCGTCATCCTTATTATTCTCAATCACCGTTCCTTGATATGTGAGATGACTGAAGATATGATACCCAGTATCATGTGCATGGCCATGCTATTCTTCCAGTCACTCTCGATCAAGTGGCCGAGAACCGATATCTTTCCCATACCTTAGTATGAGGGATAAATCCCTTAGCCGTCTTTCGTGTCACTCATGTAGCCCGTCCCCAAGCCAATCCTGGCCGTTATGGAAGCCCTGTTACGGACAACGTTAGGCTCAGGTCAAACTCAGTTGTTGACTACATAGCGATCACAAAGACTCCTTGGTCTAAGGATACATGACAAGCTACAACACTGAATATGTTCATGACTTAATCTATGGCACATATTCAGGGCGGGTCGTCCAATATCATGTCCCACATGATATCTATGATCAGACTCCGGAATCCCATTCCAATGACTAACAGAACGTAAGCCATAAAGAGCCATCTTTCATACTAGTCGCTTCTAGTGGAGCTTTGTTGACTAGGGAGCCATCGAGTGTGATCTATCTCGATCTATGGTTCTATTCGCATGGTGGGCATAGATCAGAGCACACATCGATATATTACTCCAACACATAAGTAATATAAAGCCGCTTTAATTTTATTGCTAACGATGATATATACATTTGGACATTTAGGATTGAACTACGGGCACTAAGACTAACACACCAAGGATCTGGAACCACGTGGGAGCGCGAGGAGGAGATCCGCGAGAAGTATCCCCACCTGTTCGACCTCTGAGGTACGCCTTGTCTTTAAAATTTCGAGGACGAAATTCTTTTAAGGGGGGTAGATTGTAAGACCCGCCCCCGGTCGATCCCGGTAAAACCGGTGAATCCTAGCTAAGTTTGACTTTCAGCCGGAAAAGTCAACCGATGACTCGGAAAGTCAGTCGGGACCTTTCCGGGGCCCAAAAAGCTTAGCCATTAGCACGGTTAGCTTAGTTGGGTCGTTTCCTTCAGTTTGACTGTAATATTGTTAAAGTCAACTATCGGTCAAACTCGGGCTTAATATCGGTTATTTGTCGATAAATCTTGGAAAGCTGGAAAATTATTAAATACGAGTGACCTTACATGACACTTGTCATGCTTGGCTTGGAGGATGAGTTTTGGGACTCCAAATGACCCTCATACCCTCCTAAGTTACCTTTAAAGGGATAAGACCTTAAGGGCTTTTGAGTAAATTGACATTTTAGGTCATTTAAAGGAAAGAGAGCAACAATTCAGCCCATTTGTTGTTGTTTCAGCCGAAAATCACAAGGGAGAGGAGAGGAGGAGCTCACTTGCTTGAGGAAGAAGATAGAGAGGAAAGCTTGGATTTTGAAGCTTGTTCTTGGTCCCTTTGCCTTCATTTTCACTCCATCTTCTCCATCTCAACTATCTAGAGGTAAGGATGCTCTCAACTCTCCATTTCTTCCACTTCCAATCTATGGGTTTTGGCTCAAAAGTTGAAGAACTTGCTCTTTGATTGATTGTTTGGAGAAGAAGTAGTGAAGTAGGTTGTTGGATTGAGTTTTGGTTGAAGTTTGATGAACCCATTAAGGGTGTAGTTGCTGGGTATCTTTGGTGAATTATTTTGGAGCTAGGAGAGTTTAGAAATGGAGTTTGTGTTGGGATTTTCGTGAAATTCGAGTTGGGGAAGAAAGGGGAAGGAGCTGGTCAGGTCTGATACGGAATCTGACCCGGACCGGGCCAGGTACCGCCACGGTAGGCTGCACGGAACGTGCCTGGTACCGGCACGGCACCCGGCACGGCACCCGGCACGGAACGGGCCTGGTACCGGCACGGCACCCGGCACGGAACGGGTGGGAGTCCGGCACGGGACCTGATACGGTCCGTGTCGCTCACCGGGCCGGTCTGTGTCGTGTTCCGTTCTGGATTCCGGGCCGGCCTGTGACAGGGTCCGTTTGGCATTCCGGATCAGATCCCCAGAGGCCCAAAACCCTTCCTTTTAGCTCAATTTGATTCCCACTTTTCCTCTTCAAACCTTGATCCATTTCTGAGCATTGTGGTGTGTTTTGGGGAGAAGAACACTTGGTTGAGGAATCTAATTTGTGTTCTTTTGGTGGTTTAAAACCTTATAACCAAGCTAGGAACGGAGGAAGAACGTGGACACGAGTTAGAGGAGCTTTTATCACGCCGGGACCCGAGTGAAGAACGGAGAGGTGACCACCGAGCTTTTCGTCAGAGTGTTGAGAGGAAGACCTTGAGGTAGGGAAAGCCTTAACCTCTCGTTTATGATGCTTAGTATGCATGCTAGGTTAATAAAATTGGAAAGGTCCTAGAAATGCCTATAGGATGCGAATAACTAGCATAATCGTCTTTCTTTTACTAATAACCGGAAGTGTCTAGTGGTGACCGTTTAGGATGCCAATCACTAGTATAATTCGCTTTCAATACTTGGGAATTGATTGTCTGGTAGAGGAGCCTTGGCAAAGCCCTCGGATTAGTTGTGTGTTAGGATCACATGTTTGGTTGTTGGTTGTTTAGTGGATAGGCTAAAGAGTCTAACGGAACTAGTTGAATTGCATGTGTGAATGCTCTTTTGAAGGCTTATATGATTAGTTGATTACACTCGTACTTGCTCGTTGATTGTATTCGAATGATTACTTGATTCACTTAAATTGTTGTTTGGAGCATCGAGTATGACTGGTTGTACCGAGCGGTGCAATCAGGTGATCGATTCCCCGGTGGTTCGAAACTGGTAAGTGAACGGTAAGTTGGGATTGTGTGATTGGTGTGATATGACTTAGTGATTCGTGTGCTGTGTGCTATGGTGAATCGGTGATGTGTGAGCTATGTGTGTTAGGGGATTGGTGGTGGTTGGTTTGGATTGCGTCGTGTTTCGGTTGAGTGCGTTACCAAGTTGTTATCTGATTATGGTTGAGACGGTATGGTACCTACACCGTTGAGGAGTCCGGTGTAGGGTGAGATAGTGATTATTGTTGATACGGTTTGGTGCCTACACCGTTGAGGAGTCCGGTGTAGGATGATATAATGGTTATTTAGTGAATTGCCCAAGTGTATGCTTCCTATGGGAGTAATACCTAGGTTCCCGAGGACATAAAATCCTTTGGAGACGTTTCTGAGAATCCCGATGATAAGCGCCCCGAAGGGTTGTTTCCGGTCGCCTCAATGTTATGCGTCTCCTCTGGATTTGAGGGAAAATCCGAGAGGACACATCATATGTGGATCGGAGGGTGGAGACTTCATGTGCCACGGCATTGAACTGAGTTATCTATTATCCGTGTTGGTTAAGATCTATATTATTGATTTGCTGTTGACTTATTTTGAGCTTAAGGTCCACCTAACTATGGGTTTTCTCTACTGAGCGTAAGCTCACCCCTATGAATTTACCGTTGTGTTTACAAGCTTGATTGAGGAGTAGAAGCTCGGGAGCTTCTCGGTGTGGGTGCGTGATAGAGACTTCGTACTTTTGTACTTTTAATGTGTTGAACCAAAACTTGTGGAGGTTATTATTACACCCCTGGAGGGTTATGGTGTTTTGAACTCAGTTTTGCGGGTTTATTTTCATTATTGGAGATTTTCAAGAAGTAAATGTTGATTTATTATTGTATTGTCTTCTATTGCTCGTCATGCCTCGGGTCCGGGCGATAACCGGATTTGGGGCGTGACAAACTCGCAGCGGAAAATCAATGAAAACCAAGAGACGATTAAAACCATGAAACAACTAACAAAGAATGGATTCACAAGAGAAAAAATCAGCACTAGTTCTTACCAAAACAAGAACACCGGGTAATGAATGATTGGCTTGAGTCTCCAAGACGCCTACGTATCCACATGGGAATCAAAGCCACGTAGTTCTTCTCTTTGAGGACTCAAGAACACAAACATGGAGGTGGGAGCTTGCCAAACCCGAAATTGCAAGGGAAGGGGGAGAGAAGTTGTGTTTCCTATTCTTGTCTTGTTTTTGTTATGTTGAAAAAAGATGACTTAAACATAACAAAACTCAAACTTGTCCAACTAAAGGCACGGAACAAGTATGGTGTCAAGTAAGGTGTAAATAGGACAAAGTATGGCAAGACAAGATTGGGTTAGGTGGTGAATCACCAACACCTTAATCCTTGTCTTGCTTACTTAGTACTAATTAATCAAGACTTTATTAATTAGTTCCATGGGCCTTGGTTGCATGGGCCTTTCATGGGCCTCTTGGAACATGGCCCGTGGCCATTTCCAACGAGGTCCCGTGATTCGCTCATCGCCTCCAAGCCTTCCATACCGGAAATGTCCAACATTATCCGACACGATCAATCCCAAGACTCTCGATCCGTAAAGTCCTATTCACTTACGGGCACATGACCCAAACCCAGTTTTGGTCATGTCCCGAGACAACTCCCTTTTGGCCATTCTCCATAAATGTGTCAATGAGTTTCATCCTCCGGTGTGATCCTTAGGTTTATGCATGTCAATAGATCAACGTAAAATCCCATTTTACTTGATCGTATTTAAGTGGCAACTAACGAGACTTTAGTATTGCCTGACACTGCATAACGAATCGACCCTGTCGATTCTAACCTTTCCGTCGTCCCTGTCATTATCCTTTTATCTCCGATATCCTGATTGAGATAAGGCATAGAGACGTCATCCTTATAATTCTCAATCACTGTTCCTTGATATGTGAGATGACTGAATATATGATACCCAGTATCATGTGCATTGCCATGCTATTCTTTCAGTCACTCTCGATCAAGCGGCCGAGAACCGATATCTTTCTCATACCTCAGTATGAGGGATAAATCCCTTAGCCGTCTTTCGTGTCACTCATGTATCCCGTCCCCAAGCCAATCCTGGGTGTTATGGAAGCCCTGTTACGGACAACGTTAGGCTCAGGTCAAACTCAGTTGTTGACTACATAGCGATCACAAACACTCCTTGGTGTAAGAATACATGACAAGCTACGACAATGAATATGTTCATGACTTGATATATGGCATATATTCATGTCGGGTCGTCCAATATCATGTCCCATATGATATCTATGATCAGACTCCGGAATCCCATTCCAATGACTAACAGAACATAAGCCATAAAGAGACATCTTTCATACTAGTCGCTTCTAGTGAAGCTTTGTTGACTAGGGACCCATCGAGTGTGATCTATCTCGATCTATGGTTCTATTCGCATGGTGGGCATAGATCAGAGCACACATCGATATATTACTCCAACACATAAGTAATATAAAGCCGCTTTAATTTTATTGCCAACGATGATATATACATTTGGACATTTAGGATTGAACTACGGGCACTAAGACTAACACTTTGTTCTTGTGGTTTCGGTGTTGATTGGGGTGTTGAATGGATACTTTCTATAGGGTCAGCTGGTGGTGTTTTGTTGGCTTGGAAACTGTCTGTTTTTCTTAAGACTTAGGTTCCTTTCGAGCATAAAGTGATTTGCTGGAATGGGGTATTTGTTAGTTCGCAGATCCCTTTTACTGCAATAAACGCTTATGCTCCTAATTTAGCCCGTGAAAGAAGGGGTTTGTGGTCTACTTTGATGGGGTTGCGTGACAGTTTTCATGATATCCTCCTTGTTGGTGGTGATTTTAATTCTGTGTTGTCAGTTGGGGAAAGACGAGGCAACGGCTTCAAGAGAGCAGATGTCGCTGCTTTCGTTGGTTTTATTGAGGACTTGGGCTTGTTGGACCTTAACTTGATCGGGTCTAAATTTACTTGGTATGATACAGGTTCGAAGGCCTCTCGCCTTGACAGGTTTTTGGTTTCTTCTGAGGCCCTATCAGTTCTTGGAGTGTTGGTCCAGCGGGGTCTCCCGAGGGGTGTGTCGGACCATAGGCCGGTTGTATTGGGTGTGGAAGTGGTGGATTGGGGCCCGAAGCCTCTACGTTTTATTAATGCTTGGCTTGAGCATAGGTCTTTTATTCCTACTGTTAAGTTACTCTGGGAATCTTATTCATTTACTAGTGATCCTAGTTTCATCTTATGGTCAAAGTTGAGGTGTTTGAGAAAGGATATGCAGGTTTGGAATAAGGAAGTGTTTGGAAGGGTGGATTCTGATGTTGTGAAGCTGACTCCTGAATTAGAGAGTTGGGATTCTATCTTGGAGGACATGGAACTGGATGGGTCAGAACGTGCTTGTAGGGCTCGGTGCCGAGCTCTTTTAATCCAAAAGACTCGGTGGTTGGCCAAAATTTAGAGCCAAAACGCTAGATTCCGCTGGTTTAGAGGAGGTGATCGGTGTTCTCGCTTTTTTCATCGGATTGCTAATTTTCGGGCAATTCGTAACCGGATCACCAGCATCCGTGTGGGACAAGTTACCCTTGACACTCCCGTGGCAATTAAGTGGGCGGCGGTTGAGCATTTTGCTAAGTGTTTTGAAGTGGATCCAGGGGGTGCACGTTGAGTTACCCGAACTTCCTTTTCGGCAGGTGTCTGTGGTTCTAGGAAAAATGGTTAGAATCTGTGTTTGATGTGCAGGAGATCTTTTAGGCTGTGAAGGATTGTGGGGGAGAGAAAGCTTTCGGACCTGACGATTTCTCTTTGAGTTTTTTCCAGGTGTGTTGGAAGATCATTGGTGTTTGTCATGCCCCAAATCCGGCTTTGGCCGTACTTGAGACGTGAATTACTAAAGTAATAAATAATAATAAAATAAAATTTTAATAATGTAAAACTCCGAGTAAAACATAATTCAAATCCGATGCTATGAGTCAAAAGCTCAAATATAACAACGTCAGACAAGTCAAATACGAAAAGAGAAAGTAGACGGTACGTCTCTACTACATAAACCACCCGGATCCTCAAAGCTCCCGAGCCCCGAGAAAACCTCTAGGTCTACTCACCAAAGAAACCTGTAAAAACAGTAAACACGAAGGGGATGAGCTTACGCTCAGTAGGAAAAAGTAGGAAAGTAAAAGAACCCCTACTTTGATAACAAAAAACCCGATTAGTACGATTATCCAAAAGACACCATGATTAGAGATCAACCAGAAATGCAACACTTAATAAAAAAGTACTCAAAGGAGATCAACGGGGAGACAGCTTATTCACCGATAGAATCAACTAAGGAAACACACGAGTACCGAAATATAGATAATCAAAACCACAAGACTCCGCTCCACACACAACCAACACATCATACCGGAATGCCCCTCGGTCCAGAGGAGGCACATATCATCGGGGCTCCCGAAAATGTCCCCAACGGAACACATATCATCGGGGCTCCCGGAAATGTCCCCAAAGGAACACATATCATCGGGGTGAAGCAAGATATCCTCCCGGAAATTTCCCCAAAGGAACACATATCATCGGGGTGAAGCAAGTAGTATATCATACCGGAAACGCACATCAGCCTAGGTACCTTCCCGGAATCACACCTCATGGTAAACAACCACACGTCATACCGGAAACGCACATCGACCTAGACGTCTTCCCGGAAACGCACATCGGGGTAAACAACGTACATCATACCGGAAACGCACATCGGCCTAGATGTCTTCCCGGAGTTACCCCCTCGGGGTACATAATCATATACCATACCGGAAACGCACATCGGCCTAGGTATCTTCCCGGAACCACACCTCGGGGTACACAAACAAAACCATACAATGACATATCAAACACAATACAACAACTCACATTGTCAAACCAAGCTTACCGGCATGACTTACCAATATGTCGTGTGTGTTTCTGATCTATGCCCACTATGCGAATAGAACCATAGATCAGGATGGATCACACTCGACGGGGTCCCTAGTCAATAGTCTTCGCTAGAAGCGACTAGTATGAAAGATGACTCTTGATGGCTTATGTTCTATTGGTCATTGGAAAGGTTTCCAGGGTCTGATCATAGACATCATGTGTGGGACATGATGTTGGACGACCCGACCTGAATATGTTCCATAGATTGAGTCATGAACATGTTCAGAGTCGTTGCTTGTCAAGTATCCTTAGACCGAGGAGTCTATATGATTGCTATGCAGTAAACAACCAAGTTTGACTTGAAAGCCCAACGTTGCACCGTGACTGGGCTTCCATAACGGCCAAGATTGGCTTGGGGAATGACTGCATGAGTGACATGATATGCGGCTAAGGGATGTATCCATCATACTACGGTATGAGAATGATATCTAGTTCACGGCCGCTTGATCAAGAGTGACTGACGGGAAAAGCATGGCCATGCGCATGATATGGGATATCATAAGGGTCAGTCATCTCACATATCAAGGAACAGTGATTGAGGATAAGAAGGATGATGGCTCTATGCCTTATCTCAATCAGGATATCAGTGATAAGGGATAATGACAAGGACGGCTGAAAGTTCAGAATCGACAGGGATCGATTCGTTATGCAGGGTCGGGCGATACTGAGTCTCGTCAGTCGCCACATTAGTAAGATCAAGTAAAATGGGATTTTACGTTGATCTTACCGACATGCATAGACCTAAGAGTCACACCATAAGTTTGTAACTCGATAAGAACGCAAGTGGATTGGCTTGAAGGGAGTCGTGTCGGGAATTGCCATAGTGGACGGGATAGCATGGTGGGCTCGGTATGGGCTCTCATGGAGAGGCCCATGACCGGCCCACATGGGCTAGGCCCAACAAGAACCAAAGGTCAAAGGTTGACTAAGTGGTCTTGTTAAACTAAGTGGGTTGGACCCACTTTCCACTAGTCAATAAACTAGCTTAGTTAATTAAGTCTAGCATGCAAAGTAGCATGGACACTTGCCAACTTGATGTAGATTAAGTGAGGTGACCTCTTCCACTTAAGTCTACATGCAAGGGGTGTTGGCAAGACACAACATGCAAATAAGAGAAGAAAATTTCAGCACAAATTGTGCTTCTCTCCCATCTTTGCAAACTCCTCCAAGAAGCTCCAAGTTCCATTGTTGCATGTTCTTGAGTTTAAAAACTCAAGAACTACGTTGGCTTTGATTCCGTTAAGGATACGTAGGTTTCCAAGGGGCTCAAGCCGTTCAAAGTTTGGTGTTATTTAACCAATTTCGGATAAGTAGAAGGTGCTGATTTTCAGCACAGTTTTGTCCGGCCAGTCACTTTCAAGAGCTCGATCGGAGGTTCATCCGATGTCCGATGAAGCTGATTTTTGGAGTGGACGTTCTCCACATATGGGTCTTCAATCCGACAAAAGGGATTTGAATTTCAACGGTTAGTTTGCGAGATAAACGAGTTGAAAGATGAAGCACTTGCAAAGGTGATGTACACAAACCTTTGCTGAATTTTCAGACTTGTTCTTCATATTTGGTAGATTCATCTCGATTGATTCGTGGTTAATCTTCCTCTGCGTTTTGTGTTTAACATGTCCACGACATCGAGTTCCAACACCAACACCATCACAAACAATCCTAAGGCTCGACATGGCCATTCTACCAGCACGACAAATTCCCACAATTGAAAACGATTAATCTAGTGAATCACATCCTACATGCAAACTAAGACTCGTCTGGTTATTATTGTAATTAAAAGCGATTATTATAGTGAATCACAACCTATATGCAAACTAGGACCTTTCCGGTTATTATTATCCTATAGGCATACTGTTAACATTATTTAAATTAAGAGTGGAGTTTACTACTCTTCCCTACCTCGAAAGCTATCCAAACTTGCGCTGACGACCTTGGCTAATCACCTCTTCCGTGGACGAAGCCGGACTCTAAATTAACATGGAACACGATAAATTAATAACGAGTCCAACATTGATTTAAAATGATGAAAACCGAAATTAAACCAACAATTCCCCCTTTTTCAATTTAAACGGTTATAAACACGAAATTCCCGAACAACCGGGCTTCGAACAACCGAGCCCTGAGTGCTCAATTCCCGGTGCACGGACCTCGAGGCACGGGTCCCGAGGCACGGTTCTCGAGGTACCCAACCCGTGTTCCCAAACTCCAGCACCCGTGGCCGGTCCTCTGGCGAGCCTCCGGTCGCCGGAAAATTTCCCTTTTTCTCCAAATTCATTCCAAATGTGCTTTAGGTCCTTAATCCAACAAGTTTCATCAAAGCCCCTTAATAATAGTCCCAATTTTACATTTTCCCCAATTCTCCAAGTCAGGGTTTCAACTCCAATCTTCAAATCCAACGTTTTCTTTACATCTCCTTACAAATCCAACCTTGTTTTCTTGTTTCCAACCACACCCACTCCAAAACAAGTAGATTCTTCCAAGACCCACGGATTTTAGTTGCTCAAAAACGAAAATAAAAGAGTTCTCACCGTAGGGAATGAAAAGAGTAGAAGGAATATGGAAGAAAAATGGAATTTCGATGGAGAAATGGAGCTTGGATGACCTTTCTTCTTCTTCTTCTTCTTTCTTGAGCAACAATGGAGTTTTTTTTGCACTCTTTCTCTCTCTAGCTAGGATGGTGGTCGGCCAAAGGGATAGAAAATGTTGAAGATTTTCCTCATGTGCTCTTATCCTCAAAGTGGAAATGTCCCTTTCGTCCTTTAGCACATCTCTCTCTCCTTTGTCCTTATGTGGGGACCATTTGGTCTTTTAACCCACCTTTATTCCCCTCCAAGCTAACATGGACATGTTTCCATGTGGGGACCACTCCTACCCCAAAAATATCTCAGCTCTTATTATTTTATTCATCAATAATCCAAAATCGACGTAGTTTGACCCGGGTTTGACTTTTTCACAATTACAGTCATTTGAAAGGAAACGGCCCAATTAAGCTAATCATAATGACGACTAAGCTTTTTGGGCCCCAGAAAGGTTCCGAATGACTCCCGGAGTCATCGGTTGACTTTTTCGACAAAAAGTCAACTTTTGCCGAAAACCTCCGGTTCGACCGGGATCGACCGGGGAGGTTCTTATAGTGTTGATGTCTATAATTTTATGCTCTCTTTTCAGGCTTCAGGGAGACTGGACAAAGGGATTAATTCGTCTTTCTTGAATTTAATCCCTAAGTCTAACGTTGTTGATGAGTTTGATGATTTTCGTCTCATTAGTTTGATCTCTGGTCCGCATAAGATTTTGGCAAAGGTTCTTGCAAATCGACTTAAGAGAGTGCTTCCGGGGTTATTTAGTGATACCTAGAGTGGGTTTGTGGCAGGGAGACAATTGGTTGATGGGGTTTTGATAGCTTCTGAGCTGATCAAGGAGTTGAAACGGACTAAAGAGTAGGTGGTCCTGTTGAAACTAGATTTTGAAAAAGCCTACGATAAGGATATATTACCCCAACCAGGGGTCTTCGACAAGGATGTCCTCTTTCTCCTATTTGTTTATCATAGTGGCGGAATCACTATCTGCCCTTCTTAGGGGAGCACATTCCATAGGAGAGTTGGGAGGATTTGGTTGTTCTCACTCTGGACCGAGAATCACTCATCTCCTTTTTGCAGATGATTTATTGGTTTTTACAAAGGCTAAGATAGAGGAGGTTTTCAAGCTAAGATCTATTCTTAACATCTATGAATCTGCAAGCGGGCAACAGGTGAATTACTCAAAGACCAGTGTAATGTTCTCCCCGGGTGCAAATGCTGACCTTCGATCCTATCTTCTCAGTTTTCTTAATATACGAGAAGATGGAGGTCATGGAATGTATCTAGGTCTCCCCTATGTGATTGGAAGGAAAAAGGTCGAAGTATTTAAAGGGGTTGTGGACAAAGTGCGAAAGAAGCTACAACTTTGGAAACGCAAACGCTTCTCCATGGGGGGCAGAGAAGTCCTCATTAAGGCTGTCATACAGGAAATACCAACTTTTGCAATGAGTATTTTTAAGCTACCTGCCTCGATCATTCGGTCTTTAAATATGTTAGCGTCAAAATTTTTATGGGGAGGTGATGCTGATAAGAGAAGCTTACACTGGAAAGCTTGGAAGTCTATTTGTACTACAAAGGTTAAGGGTGGGTTAGGTTTCAAGGACTTGAACAGTTTCAACAGAGCGTTGGTTGGCAAGCAGTTTTGGAGAGTTCTCACTGTCCCTCAGAGTCTCGTGTCGAAGGTGATCCTTGATAAATATTGTAAGAACTCTACTATATGGAATGTTACTGCAGGCAATTCTTCGTCTGAGCTTTGGAGAAGTCTTTTGTGGAGTCGGGATCTAATACGGGGTGGCGCTTTGCTCAGGCCCGGCCACGGTCGAGATGTTCGGGTATTTATGGATCCTTGGTTGCCACATACTCCTTCTTTTTTACCAATCACAACACTTGTTACCTCACAAAGTTCGTTGACTGTGGCTGATTTCTTAACATCGGATGGAGGATGGGATTTTGCTACTATAGAAGATGTTTTATGGCCCGTGGATTGCTGGCAGGTTCGTGGAATCATACGACCAAGAATTCTGGGAGCGGCAAAATGGATTTGGTACCCGTATAGGAAGGGCACTTACACGGTCAAATCAGGTTACAGATTGGCGACATCATTAGATGACAATTTTGCTCACTCCTCATCCCCATCTTACAATAGCTGGTGGACATGGTATTGGAAATAGAATGCTCCATCCAAACTCAAAGTGTTCGGCTGGAGATTATGGGGTGACTTAATCCCCACGACTTTGAACCTAAATAGACATGGCCTTAAAGTGAGAGGGAATTGTAGAGTATGTGACTTTCCAGTGGAATCTTTGATCCATGTCTTTTTTAAATGCAGAATTGCGAAAGAAATATGGCATCATAGTCCTTTGACTATTCAGGATCCAACCTATAAACCTATGGATGGCCAGATGATGATTCAAGGTGCAGCTGAGGTACTTTCAGAATTGGATTTTGTTGCTTGGTTGAGCGTTTGCTATAACATATGGTGGGAACGAAATAAGGTGATCTATGGAGGGCTAGTTCGTTCTGCTTCTTCTGTAGCCATTCAGAGTATGGAATGGATTGATTCATACAAACTCAATAATTGTTTATCTCGGAACTTGATCACAAATTTGAACCCTCATCCTCCTCGAAACCGGTGGTATCCTCCTTCAGTTGGGCTCCTAAAGATGAATGTGGATGCTAGCGTTAGAGCCTATGGTATGGGTATCGGTGTGGTAATCAGAAACTGGGGTGGTGAAGTGGTGGCCGGTTGCATGGATTTTTTGGAGGGTCCATTTCTACCAGATATAGCTGAATTATTGGCCTTGAAAAGAGGGGTTCACCTTTGTCGACAACTTAATCTTCAAATTAGTGAGATTGAGGTGGACTCATCACACTCGGTACGAGCTTGTCAGAATCACGATCTTTCCGGTTTGCACGGAGATATGGTTGAAGAAATTTTATGGGGTATGAATTGGTTTCACTCTTGCAATTTGAGTTGGGTCCCAAGATTAACTAATAAAGTTGCTCATGAGCTTGCAAAATACTCTGTGGAGGAGAGAACTTCTGAAATATGGAGCCTGTTGTAATAGAACAAATTGTATCTCTTGATCTCTATTAATAAAATCTCTATTATCAAAAAAATATATATAAATAATATTTCAAGGAACTTTTTGTTTACTTGTGTTCAATCATATTGTAAATAATTAAATATTATCTATATTTTAAGTTTTGTTAATAAGTAATAATATACATTTCTATATAACTTACTTTACAGTTATAAAATATTATTTTTCTCAAATATAGTTATATATGTTATACCATTAAAATTGCTAATCTTGTATTTTTAAATTTATAATTATACTCTTATTACAATATTTTGAAACATTTTATATAATCATTTTAATCTTCTACGGATTCACTTGTTTTCAAAATAAGGTTACTTATTCAACATTCATATCGAAAAAAATCTACTTACAATAATTGATAAAAATACATTAGAATATAATATCATTTAATTTTTCTGGTTCTTATCCATATCAATAAGAATACATTGATAAATCATATAAAACAATCAATAAAATATTAATTTATTATTATTATATATATTTTTTTTGATCAGAGAGAAAGAAATGCATTAAAAAGGAAGTGTGGGTCCTGGGTTAGAAACCACAACAACCAAACCAAAGTCCAACAAAACGGCCTAAAGTCCGAAAGTACCAAAAGAAACAAACGAACAAACAAGACAAGAAAGCCACCCCGGTCCACCACACCAGCTACACCAGACTAGTGAACAGTACCTCAGGAGACCGCTCGGGCAACCTAGGTCGGACTAGTGAACAGTACCACAGGAGACCGCACGGGTGAATCCTCTGGCCTCAAGAAGGCTAAGTGATTCGTGCCCCTCCACCCAAAACCGGGCAAATCGGCCCCAAACTGCGACTCCGGAACAAGTACTCACCGGACCCTACCAAGGTAAAGCAACCCCAAAACGACTCATGAACGAACACTCACTAGACCTGATAAGAGAACGAGGAGGACCGGGGGAAAAGGTGCAGAGTTCCTCAAACATGACGCAACAAACAACAGTCCATCCTTAGGCGCTCCTAGTCAGCGCAGCAGCCGGCGCCTCAACCCACTCGAGGAAGGTGAAAGAACGACCTGCCGCTCCCAAACTGGAAAACGATCCATGTTGAACCCTAGCAAGCAGAATGCTTGGTTCGATAGCAGCTGACCCTGAGAAGACACGGCGGTTGCGTTCCAACCAAATCTGCCAAAGACACAACAAACCGATACCACTCCACGCAGACCTCAGCCTACGCGAACCCAACAGAGAGGTCCAAGACTCAAGAAACAGAACCGGCGACATCGGAAGCACGCCCACAACCCCCCACCAACCCAAAATCAGAGACCAGACCCTCCAAGTCCAAGAGCAAGTGACAAACAAGTGACTAGAGTCCTCCCCACCAGAACCACACAACCTGCACCCCCAACGAGCTAACGATATCGGCACACCCCTATCCACTAAGAAGGAGATATTGGGAACCCCACCATGAGAAAACAACCAGGCAAATAAATGGATCTTGGGAGGAACAGGGGCTGACCAGATCACAGAAGCCCAGGAAGTGACCTCCATATCCACCCAGGAAGCTCTGGCTGACGAAAACCCTTTCGAGTCCCAAGACCAGACCAGCGTATCAGGACGTTCGCGTACTAAACGAACACCAACCAGGCGGACCCTCAACTCCTCCAACTCCACAGCATCACGAACCCGAAGATCCATATCAAACAGAAAAGCCCAGTCCCCATCCACATAAAACTCTGCAAATTTATTATTATTATATTATAAATATGTACAACGAAATTTCAACAAGAGTACCATGTAATGAATTTGACAACAATAAAAAATAAACATTAAAATAATTGTTGTAATAGTAAAAGTGCCAAGCCATGGCAATATCTACCCATCATCCGTCATGTTAATTTTCTTCAATTACAAACTTCATCTTCTTTATCATATTCTCAACTGTTTCACATACAGATAATTGTTCAAAAGAAAAATAATAAACTGTAATTAAAAAATACCTTATGTGTGTTACTGTTATTGCTACCACTTTCATCAACAACATCAAATTAGACTTTGTACTTACAATTTTGGAAAGAACATTTTCAATTCAATCAAACATTAATCTCAACAAATAATAATTACAGCTTCAGATTCCGATCTCCATAGATTGATAGCCTCAATGATGCAAATTATAGATTCAATGCATGTTTATGATCCTTCTCCCCCCTCTTTGCTCTTCCCAATTGATCAATGCCCAAAAACATTGAAATTTTCAACCCGGTCACCTCCCCTGCACCAACACCCACATTTTCAATTCAATCGATTTTTTAACATTTGTCATAAACTCTCTAAATATTAATTTTCCAACTCAAACTTATTCAGTAACATACATACTTCCCTCACGCCAGCACCATCACCACTCATCTTCGCGGAAAACACCATCAACAATCGTGCAACAATGTTATTTTTTATAACCGAATCATCACAAACATTTCGAGCAAGCCAAATCAGAACAAAAAAAAACATGCAATGCAATATGATTCTGAATGATTTCAGAAATCTAAACTCCCCTCATCCCCATAAAGATTGTGTAACATGATTTTTGAGAATCGGATAATAAAAGAAGGGTTCATTTCTTCCCTTAATTTGTCGGCAAAATGAAGAATAAAAGGCGATTGAATAACCGATCACTAATCTGAACCAAAAAGGATATAGAATCGGATTAAACAAAAAAGGAAGAAGAACCGGGTTGAAAAAGATTAAACAAATAAAGGAAAGAAATTAAGCAAAAAGGAATAATTTCTTACCAGAATTTTGAAGCATCACCCATCACCAAAAAAATTAATCATTCCCCAAATGAACTACGCTGACCGTATTTATAACCAAAACAGAAAATTGGATTTGGATGTGACTTTTGGAAGCAACGTTTGGAAAAAACAACGTTTGGCAAAAACAACGTTTGGCAAAAACAACGTTTGGCAAAAACAACGTTTGGCAAAAACGCACAAATATTATGGGAATAGATAAGATCAAAAAAAGAAAGAAATTGGTAAGATAAGATCAGAAAAAGAAAGAAATTACAAAATAAAATGAAGAGAGTAGAGAGGAGAGAGGAGAGAGAATTTAGGGATAAGATCAAAAAAAGAAAGAAATTGTGAAACAAAAGGAAGAGAGGAGAGAGGAGAGATAAATTAGGGGAGCGAGAAAGAAATTGCTAAATAAAAGGAAGAGAAAGAAATTGGGAAATAAAAGGAAGAGAGGAGAGAGAAATTAGGGGAGTGTTTCCTAATTTCACGCGTCTTTATATATAAAATAGATTAAAACTGATTTTTTCAAAAACATAAATTAAAACTGATTTTTGATAATAAAACTGAATTTTTAAAAACAAAAACTGATTTTTGATAATAAAATTGAATTTTAAAAAATAAAACTAATTTTATAAAATAAAATATGATTTTTAAAAATAAAATCTGTTTTTTAAAACTTAAAAACTGATTTTTTTAAATAAATAGTGATTTTTTAAAATAAAATCTGTTTTGAAATAAAAGATTTATTTTTTTTAAATAAAATCTAATTTTTGTAAAATAATAAATTGATTTTTAAAAAATAAAAAACTGATTTATATAAAATAAATAAATAAAAAGAATTTTTGAAAACCAATGGCATGCTATTGAAAATTTGAGTGTTAGTGAGGGGTATTTTGGACTTTTTACCATTTTCCATCCAAAAATGGTTGTCAAGTTGACGACGGGTATGAAAGTACAACTAAAAGTTTCATTAGGGTAGTGAGATGAAACTAAGTTTCTTTAGAGTAGTGGGTTGGAATTTAAGTTTTTTAGGGTAGTGGGATGAAGTTTACCCATTCCAAAATAACTCTCAATTTTTGTTATAGCTTAACCTCTGTACAATGGAGTTTCCTAATATATCATTAACTTATCTAAATTCGAGTTGCTAAATCATTAACGATGGCCTCATCAACACTACTCCTTCTCTCATTGGAGGAATGTTAGCTCGAGCACGAAACGGAGGCATGTCATCAATGTACTCTACAAATGGATTAGCTGGAACATCATCCATGGATTGGTTATCCACACTACTAGATGCAACAATATCTTCTCTTCTTCTTTTCATTGTGCAAGAGCATGATTCTAAAATACGAATCAGCTGGCGATCTTCACCGTTAAAGATCCATGTTGTGTAGCATGTCGTTATTTTGTACTGCAACATATGAATGTAAATACTACATGTACCCCTCCACTACATTTTGGCACAACCATTGCACAGACATCTATATTTTTCTTCTCATGATGTCACGTTCTTTTAAAAATATTGTCTAAATTCTCCATATCCTCTACTTATTTGGGTATTGTTCTCTCCAAATCCATCAAACTATGATTCATATTTCTTTAATTCCACCCAAAAAACTCGATCACAATTCACCCCTTCAATCAAATTAAAGAGTAAACTACGTTATGATCATCACACCAACTTCACTCCACAATTCACACTGACTTGCTCCTCCCTCGACCTAAACAGAAAATTAAGCATGTTTGGAACGACCGTCTTAAGTTCTTAAGGGCGCTCAAGATGTCATTCGCTCCCGCTCTCTCCGTAAGAAGCATGCTCGAGCTCTTTGCAAATTTATAAGTTTCACCTCTTCCTTTGGCAAGAAAGACACCATCAAATTGTTTCAAGACTACGATTAATGTGTCGTTGTTCGTCTCATTCCTTCTCTCTTTATTTCTCTCTTCTTCCCTCGTTTGTAATTCTCTTTTGGATTTTGTAGTGTAGGTAGAATAAAATTGTTATTTTTGCTGATAAAAAAAACTCTCATAATTCATATTTCCACAATTCTTTTTTTTTTTTGATAGGCGAAATTTTTTATTAGGCAAACGTTCTACAAGAAAGTAAAACGATGCAAGAAAAACAGTCCTTAAAAGGACTTTTTCCCCAAACCGATACAGGCATAAAGCCAAAACTAAAAAACTAAAAGCAGAACAGAGAGCAAGTAAAAAAGAGCACCGCCCTAAAAACCTACTTCCTATCCGGATTCAAACAGAAGAATCGGTTAGAAACCGAAACAGGAGAAACTTCCGGGATAACCTCCAACTCGCTATCCACAACGACCTCCTCATCATCACCTTGTTGCGGTGATTCAAAACCCAAAGAATGGGAACCAGCCCTTTTCACAAATCTCTTGCTAAAGCTCCACGTTCCTTCTGTACTTTGTTTAGCAATGTAAATAGTGAGAATTCCAGCAGGATCCCCTTTATCAGCTAAAGTTTTAGCTCTTGTCTGATAAAAAACAACTGGAGGTGCTGCCTTTTTAGGCTGGCCCTTTTTTGGGCGACCACGCTTCCTTGGAACCTCTACAGGAATACTGGGTTTGCTCAGAAGAATGTCCTTCCAAATGCTGCATTGACACTCGACCATACGAGGCGAGTCTGAACTCGAGCCCACAGCCGCCACCGGACCCAAATCAGTGTCAATGCGTTTAAAAATGTCGAGCAACCTCGGCTCATCGACCGATGTTTTAGCATCTGGACCTGTACCACTACTCGGCCCGATATCTGCCTCAACTCCATCTTCTTCAGGCCTATTTGAAGCCTAATCCGGTCCAACACTGTTGACTTCGCACGTTTTTACCAAACTCTGGTCACTGGCCAACTTCTGATCTCTTGGGCCTGGGCCACCACCAAACTCGGTAGCTGCTCCAAAGCCAGCTACTGCTGAAACATCATTAAGAACCGGGCCTGCTTCATTCAGCCCAATTACCACAGGGTCCGGTCCAATGACAACGTCTCCACACTCCTCATCTTCGCGCGAGACATTCATCGGATGCGATGGAGCGAAATCAGAAGCCAGTGCCTTCGCATGGGCTTCAACTCCTTGAGTGGTCTGAGGCCCAATACCAACACAATCTGAAACGACATCACACTGCTCGTTTCTCCTTTCTTCCCCGACGATCTCGCGCGCGACAGATGAAACCAGATATTGTGGATCCCTCAAATCATGCGAATTTAAATCCCCCAAATCACGGGATGCGTCTAACCTGGAAAGGGAAGGATCTGAACGTGTTAATGTTGCGTTGACTCCGACATCTTTGTCCACCGTCGCCGGAACAGTAACCGGCCGCCGAGCTAAAGCTAGGAACATCACATAGCCGTTGATTTTGAAACCATTGAACGTTTCCATATCTTTTGCAGCAGCTTCTGCAGACGAAAAGGTTACAAAGCCGAACCTTTTTCCTCCCCTGTTCACCCGCCTCGGAACAGAGCAACTCGGGATGTCTCCAAAACCTCCAAAAGTGCGACGTATCCATTCCTCAGACGAATCATAAGGGATATTACGAACATATACCTCGTTTGGAATAACCTCCATAGGGGTCACCGGACTCCGACGAGCTCGAGACACCATAAAACTTGACGCCCTGCGGGTTTTAATCGCAAACTTGAGCATGGCAAGTGCACCGGCCGTCAAGTAGTAATCGGATTTGAAGTCCGGAATATCGAGCCCAAAGGAGCAATAAACAAACACTTACTATTTAAAGCTTGTAGCTAAGCTATTTCTATAAAAAGTTGGTTTTTATGCTTCTAAAATAAACTAACAAGTAATGCAAATCAAGTAGAGCACTCGTAGCACGAAACCGAGAATTCTTAACTTCTTGAATCAAATGATGAAATTTCTAGGATATCGGGTTCATAGAGTTCATTCCATAAAGTCAAAAATACTCGATTGTTGTGATGAAGACTTGATTTAGAGGCAACGAATCATCTCAACTCTAGTCCTAACTTCTTTCGAACGATTCGGACCCTAATGGAATCTAACCACCGAGTTCTTTCGAATCACGATGTAGGAAGACCCAAAGCGTTTAGTTCCATGACAACTTCTAACTTTCGACCAACCAAGACTATGGCTATTGCAATTGTATTAACCCCGCTAGTTCTAGCTAGGGTTTAAATCCAATTTATGATCGACTTTAAACTAATTAGAATTCTCCTCTTTCAAGCGTTAAATTCTAATTCAAATCAATTATCAAGCCTACCCGGGAGATAAAGCGTTAAGCACAAATCGATCATAAACACTAAAACAATTCAACAATCACAACAATTTAAAGCATTCAAAACTTGGAAATCCCTACTCTAATCACCCAAAACCCTAGAAATTGGGGGTTTAGTTGTTCATGATAATCAATGACATAGAGATGAACCAACAAGTAAATGAATTCATAATAAGATTTAGAGAGAAGGTTTAGATACAATCACCACAATAAATTGACAAAATGGTTGCTCTTCCCCTTCTTCCAAACCCTAGCCTTGATCCTCTTCTGTTGGCAACAAATCCAAGAGTAGAAACACAAAGAAGCTCTCCTAAAGATGAATTTCCTCCAAGAACAATGGCACCCTTGGCTCAAATCCCTCTCCAATCAATGAAGCTCCACCTTGTGTTCTCAAAAATCTCTCCAATAAATTCAGAAAATAAACAACTCTCTATAAAAATCTCCTTTCAAATTAACTCTCTCAAATATATATCTTTGTTTGTGTATATAGAGAAAAAGAAAAAGAAATCAAAAATAAATGCTCAAAGAGCTTCTCTATTTGCTCTGTGGCTCCGCTCCCTCTGCTCTCCCCTCTGTGTCAAAAAAAATGAAAAGAAGATGAAGTCCTGGTTAGATGCGGCTGAGCAACCAAATGGAGACTGCTGCCCTAAACACGTGTTGGTAGAGGAGAGGAGAGCTGGAAGGGGACAGGTGTCGCGAGATGGGAAGGTGGCGGCTGGAGTGGGCCGGCTGGGACAGGTGGCGGACGCAGGGAGTGCCATGCGGGCAGGGGCGGGGCCAGTGGCTGGCCTGGCGGACAGATGTCGCGCGCAGGAGGAAACGCGGCGCCAGTGCGTCACGTGTCACGCCCGGGAGCTCTGGCGGCTGGGCTGGTCGGCGCCACGTGTCTGCTTCTGATGGACTCTTCCCTTTTTGTTCCTTTTTCGCTATTTTGCTCGCTCCGGCTTCGTTTGAGCTCCGATTGATCTCGTTCTTGCACCAAAAAATTCCTCTTTTCAAGACCTACAAAACAAGACCAGTCATGAGTATATTTCGAAGCAACCAAAATCGACCCTCTTGACGGTCCACAAGCACAAAACACCCAAAATACGCCGAAAATCCATCAAAACACCTAACATATCGATAAAATCAATTATTCATGATAAACTAAATATATGATAGAAAATCGGGACTGAAAGTCCTTATAACTCGATAAAAAGTGGCTCTTTTATGTGTTAAAATGCACCTGCATCAACACCCCACACTTAGACTTTTCTCGCCCCGAGAAAACTAAACATAAATAAATATAAACTATGTCACGCCCCAATTTCAGTATACCGAACTAGGGACGCGAACATTTTAAAACATAGAAACGCTTGAAAACCTGTTTTCATTAAACACTTTAAAAGTACCATTTGTTCAACAAATCAATAAATACAGTTTAAAACACGTCCCAACAAGTGGACAAAAGTACAAGGTATTCGTCACTAGACTCAAAAGACAAGACCCGGACTCCGCTCCTAGCTCCACAAGCTTCGAGAGCTCACATAGTCCGTCCCACGAACAGTACCTGTAGGAAAAGCAGCTAGGGGTGAGCGTTCGCTCACCACCACGGATAACAGACTGACTAAGGCATAATCAGTAGATAAAGCCAGTAACACTAAAACCAAACCCAACACCGAGACTACAGTCCCCAACTCAAGTACTCAACTGACCCACAACCCATTACTTTCCTCAACAGACTCAACACTCGATAAAAACAGTGTAGACCCGACACAACTATCGACGACCTCCTCAAGGACTCGAACGAAACGACACAACACCAAACAAGATCACAAAGGATCGCACACCAGCTGCTCAGTAACCAGTCTCAATCAGGTCAGGGTTCGACCTATCGCAATTCCTCGACACGAAGTCGGATCAGGCTGTCGACCTTTCAAACTCGCAATTCCTCGACACTAAGTCGGATCAGGCTGTCGACCTTTAAAACTCGCAATTCCTCGACACTAAGTCGGATCAGGCTGTCGACCTTTAAAACTCGCAATTCCTCGACACTAAGTCGGATCAGGCTGTCGACCTTTAGAACTCACCACCCCAGGTAACCACAATCACACGCACAATCACAGGCAAGTTCAATCACACAGGCACTCAAGGCCACTCAAGACTCCTCAATAGTCAAGACCCGGGCTCAACAACCCCACGGGCACTCACTGCCACTCAAGACACACCAACGGTCAAGACTCGGGTTCAACAACCCCACGGCACTCACTGCCACTCAAGACACCACATTAAAATACACGGGCTCTCATGGCCACCCAACTCAACAACAAATAACACGGGCTCTCAAGGCCACTAAACGCAACAAAAATTAACGCACAACAACCTCCGGCATAATCGATGCCTCCAACAGTCCTAAGATCACTAGTTTCACAAACAACCTCCGGGCATGGTCATATGCCTCCAGTAAAACAATTATCGCTAAGTTCTCTGTTCCTACGACACTACTAAGTGTCACATGCTTTTCTCATAATTACTAAATTCCCGTAACATGCTTTTCTGATAAACGCTACAACCCCGTATCATGCTTTTCTAGTATTTAAATTAAACCTACTCAACCCACGACACCCCGGTGTCACATGAAAATCTACTGTTAACTTTCCCTAGTCAGGGCCGAGATCTGGCTACTTTTCCCTACCTCAACCGAAGAGCACCCGCTACGCTTCCTAGCTGCTGACGTTCTGGGTCGCTACCTCCGGGCTTCACTTCGATCGAAGCCGGACGCTAAAGATAACACGAAAGCCATAATTAATAACGGTTCCACCGTTAAGTTAAAGATTACGATTTGTCCAATTTAAATCCGACACTTGTCCTTTAAACTCGAGCGGGCTAAAAGCGGGGTCACGGCGAATCGGGTTTGAGTACCCGAGCACCGAAACCGGTGCATGCGAGGCACGGTCCCAATGCACGAATCCCGAGGTCCGATTCAACGGTCCTCTTTTGTTCCTTTTTAAAATCGATTTTAAACGTCCAGGTTAGTCGATTTACGCCCCTCGTTCAACAGTCCACAACGTCTTAAATCCAACCGGAAATAATCCGTTTGAAACCTTTTCAACTTTTCAAAATATAACCCTTCTTATTTAAAACTGAAATTTCCTTTTTTTTTTACAATTTACAACCTTTACTTTTCTGCTTCAACACAACAGTTCCAAATATTTTCTGTTTCAAAACCGTCCAGATCAATAACCATTTTTCGTCCGAAAAACAAACATCGAATTTTCATTTCAATTCTCGTTTTATTTCCTTCACTGAAATTTCATTACAACTTTGTCGTTTTCAAGCAAAAACCCAGATCCAAAGCTCGGGAACAAAACACAGAAAACAAAAGAACGACAATAAACCGGCCGCCGGCGAAGACGTCGCCGGCGACTAAACCCCCAGGCACGAACCTCACGTGGAGGGAAGGACGGCTGGGCGGTGCACGGCGGTGCACGGCGGCGGTGCACGGCGGCGGTGCACGGCGGCGGTGCACGGCGGCGGTGCACGACGGGGACCTTCCTCGCCTCAGATCCGAACGGCCCCGGTGGCTCTGTCCCGGATCTGTCGAACGTGCCGGCGAAGGGAGGAGAAGACGAAGGAGAGGACGCGGCGGCTCGGGAGGCCTGAGGAGGCTGAATACGGCCTCAGATCCGGACGGCTCGGTCCCGTCCCGGATCTGGTGAGCTTGCCGGCAAGGGCGAGGTTTCGGCGATGGAGGCTCGGGACGAGGGAGGCAAGAGGAGCTCGGGGACGGCGCCGTGGCTGGACGGAGACGAGGAGGGGCTCGGTGGCCGGACTCGGGAGCGGTGGCGGCTGGAGTTGGTGAGGAAGACGAAGGAGAAGGGAGGAGCAGGGAGGTCGGGGACGGTGGCTACGGGTGTGGGAGGGCGGTGGCCGGACGGAGAAGGAAGGGAGACGGGCCGGCGTGGGGACGAGGGAACTGGTCGCTGGAGAGGATGAAGACGGGAGAGGGATGATCGGGTCGGCGAGGGTTTCGGCAGAGAGGGGGGGGATTCGAAGAAGACGAAGCAGGAGAGGGAAGGAGGCTGCGTTGACAATAAAATTAGGGTTTTAACCCTTATAAAGTGACGCCATAATTTGGGCCCAAAACCGGACCTGAAGGAGCAGCCCAGAACGGGCTGGATCGGGCTTGGCATGCGCGCCAGGCCTGGTCCAGACCTGATTTTTTTTTTTTAAAGCTCTTAAAATAAAACGAATTAAGAATTAAATCGAATTTCAACCACGTCGTTACCGAAACCGACCCAAAGTTCAACCTCGACGTTCCGATCGAATAAAATTAAATAAATTAATCTTTTTACTGAGGCGGTCTTCACAAACTAACTAAGATAAATGCCAAGATAAACCCCGCGATACTATCTCCGTAGGCGGAGCTTGGCGACTCCGGGTTATTAAAAGCAGTAAACATACATATGCTGACTCGATTAGACCAAAAATTCCCGTGCAAATACACAAGCAAATTAAAGACCAAAAATTTAAGACTCAAAGAAGGTGTGTGCTTACACTTGGATTTTATCGGCAATTTGACCTAGAGCATGCATAAG
The DNA here is from genome assembly GCA_963921825.1 of Erodium maritimum. Taxonomy (NCBI): domain Eukaryota; kingdom Viridiplantae; phylum Streptophyta; class Magnoliopsida; order Geraniales; family Geraniaceae; genus Erodium; species Erodium maritimum. The sequence continues at coordinate 60,585,760 of OY997590.1, read as the reverse complement.
GAATAAGATCTCGCATCATTCTTTCTACTTTTCACCAACCAATTTCTACATGTTGTAGATTAAGAGTGTATGTGTAGTGGATTACAAGATGAAGTGCAATAACTAGAAAGATTTCAAGCCTAACTATTGTCAATTGGCTCTTTGCTCTCTCGATTCTACATATCATAGTACTAATCAAGAGTATAACGTAATCTCATTCACAAATCTTATAAGGGGACGTTGTCATGCAATTACGTTGCCTTGGGACTACGCGAATGGCAAACTTATCTAGTTCATTTACAAGTCAAGTGGTAGATCAAAGTTTTGCTTGGTTTTCTCGATTACGTGTAGAAACTTTGGATCATTAAGATAGGCTGGGGGGTTCACCTTTTATTACGCTATGATTAACTCGGGACATGAGGGTCTCACTCTGCATAGCGATCCGCCGCAGCCCCTCAAACCTTTGTTAATACACAAATTTTATTGGATCCCCTTTCCCCGGGACCTATACTCCCTGTGCATAGTGTGTGTGATTTTGAAAAATTGGTACCACAAACGCACAATGGGACTAACCACTTGAACTCGACTAGATTTCTAATCTACCGAAACGCATAGTTCGATCCCAAGACAACAAGCATGTGGGCTCAACCTCCTCTACATGCAACAAGTGAAATAAGACTAGTATCTCTTAACTAGGGCCACTATATGCAAAATTGAAGATAGAATCAGGCCGGTGACGATAAAAAGAATTGAAACCTAACCACACCTAACATTTGGTGTGACCGCATTTTTCGTGTTAAGGCATCTAGTATCACAAAATCATCATGAACCCAATAAGCAATATAGCACAAACACAAAATACAGCTCATTAATACTACCCACAATAAATCAACCAAACATTCCTCAAAAAATCCTCAATGATGAAAGTTATTCCCAGCTTGCTCATATTGTCCTAAATTGCACATCCAAGATTTACACACAAAATAAAGACTCATAAAAAAAATTACACTAAAAATGCATGCAGCATAACATAGAATGCAAACATATAAATGCAAAGCATCCCACCCCACACTTTAAACCTAAGCACTGTCCTCAGTGCGACTCTAAACACATATTTACAAATATTTGCACATGCACCCGATATATGATAACAATAAACACCCCACACTCAGAGTCAAGCAATATACAAGTCAAGAAATCTTATATGCACAGTCTATCAGCACATCAATTCGGGTGCTCAGCACCCACCAGCTAGCATATAAGAAATACAATAGCGGTAAACAATTGAAAATAGGAAGGGAAGAGATACTGCCCCTCGAAGAACCGCTACTCGACTTGTGAGCTGACGTGGGAGTCCTAGTGTGCATGGATGGATGGAAAGATCATCGCCCGTGAGAACTTCTAAGAAGCTCGGCGCCATGGCATGTGACTAAACTTCTCATACTCTTCATCCATTGTTGGGGTGCCTCCCAACTAGCGCATTTGTTTAACGTCGTTAGCTCGACTCAAAGGCGGCCTAAGCCGCCTACCACCTAGTACTCAGGCTCCTCCAGATATAGACATTCTTCTGGACCGAACACACCACCAAAGTAGTGCTTCACTCTATGACCATTCACAAGAAAAGGGGGATTCTTCCCATCAGAGATCTCTATCGCCCCTTTGGAAAGAACTCGGGTCACCTTATAAGGACCGCTCCACTTTGAAACTAGTTTACCGGGGAAGAGCTTCAATTTGGAGTTATAGAGAAGAACCATGTCTCCCTCCTTGAACTCTCTGTCTACAATTCTCTTATCATGGGCAATTTTGGTGCGCTCCTTGTATAGCTTTGAGTTGTGGTAAGCCTGAGACCTGAATTCATCCATCTGATTGATCTGTAATAACCTGTTCTCACCACAACTGTTAGCATCAAAATTTAAAAACTTAATTGCCCAATATGCTTTATGCTCTAGCTCCACCGGTAAATGACAAGACTTCCCATACACTAGCTTGTAGGGAGACATTCCAATAGGAGTTTTAAAAGCTGTCCTATATGCCCACAGTGTATCATCTAATCTAAGTGACCAATCTTTCCTAGATGCACTGACAGTTTTCTCTAATATGCTTTTAAGCTCCCTATTTGTAACCTCTACTTGCCCGCTAGTTTGGGGATGGTAGGGAGTAGCTAAGCGATGACGAACACCATAATGATTTAAAAGCTTCCAAAATTGTTTATTGCAAAAGTGTGAGCCGCCATCGCTTACTATTGCCCTAGGCGTGCCAAACCGAGAAAATATATATTTCTTTAAAAACGCACAAACCGGTTTGGCATCATTGGTGGCTAAAGCCACCGCTTCAACCCACTTTGACACATAATCCACGGCCACTAAAATGTACTCATAACCATTGGACCGTGGAAAGGGGCCCATAAAGTCAATGTTCCATACGTCAAATAACTCTACCTCAATTGAAATGTTCATAGGCATCTCTTGCCTTCTCGAGATATTACCAGTTCTTTGACACTTGTCACATTGCTTAACGAACATAGCTGCATCATGAAATAAGGTAGGCCAATAAAACCCGATTGCAACACCTTTTGTGATGTCCTGGCAGGCCCAAAATGTCCTCCTACTTCTCTTCCATGGCAATGATGTAAAATCTCTCGAGTCTCATACTCGGGGATACACCTTCTCACCATTTGATCTGCACAAATCTTAAACAGGAAAGGATCATCCCAATAATAGTTTTTCACATCATATAAAAACTTTTTCTTCTGATAGGAGGTAAAATCTGCAGGAAGAACACCACTTGCTAAGTAATTTGCAAAATAGGCAAACCATGGGGTGACTTGATTTTCTATACCAAACAAGTACTCATCCGGGAACTCTTCTTTAATTGGCACACTTAGGTTCTCATGGGGGTTCTCAATCCTAGATAGGTGATCTGCAATAACATTCTCTACTCCTTTTTTATCTCGAATCTCCAAATCAAATTCTTGGAGTAGTAAAATCCACCTCAATAGTCTAGGTTTTGCCTCTTTCTTACTAAACAAATACTTGAGAGCTGCATGGTCAGTGTACACAATAACTTTGGACAAGACAAGATAAGAATGAAATTTATCACAAGCGAATACCACAACAAGTAGTTCTTTTTCAGTAGTAGCATAATTCATTTGGGCTTCATTAAGAACTCTACTAGCATAATAAATAGTATTTAACACAGAAAAGGACACGGCAAACGTACCGGTCGTCAAGTAGTATTTTTGGAATTTAAGTTCCGGATTATCGTACCCAAGGGAGCACGAGTCAAGCACGTTCTATCTCAAAGTTGTTGTCAAGCTATCTCGATTAAAAGATGGTTTTGTTTCAAAACATAAAAAGTAAATAGTGAATGAAATGACAATGAACAAGTACTCGCAAAGCTTAGAAGAGTTTTAATTCAAAGAAAAAGTAATCTAAGGTCGTGGGTTCATAGAGACCGTTTCCAATGCATTTAAATGACGAAGAACATTGTGCAGTTGTTCTGATTTTAGGGGCAACGAATTATCTCTCAAACTAGTCCTAACTCCTCACGTTGTTTCGGACCCTAATGGAATCTAACCACCCAGCTCTCACGAATCAGGATGTAGGGAGACCCAAAGCATTACATTCTTTGATAATTTCTAACTTTCGGTTTGAACCCTATGGTTATTGCAATCGTGTTAACCTAGCTATCACTAGTCTAGATTTAAACCCAATTTGTATAAGATCTCTGACCTAATTGCAACCCACCTCTCACGAGTGTCAGATTGCAATTCCCACCTTCTATCAGGCCTACCCGGGAGATAGAGCATTAAGTTCAAATCTAATACAAACCCTAAATCAAATCATTCTACACAATCCTCATTCATACAATCAACACATTGGAAAACAAATCTCTAATCCCCCATAACCCTAGATTATGGGGTTTTAGTTACTCATGAGCAAGGAAGAAGAAAACACCATTGATGAACATGAACAAAGCTTCATAATTGACCAAAGTAGAGAAATACAATACCCAATATTTGATTACAATGATGTTCTTCAAGTGGAAATCCTCTCCTCAAGCTTGCTCTCAACTCTCCTCTCTTCTTAGCTCTCAAAATTACAAGTTAGATCCATTGGAGGCTGATTTTTAGGTTTAAAAAGTCTAAAACTCGAAACTAAAGCGATTTGGGAACAGCCCTGCGCGCGCGTCACGGCTCCGTGACGGAGCAGAACAAATTGGCGAATTCTGGGTCTTCGTCACGGCTCCGTGACCCTACCCGTGACGGGTTTGGTCACGGATCCGTGACGGTTGTCCTTCAGCTGCTCCTCAGATTTTCAACTTCGAATTTGTCCCCTTTTTAACTTCTTTTGCTCGTATTCCATGCTATAACCTGTGAAACATGAGAAGTGCTGGAAACGAGTAAAATACGAGAGAATGAGACACTAATGGGATAAAATCAACGATAAAATCCCTCTAAATGTGGCATTTTTAATGCTAAGATGCGTCCGCATCAACACCCCACACTTAGACTTTTTCTCGCCCCGAGAAAATCAACACAAGGAGACATCATTACTAAGATAGAACCGGTTAAACCCCGAGGTTCACCCCGATAGGAGGAGTCCGGTACTCCTTTATTCAAAACATTAAATATAAAGATGCACGTGCAATGCATGATTCCTAACTCTAATGCATTCCTATAACACTCTATATGATGCATGAAAAAGACACGAAAAGTAGGTGATATTCAAAGCCGTGCATAGAGGTTCACATGGTTTTTCTCAGAGTCGCCACATGCTAAAAATCTTACACTCATCAAAGAAGCATATGAACTAATGAATACAGTTAAGCATGACGCTACTCACATTAAAGACTTAACCCTTTCCTTTTAAACTTGCATTCACTCATTCACCATAACTGTGTGTTTCCTTATTTCCCCATACATGGAGTTTAGAGATTCATACGCTATCATGCTAGACCCATCTCCACTAATTGTAAGGAATCATGGTTATTCAAGAATCAGAAAGGTCTTTAATTCAGCTTGTAATGTAAGGCTAGGCAAAGGGTAAGGAAGGACAATCAAAAGAAGCTCACATAAATACCTCAAGACAAAGCTGCTTCATTCTCACACCCACAAAGTATTTCACACATCCCGAACCCCATGTTTACCATCCAACTCTTGCACTCTCTAATACCATTTTTTCTTTTCATTGAATAACTAATAACAGCAATGATTTGTCATAGCTACCCGTAAGTTAGCCATCTTTCTAAACCACTATCAAGCCTTACCCCACACTTATTCTTTTCTTAGGGATTTTTTTTTCTTCTTTTTTTTTCTATCCCTTTCTTTTTTCCTTTTCCTTTAGGGTAAGGCTATATAAAATTTGTTCTCAATACAAACCAATGGAAAATTATCTTTTCATCACTTTTTCTCTATTTTGCTCACTCATTTTCCCAAAAATAACCACTCTCAATGAAGCAACTAAGCCTAGAGATATGGGTTCAAACAATACTGGGGGTATATAAATGAAACAAAAAGGCACATAGGATTGTAATGTCGGGTTTAGAAATGAAAGGCTTAGTCTCAAATGGGTGACTAAGAGATTCAATCATGCAAGGGTAGGCAATTTTTAGCTCAAACGATCCATAGATGGCCTAAAATCATTTTCCTAAACAACCATGTTCCTTATTCTTATTTCGCCTCGATTGGGTCGTACATGTAGTTCTAGACTCAAGTTACCATGCATGAGAATCAAAGGCAAACAACACGGGTTATAGCAAACACTCAAAAGCAAGTGGAAGAGTTAATACTAATGCATGTGCTTTCCCTACAAATTTGATTCACTCATGCTCATATACAACCTTAATTTATGCAAGAAATAAGCAATAGCGACAATTCAATCATCGAATCCTTAGGAACATAAACACTAGACTAGCATATCACCAGAAAGTATTTTTTTGATTTTTCAAATTTTTTCAAATTTTTTTTTGGATTTTTCAAAAAGTTTATAACACGAAATGATGCATGAGCACACAAAAGAAAACACAATGCAATGCAATGCAAGGCATACCCCATCCCACACTTTAAAACTAAGCACTGTCCCCAGTGCGACTCTAAACACGTATTTACAATCTAAACACATAACTTCGCATGCACATGATAAATGATAACAATGACGCACCCCACACTTAAAGTCAACAGGAATACAGTTCACACAACCCTATATGCAAAGTCTATCAGCACGGCAATTCTGGCACTCATGGCCCACCAAATAGCATAAAGGCAGTAAATAGCGATAACAATGTAAAATAGGAAGGGTAGAGATACTGCCCCTCGAAGAACCGCTACGTGAACCGCACTGACTGTGGAAATCCTCGTGCATGTATGGATGGAGAGCTCCTCGCCCGAGAGAACCTCCAGGAGGTTCGGCGCCCTAATCTGCTCCGCTGAACTCATCTCGCTCCCCATGCCATGTGTTGTGTTGCCTCCCAACCAGCGCCTTTGTTTAACGTCATTAGCTCGACGAAAGGGGTGGCCACAGAAGCCACCCAAGCACTGCTCCAGAAGCCACTGATCGGCCTTATCCACTTCAATCCCTTTTTTGGAGATTTTATGACCTAGAACAATACCCTGTTGAACCATAAGATGACATTTTTCCCAATTTAACACCAAGTTTGTTTCTTCGCATCTAGTCAATACTTTATGCAGATTATTCAAACACTCATCAAATGAAGAACCAAACATAGAAAAATCATCCATGAACACTTCTAGGTAATCACCAATCATATCATGAAATATAGTTGTCATGCATCTTTGAAAAGTAGCAGGTGCATTACATAAACCAAAAGGCATTCTCCTATATGCAAATGTTCCATAAGGGCAAGTCAGAGTAGTTTTCTCTTGATCCTCAGGGCTATAGCTATTTGGTTTTACCCACTATATCCATCTAGAAAGCAATAATATTCATGACCAGCTAATTTCTCTAACATTTGATCAATAAAGGGTAATGGGAAATGGTCTTTACGGGTGGCATCATTCAACTTCCTATAGTCAATGCATACTCTCCACCCTGTGACCGTCCTAGTAGGAATTAACTCATTCTTTTCATTGGTCACTACAGTCATTCCCCCTTTCTTAGGTACACATTGAATTGGACTTACCCAAGCACTATCAGAGATAGGGTATATAATACCTGCATCTAAAAGCTTTACAATCTCTTTCTTTACTACCTCTTGCATCAATGGATTTAGCCTCCTTTGTGGTTGCACACTTGGCCTTTGATTCTCCTCCATGAGAATTTTGTGCATGCACACTGATGGGCTAATTCCGTTGATGTCAGCTATTGTCCATCCAAAGGCCCTTATATGATCCTTAAGAACCCTCATGAGCCTTCCCTCCTGAAGACAAGACAACTCAGAAGATATTATCACAGGTAGAGTATTGTCTTCATTTAAAAACATGTATTTCAAATTTTTAGGGAGGGGTTTTAATTCTAGCTCAGGGGCTTGCTCAATAGAGGGCTTTAGCTTGGGCCCTTGACTTGCCTCAAAAGTGAGGCGAGTGTGGGGTCTATCCCTCTTCCATGGATGACATGCCTCCAATAAATTGACCACTTCGTCTACAGCATCTTGTGAAAGTTCATAAGAGATACCAATGTCCTTAGCTAGGCATGTAAGAAAAGGATCATCAGGAATAAACATTTCCTGCACTACACAATCAATAGCCTCAATTCTAAAACATGTGTCATCACTCCTAGCTTGTTTTATCGATCTAAAGACATCAAACACCACTTCTTCTTTGCCGTAGCGAATGGTCAATTTCCCTTGCTCTACATCAATAAGAGCTCTTGTTGTGGCCAAGAAAGGCCTACCTAAGATTAGGGGTATCTCATAATCTTCCTCCATGTCCAATACAACAAAATCAGCAGGAAAGATAAATTTATCAACCTTTACTAGGATATCCTCTACTACCCCCCTAGGGTATTTAATCGATCTATCAGCTAGCTGTAGAGAAATAGAGGTTTGTTTCGGTTCTTCCCCCAATCCTAGCTTTCTAAACACATTCAAAGGCATCAGGTTTTGTGCTAGCTCCTAGATCACACAAGGCTTTTGCAAATGAAAGGGTCCCCATCTCACAGGGTATTGTAAAGCTACCTGGGTCTTTCAATTTAGGGGGTAATTTATTTTGTAAGATAGCATAACACTCTTCACTTAAATTCACCCTATCATTCACATTCATCTTCCTTTTGTTAGATATAATATCTTTCAGAAATTTGGCATAGACAGGCATGCTCCTAATTGCATCTAGGAAAGGAATATTAATCTCAAGTTTTTTAAACACATTCAAGAATTTAGCATATTGATCATCATGTTTAGATTTCTTAGCAACAGAAGGGAAAGGGAGAGGTGAAGTCCGGGTTTCTGAATCAACCACGGACTCCCTTACCTTCTTACCTATGGCGTGCTCTCTTCTTCTTACTTCTGATGTGCCCTCTTGCTCTTCCTCTTGAATATGCTCAATAAAAACTTCTTCTGGAGGCTCTTCATCCAATCCCTCATATCTCACTTCTACACCTTTTCCACTTCTAGTAGTTACTGCATTTACATTTTCTCTAGGATTTACTTCTGTGTCACTAGGTAATGATCCTGGAGCTCTCGAGTGCAGAGCGGTGGCCATCTGCCCCATATGGGCTTGCATTGTCCTCATAGCAGAATCTGACTCTTCTTGCCTCTTAGACATCTGATCTTGCTTTTGCATCATCAACTTGGTGTTCTCCTCTTGCTTTCTAGCCTCTGCATCCTGTCTTTGCATCAGTCTCAATATGAGATCCATAGGTGAAGGTTCTTGAGGTTGTTGACTCTGCTGAGGTTGAGGATCTCTTTGCTGCTGGCCTTGGTTCTGAGGCCTTTGATGGAATCCAGGAGGTGCTAAATTCTGATTCCTTTGACCTTGATCTCCTCCCCATCTGAAACTTGGATGATCTTTCCAACCAGGGTTGTAGGTGCTAGAGTAAGGATCATATCTTCTTCCTTGATTGTTGTTGCTCACATAATGAGCACTTTCATGAGCTGCATGCCGCATCTCCTCAATGCAATCCAAAGGGTCAGGTTGTTGGGAGTGAACCTGTAACCCCTCTATCTTTGCACTCATCACTCTCATCATCTCCATAACTTGGTTCATGTCTGCTGAGGATGAGACTGAATTGACTGCACCAGTAGGTCCTCTCTCAGAGTGCCAATCATTATTGGACATAATCATTTCTAAAATCTCTAGGCACTCTTCTGGGGTGTGGTTTTTGAAGGAACCACCTGATGATGCGTTCAACTCCGATTGACTTGTCGGTCTCAAACCCATATAAAAGATCTGCATCTGCAACCACAACTCTAACCCACAGTGAGGACACCTCCTTATCATCCCTTGAAATCGCTCCCAAGCTTCAGCTAATGACTCCATATTTGCCTGTCTGAAGTTTTGAATCTGGGATCTCAACTCTTGAGTCTTCCTTGGTGAGAAGAATCTAGTTAGAAATTTTTGAGCCAAATCCTCCCAAGTTCTTATCGCATGATAAGGCAAATTGCGAAACCATTCATAAGCTTCACCTAATAGGGAGAACGGGAATAATCTTAATCTGACAGCATCATCAGACACAACATTGTACCTGAAGGTGGAACATATTTCAAGAAATTTGGTCAGGTGTAATGACGGGTCTGGACATGTAGAGGTGTTCCCGCTAAATGAAGATTGTTGAAGTAGTGAGATCACTGAAGTCTTAATCTCAAACTGGTGAGTTGTGATCGGTGGTGCCTGAATGCTCGAATGTAATCTGTTGGTTTGTGGTGCACCGAACTCACACAAAAGTCTTCTTGGTCTTTCTTGCTGATTAGCATGTTGACCTACATTTGCAATCCGCCCATCTTCACCAAATCCCGGTGGGTCTTCCATATTATGCAATTCTTTAGCTTCCTTAGCAGCTTTCCTTGATGCTTTGAATCTGAACTCAGCTTCTCTTAACTCTTTGTCACTAAGCAGTTCACTTGAAGAAGATTTGGATCTTGTGAGCATAAAACCTTCAAATCCAAACACAAGATGAGATTAGAACCGAGAAAGAAAATTTAAAAGACAAATAAGTAAATGAAATAGTCGTAGCACAAACTATATAGCAAGGGTCGCCTAATTGCTCCCCGGCAACGGTGCCATAAAACTTGACGCCCTGCGGGTTTTAATCGCAAACTTGAGCACGGCAAGTGCACCGGCCGTCAAGTAGTAATCGGATTTGAAGTCCGGAATATCGAGCCCAAAGGAGCAATAAACAAACACTTACTATTTAAAGCTTGTAGCTAAGCTATTTCTATAAAAAGTTGGTTTTTATGCTTCTAAAATAAACTAACAAGTAATGCAAATCAAGTAGAGCACTCGTAGCACGAAACCGAGAATTCTTAACTTCTTGAATCAAATGATGAAATTTCTAGGATATCGGGTTCATAGAGTTCATTCCATAAAGTCAAAAATACTCGATTGTTGTGATGAAGACTTGATTTAGAGGCAACGAATCATCTCAACTCTAGTCCTAACTTCTTTCGAACGATTCGGACCCTAATGGAATCTAACCACCGAGTTCTTTCGAATCACGATGTAGGAAGACCCAAAGCGTTTAGTTCCATGACAACTTCTAACTTTCGACCAACCAAGACTATAGCTATTGCAATTGTATTAACCCCGCTAGTTCTAGCTAGGATTTAAATCCAATTTATGATCGACTTTAGACTAATTAGAATTCTCCTCTTTCAAGCGTTAAATTCTAATTCAAATCAATTATCAAGCCTACCCGGGAGATAAAGCGTTAAGCACAAATCGATCATAAACACTAAAACAATTCAACAATCACAACAATTTAAAGCATCCAAAACATGGAAATCCCTACTCTAATCACCCAAAACCCTAGAAATTGGGGGTTTAGTTGTTCATGATAATCAATGACATAGAGATGAACCAACAAGTAAATGAATTCATAATAAGATTTAGAGAGAAGGTTTAGATACAATCACCACAATAAATTGACAAAATGGTTGCTCTTCCCCTTCTTCCAAACCCTAGCCTTGATCCTCTTGTGTTGGAAACAAATCCAAGAGTAGAAACACAAAGAAGCTCTCCTACAGATGAATTTCCTCCAAGAACAATGGCACCCTTGGCTCAAATCCCTCTCCAATCAATGAAGCTCCACCTTGTGTTCTCAAAAATCTCTCCAATAAATTCAGAAAATAAACAACTCTCTATAAAAATCTCCTTTCAAATTAACTCTCTCAAATATATATATCTTTGTTTGTGTGTATAGAGAAAAAGAAAAAGAAATCAAAAATAAATGCTCAAAGAGCTTCTCTATTTGCTCTGTGGTTCCGCTCCCTCTACTCTCCCCTCTGTGTCAAAAAAAATGAAAAGAAGATGAAGTCCTGGTTAGATGCGGCTGAGCAACCAAATGGAGAGTGCTGCCCTAAACACGTGTTGGTAGAGGAGAGGAGAGCTGGAAGGGGACAGGTGTCGCGAGATGGGAAGGTGGCGGCTGGAGTGGGCCGGCTGGGACAGGTGGCGGACGCAGGGAGTGCCATGCGGGCAGGGGCGGGGCCGGTGGCTGGCCTGGCGGACAGATGTCGCGCGCAGGAGGAAACGTGGCGCCAGTGCGCCACGTGTCGCGCCCGGGAGCTCTGGCGGCTGGGCTGGTCGGCGCCACGTGTCTGCTTCTGATGGACTCTTCCCTTTTTGTTCCTTTTTCGCTATTTTGCTCGCTCCGGCTTCGTTTGAGCTCCGATTGATCTCGTTCTTGCCCCAAAAAATTCCTCTTTTCAAGACCTACAAAACAAGACCAGTCATGAGTATATTTCGAAGCAACCAAAATCGACCCTCTAGACGGTCCACAAGCATAGAACACCCAAAATACGCCGAAAATCCATCAAAACACCTAACATATCGATAAAATCAATTATTCATGATAAACTAAATATATGATAGAAAATCGGGACTGAAATTCCTTATAACTCGATAAAAAGTGGCTCTTTTATGTGTTAAAATGCACTTGCATCAATCGTCCCTCTGAACTCCTGACTCTTCCTGTTGTGGGAAGGAAACCTTTGAGGTCGGCTTCTCCCCACAAACAGGGATTCCGACCACAGCGTTATCCTCGACACCATTCCCGACCTGTTCTGCTACAACATCACCCGAACGAACCGGTTCTGCTTCAGCATCATCCGATCGTCTACGAGACTTGCCAGTACCTCGACTTGGTCCCTTCTTACCCAATGATGGATCCCCCTTCTTCAAACCTGACCCGACCTTCGAATCCTTTGCTAAACCAGCAACTATGCCACAATACTGTGCATACAGGGCTAGCAGAGTAGAACCAAAATCTGAGAGAGAAAGGGGTCTCATCGGATGTCTTGAAAAAATATTTCCACAATTCTAAATAATCTATAATTCCACAATTCCAAATTTAACCATCAATTAATAATATTACGAATTACTTTAATAAAAAATAATTATCAGATCAATGAATTCTAAGGAAACAATTACAAAAGTTAATCCAATCATGACAACATATGTATATTGTTTCCATTGTGCATATATGACTAATTAAACCTATGACTAATTTTTCAAAACTAATTAACATCATTATATATCGAACACACATATTTGAACAATTGTTGAACTGAAAGTTCATCTAATAATGAAATAAATCATACATTTCAAAGCTTCCAAGATATGTAGTGATGACGATAGTACGAAATGGACTAAAACAAGGAAGGAAGTAGGAGTTCAAATTATGATTTTTTTCAAAAATATGAGCTCTCAAGGTTGAAGATGAGTTTTGAAAATTTCTCTTAATTACATTCAAATGTAGCGTCTCCCAAGGAAGTATGTCAACCACCACATTCAAGCGCATTAAAGTCAACAAGTAGCTTAAGAGATGCTACATTAAGTAGCTCACTCAAGTGGCTTAGCTTGAGTGACACTACATTCATCAAGTGTTCCCAATAACCCTAGTGTGACTATAAAGGCCACTGGGGTTATTAGGATGAATATCAATCCTAACCCCCAACTATAAGTCAAAATCATATCCTAACCTCTCCTATCCTAACCTCTCCTGACCTTTTGTTTCAAATCTCATCCCAGATTTTTGATTTTTTTTTTCAAAAACTAACAATTACTGTTTATTCTCACGGAACAGTTACATTGACATTAGGAAATGTCAATATTGCCCTCGAGTCAACTTTCGTTAAAATCATATCCTAACCCCTCTCTGACCTTTTGTTTCAATTCCCATCCATGACTTTTGATTTTTTTTAAACTAACAATTAGTATTTATTTTGACGAAACGCTTAGATTAAGCCCCATGTGCACAACGTGCGACTCCATTTTTCTAACTCAATACCAATATTAGTCTTCTCTCCTTGCAAACCTATGCATTGTGAAGTAATAAATTTTGGTGGTTTTTTTTCTCGGTCAAATCCTCTCTCCACTCTCCTCATTAGCTTCCTAGACCGATTCACATATGACCATGAAAGAGAGAGAGAGAGAGAGAGATAGAAAGATTGCACGAGTATAATTGGAAAAAAAGAAGTAAACTATGTTATTATTATGCGTGCGTACAAAGAATGATTTGGATAGTTATATGGATACATCAAGACTTGATCTCTAAACGTATGGATATGTATGTGCACGTGTGTATGAGTCTATCTATGAACTGCCTACGGGTCTATCTATGAACTACATACGTGTCATATATATCTAGATAGCAGGCCTTTTGGAAGTCCTCGGGAGCGACGTCGGGGAGGTAGAAGGAGTGTACACCATGTATGAGAAGGACGAGGAGTATCGCCTTGTCAATGTAATTGTTCTGTCAAAATAAATACTAATTGTTCCGTGCCAATGTAATTGTTCCGTCAAAATAAATACGCCACGTATGGGTCTCTCTCTCTCATGGTCATATTGAATCGGTATAGGAAATAAATGAAGAGAGTGGAGTGAGGATTTGGCCGGAAAAAAAGACACCAAAATTTATTATTTCACAATGCATAGGTTTGCAAGGAATGAGAGAAGGGTAATATTGGTATTAAGTAGAAAAATGGAGTCACATGTTGTGCACATGAGGCTTAATGTAAGTGTTTCGCCAAAATAAATACTAATTGTTAGTTTAAAAAAATCAAAAGTCATGGATGGGAATTGAAACAAAAGGTCAGAGAGAGGTTAAGATATGATTTTAACGAAAGTTGACTCGAGGGAAATATTGACATTTCCTAATGTCAATGTAACTGTTCCGTGAGAATAGACAGTAAATGTTAGTTTTTGAAAAAGAATCAAAAGTCTGGGATGAGATTTGAAACAAAAGGTCATGAGGGGTTATGATATGATTTTAACTTATAGTTGGGGGTTATGATTGATATTGATCCCTACACTATATTTGTAGCGATTTCCAAGTGAGTCACTAGGGAGACACTACCTTTAAATGTAGTGCATCCCAAGTAGGATTCTATAGTATTTCTCCTTTGCTTTCAAATTCGGTGGTTCTTGCTCGACAAACTTTGACGACTAAATCGAATGACGGTGAAAGCAACTCTCATCAAGAATAAAAAACAAAACATAACTATGACGACCAAATCGAATCGTGCATGCCTCTGTAAAAAATCGACTTCACCTTCCGGCTCCTTGATAGAAATCCTCCATCGCACCCCAAATTCATCCCAGGTAGAGATTCCAACAAAACAACCAAATACTAGAGAGACAACATGAGAAGATCGAGGCTCGCAAGCTCTAGGCCGAGAAGGAGTGTGCTCGCCACGGCTAGTGTTCATGTCATCCCTCGAGATCTAATCAAAGTGGAACGTGCTCGACCATATCTCTTTTTCTCCTTTCTCCAATTTTTCCGTTATATTCCTCTAACTAGAGTACTAAAACCGGCACCGAAGAAGTTGGGTTCTTCGCTTGAGTACTCGCTTCTTCGTTTATGTTCATGTTTATTTTATTTTGTTTTATTTTGGATTTCAAGAACAATTTTTCATTTTGAAAAAATGAAAGTATGCACAAGACTGAAAATGGACGTTTTACGAACATGTTGGCTTTTGTGCCCTAGAACAATCCATATTGGCATATTACAACGTTTTTGTGATTAATAAAAGTTGGCATGCGTTTTTTTATCGTTAAGTTGTAATGTTGACTAAACTGAATATACTACTATTTCTAAGGTATAGGGGAGCAGCTCCACGATAGTAGAACTCTTAGAAACAAAGGAGTGAGTCTATCATTCTTCCTTAGCCTAAACAGATAGTTAGAGTTGGTGTGACCGTTGATTAGAGGATCATATTTAACTAATCATACATATAGAGATATGAGTCAACGTCACACATGTCAAAGAGTTTGACATTGGATGACCCACTTTGAGAATACTCCATAGAACATCAGACATGAGTATTTCTCAACTATCAAACTAGATCTTAGTCGTACGACCATGACGTCACCATACTATCGGTATGTGTTGATTTATGTTTTGACGTAACCAAGAGTTACTCTTGACAAGATAATTATTTGGATTGTGCTTAGATATGAGTACTCACATATGAGGTATATGTGGGTGATGGTCATATGGTCTTGTCACTTGTGTTTATATAAGTTAGATGTCATTAGGGCCCCTCTTAATGAGTGGAGGATTATAAAAGAAGCATGACCACGTGTGTGATTTTTCACCTACAAACCGAATTCTAGATCAAAAGAACAATGGAGTGAATTGAAAAAGATGGTGCTTCTATGAATTTTGTTCAGTCATGATATCGCCAAACGACAAAGGATGAGATCGCTTATGATAATAGGATCTAACAAAGAAAAACTCAAGACTTCGTATGACTTGGGTAGTATGGGGCTTGCTAGGAGTTACCCATAACTTGTGGATGAAAATATGATTTCGGTCTCACTGCCAACGTCATATGAATCCTAAAGGGTCACATACAGTTGATTAAAGACTACAACGAAATAAATCTTAGAGTTTCGACTTAAATAAATCAGGAAAATTATATTTGATATAGCAAGTCTATTTATTTATTTACTTGCTCATAGGATGATATCATTATTTGTGTTTAATTATTGTCTTGTAATATAATTAATTAATACAAATAAAATCCCCAAATATGTAGATATAACGGGCTTGACTGAACACCCCTATTGGACAATAAGGGTATTCAGCCAACCATTATTGATTGGTGTTTTTATTTATTAAATCTTATAATATATAATAGAAAAGTTAACAGTTGACATTGCAGCTGACGTGGCGTTCTATACTTACTAAAAATCTCACTTCTTGGCTCTAAGAGCATCCACATCTCTAGCATTATCTTAGCATCACTTAAGGAGAGAAAAACAAGTGCCACGTGGAAAAGAGATAATACTTTTTAGTGATGATTAATTTTTTGTTTGCAATGGAGAAATGCTAAGGTAAAATTAAAATTAAAATTTTATTTTATTACTATTTTATTGAATTACTTAATTTATTTTTATTTTCCAAATAAAATGTAATGTAATACAATAAATATGTAATTTATTTCAAAATATCGACTACACATGAAATTGAGCTATAAAAAATATATTTTTGGAATTTAAAAAATGTGTCAAAAATATATATTATGAAAATATAAAATTTGAAAACCTATTATATTTTTAATCTTCGAAATAAAAAATTAATTACTCTTGAAACTAAAAAAATAGTATTATATTTTACAAATCTCAAAAAATGATTTGATAATTGATGGTTTGAAAATATGATTGCATTACACTTCAAAAAGAATTTATTTTTAATTTTATTTGAATTAAATCAGTTTTTCCCTAATTTTTTAGTGGGTCAAAACTCAAAACCAATTAATGTTTGTCAGATTTCAATTAATTCTGAAATTTTAAAAAAAAGACATTAATGCTAAAACACGACTGATTGTAAAATTTAAAATAAAAGAAAAGAAATTGATATCCAACCGCTTGGATAAAGTTGAATAAAAAAAAGTAATGGATAGCGCTACCGGCACATATGTCGTTGGCGGCCCGAGACCGTTACGCAACCATTGGGTTCTGCATCCCAGACGTTGGTGTGACATTGGATTAGCGTGGGATTAACATCTCACGGTTGTGGATGCTCTAAGTTTGTTCGGACTCGGCTCCCTCTTCCTTTTTCAGTTTGGCGTTCGTCTGTTACGAGTCTTAAACTCTTCCTGTTGTTATCCTTCTATCAATGTGCAATTAAACCGTCCTCAATGGTGCTAATCCCTCTAAGCCCTCTTAATTAGGTCCTAGGTTTCAATTACTTTCAATGCTCGGCCGTTT